>OY856411.1:794737368-795937368 GCA_963693085.1 Alisma plantago-aquatica
AGCAAGGACTGATCAACATGCATACCAAGACATTTTGCAGCAACCTCTTATAATGCATTGGATGATTCCCACTTTGAACAAAAGGTAGAAGAACACCAACACTGGCAAAGGAGAAACTGACATCAGTTGTTTTTAGGTCCCATGTCCTTAAATGTCCTGGTAATACCAGACTGGTCATATCAGCTTAAGAAAACATAATTTCATTCCTCAGATTCATCGACACCACTTAATAACATCTTTGTTGGATGACAGTAATATGAGATACATAAGTCCCATACAATTACAGATGACACTTGCTTATTACAATATGAGTATCAATATTACAAAACGGTCACCTATTTTACGATTGGCTCTTGCCTATTACAATGTGACTGTCCATATTACATATGACACTTGCTTATTACAATATGAGTATCCATATTACAAAATTGTCACATACATTACGGTTGGCTTTTTCCTATCACAATGTGACTGTCCATATTACATATGAAACTTTTTTATTACAACATGAGTATCCATATTACCAAACTGTGACCTACTTGCGGTTGGCTCTTGCCTATTACAATGTGACGGTCCATATTACAGATGACACTTTCTTTTTACAATATGAGTATCCATATTACAAAATTGTCACCTACATTACGGTTACCTCTTTCCTATTACAATGTGATTGTCTATATTATATATGACACTTTCTTATTACAATTTGACTATACATATTACAAAACTTTACAAATGTATAAAGTTGATTTTACAATTCTGTACTTCAATATTTAGATTAGTAGTGTATGTAATTCGATCATTCCATTTCATGTGAGTCTTATTAAAATTTTATTAGACAATGGATGAGTACTAGGAATCTCTTCTGACATATTATAATTTTTATCTATATATTACAAAAAAATTATCTTGTTTACAGTTTCTTAATGTATATTACAATATGTTCGATCATATTACAATTTTACTCCTGCAGACATAGAAACTTCATAATTCCGATCTAGTGATGAAATAGTAAAGTGAGTGGATATTTTATAATGGGAATATTGTGTATATTGTGTCCAACAGGGGTCAGGATGGTGCAGGGGAGGGGTTTAGAGTAGACCAAAGGTACTCTCCCGTGGTACAGTGGAGGGTCATGGACGGGAAATAATGGCAGTTGTCGATCTGATGAATTGATCCTCGGGTTGGAGCTTATGTGTTCGACACTTTACCATTGAGTACTGGAATAATCTTTAAGCATGGAAATGGTTGTATGATCTTGGTTCCTATAACAATATGTCCATACTGGGCTCCGTCTCCTTCAAACCTCAAAGGGATTGACCCTAGAGGAGGGGGATAACCTTGTTACCCTTGCGTGGAGCACATGGTCATGGAGGAACATGTTTGTTTTCAATGGTGAGGAAGCATATCGTCCTTCACTCTTCCACCACATCTCCAGCATTATCACTGACTATAGAAGGGAGAACCCAGCAACTACAAAGAAGACAGGGCAGAAGGACGGGCACTTGCAGAACCAATGGGTGTCGCCGCCAAACGAGCACTTTAAACTGAACACAGATGTCGCAGTAAGAAAGCAAGGACTGATCAACATGCAGACCAAGACATTTTGCAGCAACCTCTTATAATGCATTGGATGACATTTGCTTATTACAATGTGCTACAGATGACACTTGCTTATTACAATATGAGTATCCATATTACAAAATTTTCACATACATTACGGTTGGCTTTTTCCTATCACAATGTGACTGTCCATATTACATATGAAACTTTTTTATTACAACATGAGTATCCATATTACCAAACTGTGACCTACTTGCGGTTGGCTCTTGCCTATTACAATGTGACGGTCCATATTACAGATGACACTTTCTTTTTACAATATGAGTATCCATATTACAAAATTGTCACCTACATTATGATTACCTCTTTCCTATTACAATGTGACTGTCTATATTATATATGACACTTTCTTATTACAATTTGACTATACATATTACAAAATTGTCACTTACATTACAGTTGGCTCTTGCCTATTACAATGTGACTATCCATATTACAGATGACACTTTCTTATTACAATATGACTATCCATATTACAATCTGTCACCTACATTACTATTGGTTCTTGCCTAGTACAATGCGACTATCCATATTACAGATGACACTTTATTATTACAATATGAGTATCCATATTACAAAACTGTCACCTACATTACGGTTGGCTCTTGTCTATTACAATGTGACTGTCTATATTACATATGATACTTGCTTATTACAATATGAGTATCCATATTACAAAATGGTCACCTACATTACGGTTGGCTCTTGCCTATTACAATGTGGCTATCCATATTACATATGAGACTTGCTTATTACAATATGACTATCCACTTGCTTATTACTAAAAAAGACAGTAGGTATTAGCAGACAGTCTAAATTCCATAGATGCCCAAAAATTAAGTCAGTGGCTATTAAGACAAGAAAGACGATCAAGACATGTAACACATGATGACGGGCACAATTGCCAGCGTTGTGAATGCACGAAAATCCTTGAACACACTCCAGTTGAACACTTTCCAAACTAAGGCATGCCTGAACAACAATATACGTGAACTGCCCCACCATGAATCTAGCAAGATGGCAGCGACCATGAGGCCCATCTTCACCTTTACAAGTAGCAACTTGGTCCAGGAATCTGAAACTACAATAGGAGACATATTGTTTTCATAGTTACTCTAACTGCTATCCATATTACAAAACTGTCACCTGCATTACAGTTGGCTCTTGCCTATTACAATGTGACTGTCCATATTACATATGACACTTTCTTATTACAATATGACTATCCATATTACAATATGTCACCTACATTACTGTTGGTTCTTGCCTAGTACAATGTGCTTGCCATATGCTCGTTCTTCACGTAGGCAATGATTATGACATTCCAAGAGATCAATTTTTGGATGACATCTCATCGAACACCTTCAGGGCAATCATAAAGTCAGCCCCTGGAGCTCACAAGCATGACAGACCAGGCAACGAAATCCCACCTTGTGGTTCCGATGAAAAGTACACCAGCTACCCTAAGGTCATGTATTTAGTGTTGAAATCGATGAGCATATTCCTAATGAAGCCGGAAGACTCCACTCCAGCTTGATAATCTGACCGTAGAACTGGTAACCCGAAACGTAGATAAATGCAGAGTAGAGCAGTTCCCTCGACATGATGGGTTTACGTCTCTACCACTAGTCGAGAAGGCCGAGGTAGTTGGGCATTCTTTTGCTCTCCCTGATAACAGGAGGAAGGCCCCCTCCAGCAGACCGGGCTTCAGATGCAGTGTTCCACGCTGGCTTGGCCAGCAAGATCGGCAGTGAGAGTCGCTCATCCACCATCATCACTGCACCTGTGGGGGCGGTGTTTCTGACGGAGATGAAACCCCCTCTGATGGAGAAAGCAAGACAATGAAACCTTAAAGCCCCTGTCTCAGGTGCCACCACCCAGTGAGACTCAAACCAAGCTCATGGGACCCAACATCCAGACTGAAGTGAAAGGGGCAACCCAGAGCATCACCACCAATACCCAAGAACATCCCCCTGAGATGGATTGCAACCCCGATGGGGTTCCCCACAGCTTCTTCATAGGCGCCTGTGCGCTCTGCCTCAGCGGCTCCTCTTCCTCCACACCCGACCCTAACTCCGTCGCCACAACAACTCCCTAGAGGAGGTGCGACGGCGACCAGTCCGGCAGAGGCACGCCATCGACAACGGCGAGGGTCACGCATGCCAATTTCACGTCCCTCACGGCGCAGTCCCTCCTCCCAGAAGCCCAATTCACCGACCATGAGTCGATCCCTCCGCTTAACGATGCAAGGACCAACTTCCTCGCTGCATACCCGCAGTACGATTTTGGATTAATTACAAATGATGCCACCGTGTTTTCTTTCACGGGTAGAATAGCTGGTTACCCGCGCGGGCATCCAAGATAAACTCATATATATATAAATATATATATATATATATATATATAAATAAATAAATAAATAAATAAATATATATATATATATATATATATATATATATATATATAGAGAGAGAGAGAGAGAGAGTCAGGATAGAATACACTCTTGTGTATTCGGAGCAGAATACACTCAAGTTGTTTTTCATGATGCAATGTTTTTTTCAAAAATCTAATTCGGTGATCTTCTTAAACATCTTACGAATAGCTCATACACAAAATTTGAGCACATTTGAACATTTATAGGACATGTTATAAAGATCACAAAAATTATACATTTCAAATTAGTTTCACGCATCGATTTTGTTGCCCTTGGATGAGTGACTTACACTTATCCAAATGGGCTCCAAATTTATATGTAGCCTAGTTATAGTATGACAGTGAAGATCAATGGTTTACATTGTGCAAAAACTAGTCTTGATATGCAAACACACATGAGTGTATTCATGTGATATGTACACTCGAGTGTATTCTAGCCTGACCCTCTCTCTGTCTCTAGAGAGAGAGAGAGAATCAGGCTAGAATACACTCAAGTAGTTTTTCATGATGTAATATTTTTTTAAATATGACCTATTGATCTACTTAAACATCTTGTGAATAGCTCATACACAAAATTTGAGCACATTTGGACATTTATAGGTCATGTTATAAAGATAAAAAAATTATGCATTTCAAATTAGTTTCGCGTGTCGATTTTGTTGCCCTTAGATGAGTGACTTACACTCATCCAACTGGGCTCAAAATTTGTATGTAGCCTAGTTATAGTATGGCAGTGAAGATCAATGGTTTATATTTTGCAAAAAATAATTTTGAAATGCAAACACACTTGAGTGTATTCGTGCGATCTATACACTCGAGTGTATTCTAGCCTGACTATATATATATATATATATATATATATATATATATATATATATATATATATATATATATATATATATATATATATATATATATATATATATATATATATATATATATATATATATATCTGTGTGTGTGTGTGTGTGTGTGTTAGGAAATATATAAAAACTATCAATCAAACATATTAAGTCCAATATGCTTTCCTTTAGAAAAACACATGAAAAGCTTGATCGATAATGTGTGGGCATGCCAAGCGTGGTATGTTATCCATCTCGTGGAAGTGTGATGATAGTTATAGGGGCCTGCCAAGCGGGGTACATTTCTATTGTGTTGGCTTTTGGGTCAGGCTTAAATGGGTTTCCTTAATGAGATTAAGCATCTAGAGGCATGTATATGAATGTGGCAAGGAGTTGTTTGTACCATATATCCAAGAATTGCATAAATGCAATTGGAAAACTTGACTTCCTTAATAATTGATTATGACCACTAGCATTGGCCGGGTAATAATTGAATTTTTTTGGATTTTGTCTCATTAGAAGTTTGTGTGTTGTAATCTTCCGAAGTGATAATTTAGGGTTATCGATTTGAACAAAATAATGACAAAGATAGTTAATTTAAAGGCCTAATTGAACATCGTCAAATATTATATAAATCAAATCAAATCAAATCAAAATGGGTTTTGACAAAATTGCAAATTTCTTTTGTAAAATCAAATGGAAACATACAAAAACAACTTTTCTTTGCGATTAGTCCTTGAGAAGGACAAGTTGAATGGGAATAACTTTCACGACTAGTTCAATATGTTGAGAATTGTTCTCACATAGGAGTGCAAGCTCTATGTACTTGAGAAACCAGAGCCAGATGAACCTCTTCCCAATGCACCTAAGGCCGACATGAATGCTTATAAGAAGCACATTGATGATGTTTTTGCATGTCAAATGCCTAATGATGTGCTTAACAAAGTATGAGTTGCAAATACAACATGAGAACATAGATGTTATTGAGATGGTCACACATCTTAAGAACATGTTCCAAGACCAGGAAAGATAGAAGAGATATGATGTCTCCCATGCGTCATTCAAATGTAACATGGCAGAAAGAGATCCAATAGGTCCTCATGTTCTCAAGCTTATTGGGTATCTGGAGAAAGTTTCTAGACTGGGATTCCCCTTGGGTAAAGAGTTGGCAATGATGTGATTTTGTAGTCTCAACCAGAATCATACAGTCAGTTTATCATTAACAATGATGTAGTCCTATTTTAGGGCTTCATCATGTGTCTTATTGCACTTTAATTGCATCTATATCTGCTAGATTACATCTTATTCCCCTCAATATGCATATTTGTGTAAAATGCACTTATGGGTGTTATTTGCATGTTTTTCAGGTATTTGGACCACACTTGGATGGAAGAGAGAGAGAGAGATATGATCCTAGGGTTTCTCTACCCTTGGAGAGGCCCAAAGTGAAGTTCAAGGCTCCCTCAACCTACCCCAAGTGGCCAAAGGTCAACTGAAGCAAAGATGTCCAAGGATGAAGAAAGAACAAGCTCTAAGTGTTGATGAAGAAGTTAATACTGATGTGGTATGGAAAAATAACCATGCTAGCCCAAGAAAAATCATAGAGAAAGCATTTAGTTCAAGGTTGAGATTCAAGTTCATCAACATGGTCATGCAGCACAGCATGGCCATGCTAACGTGACCCAGAATGGTTGTGCCACACAGTACTACCGTGTTACCAAGACGTCAGAATGATCATTCCTTAGAGAATGGGCAACACTCCATCAAGCCACCACGGCTATAGTGACCACCACGATCGTGGTACTAGTCACCCAAAACTCTAAAATTCTATTGACTTTTCCATTTTTTCACCTCGCTCGTTCCATCATACGACAGTAGTATTCACCCCTACCCACCACAGTCATGTTGCTCAATACGGTCGTGTTAAATACAAACCTAGCACATCTTTTGCACATATTTCCCCATTTTACCCTCACTTGATCTAGTACTTCCCCACCACCTATATATACATATAAAGAAAGGTAGACCATGAGATTATCCACTAGTAGTCCACTCTGCCCCCCATTTTTGCCACCCATCCATTCCCACTCCATCCCATCTTCATTTTATCATCTTACACCCCAAAAACACCTATTCTATGGTTTTTGGCCACTTTCCACCATCGACACATGTCATTCCACCTTGGAGGAGGGAGGTGCTCAGCCTACATCTTCTAGGAGGAGGATAAGGAGGAGTCTTCATCGAGCTCATCATGGTTTTACACTCTACACATTCTTCTTCCTTTCTTTTTGTATTTTCTTATTCTATGAGTATCTAGGCCCCTTAGGTGGGCTATTTGGAGCTCAAAATATTACTTTGATACCATGTTGGGGTAAAATGATATGTAAACATTTTAATTTAGTTTTCTAATCATTATGTTCTATTTCTATCTCATTCCTCATGAATTGCTTCTTGGTTTGTGCTTGAAATCACCTAGGATTCTAGGAAAATTGTTTATATGTAGCTAATTTGTGAATTGCTCCTAAGTCCAAGTATGGGATCCCTAGTTAGCTATTCACCTTCCTATCAATTCTCCTACACCTAGGTGAGAGGTCTAAGTAGCTAGTATAAAAGCCTTTAGTATAATAATTAGCTTGGAGCCTTCTCAAGGCTATAATGTGGGTGATGTGAGGTCTAAAACCTCATCTCCACCTTACATTACTACCCTTGGCCCCTAATTACCCTATGTGTGCATATTCTAGAAACCTAGGTTTTACTAGACCCTAATTGAATTCCACCTAAACCCTAACCCAATTGAGCCTCATAAGGGCAGGTAGGAGGTGTTAGTGTAAGACCTTTAACCTGTGTTTTGGGTTAACCCTATTTTCTATTGCTTGATTATGTGCTTAGAACCTTCCTCTAATCCTTTAAGATGCTTTTAGACCTTGTGTAGAGCTTAAGTCTCCAGTTTGAGCTTCTTTGGATGATGCTTGTACTTTATGTTCTTATTTTGGGCTAAATTGCAATTTACTCATTTGTGAGGGTTATCTTGCAATTTTCCACCTCTAGATTGTTCCTTCTCTCTCTTGGCTTCATGAGAGAGAGTGTGATGTTTTGGGGCACCTTCTTTGACTGATGCCATCACTTGTAGTGATCAGGGTTTCTAGGGTTTGATGTGTTTCGACCATGCATACATGTATGGGTGTAGTGACCTATGTTGTGACCTAGGTGTGTTCTTGGTGTGTTTCGACTGAGGCACTTTTCTTGGACATGTTGGTTTTGACCTAGGGTGTGTGGTTGAGATTGAGACAGTTTGTCTTTTAGTGTCTCGACCTAATAGGTGTAGTGAGCCCTTGTCTCAACAAGATGTGTGGATTGGTTTGTCTCAACCCCTTTTGGGATGTTGTGACTGAAACCATGTTGGGGGTGACCCAAGTAGGTCAAGACACAACATAGGTTGTATAAACATCTTGTGCATGCATGGTTTAAGTGGTTGTATGTGTCTTTCTTGGGTGAACAAGTGTTTCTTTGGATCCCTATCATGTAGACACCTCATCCTTCGTCATACTTCCCTCCTCCTTTGCTATATAAACCCTCTTTTCTACATGCAAGCAACTCTTTTCATCCATATTATTTCTCCATTCTTGTTTGGTCATCCTTGAAGCTTGGTGGATCAAGAATAACTGATCTTGGAGCTCTTGGTGGCTGAACTTCCCTTGCATGTGGTTCTTGTGGTGATCTTTGCTCATCTTCAACCTTGGTAAGTGTATGCTTTTCTTTTGCAATGTTTTCTTTCGATCCCCTACCTCATCTTCTTCTCCTAACTTGTCCTTAGACTATGTTTTGACATGGTAGTCATTCTTGAGAGATAACTCCACATCACAAGGGTCATAGGCCATGTTTTGAAAAGGCGACACCCAAGTGAGAGGAAGTTTCTCCTCTCTTTTCTCCCTTCTTTCTTTGGTTCGGCCTAGTGTTCATTCATACCCTTTCCTTGAGAAAACTTTAATAATGATGTCTTCTCCTTATTAAGGTGCTTTTGTAGATGACAGTGGATCTTTTAGTGGAGCTTCATCCTCCTTTGGGATCATGTGCTTGGAGCTTGCAATCCTTAGAGTGATCTTCCTTAAAGTGGGTGATATAATCCTTAACCCTCTCTATTATTGCACTCTCTTTGTTTGCATGTAGTTGTTTCTCTCTCTAAAATGTCCTCTAAATATGTTAAAAGATGATCACATGCTCTAGAACTTGATTAGTGGTAGTTATCATGCTTGGTGAGCTTGGAATTTGAAACACTAATCTCTATGTACCTGATTTTTGTGATGATGGTGATATGGTGATTTTCTCCTACCTTTTAGCCTTGGCTTTGCTCACATGCATGATGGTCGTGTGTCTTGATGTTCTATGGAGGTTTGGTTCTGTTTTGAAGGTGTTAAATACAATTTTCTCTCCCTTGTAGAAGGCTCTTTCATGGTAGTTTCATGATGCAAGTTTTAGGGTTCTTGAAGACTATCTTGCATGAGGTTTCTTCTCCATGTTAAGAATGTATTTCCTTGGTTTTATCTTCCATTTTTTCTGAAGGAATCTTTAATTTTAGTCATGCTTAATCTCTATTTGACAACAATCCTTTTCCTTGGTGGTAGTTGGATCATTTGTGGTCACTACACCTTGTTTTTACCTTGGGTTGAGACACCTTGACATGTTTGGTTTTGAGTCGAGACATGTTTCCTTGTCGCAATCGAGACATCACACCTAGTGATGGTCAAGACCCCTAGATTAAGGTTGGTCACAACCTAGGTTTGGTTTTAGTCAAGATGCTCTTGATTTGATATCGAGACAAGTCCTCACTCTTGAGGTCTCTACATGTCCTTCCACAGGTGGTCAAAACCCTAGTTTTGAGATGGTCGAGACAAGTCTTCCCTTTGGTGTGTCGCGGTCGCGACATCATGGTTGTTGGTGGTCAAGAAAACTTAAAGAGTGGGTGGTCGCGACCCATGTATGCTGGATGGTCGCAACACATGGATGATGGATAGTTGAGACATATGTATGAGGGGTGGTTGAGACATATATTTGAACACATAATCAACACATGTATATGACTAATGTATGAGCCATGTATAGTGTTGTTTGGGTAGGTGCTTAATCAACCCTAATCATGTTCCTTAACCCGAATTTGTTCCAAGAATGTGGGATGTGACTCAATTAGGGTTTAGTGCTATGCTCATGATGTGACCCTAATGGGCTAAGTGTGTGAACTCTAACCCTAGTATTGGGCAATGTGATTTGTTTGCTTCTCTCTCATGGAACAATTATTGTGTTATGTTGTTCTCTCTCTCCTGTTTATAAATCCCTAACCTTGACGGTGAAATAAATGTCATGTCTTGTGTATGTTGTGGTGATGATCATATGATATAGAGTGGTGATTACCATTTGTCATCAAAATTGAACTCAACATCTTTTTCAAGAAAATGACACATCAATCTTGAAATCTTGCTGGTGTTGTACATGCAGGGTTATGTGATTGGGTCCTATTAAGTGGTGATGGCGTAATTCCTATTATGAGGTGGTAACTTCTAGTGATGTGATTGAGAGATTGAATCCTACATTGAAGTGATATTGGTGATGGCCTTGTGAATGGTAGTGTTACAAGCATTATGTGGTGATAGTGTGACAAGTTCACACCTTATATGTTTTATATCTTCTGAAGTTGTACTATACCCTTATCCTTGTAGAGATTATTATGGATGTATACATTGTAACTTAATTGATGCTAAAAGATACCCAATTGGCTTAATTAATCAAGTGAAACCCTAATCATATAGGTTCCATGTGCCATAGATCCTTTTTAGTGTCAGCTTAAATTGCTAGATTGGTGAAACGAGTATAACTCAGAGCACATATTTTTGAATATGCAGGGGCACAAGTCGAAGACCTCCTTGCATCCACAATTACAAGTTGTGTGAGATAGTCATGCATGAGCTGGTCTCCTTGTGATATGGATGGCCATGAGTGAGCCAATCCTCCTTTTTAGAACGGCCATGCATGAGCCTATTCTTCTAGCGATGTTACCTGTACCAAGGTGGGCTAGGTGTGATTATATATATATGGATGGCCATGCATGAGACAATTCTTGAGATTGACTATATGTCTTTATTTGTAGTTGACTGATATGTTTCTACGGTGTTTTCTCTTGTTTTGGCCAAGAGGTGTGGGGAGGTTGTGGATTCCGGATCTTTCATTGACCTTGTATGTCACTGATTTCGACTTAGTAGTGGTCGGTTGGATTTGGGTGGTACAAATCAAATCCTTGGGGAAACAATAATAAAAGATGTAGTTTAGTTGTGTAGTGTATCCTTATTAGGATCAAATGCAAATAATATTAGTTGATACCCTTTGCCTTATCTTTAACTGATTTCTTGAATTATAAGGAGGTAAGAGAAATCAATTGTTATACATGTTCTTCATATTCCTTATTAGAATATTAATTATTCTACTGCTAAAGGGTAAATGCCTAGTTTTGCTAATCTTATTTATCTATTACATACATATCATTTAACTGAATTTGTCCATCTTGTTTAGCACCTTATCTACCTACTTATATATTTGTGCTTTTAGTAGACGTTGGCAGAGAGTTATATATCCTGCTGGGACATTTGGTCTCACCTTGTGGGTTTCCACATCTTTTATGTGGTCATACACGAAGAGGTAGAGATCATGCAGCTGAGGAAGAGCAGTAGCAAGGGTAGTAGCTGATAAGGTTGGATGTGATGCTAGTCTTTTGGTGTTAAAGTCCTAGTGTCGTCTATGTACACTCAGGTCTTTGAGGGTGTTCTCGTGTGTTTTGTAAATATGTTATCGATACGATGTTTCTGGCTTGTGATCCATGTATGTAAGATTTGGCATGTGTATATGTACATATATGTGGAATAGGCATCTCGTGTTACATGTTGATAATAGGAATGATGATGTACAATGATGTAATCACCATGTTATATGCATTATGAAATATAGGTGTCCTGTTGAGGGCATATATGTGATAATTTTGTGGCTTTGGCATTTTGAGCAAATTGATTTTAATTTCCTGTGTTTTTTGGTAATCTACATGTTTAGTTTTAATTTTGCAATTTGGTTTTAGTGATCTCGTTTGTGGTGCATCAGGGTGCCAAAGTTAAGGTTGGTATCAGAGTTAGGTTTGTTGAGTCTACAGGGACCTAGGACTATGGTTTGTGTTTGTTCTAGTGTCCTCCAGTGTGTATTATAGTGCCTTCTTTTTATGGAGAAGAAGAAGAAGAAGAAGAAGAAGAAGAAGAAGATAAGAAAAGATGTCTAGAGAACACGAAGAACATACTGCAGAGAGCAGTGTTGTTGCACCCAGAGGTGGTGCAAGGATTCAAGTGATAGAAGATCAGGCGCCTGATGCTCCCCAATTTGACTAGGCCATGATGGAAAACCCTACCTTTCACTCTTTGTTTAGGGAGTTCATGGAACCACAACCTAGGGAAGCTTTTCTACTATTGAATCTATGGGGTCTAGAAAGACCTTTGAGAGGTTGAGACATGTTGGGGATGTGGAGTATGCCGGTACAATAGATCTGGTGGATGCGTATCTTTGGTTGACAGAGTTGGAGAAGGCCTTCAAGTTCCTTAGTATCCCCAAGGTAGATAAAGTGAAATATGTTGTGTATATTCTGAAGGGGAGTGATGGCCATTAGTGGTCTATTGAAGAGGACAAGAGGCCATGTTTTGCAATCAGTTGGGAGGAGTTTAGATGAGAGTTCATTAGTAGGTACTTTCAACATACCTATCTGGATGAGAAAATATCTCAGTTCAAGAGGATCAGGCAAGGACCCATGATGATCAATGAGTATGAGGTGAGGTTCATGGAGCTTTTGAGTGTCTATCCACTATCCTCATATGGCCACCACAGATGAGGAGAGGATCCGATGTTTTGAGAAGGGGTTGAATGTTGATTTTTCTACCCTGTGGCTGCTCTAAAGAATCGTGAGAAGTTTGCGATGTGTTTGGAGTCTATGAGGATGATTGAATGGTCTGTGGTTGAAAAGTGTGAGAAGAGTTCCAAGAAGAGACCAAAACAGTACTAGGGATAGTCTTATGGAGGCTTTAAGAAGCCTAGATTCTTGGCACCGTCATCACAACAAAGGTCCAGTGCACAGACGTAGTGGTCACCTAATAAAGGTAGATGCCACATTCTTTCACCAGAAGGAGCCCAGAATACAACTTTAGTGTAAGTCATAGGGTTGTCTTGGCCATGGAATGAAAGTAGGTTGTGCTACAAGTGTGTCCATCTTGGGCATACAAAGATGTATTGCCCTATAAAGGATGATGAGGTGACCCAAAAACCAAGGCAGAGTCAGTAGGGCTCGCAGAGACAACAATTTAGCAGTGGTGGAAGCCAAGGACATGGACAAGCATTCCAGGCTGGTTTGTCAGCTCAGACCAGCAAAGAACGGGGGTGACAATAGACAACAACTAGATTTTATGCTATGAGACATCCGGAAGGAGTGGTCAACCCGCGAGTAGTGACATGTCAGATGGGGTTATTTTATTTTGATTTGTCTTCTTCTTGCTTTATATTTATTTTAGTTGACCCGGGTGCAACCCACTCTTTTGCCACTCAAGAAGTGATTAATAGTTGTTCTTTGCCTATTAGTCATAGATGGAATATCCTTCACTTAGAAACCCCGTTAGTTGGTTCTACCGAGTTGCAGGAGGTATGTCCTTCCTATTTCCTTTCTTTATTAGGATATAACATTCAAGTGGATCTCATACCACTTGATATGCATGAATTCAATGTGATCCTTAGAATGGACACCTTGGATAAGTATCAGGAGGTCTTAGATTTTAGTTCCAAAGTGGCAACGTTCGTAGATGGCGATGTGGCGTGGGTCTTCCAAGGAAATAGGAAGATTCTTTCGACGTATTTGGTATCAGCGATGGTGGCTGAGAAGATGATGAGACAAGGCTGTGAGGCATTTTTGGCACATGTGATGGATATCAAGGCGAGGAGTCCTAATATTCAGGAGGTACTAGTTTTCAAAGAGTTTGAGGATGTGTTCCCAGATGAGTTTTTAGGTGTTCCTCTAGTCGGAGAGATTGGCTTTGAGATCAATCTAGTACTGGGTACGTAGCTGATAGCACATACACCGTATAGGATGGCTCCATTTGAGATGGTGGAGTTGAAGAAATAGTTGCAAGACTTGCTTGAGAAAGGTTTCATCAGACCGAGCATCTCTCCACGGTGTGCTCCCATGTTGTTTGTAAAGAAGAAGGATGAATCTACGAGACTGTGCATAGACTACAAATAGTTAAACAATGTGATGATAAAGAAAGTATCCCATGCTGAGCATAGATGATCTATTTGATCAGTTGCGTGGCACTACAATGTTCTCGAAGATAGACCTGAGATCAGGGTATCACTAGTTGTGGATCAAGGTGGATGACATACCTAAGTTAGTTTTTAGGACTCAGTATGGTCACTATGAGTTTGTAGTTATGCCGTTTGGGCTAACCAATGCACCTGTAGCATTCATGGACTTGATGAACAGAGTATTCTGATAGTATCTTGATCAGTTTGTGGTAGTCTACATAGTTGATATCTGATATATTCTAGAGACAACATGAGAAGCATGAACAACATCTTTGCCAGGCGTTGACAGTGTTGAGGCAACATCAACTATATGCCAAGTTCAGCAAGTGTTAGTTTTGGTTAAAGGAGATATCCTTCCTAGGATGCATGATATCTTTTGAGGGAGTTTGTGTGGACCCCAAGAAGGTTGAGTCTATGCCGGAGTGGGAACGATCGAAGATGCCGACAGAAGTTCTTAGTTTTTTGGGTTTTCCAGGCGACTACAAGAGATTCATCAAGAACTTCAGCTCAGTGGCGTTACCCCTAATGAAGCTGACGAGGAAGGATGTGCCTTTTGTTTGGTATGATAAGTGTCAGTGTGCCTTTCAGTTGTTGAAGGAGAAGTTGACAAGTGCACCAGTGTTGGTTTTGCCTGAGTAGGGGAAGGGATACATAGTTTTCAGTGATGTGTCAAGGAATAGATTGGGTTGTGTGTTGATCTAGGATAAGAATGTGATCTCTTTTGCGTCACGACAATTGAAGAAGCATGAGGAGAACTACCCAACCCATGACCTAGAATTATCTATAGTGGTTCATGCTTTGAAGACTTGGAGACACTACCTTTATGGTGAGAAGTGTCAAATCTTCACAGACCATAAGAGTGTGAAGTATATCTATTCATAGTAGGAATTGAATATGAGATGGAAACGATGGATGGAGATGATTAAGGATTATGATTGCATGATTGATTACCATCTACAAAAGGCGAATGTCGTGGCAGATGCGTTAAGTAGGAAGTCTTCTTCGTCATCATCTGCAGATCAGGTGCAGTTGTGTTACTTGGTGTGCCACAAGAGAGACATGTTGGTCTCATTATGTCAGATGAATGTGAAGCTATCAGTGTCCTTGCTAGCAAATTTGTTGCAATAACTGCAAGTGAAGCCCATGTTGAGGCAGCAGATCAGGGAGGTACAACAAGTTGATATCGTGATACAATAGATACGATCAGAGTTTGTGAGTGAGAAGCATGATGGTTTTCACAAGGCAGAGGATGGGACCGTGTGTTACCACAACAAAGTCATGGTCCTTGGTGTTGACAACTTGAGGAAGATGGTTTTGGAAGAGGCTCACTCTTCAATGTATGATATGCACCCAAGTAGCACCAAAATGTAGAATAACCTTAAATATTTGTATTGCTAGCCTCGCTTGAAGCATGATGTGGCTGAGTTCGTGGCCAAGTGTGCAGTATGTCAACAAGTTAAAGTAGAGCATTAGAAACATGTAGGGACATTGCAACCGTTGCCTATACAGTGGTGGAATGGGATCACATGATGATGGACTTTGTGGTTGGTCTACCTATGACAGCCAAAGGCCATGATTTCATTCGTGTGGTTGATGGTAGGTTCACCAAGTCAGCACACTTCTTGCCAGAAAAGAAAAAGTAAACCACAAAGAAGCTAGCTTAGATATATATTGATGAGATTGTGTGTTTGCATGGTGTTCCAGCTACTATCATGTCAGATAGATGTCCTTAGTTTACAAGCCACTTTTGGGAGCTTCTGCACATAGTTTCGGGTACACAGTTGAGGTTCAGTACTACCTTCCATTCGCAGATAGATGTTCAGTCTGAGAGGACCATACAAACCTTAGAGAAACTGTTAAGGGCTTGTGTCTTGCAGTTTTTGGGCAGCTGGCACATCCATCTTAGTCTGATAGAGTTTTCTTATAATAATAGTTATCAGAGAAGCATCAACATGGCACCATATGAGGCATTGTATGGGAGACATTGTAGATCTCCATTGTGTTGGTATGAGACATGTTAATAACAACTTCTTGGTCTGGAGCTTGTGCAACAGATGATAGAAAAGATTGAAGTGATTCAACAGTAGTTGAAGGCATCACAGGATAGGAAGAAGTCATATGTAGACAACTATCGTAGATCCTTGGAGTTCTAAGTGGGAGACAAGGTGTATCTCAAGGTCTCTCCTTGGAAGGACGTCTTGAGATTTGGGAAGAAGGGTAAGTTGGCTCCCAGGTATATGGAACCTTACCCTATAGTAGCACTTGTTGGGAAGGAGGCCTATAGGTTGGAGTTTCCACCTAAGTTGCATATGTTGCATCTAGTGTTCCATGTATCCATGTTGAGGAAGTGCCACCCTGATACCAAGTTAGTTCTTCATCCAGTGGAGGTTGAGCTTGATGAGGATATGTCCTATGTTGAAGGATCCATGTTGATCCTTGATAGAAGAGTGAAGAAGATGAAGAAGAAAGACATAGTGTTGGTGAAGGTTCTGTGGCATCACTCTAGCTTTTAGGAAGCCACGCAGGATCTTGAGAAAGATATGCAGAGGAAGTATCTGTCTCTTTTTGCTTAGGATTTTGGGGGTGAAATCTTTGTTAGGAGTTTATGGCTTGTAAGACCCCTAACATGTGTTTTGGGTTAACCTTGTTTTCTTTGGCTTAATGATGTGCTTAGAACCTTACTCTAATCCTTGGAGATGCTTTTAGATCTTGTGGAGAGCTTAAGTCTCCAGTTTGAGCTTGTTTGGATGATGTTTGTGCTTATTTTGGGCTAAATTTCAATTTACCCATTTGTGAGGGTTATCTTGCAAATTTGCACCTCTAGAGTGTTCCTTCTCTCTCTTGTCTTCATGAGAGATAGTGTTTTTGTTACAACCCCAAATTTTGGGTTCCTTTGGTGAGAAATGTAATTTATCATATTAAAGATATTTGGACAAATAATATAATTTGTTGTGAATAAATGGATTTCGTTTAAAATAGCCTTGTTGTTTGATTTGTGGGCTTTATTGGCTATTGGGCCCAATAATAAGGAAATTCAATATTTGAGAAAAGTAAGAGGTAGAAACCTCTAGAAGGCAAATCCAAGGAGGTATTTCATGCCTCTTGGGTTCCTTGAATTCCAAAGAGTCCAAAGTTGCAAAGAAAATGCAATAAGAAAAGAAAAGGTCAATTAAGTATTTCTTTATTAAGAAAGAAATTGAAAATAATTGTAAAATGTGGAAAACAAGTGAAAAGAAGTATAATTGAGTTATCCATGGTGGAATTTCGTATCCCAAGGATTCCTAATGGTAAAAGGAATTCAAATAAATAAAATAGGAAGAGAGGAAAGAGAAAATAGGTGTTTTAATACAGAATATGTGCCTTATAGGTACTGGAATTTCATATGAATAAAATTGGTTTTTCCTTTCGATTTTTGGTCTCAAAATTTTCACACAAGTAGCTTAAGTCATTATAGACTTTCCCCTAAAATTTGAGATTAAAATGATAAGCGGTTTGGGAGATACGATTTTTGTAAGATTTCCTATTGTGTGGAGGAAAACAATAAATGTCACGATTTGATTTAATAAGACTAATTTCCTTTGTTCTTCGCGTGGCACGTCAGACATTGGATCGTGATCCAAGGGTGACGCGGTCATCATCTATCCCCAGACGGAACATGAAAGGGGAACATAACGATCAGGTTTTCCAAATCAAATCTCTTACAGAAGACTGGATGAGAAGATTTGGGAATTGGATCAACAACTTCGGAAGGTCGGTCCGAGTTTGTTAAACCCTAGATTTCGTAGGGGTTCATTGCTTCTAGAAGATTCGCCCAAACTACTAGAGAGGCAGGTTGATTCCCTGAGTTTCCTCCTATAAAAGGAGGGTTGCTGACCCCCAACTGAGATGCAAACGTCTCTGAGAGATTCTTTTGCTCTTCGCGATCATGACCCGGAAAACAAATTCGCTTTGGGCACTGGATTTCACCCTTCCTGGTCCAAGCTCCCTTGCTGGAGGAGAGCTCCTCCATCCCGGTGACTCCAGCCAGTTCTAGCAAAGTTGAGACCACCATCGAGTTCGGTGGCTCAAGGCGAAGGAGGAGGAGGCTTCACCGGTTGCTGGGGAAGCTAGGATCGCGGAGTCAACTTAGCAGTTGACCGTCGGGCAAGGCTGCGCCGCAAACAGAGAGGCGCGAGGTAGAAGATGAGAAAGGGGGGAATGACCTGCTTGCCCCTGATGTTTGTGAAGGAAGGTAAGGACTTTTCTGTCTTTTGTTTCTATTTTAATCACAAAAGAGAGGCGGGTCTCTGTGGACCCTTGGATATCACATGGTCCACGGGACAACAGATCGGATGGCCAATGAATTTCTAAAACTAACAGATAATTCAAGATCATGCTTTGCTTTGCAAAATTCATGCAATTTACTAGGAATCTCGGATTAACAAACTTAATCATGAAAGTTGCTTAGAAAAATACGAGGGACACAATAAAATTGGTTTAAGAACCTGAATATGTTCCTATTTGCAAAAGTGTGTTAATATAAAGAAAAGTGCTTATGTATTAGATTAAGAAACCCTAATTGAGCATATTGGTTAAGTTCATGTTGCTTAGTTGATGAAATTGAGTATTTTTGCAACCTATTGAATAGTTAATAATGAACTTGAACCTGATCTAGATGTTTCTTGCATAATTTAGGGTTTTTACCTCAACTAAGAATGATTAAGCACTTAGAACCTCTATTTGAATATAAAGGACAAATCTTTAAGGTTTAATAGGTTAATTTGTGAAGGAATAACCTGTTGGATATTAAAGTCGAACTTCAATCTATTTTACATGTAAAGTTGATTAATTTAGGGTTCCATGTATATAAATGAGCTTTAATGGGCCTTGAAACCCTAATGTTAGTCTTTGTGACTCTTAATGACTTTAAATGTTTAGATTCACGAATAAGGCTGAGATACGATGGCTCAAAGCTATTTTGAGTATAAAAGTTCCTATTTGTGGAAGAATACCCTTAATATGGTAGTTTTGATGTAAAAGAGGCTTAATGGACTTAATGGATGGCTAATTGTGCCTTTAAATCCAAAATTAAGGTTAAATGTTATTAAAGGATAACTTTAATATCTTTTGTGAAGAATAAATGAGGTAATTAGGGTTTATGAAGTAATAGTGAAATCCTAATTGTAATGAAAATCTTAAAAGTGGATTATAAACCCTAAGAAGCGAGCTAGGTTTGATAGATCTTGACGACATAATCAATGATGTGGAATTGGATGCATATTTCAGGATCTTGTTGTATGTGCTTGCTTGCTTGGATTTCTTACTTGCATGGAATGTTTCTATCTCAAATCAGCTGAATAGGTATGTGGTTAATTATGGATAACCGCCTTAGTTTCCCGAGGATTTTCTGGATGGTTATTCACATTGAATGCAAATTATCTGTTGGATGTTCATATTTGCAAATCATAAAGTCACTATGATTATCACACTAAAAATATAAATATGTATTCTCGCACCTACATGCCACCCTGATGGATGATGCCAAAGGTCAGGCCCAGATAGGTAGACCAATGGACACCTTGAGTGGTGACCCCAGGCACCAAGAAGGTGGCCTATGATATTGCATGACTAGTGGGCACCATGAGTGGTGACCCCCAGGCACCAAGCTCGGGATTGAGAAGGTGGCCATAAGTCATTGGCAAAGGGCACCCTAAGGTGGGTATGCCAGGGTTAGGGCAAAAGCAGTGGAGAATGTCATACTAAAAAGTGTAAATTGGCTTGTTAATTAATTTGATTGTGATTATTAAATTGTTAGCCATATTTGCAAGTTTTTGGTTGTTCCCACATACCAGTATATTTCGATATACTGACCGACGTTTTATTTGTCAGCGTTTTAGGAACAACAATTGAAAGAACAAATAGTAAAGTGACACATTGTGAAAGTAAAACATAAAGTGCAAGGAGGATTAGTTAGAATGGATTCAAGCTTGGATAGATAGATTCCCAAGGTTTTCAAAGGTAAGTAAAGTTTTAATTTTATACCAAATTTCAGTTAGTTAGTAGAATTTCATAATTGCTATTGATTATTTGTCGAACCTTTGATCCTGTTAATTGGATAACAGCACCGACCTTTCGGTCTCCCTTAATTGGGGGTTACCGGGAGGCGGGGTCGTTACAGTTTTGTTTTGGGGTGCATTGGTTAAGCCTTGGTTGAGTGATGCCATCACTTGTGGTGATTAGGGTTTCTACAATTTGATGTGTTTCGACCATGCGTACATGTATGGGTGTAGCGACCTATGTTGCGACCTAGGTGTGTTCTTGGTGTGTCTCGACCAAGAAACTTTTCTTGGACATGTTGATTTTGACCTAGAGTGTGTGGTTGAGGTTGAGACAGTTTGTCTTTTAGTGTCTCGACCTAATAGGTGTAGTGAGCCCTTGTCTCGACCAGGATATGTGGGTTGGTTTGTCTCGACCCTTTTTTGGGATGTCCGACTGAGACCATGTTGGGGGTGACCCAAGTAGGTCTAGACCCAACATAGGTTTGTGTCACCATCTTGTGCATGCATGGTTTAATTGGTTGCATGTGTGTTTCTTGGGTGGATAAGTGTCCCTTTAGATCCCTATCATGTGGACACCTCATCCTTCACCATACTTCCCTCCTCCTTTGCTATATAAACCCTCTTCTCTTCATGCAAGCACTCTTTTCATCCATCTTCTTTCTCCCTTCTTTCTTGGTCGTCCTTGAAGATTGGTGGAGCAAGAAGAACTGATCTTGGAGCTCTTGGTGGCTGAACTTCCCTTGCACGTGGTGCTTGTGGTGATCTTTTCTCATCTTCAACCTTGTGAAGTATATGCCTTTCTTTTGCAACATTTTCTTTGAATCCACTACCCCATCTTATTTTCCTACCTTTTCCTTAGACTATGCTTTGACATGGGGATTGTTCTTGAGAGATAGCTCCTCATCACAAGGGTCATAGGCCATGTTTAGACAAGGCGACATCCAAGTGAGATGAAGTTTCTCCTCTCTTTTCTCCCTTCTTTCTTTGGTTCTTCCTAGGGTTCTTTCATGCCCTTTCCTTGAGAAAACTTTGACCATATGGTCTTCTCCTTCTTGAGGTGATTTTGTAGCTGAGACTGGAGCTTTTGGTGGAGCTTCATCCTCCCTTTGGATCATGTGCTTGGATCTTGCAATCCTTGGAGTGATCTTCCATAAGGAGGGTGATATAACCCTTAACCCTCTCTATTATTTCACTCTCTTTGTTTGCATGTAGTAGTTTCTCTCTCTAAAATATGATCTCAATATGTTAAAAGATGACCCCATGATCTAGAACTTGATTAGTTGTAGTTATCATGCTTGGTGTGCTTGAAATCCGAAACCCTAATTTCTATGTACCTGATTTTGGTGATGATGATGATATGGTGATTTTCTCCTACCTTTTGGCCTTGGTTTTGCTCACATGCATGATAGTCATTTGTCTTGATGTTCTATGGAGGTTGGGTTCTGTTTTGAAGGTGTTAAATGTAGTTTTCTCTCCCTTGCATAAGGCTCTTTCATGGTAGTTTCATGATGCAAGTTTTAGGGTTCTTGGAGACCGTCTTGCATGAGGTTTATCCACCATGTTAAGGATGGATTTCCTTGGTTTTATCTTCTATTTTGGCCGAAGGAAACTTTTGTTTTGGTCATGCTTAATCCCCATTTGATGATGGTCCTTTGCCTTGGTGGTAGTTGGATCATTGTGGCAACTACACCTTGTTTTACCTTGGGTTGAGACACCTTGACATGTTTGGTTTTGGGTCGATACATGTATCCTTGTCACGATCAAGACATCACACCTAGTGATGGTCAAGACCCCTAGCTTCAGGTTGTTCACGACCTAGGTTTGGTATCGGTTAAGATGCTTTTGATTTGAGATCGAGACATATCCTTATTCTTGAGGTCGCGACATGTCCTTCCATGTGTGGTCAAAACCCTAGTTTTGAGATGGTCAAGACAAGTCTTCCCTTTATGTCGCGGTCACGACATCGCCAGTATTGTTGGTCGAGACACATTGAAGAGTGGGCGGTCATGACCCATGTATGGTGGATGGTCGCGACACATGGATGATGAATAGTCAAGACATATGTATGATGGGTGGTTGAGACATATACTTGAACACATAATCAACACAAGTATACGAGTAATGGATGAGCCATGTATAGTATTGTTTGGGTGGGTGCTTAATCAACCCTAATCTTGTTCCTTAACCTTAGTGCATTCAAATAATGTGGGAGGTGACTCAATTAGGGTTTTGTAATGTCCGGGCCCACTGCCCTAGGCTCTAGTAGAGTTTCAGGAATGATGACTGGCCCCACAAACCACCACTAGCATTAACCGCACACTTTGTCCACACTGACGCGCAAGCCAAGATCAACTTCCCGACTGGTCACCCATCCTAGTACTACTCCAAGCTGAGCACGCTTAACTATGGAGTTCTTTAGTGATGGGCTCCCGGAAAAGGAGGTGCACCTTGGTGATATGGGTAGTCCAATCATTCCTTTTAAGATCATGTTATCCGAGGCCTCAATTCCTGGGATGTTACAATCTCCCCCACTTAGACTCTTGGCGTCCTCGTCAAGGCTCAACTATATGGCCTCATAATCTGACCCCATTTCAGTGCAGACCCACAATGGCCCATGGACACCCAGCTCCCGTCCACGACTACCAGCGCAAGGGTGGCTCCATCTCGTCTCTACGGATAGCCCTTTCCAACTTGCCTAGACCGCACGGCTCAAGACTAGCATGCCACATGCCCATGTGGGGCCCCACCTACTGGAGGGGTTATGGCTCTGATACCATTTGTAACGTTCGGGCCCACTGCCCTAGGCTCTAGTAGAGTTTCAGGAATGACGACTGGCCCCACAAACCACCACTAGCCTTAACCACACACTTTGTCCACACTGACGCGCAAGCCAGGATCAACTTCCCGACTGGTCACCCATCCTAGTACTACTCCAAGCTGAGCACACTTAACTATGGAGTTCTTTAGTGATGGGCTCCTGAAAAAGGAGGTGCACCTTGGTGATATGGGTAGTCCAATCATTCCTTTTAAGATCATGTTATCCGAGGCCTCAATTCCTGGGATGTTACAGGTTTAGTGATATGCTCTTGATGTAACCCTAATCGGCTAATTGTGTGAACTCTAACCCTAGTATTGGGCAATGTGATGTGTTTGCTTCTATCTTATGGAATGGTTATTGTGTTATGTTCTTCTCTATATCCTATTTATAAATCCCTAACCTTGCAGCTGAAATAAATGACATGTCTTGTGTATGTTGTGGTGATGATTGTATGATACAAAGTGGTGATTATGCACATTATTGAGGCATAATGTGGTGATGTACATGCAGGGTTATGTGATTGGATCCTATGACCTGGTGATGGCTTAATGCCTATTGTGAGGTGGTAACTTCTAGTGATGTGATTGAGGGATTGAATCCTATAGTGAAGTGATATTGGTGATGGCCTTGTGAATGGCAGTCTTACAAGCATTATGTGGTGATAGTAGGACAAGTTCACACCTTGTATGTTTTATATCTTCTGAAGTTGTAATATACCCTTATTCTTGTAGAGTTTGTTATAGCCTTATACGTAGTAACTTGATTGATGCTAAAAGATACCCAATTGGCTTAAATAATCAAGTGAAACCCTAATTATGTAGGTGCCCTATGCCATAGATCCTTTCCAGTGTCAACTTAAATCGTTGAATTGGTGAAATGAGAATAACTCGGATTACATATTTTTTTAATATGCAGGGCGCAAGTCGAGTACCTCCTTGCATCCACAATTACAGGTTGTGTGATACAACCATGCATGAGATAATCTCCTTATGATATGGATGGCCATGAGTGATCCAAACCTTCTGTTTAGAACAACCATGTGTGAGCATGTTCTTCTAGCGTTGTTACCTGTACTAAGGTGGGCTAGGTGTGATTATAAGTTCATCTAGCATTGTTACCTAGACCAAGGTGGGCTAGGTGTGATTATATATATATATTCATGGCGATGTGTGATTCAATCCCTAAGCTTGACTATATGTCATTATTTGCAATTGATTGAAGTCTCTATGGTTTTTTGTCTTGTGCTGACCAAGAGGTGTGGGGAGGTCGTGGATTCTAGTTCTTCCATTGACCTACTATGGCACTGATTTCGACTAGCTGTGGTCGGTTATATTTGGGTGGTACGACTCAAATCTTCATGGAAACAATAATAAAAGATGTTATACAGTCGTGTAGTGTATCTTGCTTAGGGTCAAATATGAATAATATTGGTTGATACCCTTTGCCTTATCTTTGTACTTATTTCTTGAGTTATAAGGTGGTATGAAAAATCAACTAATATACATGTTCTTCATATTCCTTCTTAAAATATTAATTGTTCTACTACTTAGGGGTAAATACCTATTTTTGCTAATATGCTTTATCTGTTACATACATATCATTTAACTGAATATGTTCATCCTATTTAGCACCTTATCTACGTGCTTAGTTATCTTTGCTTTTAGTAGATGTTGGTAGAGAGTTATATCTCCCGTTCGGATGTTTGGTCTCACACCGTGGGGTTCCACATCTTTTAGGTGGTCGTGCACGAAGAGGTAGAGATCGTGCAGCCGAGGAAGAGAAGCAACAAGAGCAATAGTTGATTAGGTTGGATGTGATGCTAGTCTTTTGGTGTTAGAGTTCTAGAGTCGTCTATGTACACTCAGGCCTTTGGGGGTGTTCTCATGAGTTTTGTGGATATGTTATCGATACAATGTTTTTGGCTTGTGGGTTATGTATGTAAGATCTGGCATGTATATATGTACATATATGTGGAACATGCATCTCGTGTTACGGGTTGATGATAGGAATGATGATGCACATTGATGTAAGCACCATGTTATATGTGTTATGAAATAAAGGTGACTTGTTGAGGACTATATGTGATAAGTTGTGGCTTTGGTGTTTTGAGCAAATCAATTTTAATTTCCTATATTTTTTTGGTAATCTGCATGTTTAGTTTTAATTCCACAGTTTGGTTTGATCAATCTCCTTTTCGGTGCATCAGGCATCACAGTTAGGGACTAGTTCTCCTATACACACCCTATGTTATAACCCGTTCCTAGTTTTGCTGGTAATCCAAGAGACTTAAGATAATCTTAATGCTTATCATGCTTAGTTCGTAATATTCTATGTTGTGCTTTATCTTAACCTTAGTGACCTTAAAAACTTGTTTGGGCAACTCATAATCATGACTTAAGCATACTATAAAGATCCGAGTTGGAGTTAATATGACGTTAACCCATACATGTATGCAAAAAGAGAGTTAATGAAATTGGAGGAAACAATTAATAAATGATTTTTCATATGATAATATTATTAAAATAATATTGTAGGATTGTAGAGAATTCAATTATGAATCCAAAAAAAAAGAATGAACCAAATCATAGTTAAAATGAGAGAGTTATGCCATTTTTAGTAAACATATACAGAGCACTGCGATCGCGGTCAACACTGCGACCCGCGATGCTAGGACCGTGACCGACGCTACGTCGACACCGCCCAAGATAGCAAATCATAAAATGATCATATCTCAAGCAATACTTATTCATTTTCAACGAAATGAAGTGCGTTGGAATTGAGATTCGATCCTCTATCATCCCAGACATCTTGCTCTATGAGGGGGCGACCTAGAGACAATATCTGGGGCGATGTTTGGGGAAGAACGTGAAGAATAGCAAAAATAAAAAGGGGTTGCTATAAATTCGACTTGGTAAGTAGTTTTAACCGTGGATTCCTTCTTCTCTTCACTTCCCCTTGATTGATACCCTTGATCCAGAGATTTAGAGGTTTGGTTTAACCTCTAATCTTGTCTTCTACCTACAACAGGCCCCATTTAGGGTTGAAAGGAAGAAGAAATCATGGATTTTTCTAGGATCTTGATATTGATTCGAGATCTTCAAAGATGGGCTACGTTTTTAGGGTGTTTTCACACCTTAGGGTGAGTGGGTACTTCCTTTAAACAATAGATTGCACGAAAATGAGTTAAATTATCAATAATCTTCAATTGTTTAGTATGCGAGTACAAACCCTAAGTTGCCTTTTTGAGCTAGCTTTTGCAAGATGATATGATATAGATTATTCCTCTGTTGTGATGAATTTCAGATTATGAAATCACATTAGAAATGATTGCAATCCATCTAAATGAGAATTCTTAAATTAATTGTAGAGGTTACATGATTATACTGAAATCTAAGATTTTTAGCTATGACTGAAATTGTTGTATAATTGAATAAAGAAGTTTACCTAGTTGAATCTCCTTTGTTAAGAATGATTGTTTTATTTGTATGTGTATTACATATATGTCAGATAACATCTTGGATTTCATTCGATGATATCAATATTTGCTTGATATATATCAATAAGGAGGGTGAAACCTGATGGAGCTTCCACTTGCGTGGAATTGCGTGCACCACTAAAAATCCTAAAGATAGTAAGTCTTTTAGGTTTAGCCTTGCTTATACTAGATTAAAAACTCCACCCACGTATGCTAGGATATGTGGAAGTCTTATCGTAGTATAGTTAAGGGTCGAATCCACATGACAACGGTCTTGTTAAAATCAACAAGATAAAAAATGTTAGCATTTCATTTAACTCCTTAACAGTTGGTATTTAGATCAAAGAGTTGATTTGGTTGTTTAAACTAAGTGCAAGTAAAGTAAAAGAAAGAAAGTAAATTTAAGGTTGTAAACAATGTTAAGAAACCACTAGGATGTGATCGTCTTTCGCCACCACTACACATGGATCAAAACATACATCACAATAACTTGGCTTGTAAAGAAAAGAGTCTAAATAGTTAGTATCTTTGTAGGCTTAGCCTCCTTCCAGATAACTAACTATGAGAAATGTTGAAGTGTTGCAATGCCAGCCATCCCTAGGCGAATGGTCACTTACTTTGCATCACTCCCCTCGCAAAGTGTGTTCCTCGACATGTCAAGGTTGTACTTTCATTATGTCAACTGATTCCATTTCATAGTATGAAAGTACAAAAATGGAGGTGAGTTTACTCCACTTCTTGAGAAATGCTCCTAGATACCGAACCAAACGTATGGTGACTATATACAATATGGAGCCAACAAGCAGTCGATATTCGAATCTAGAAGTACAAACATAGACAATTTGCACTAACAGATAAAAGATACCACAAGTTGGTGATCAAGCAACTAGCATTCATTGAACGATTGATGTTGAACTGGAAAGATAGTGTTTTTCTATTGCAAACTCAAGAATTACAATGTATGAAATGAAAACATGGGTAGCGGGGCTACTCCCCGCACCCTAGTGTATGAGACTAATCGCTCATGGCAAGAATAAAGAAGGGGGCGAGAAGAGAGAGAGAGCGTCATCTCCACAAAGGAGGGAGGAAGGTCGACCCCTTGGAGAGAGAGAGCAACGATCTTCACACTTAATAGATTGCTTGATGATGAATCCTCCTCTTCCCACCTTCTTTCTCGATGAGAGAGAAAGTAGCTTGGAGATGGAGTATGGATCTCAGACCGGCAGCCTCGGGGCAGTGGGTGAAGGATGGAATGGCTCTGGAACAATAGGGGCAACCTTTGGACGTGTGAAACTTCCTGTCTTGTGAGGCCCCTTTGGGTTCTATTTATAGGATTTTGAGTGAGCCTTAAATGGTTTGGGATATGTGGGTCCAAATGGTCTTGGAGACCGTTTGGATTTTCACATAGTTTGGAGACCATTTGGACTCTCTCAGTGTGGAGATTGTTTGAGTTCTCTCGGTCTGAAACCATTTGCCTTCATTCGATCTTGGGGTCATGTGGCTTCATACGGTCTCGAGATCGGTTGATCTCCATTCTGTCTTGGGACTGTTTGGCTTCACACGGTCTCAGGACCGGTTGATCTCCATTCGGTCTTGGGACCGTTTGGCTTCATACGGTCTCGGGACCATTTGGCTTCACACGGTCTCGGGACGGTTTGACCTTTATTCGGTCTTGGGACCATGTGGCTTCATATGGTCTTAGGACCATTTGGCTTCACACAGTCTTGGGACCATTTGATCTTTATTCGGTCCTGGGACCGTTCGACTTCCCTTCGGTCTTGGGACCGTTTGGTCTCCATTCAGTCTTGGGACCGTTTGGCTTCGATTCGGTCTTGGGACCATTGGGCTTCCATTCGGTCTTGGGACCGTTTGGGAGTTTTGTAATTTTTGTGTGCTTTTCTGTAAGAAGTGAAAAGGAGAAGTTAATCTAATGGTATATTTACGAAAAGGTAGAAAGTTAAAGATTTTATCTAATTTAGCTAAGAAAGAGTATGGAAAACTGAGGAAAACTAGTAAGATAACATCACAAAATGGGAGGTTATCACCCCCCCAACTTAGAGTCTACCTTGTCCTCAAGCTAGATAGAGATAAGGTATGTAGTGGCGAGGCGATTTATTCAGTGAAGATTTCCGTACTCTTGCTTCAATTCTAAACCAGAGATCTCTTAGAGTTTTATCGGGCTTCTGCTCGCACTAACTCTTTCAGGTATTGGGAGTTGTGTGGATCTCATATTTCTTCCGTATCGCATAGCTCGCATTGGGACCACCTTTTCCTCGATCACATTCTATGCATGTTTTCAACTCCAATCAGTTTTATACTTCTTTGAAACACCTACTGGAAACTAAGATAGGCATGAGGGTTGGCTAAAGGCTGATGTGTAACTCCCCCTTTTAGTGGGGGAGGGTTTATCTAAACTTTTAGGATCTCACTACTGGGCGTGACACATATGCCTTTGTGAGGGCAACTAAATGTACTGGCCGGGCGAGTCCTTTATCAGCTTTTTCATATATTCAGAGACCTTAGGATCTCATTACCGTGCACGACACATCTGCCTTTGTGAGGGCAACTTAATGTACCGATCGGATGAGACCTTTATTGGTCCTTCATATAGGTCCTTAGGCGTGGCACAACTCTCTTGTTTTTATTCAACACTCTGGCTTTTATTCTTATACTCACATGCTCAGGAGTTGGATGTTTAGGGATTTTTTTTGGGCTGCCAGGCCTCTTTTGAAAAGAAGAAAACTATTCTTGGAGTCTCCTGACATGCACTTATTTCGGTTTTGTACTTGGTGGTCCATTTGTGAGGTTCCTTGATTTGGATTTCACCTGGTTCCCTCCCGTCCTTGCGAGAGTTTTGGCTGGCTTCGACTATGATGTTAACTTGTGGAGGGTCTGGAGCAGAGTTGAAGCAAAAGCATGGAAATCGAGTGTGAAAGTAATTTATTAATTCGCCATTACATGCCTAAGTGCTTTTTCTATTATTGCTTTTTGAGGACTACTTTGATTCTAAATTTAGCTAGGGGTGACCTTTTCCTAGAGTGATGTTATACTTATGTAAAAAAATTTACTGAAAAAGTCTAAATGTGAAAAGAAAGATAAAATAGGAGTGAATAAAAAGAGCAGAGGGAGAAGGGTTGAAAAAATGATACCTCACCCTTGTCCAGTGTACCCCCCCCCCCCTAACTTATCACTCACTCTGTCCTCAGAGTGTCAAAGTGATAGGTTGAGAAGTACATGGACAAGGGAATTAGGCTTCTGTTAGTCCTTTGTTAGCTCCATGCGTTTGGAGAAGATTAGCTGTGAACTTTCCACGTAGAGCATGGTAATCCACGTCCGTCATGTCCTCTACTGGTCTTCCAAGAATAGAGAGGGTGTACATCCAGTAGAAGACATGGAAACCGTAGTCATTTGATTCTCGGAGCTACTGGGGGCATCTGTGGCTGAAGGTGGGGCGATGAAAGTGTTCTTTATCATACGCCCATGTGTGCTTTCTTAAAAGATCGTGTCGTTTGTCAGCACATTCCTTTGCCACCTCCTCCGTGGGTGTGTTAGCTGTTATAGTATACTGGTTTTGGTTATTTATGTGAATTTTTATATTTTCAGATTAAAGAAGATAAGCCTAAATCAAATGAAGAGATTAGCAAAATTAGCAAAACTAGGCAAAATAAAACGGTGGTACTCAGATCTTGGGTTGCCTCCCAAGTAGCGCCTGGGTTTTACGTCGCTGGCCCGACAAAAATCCAATTTGGTTATGTCGATGCTGAGGGATCGTGGATCTCGATAGTGTGTCTTGGTATTTTCTCTGCTGGTGTGTAGTATCTCTTCAATCTGTGGCCATTAACTGTCCATTCTCCCCCATTATTATCAAGGATGATGACTGCTCCAGTGGGGTAGATGTGTTTAATTATGAAAGGTCCAGACCATTTCGTGCAGAGCTTTCCAGGAAACATCTTAAGTATGGAATTAAAGAGGAGGACCTTATCTCCGAAAACAATGTCTTTTCTTTTGAGGTGGCCGTCGTGCCACATCTTTATTTGTTCTTTATAGATTCTGGCATTTTGGTAAGCTGTCATTCTAAGCTCTTCAAGTTCTTGTAGTTGAAGTTGTCTATATTCACCAACACTTTTGAGATCAAATTTTAGCTGTTTGATGGCCAACCAAGCTTTATGTTCTAGTTCAACCGGTAGATGAAATGACTTTCCATGCACCAGACGAAATGGGGTTGTTCCTATCAGTGTTTTGTAAGCTGTGCGGTATGCCCAAAGGGCATTGGGGAGCTTGGTAGACCAATCAGTACGATGTCTATTGACTGTTTTTTCTAAGATAGCTTTCAATTGTCTATTTGAAACTTCAACTTGGCTACTTGTTTGTGGATGGTAAGGTGTGGCGACCTTATGGTTGACCCCATATTTTCTCAGGAGGGCTTCGAAGCTTCTTTCCAGAAAATGGGTTCCTCCGTCTGATATGATAGTACGGGGGACTCCAAATCTGGGGAAGATGATATCTTTGAACATCTTGATGACTGGCTTGGAATCACATGATATGGTGGGTATAGATTCTACCCATTTCAAAACATAATCCACATCGACCAATATGTAAGAGAATCCATAAGATGAGGGGAAGGGACCCATGTAGTCTATTCCCCAAACATCAAAAAGTTCAATTTCTTTCCACAAAGTGAGAGGCATTTCATTCCATTTAGTTATATCGCCAGAAAGCTGACATTTATTACAGGATCTTACAAAATCATAGGAATCTCTTACTATTGTTGGCCAAAAGAAACCCAATTGTAGAACTTTTAGAGCGGTCTTCTTTGAACTCATGTGCCCCCTAGTGGGGCCAGAATGACAGTGCTCTAAGATAGGGGTAATTTCCTCTTCTGGTAGGCATCGATAGAAAAATCCATCTGTACATAGACGAAAAAGATAGGGTTCGTCCCAGAAGTATTGCTTAACATCATGGAGAAATTTCTTTTTATCGTGGTGAGAAGCGGAAGGGTGGATGATTCCTGTAGCTAGATAGTTCACTATGTTAGTGTACCGGGGAAGTCCACATGGTAATTTTCATTAGCTGGTCATCAGGGAGGGAGTCTTGGATAGGTACATTGTCGTCGTCTTGACATTCGATGCGATTTAGGTGGTCAGCAACGACATTTTCCACTCTGCTCTTATCTTTTATTTCAAGATCAAATTCTTGCAGCATTAATACCCAACAGATGAGTCTGGGTTTTGCATCCTGTTTCTAAATAAGATATTTGATGGCGGAGTGATCTGTATATACTACGACCTTTGATCCAATTAGATAAGAACACAATTTTTCAAAAGCATAGATGACGGCTAAGAATTCCTTTTTAGTAGTAGTATAATTCTTTTGCGCCTCATCTAACGTCTTGGATGCGTAGTATATTACATATGGCTTTTTGTCTATTCTCTACCCCAGCACAACCCCTATGGCATAGTCGCTAGCGTCACACATTATTTCAAAAGGTTGTGACCAGTCAGGCACTCTCAGAATGGGTGCAGAGATTAGAGCATTCTTCAAGGTTATAAAGCTATGTAGGCATTCATGGTCAAAGTTGAAATCAACATCCTTGGTCAATAGGTAGGTCATAGGTTTTGCTATTTTTGAGAAGTCTTTGATAAATCTCTGGTAGAACCCAGCATGACCCAAGAAAGCCCACACTCCCCTTATGTCTTTGGGTGGTGACAACTTTAAGATGACATTGACTTTTTCCTTGTCTACTTCGATTCCTCTTTCGCTCACTCGATATCTGAGGACAACACCTTCGGTCACCATAAAGTGACATTTTTCCCAGTTTAGGATAAGGTTTGTTTCCTCACATCTCTGTAAGACTTTACTTAGGTTGAGCAGACAGTTATCAAAAGAGTCTCTGTATACTGAAAAATCGTCCATGAACACCTCCATAATGGTTCCGATTAATCCCACGAAGATAGCAGTCATGCACCTTTGGAAGGTTGCAGGTGCATTGCATAGCCCGAAGGGCATCCTTCTGAAGGCATATGTTCCAAAAGGACAAGTAAATGTCATTTTTTCTTGGTCTTCGGGGTAAATTGGGATTTGGTAAAACCCAGAATATCCGTCGAGATAGCTGAAATTTTTTTGGTGGGCTAGCCGCTCAAGGACTTCGTCAAGGAAAGGTAAGGGAAAATGGTCTTTCCGTGTTGATTTGTTCAATTTTCTATAATCTATGCACATTCTCTAACCAATAACGGTCCTTGTAGGTACTAGTTCATTCTTATCATTTAAGACAACAATGGTTCCCCCCTTTTTAGGGACCACTTGGATAGGACTAACCCACTGAGAGTCAGAAATTGGATAGATAATACCCGCTTTCAAGAGTTTAAGAACTTCGAGGTGAACTACCTCTTTCAGATTTGGGTTCATTTTTCTCTGGTGCTCCCTTAAGGGTTTGAACTCTTCTATCATAGGTAGCTTATGCATTACAGAGGTGGGTTAATGCCTGTTAGGTCAGTCATCTTGTACCCAATTACTTTCTTGTGCTTCCTTAATTCAGTGAGAAGCCTTTCTTCCTGATCGTCAACTAGAGAGGAGCTAATGATAACTGGACATAATTTTTCTTCATCTAGGAAGACATGTTTGAGACCATTTGGTAGAGTTTTCATTTCTGGGGATTTGGGTACTTCTGTTGTCTCTAATATGGTGACAAATATCAGTTCTTCAAAAGTAGCTTCAGGGGCTTTTTCATCCTGCTCCAAGTATTGCAGGCATTGCTGAACTAACTCGTTGGTTGAAAATTCAGCTTTTGGATTTATTAGAGCGTCCTCTAGGGGATCTGCTGGTTCTGGATTTGCTTGCTTGAGTTGAGACATTTTATCAATAGCTTCAAGCAGAAAAACCTCTTCATGGATACTAGGGCTCTTTAGGCTGTTGAAAACCCTGAATTGAACAATTTCTTTACCCAACCTCAAAGTAATTGTGCCAGCCTCGACATCAATTAATGCTCTAATTGTGGTGAGGAAGGGTCTACCGAATATTATTGGGTACCTTAGGTCTTCTTTTATATCCATAATGACGAAATCACAAGGGGCATAAGAGTCCCTCCCTACTCTTACTGGAATATCTTCAATGATTCCCAGGGGTGCAGTAATGGTGGAATTAGTGAGCTGGATGGTCATTGCTGTAGGCAACAAGTCAGTAAACCCCAATCTTTTGCACATGGAAAATGGTATAATTGATATGCTGGCTCCCAAGTCGGCCAATCCCTTTTTACAAGAAGTGTTCCCAATAGAGCATTGTATGCCAAAGGAGCCAGGGTCCTTCTATTTTTTCAGCATTTTATTCAAAATGATATCAGAAGTGGTTTGGGCTAGCTTGACAGTTTCATGCTCCTCTGTCATATATTTCTTTGACAGTAAGGTCTTCAGATATTTGGACTAGGCTGGGATTTCAGATAAGGTTTCGAGAAAGGGAATATCAACATAAAGTTTCTTCATTGCCTCTTTGAATTTCTGGAATCTAGAGTCTAGTCTGGTTTCCTTTAGCCTATCAGGATAGGGTATCCTTGGCTTATATTGTAGAACCTCTGGTTCTTTGGGACCTTGTTCCTTTTCTTTCCTTTCTTCAGCTTCTTGACCTGATTCTTCTGTTGGGATGATTTCAGTTACATCCCTGTCTTCTTGATTAAATGAGATGGCTTCAGTAAGAGCACGAACATACCTTGTTGTAACAACATTTAATTGTTCTGGTCTATGTTGATCGTGTCTTGGATTTGCTTTTGGCTGGCCAGCAAAAGTGCCCACTGGAGGTTTTAGCTGAGCTGCTATCTGTGCTAACTGAGTTTCCACAGCTTTTTGCTGGGCTTGCTGGTTAGCCAGCATGGTTTGTTGTGATTGTAGCATTTGCCTTATCAAGGAAAGTTCATCAGTCTGCTGTGGTAGGGCATTCTTCTGTTGAAATTGAGTGAGTTGCTGCTGCCCTTGGGGTGGTTGTTGTTGAGGTGCTGACAACTGAGGTTGCTGCTGCTGTTGCAGCTGAGTTTGTTGTAATTGCGGGTGCAGAGGAGGGTGAGTATATTGGTAGTATGCAGAGGGATTTCTTGGGTAGTTGGATCTCTGGAAATTGTTTCTAAGAAATTCCCTTGATTTTGGTTGTAGTTGCTTTGAAATCCAGGTGGAAGTCTGTTGGAAGACCCACTTTGTGTTTGATGTTGTAGGTTAGCAGTTCCCACATGATTTCCATATTGAAACCTGGGATGGTTTCTCAGTTGATTTGGATTGTAGTAAGCTTGTCCTGGTATGGAATGGATGGAATTTACTTGTTCTGGCATCTGATCCTCAGGGTGTTCAATGATCAGCTCATAGTGTGGTTGAGGTGGTTGTAAATTCATCATTACATTGTATAAGAGACCACATGACAATGTGGGATGATCATATGCATGACAGGCCTCACAAGTTCCTGTAGCTACTTTAGCTTGTTGGGGGTTCTTCTTTCTGTCATATTCCCCAAGCGATGCTTCGAGGGCTTGTTGTTTGTTGGATATGGTTTTTAAAGCTTCGGCTATGGCTTTCATTTCCGTAGATTCTTCAGATTTACAAAACTTTAGAACTCCTCCTGTGGTCGCCCTTCCCCAATTGGATTAATTTTTGGCTTTAAGAGTGATGATCCTCTAGGTGTCTTCATAGTTTTGTCTCATAAAGTTTCCTCCAGATGAGGAATCTAAATTTTTTTTAATTTCATCGCTTACTCCCCTATAAAAAGTTTCTATGAGTTGATTTTGCGAGATTCCATGGTGAGGGCATTTCCTCAAGAGTTCCTTGAACCTTTCCCATGAGTCAGCCAGTGACTCTCCCGGTAGTTGAAGGAATTGGTTGATTTGTCCTCTGATTTGGTCGGTTAGTGAAGGGGGGAAGAATTTCTCCAAGAACTTCTCTTCTAAGGGAGCCCAGGTGGTGATTGGCTCCCCGTACAAAGAATTGTACCAACTTAGTGCTCTTCCAGACAAGGTGAAATTGAAGAGCCTGGGCATGACTGCGCCCATGGTTGTTCCAGCTTGTGGTACCAACCTGCAAAGAGCTTTGAACCTCTTCAAATGGTCCATGCAGTCATCTCCGAAACTTCCAGAGAATGAGATGCCCTGCATTATTTGGATCCATTGTGTCCTAATCTGAAAATTAGGAGTGTAGATGAGTGGTGGTTGGACTGGATGGTTGTCTTCATAGTTCTTGGGAACAGTGTAGTCCCGTAGTTGCTTGCTTCTTACCAACAGTTGAGCAGCAGCCTTGGCTGCTTCATTCTCGGCACAGATGCGGGCTTGCTCTTCAACCCGTACTTTTGCCTAAACTTGGGCACGCGTGTCGGAGATGAGTTGCGCTCGTTGGGCTGCTATGACAGCGTTGACCCTTTCCATCACTAGTGCATCTTGGCGTTGATCTTTGGCCATTTGTCTAGCTCTTTGACGATTAAGTCTAAAGTGGCGATGGAAACGTTTCTCTACCTCAGAGTCGTACTCTAGATCAGGGGAGAATCTGAGATTATGCGATGGTTGCATACACGTATTCTACCTGAGTAGAGGAAGAAACACACTTTTCAAATGATGTAGGAGATATGATGAAATCAAGAGAATGTGGAGTAATGTTTAAAGAAAAAGTTTAAAATCCTAACCAACTAGCAAGATGATAAATGAAATTAAAACGTTTTGTTGTCCCCGACAATGACACCCATTTTTGATGGAGCTTCCACTTGCGTGGAGTTGCGTGCACCACTAAAAATCCTAAAGATAGTAAGTCTTTTAGGTTTAGCCTTGCTTATACTAGATTAGAAACTCCACCCACGTATGCTAGGATACGTGGAAGTCTTATCATAGTATAGTTAAGGGTTGAATCCACAGGACAATGGTCTTATTAAAATCAACAAGATAGAAAATGTTAGCATTTCATTTAACTCCTTAACAGTTGGTATTTAGATCAAAGAGTTGATTTGGTTGTTTAAACTAAGTACAAGTAAAGTAAAAGCAAGAAAGTAAATTTAAGGTTGTAAATAATGTTAAGAAACCACTAGGATGTGATCGGCTTTCGCCACCACTACACATGGATCAAAACATACATCACAATAACTTGCCTTGCAAAGAAAAGAGTCTAAACAGTTAGTATCTTTGTAGGCTTAGCCTCCTTCCAGATAACTAACTACGAGAAACGTGGAAGTGTTGCAATGCCATCCATCCCCAGACGAATGGTCACTTACTTTGCATCACTCCCCTCACAAAGTGTGTTCCTCGATCCGTCAAGGTTGTACTTTCATACGTCAACTGATTCCGTTTCATAGTATGAAAGTACAATGATGGAGGTGAGTTTACTCCACTTCTTGAGAAACACTCCTAGATACCGAACCAAACGTATGGTGACTACATACAATCTGGAACCAACAAGCAGTCGATATTCAAATCTAGAAGTACAAACATAGACAATTTGCACTAACAGATAATAGATAACACAAGTTGGTGATCAAGCAACTAGCATTCATTGAACGATTGATGTTGAACTGGAAAGATAGTGTTTTTCTATTTCAAACTCAAGAATTACAATGTATGAAATGAAAACATGGGTAGCGGGGCTACTCCCCGCACCCTAGTGTATGAGACTACTCGCTCATGGCAAGAACAAAGAAGGGGGCGAGAAGAGAGAGAGAGAGAGTGTCATCTCCACGAAGGAGGGAGGAAGGTCGACCCCTTGGAGAGAGAGAGCAATGATCTTCAAACTTCATAGATTGCTTGATGATGAATCCTCCTCTTCCCACCTTCTTTGTCGATGAGAGAGAAAGTAGCTTGGAGATGGAGTATGGATCTCAGACCGGTAGCCTCGGGGCAGTGGGTGAAGGATGGAATGGCTCTGGAACAATAGGGGCAACCTTTGGACGTCTGAAGCTTCCCGCCTTGTGAGGACCCCTTTGGATTCTATTTATAGGATTTTGAGTGAGCCTTAAACAGTTTGGGATATGTGGGTTGGATTTTCACACAGTTTGGAGACCGTTTGGACTCTCTCGGTCTGGAGACCGTTTGAGTCCTCTCGGTCTGAAACCATTTGCTTTCATTCGATCTTGGGGTCGTGTGGCTTCATATGGTTTTGGGACCGGTTGATCTCCATTCGGTCTTGGTACCGTTTGGCTTCACACGGTCTCAGGACCGGTTGATCTCCATTCGGTCTTGGGGACGTTTGGCTTCATACAGTCTCGGGAACATTTGGCTTCACACGGTCTCGGGACCGTTTGACTTTTATTCGGTCTTGGGACCGTGTGGCTTCATATGGTATTGGGACCGTTTGGCTTCACACAGTCTTGAGACCATTTGATCTTTATTCGGTCCTGGGACCGTTCGACTTCCATTCGGTCTTGGGACCATTTGGCTTCTATTCGGTCTTGGGACCGTTTGGCTTCCATTCGGTCTTGGGACCGTTTGTCTTCCATTCGGTCTTGGGACCATTTGGGAGTTTTGTATTTTTTTTGTGCTTTTCTGTAAGAAGTGAAAAGGAGAAGTTAATCTAATGGTATATTTACGAAAAGGTAGAAAGTTAAAGATTCTATCTAATTTAGCTAAGAAAGAGTATGGAAAACTGAGGAAAAACTAGTAAGATAACATCACAAAATGGGAGGTTATCAAAACCTAAATGAATGGAAAGTTGTAGGTTTGCAATTAGACATCTTGATTCAATGTTATTCTTGATGTATGATATATACAATTCTTATGCGAGTTATGTGATAAGTGAATGAGGTAAATGAAACGCTAATGATAGGGTGTTCAATGAATCAAGTATTGTGATATCAATGTTGCTCAATATGAGATGTAGTTATGCTTGACAGTTCAGTTGTGGTAAATGTTATCAGATGGTTTATGCAATGAACGGTTTAGAAAGATGAACAAATATATGTTGATGTGATGATTGAATTGTGAATTAAACATGTAGATGCCCTAAACATTGTAGAATCCTCACAGGATGATGCCTGCACTGTGAGGAGGAAACAATTTCCCAACGGGAGGTAGTCCAGATCGAGGTAAGAAAGAGCACAGCACTAGGGTGCGGGGGTCTTAACATGTGACACCCCGCCATCACACAGACAACAAGATGACACGCGAAAATGTGCGGAACCTCATATTACCGAAAACACGGGTTAATTAAAACTGATTGCGGAAATCATACATGAGAGAACTTTTGCATCCAGATCTTGCAGAAAGGCATGTTATATAAACATTCACAAACCCTGTTGTAGGTCCACAGCTTACCGAAACCAGCTGTACTATTAGCACTAGAGTTCAACACCTGTTTATACATACATAATGGCCATGTATGACTAGCAGCAGGATATACCAAAAATTACAATAGCTAGTCATCGTGAACCATCGTCAATCACCTCCGAGGACCTGAATGTACAGGGATGACTCTAGGACTCTACTATAAAACCACCAAAACAACATCATGTCCATCTCTTACCTTCTAATGTTCTTCTTTCTGCTCGACCACAACCTCACGACCGCCACCACATCTAGAGCGATCACCTAAAAAGGGTGTAAACCAGCGGGGTGAGACACACCGTCCCAGCGAGAAACATAACTCCCCACTGAACTATAAAACCTCAGAATGTTAAAGCAGATAATAGCAGATAACTGATAAAGGTATAACAAAAGCAACATACTGAGCAAGGCTATTATTACCATCAAGATTACCAAGATATCCAGAAGGCATATAACCAAGTATTCTTTATGGAACATGATTGACAAGATAAGCTTTATAAAAACTTATCACAAAATATAAGGATCGTACACGTATATGCAATGTGTAATTAGATCAACTATGTAAGCAAGGCCTCAATCAATGTTCCGTATTTTGTTCTAAACAAGATATACTTATTCGGCTGGGTTACATGTTATTATGCCCTGAGGAAGTGAGCCTTCCCTGCTCAAATCCAACCATTAGCTGCAAAGCCCAATCCGGTGCCATACAAGGTCTAAGGAGATCCGGACTCCATGACCTCACCTTCTCGTGGTCAGTACACGAATCATCAAGAAAGACCGCAGTCTAATTCTTATAGGGCCTCAGCCTCTGGGTCAGCTCCGCAAGCTACCCATACATACATTCAAGCCATGAACACATCATGCCCATCATCACATATCCTGAGCCATGGGTATGTTCACCATGCTCCATATATCCTGAGTCTGCAACTGTAGCTGCACTCAACCATCCTATTTTAGGCTAGGGGAAGCCTCAAATATTCAACAACATGCGCTCCAAGTAATCTCACAGGTTAAACCTGTTTCACCATCACCAAATACTGACGGTAATGGATCTATGGCCAGGGCAAACTACGTGATATGTTTATCTATAATGAGTTAGTATATTTTAAGCCAATTGTTGAGGCAAAAAAAAGTATAACATAGCCTTATAGAATTCATCATTATTGCCATAAACATACTATCTTGGGACCTCAATCCCTCATGATATCAACCACTGCCTCTCAAGGTATCACAATCATGCATCAGCATCCTGGGAACACATCCCTTATATCATCATCAGAGGATAACACCTCACTAGGCACTGAGCCTTTAATCAGGTCCTCAGACCTATCAACTTGTTATTTCATTAACAAGGATTATCATCACATTGTGCTAGTCAAAGCACATATACCTCATAGCTTTGACCAGGCTATGAATCCACATGAAATACCTGCATGGTTAGTGCACACATTCACAAAGATAACTGAGGCCATTATGGATTAACAAGATTATTATTATACTATCAAGTATAAAGAAACGTCCATGAGTACATCACACATAAGCTTTATCATTCATAGTATTATTATCAATCAAGGGCATACATTATGCCTTATACCTGTGACCATAGGCTTTGGTCACATCATCATGTGAAGCAACTTCATATGCTTCCAAGCTTCCTGGTGCACAACCTATCATCTTATTTCATTATCATAGTTGTAGATTTCAAGGTGAGTACACCATAGCGCATGTAATATCATTATTAACATGGAACTATCATCTATATACATCTCGAGTTGTCAGAACCCTCACCAAAACTCTTGCAACTCTCACTAAGCCTGGCGAGCAACGCCAACCCTCAACAAAGGGTATACTCGATATATCAATACCCTTACCAAAGGTATAACGGCTAGGGTTTCCAACCCTTAAGCAGCCCACCACCATATCGGCCAACTGCTGCACATCCTCTAACATGCATCAAGGTTCTGTTAACACGCATGGTGTCGGGCAGCCATTACCAAGGTATATCGGGTAACACTACCATGGATATCGGCCAAGGGTCTATCAGGCACTAAGCTAGGGTTAGGGTTAGGTTTCACTATCGGCTAACCTTCAACATGAGCCATATTGACCAAAGGGGTGTCGCCCAAGGTGCCCCTATCGTGCAACCATCTCAGCATCATCTGAGGATTTACCCTATCGATCAAAGGAGTGTTGCCCCAAGGTGCCCCTACTACATGATCATCTGTGCATCATCTAAGGACCATTCCATCGGCCAGGGCACCAAGAACCATGTCGTGCATAGCCATGTAGTAGCATATCGGCTAGCATTTAGGGTTAGCATGTCGGACATCAAGCCATGTCATCCATCCCCTCATATCGACCAAGCTCACTAAGGTGGTGTCATCCAAAGCTTGTGTCGAGCATCAAACTAACATCACATAACAGCCAAGATCACCTCAAGACAAGGGAGTGTATCGGGAATCCTCTCTACATGGATGTATCAGGAAACCACCTATACAAGGTATATCAAGCAGCCACTCATCATAGGTGTATCACCCATCCATCAACCCCACCAAGGGTATAGACCAAAGGACCATAACGGGCACCAACTAAGCTTCTATAGGGTGTATCGTCCAGGGATACAAGGATCATCCAAATGCCCAAGCAAGCATATGTACCAAGGATTACACCTCAAGAACACATCATGCAAGAAGGGTAGACAACTCATGTCGCCCAAAGCAACTCTAACACCCAAGCTAGGGTTAAGGCTCTATATCGACCAAAGCATAACAGGCACCAAGCCGAATATCTCATCAAGGTGTGTCGCCCAAAGGTATATCTCCAAACAAGGCTATCGGGTAGCACAACTCCAAGGTCATACCGTGCAAGGCACAACCCCACAAGATCATCTTCAACCTCAACCACAAGGGCACCAAACCCTAATTGATGAAGAAGGTCGGCTCACCTCTCAACAACCAAGAGAGAGGGGTTTTGCACAACCTCAATCACAATTCAGGCAACCACAAGGATCCACCTCAACATAGGTCATCATCCAACCAAAAGCTTACCTCTCTAATCCATGGTGAGAGGAGGGTGTTGCTCAAGCAGCTAGAATATAAGCTCACCTCTCAACTTAAACGAGAGAGGGGTATTGCCTGCATCACTAGAGCTCAAACTCACATCTCTAAACCAAGGAGAGAAAGGGGTATTGCTCAATAAGGAAACCCTAAACCATGGTTCAACCAACTAGATGTAAAGGCACATAGACCATCAACAACATGTACTAGAGCAAGATACATAACATGCAATGGCCGATCATCCACATATATGACACATGCAACATATAGAGAAGGTAGTGTAGCTAGGGTTAGAAGTTATGTAACCCGCTTCAAGAAAACTCCTCAAGCTCCAAAGCTCCAAGCTCCTACTTCGGCCACCTACCTTAGCTCCTCCAAGGGTATCAGCCAACAAGGTTGCAAGGGAGAGGTGTATCGTGCAGACAAGGAAGAGAGGAGCAACAAAGAGCTAAAGGGTTCCTAAGGAAGAGAAAGGCAAGGCATATATAGATGGGGGTCAAGGTTAAACCAAGGCAAGGTGTCACCTTACCAAGGGACACTTGTCCACATGATCCACCACCTTGCGAAACACATGCACATGCCATGCCACAACTCAACCAAGGATCGACCACATGTCCATGCTAGGGTGACACAACCAAGGCAAGAAGGTCAACAAAGGTCAAAGTCTGACACACTACTCCTCTATGGCCGACACACCCCCATGGGCGATACCCCATGGCCGACACAAGTAGCCTTGCCCGATACAAGGCTCAACCAAGCAAGGCAAGGCCCAAACAAGGGAAAACAAAGCCCAAAAGAGCTCAACCAAGCCCAAGACAACTCAAGGCACGAGCCCAAACCTTCCTCTCAACCCTAGAGGAAGCAAAGAGAGAGAAAGACATCTCTCAAGGTGAAAAACTTGCTCTTCATCCTTAACTCAGGTTATTTTGCAAGTAGCACCTCCAGCTCTCAACTAAGCACAAGCAAACCCTAATCATCACTTAAAGATGATTAACAAGCAACTAAGCACAAGGTTTAGGCAAAACAAACAAGGTAAGCCCAAAACGAAGGTTAGGGTCCTTACAAGCCATAAACCTCTACAAAGGGATTTTGTCCCCAAAATCTGAAGACAAAAGTGAGGGATACTTCTACCTCATCTCTTCCTCAAGCTCCCACGTGGCTTCCTCAACACCACGATGATGCCAAAGAACCTTTACAAGAACCATGTCCTTCCTCTTCAGCTTCTTTACTCTTCTGTCAAGGATCGCCACTGGACCCTCCTCATAAGTCACGTCTTCATCAAGCTCAACCTCAACTGGCTGTATCACTGTCCCTGTGTCTGGATGACTTTTCTTCAACATGCTGACATGGAACACTAGATGCAACCTGTGCAACTCTGGCGACAGCTCTAACTTGTAAGCTACCTTGCCAACACATGCTATTACCGGGTATGGCCCCATATATCTGGGTTCCAGTTTACCTTTCCGGCCAAACCTTAGCACGCCTTTCCAAGGTGAGACCTTGAGATACACTTTGTCTCCCACTTGGAACTCTAAAGGTCATCGACGGTTGTTTGCATAAGACTTTTGTCTGTCCTGTGACATTTTCAACTTTTGCTATATCACTCTGATCTTTTCTGTGGTCTATTGTATTAACTCAGGACCAAGAAGCTGATACTCACCGGACTCGTACTAGCATAATGGGGATCTGCACTTTCTTCCATATAGAGCCTCATAAGGAGCCATATCAATGCTCTGCTGATAACTATTGTTATAAGCGAACTCTATCAATCTAAGATGCATGTCCCAACTGCCTAGGAACTGCAAAACACAAGCTCGGAGAAGATCTTCCAAAGTCTGAATAGTCCTTTCAAACTATCCATCCGTCTGTGGGTGGAAGGCGGTACTAAACCTCAACTGCGTTCCCAACGCTTTGTGCAACTGTTCCCAGAAACGACTGGTGAACTGAGGACCTCTGTCGGAAACTATCGTCGCTGGTACAACGTGCAAACGCACTATCTCGTCCACATACACCCGAGCAAGCTTCTCTGCTGTATATGTTATTTTTACTGGTATAAAAATGGGAAGATTTTGTCAGCCTGTCCACTATTACCCAAATGGAATCATGATTCCTACCTGTCTTTGGTAGACCAACTACAAAATCCATAGTTATATGATCCCATTTCCATTGTGGTATCGGCATGGGTTGCAACGTACCTGCCGGCTTCTGATGTTCAGCTTTAACTTGCTGACATATTGCGCACTTAACCACAAACTCAACTACATCTTTCTTCAAACCATACCACCAATACAGGTCCTTTAGGTTATGATACATCTTGGTGACTCCTAGATGCATAGGATACATCGATGTGTGTGCCTCCTCGAGTACTAGTTTCCTTAGATTTTCAACATCGGGGACCACCATCCTACCATGATAGTAAACGAGTCCATCCTGAGACTCATGGAACCCATCACGTTTTCTGCTACCAAGCTCTGATCTGATCAATTGCACTGTATCATCCACCTGCTGTGCGTCTTTGATCTGCTGTCTCAGTGTATGCTTGACTTGCATTTGTGCCAACAGTCCTTCCAACAAGGAAACTTCCAACTGTACATTCATTTGTCTCAAGGAGACAAACATATCCCTCTTATGGCATACCAAGGAACTCAACTGTGCCTTCTTTGTGGAGAGAGAAGAAGAAGACTTTCTGCTAAGCGCATCATCTACCACATTCGCCTTACCAGGATGATACTCAATGGTGCAATCATAATCATTGATTAGCTCCATCCAATGACGTTGTAGCATATTCAGCTCATTCTGCGAAAAGATGTACTTCAAGTTCTTATGATTTGTAAAGATCTGACACACTTCTCCATAAAGATAGTGTCTTCAAATCTTTAACGCATGGACCATCGCTGCCAACTCCAAATCATGTGTCAGATAGTTCTCCTCATGTTTCTTAAGCTGTCGCGAAGCAAAAGAAACCACATGATCTTCCTGCATTAGCACACAACCTAAGCCTTTCTTGGAAGCATCGCAGAAAACAACATAGCCCTTCCTAGGTTCTGGAAGCACTAACACTGGGGCACTAGTCAGCTTTTCCTTTAAACTTTGGAAAGCTTGCTGACAACGATCATCCCAAACAAAAGGTACATTCTTCCTGGTCAGCTTTGTCATCGACAATGCGATCACACTGAAGTCCTTTATAAACCTCCGCTAATATCTTGCCAAACCCAGAAAACTATGAACTTCCGTCAGCATCTTTGGTTGCTCCCAATCTGCAACTGACTCCACCTTCTTAGGGTCCACCCGGACTCCTTCTGCAGATATCACATGACCTAAGAAAGTCACTTCCTTCAACCAGAACTCACATTTGCTGAACTTGGCATATAACTGATGTTGGTGAAGAAGAGCCAACGCTTGTCGAAGATGTCTCTCATGATCTTGCCTGTCCCGACTATAGATCAAAATGTCATCTATAAATACTGCAACAAACTGATCTAGGAACGGACGGAACACTTGGTTCATCAGGTCAATGAAAGAAGCAGGTTCATTGGTTAGCCCAAATGGCATAACCACAAACTCAAAGTGACCATACCTCATTCTAAACGCTGACTTTGGTATGTCGTCCGCCTTAATCCTCAACTGATGATATCCAGACCATAGATCGATCTTTGAGAACACTATAGCGCCATGCAGCTGATCGAATAGATCATCTATCCTCGGTAACGGGTACTTATTCTTGATCATGACTTTGTTCAACTGCCGGTAATCTATACATAACCACATCGACCCGTCCTTCTTCTTAACGAACAACACTGGAGCACCCCAAGGTGACATGCTTGGTCGGATGAAACCTTTGTCCAACAACTCCTGTAATTGCTTCTTCAATTCTGCCATCTCTGCTGGAGCCATCCTATATGGCATCTGTGCAACTGGTTGTGTTCCTGGTACCAGATTGATCTCAAAATCAATCTCTCGGGGTGGGGGAACACCAGTGAACTCATCAAGAAACACATCTGCAAACTCTCAGACAACTGTTACCTCCTCAAGGCTAGGACCTTTTGCCTTGGTATCCACAATGTGAGCTAAGAAAGCCTCACAACCTTGCCGCATCAACTTTTCTGCCACTATTGCTGACACTAGACATGTCGGAAGAATCTTCCTATCTCCTTGGAAGATCCACTTCTCTCTACCGTCATCAAACACTGCCTGCTTGGAACCACAGTCCAACACGAACTTATACTTTTCTAAGGTATCCATCCCAAGGATCACATCGAATCCATGCATATCAAGTGGTATAATATCCACTTATATACTATGTCCAGAAAAAGATAAGACACAAGATGGACACTCCTCTTGAAACATCGAGGAACCATCGAGCGGGGTTTCTAACAACATGTTATCTTTCTTACAATTAACAGGTAAAGGACAGCTATCAAGCAGACTATGTGCGATAAAAGAGTGCGTAGCACCCAGGTCAACCAAAATAGATATAAAGCAAGAAGAGGACAAATCAGAATGTAATAACTCCATCTGACCTGTCAGCACTCACGGGTTGACTATCTCCTTCGGCTGAATCATAGCATAGAATCGAGCTATTGCTTGTTGTCCACGTCCTCTTCTTGCTTGAGCAGACAATCCCGCTTGTGACACTTGACTGCGTCCTCATCCTCGACTACCACTGGGCTGTTGTCTGTCTGATCCTTGTTGACTCTGTCTCAGCTATTGTGTTACCTCAACGTATCTTCTTGGGCAATTTGACTTTAAATGCCCAGTCTGTCCACAGTGGTAACATGACCTACCTTCTATCTTCGATCTAGATGGCTTTGTTACTGCCACAGAAGCTGTACTATGTGCCTTCGATGGTGAAGAAACATAACCTCTTCCCTTACTCGGGGGCCATTGTGACGGTGCACTGGAACCTCTCATCGAGGAAGGTGCTAAAAACCTTGGATTCTTGAAGCCACCAAATCTCTATCCCTGGAACTGAGCATGCCTTTTCCTGGTTATGGACTCCCTCTTCTCCCTGACAGACCGTTCAATCCTATGGACGGACTCCACAAACATGGCAAACCATTCTCGATTCTCTAAAGCAGCAGTTGGTGTCGATAGCTCAACACTCAAACCTTTCTCAAACCGCCTGATCCGCTCTTCATCAGTAACCGCCATGTGAGGGAAAAACCTCAGCAAGTCCATGAACTTGGCTTCATACTCAGTGATGATCATCGATCCTTGGCATAGATGCTCAAACTGGTTGATCTTCTCGTCCAGATATGTCTTCGGAAAGTATCTGCTGACGAACTCTTGTCAGAAAATCTCCCAACCTATCTCCTCACTGGGTTGCTTCTCCTCCTTAATGGCCCACCAGTGGCCAACACTACCCTTCAGAAGGTAGACAGCGAGCTTGACTTTGTCTGCTTCGGGGATGTCGAGGATCCAAAATGCCTTCTCAAGACCTATCAGCCACAGATCTACATCCGCTGGATCAGCCATCCCAGCATAATCCGAAGCTCCAACTTGGCGAAGCCGCTCAAAGGTCTTCCCAATACCTGATGCTTCACCATGGGGAGCCTGTGCTCTTAGCTGAGGCACTGGCAACCTTTCCACCATGTGATTCATCATAGCCATCATCTGCCCCATAAGCTATTGGTAGGAAGGATTTTCAAGAATGGCTGGGTCAAGTTGGGGGACCTCAAGCACCCGATATTCATGTGCCTGCCCTCCTGCTCCATCAATTGATGCAGCATCGCTGCTCTCGGCAGCATGTTCTTCATGGTTTCTAGACATCTTTAAGCTTTATCTTCTGCTGAGAGCAGAAGGTTATTGTAAGAAAATCTAGAAAACTCACAAGAACAGACGCAAACCTAGTCCTATATCCTTGTAGACTCAGCGAACCTAGAGCTCTGATACCAAACCAACTGTGACACCCCGCCATCACACAGACAACGAGATGACATGCGAAAACATGCAAAACCTCATATTACCGAAAACACGGGTTAATTAAAACCAATTGTGGAAATCATGCATGAGAGATCTTTTGCATCCAGATCCTACAGAAAGGCATGTTATATAAACATTCACAAACCCTATTGTAGGTCCACATCTTACCGGAACCAGCTGTACTGTCAGCACCAGAGTTCAACACCTGTTTATACATACATAACGGCCATGTACAGCCAGCAGCAGGATATACCAAAAATTACAACAGCTAGTCATCGTTAAACATTGTCAAACACCTCCGAGGACCTGAATGTATAGGGATGACTCTAGGACTCTACTACAAAACCACCAAAATAGTAGCATGTCCATCTCTTGCCTTCTACTGCTCTTCTTGCAGCTCAGTCGCAACCTCACGACCACCACTACGTCTAGAGCGATCACCTAAAAAGGGTGTAAACCAGTGGGGTGAGACACACAGTCCCAGCGAGAAACATAACTCCCCGCCGAACTATAAAACCTTATAAGGTTAAAGTAGATAACAATAGATAACTGATAAACGTATAACAAAAGCAGCATACTGAGCAAGGCTATTATTACCATCAAGCTTACCAAGATATCCGAAAGGCATAACCAAGTATTCTTTATGGAACATGATTGACAAGATAAGCTTTATAAAAACTTATCACAGAATATAAGGATCGTACACGTATATTCAATGTGTAACTAGATCAGCTATGTAAGCAAGGCCTCAATCAATGTTCCGTATTTTGTTCTAAACAAGATATACTTATTCGGCTGGGTTACGTGTTATTATGCCCTGAGGAAGTGAGCCTTCTCTGCTCAAATCCAACCATTGGCTGCGAAGCCCAATCTGGTGCCATACAAGGTCTAAGGAGATCCGAACTCCATGACCTCACCTTCTTGTGGTCAGTACACGAATCATCAAGAAAGACTGCAGTCTAATGCTTATAGGGCCTCAGCCTCTGGGTCAGCTCTGCAAGCTACCCATACATACATCCGAGCCATGAACGCATCATGCCCATCATCACATATCCTAAGCCATGGATATGTTCACCATGCTCCATATATCTTGAGTCTGCAACCACAGCTGCACTCAACCATCCTATTTTAGGCTAGGGGAAACCTCACATATTCAACAATATGCGCTCCAGGTAATCTCGTAGGATAAACCTATTTCACCATCACCAAATACTGACGATAATGGATCTATGGCCAGGGCAAACTTCGTGATATGTTTATCTATAATTAGTTAGTATATTTTAAGCCAATTGTTGAGGCAAAACAAAGTATAACATAGCCTTATAGAATTCATCATTATTGCCATAAACATACTGTCCTGGGACCTCAATCCCTCTTGATATCAACCGTTGCCTCTCAAGGTATCACAATCGTGCATCAGCATCCTGGGAACACATCCCTTATATCATCATCAGAGGATAACACCTCACTAGGCACTCAACCTTATATCAGGTCCTCAGACCTATCAACTTGTTATTTCATTAACAAGGATTATCATCACATTGTGCTAGTCCAAGCACATATACCTCATAGCTTTGACCAGGCTATGAATCCACATGAAATACATGCATGGTTAGTGCACACATTCACAAAGATAACTGAGGCCATTATGGATTAATATGATTATTATGATACTATCAAGTATAAAGAAACATCCATGATTACATCACACATAAGCTTTATCATTCATAGTATTATTATCAATCAAAGGCATATATTATGCCTTATACCTGTGACCATAGGCATTGGTCACATCATCATGTGAAGCAACTTCATATGCTTCCAAGCTTCCTGGTGCACAACCTATCATCTTATTTCATTATCATAGTTGCAGATTTCAAGGTGAGTACACCATAGCACATGTAATATCATTATTAACATGGAACTATCATCTATATACATCCCGGGTTGTCAGAACCCTCACCAAAACTCTTGCAACTCTCACTAAGCATGGCGAGCAGCACCAAACCTCAACAAAGGGTATACCCAGTATATCAATACCCTTACCAAAGGTATAATGGCTAGGGTTTCCAACCCTTAAGCAACCTACCACCATATCAGCCAACCGCTGCACATCCTCTAACATGCATCAAGGTTGTATTAACACACATGATGTCAGGAAGCCATTACCAAGGTATACCGGGTAGTACTACCATGGCTATCAGCCAAGGGTCTATCGGGCACTAAGCTAGGGTTAGGGTTAGGTTTCACTATTGACTAACCTTCAACATGATCCATATCGACCAAAGGGGTGTCGCCCAAGGTGCCCCTATCATGCAACCGTCTCAGCATCATCCGGGGATTTACCCTATCAGTCAAAGGAGTGTCGCCCCAAGGTGCCCCTATTACATGATCATCTCTGCATCGTCTAAGGACCATCATTGGCCAGGGCACCAAGAACCATGTCGTGCATAGCCATGTAGCAGCATATCGACTAGCATCTAGGGTTAGCATGTTGGACATCATGCCATGTCGTCCATCCCCTCATATCGACCAAGCACACTAAGGTGGTGTCATCCAAAGCTTGTGTCGAGCATCAAAATAACATCACATAATGACCAAGATCACCTCAAGATAAGGGAGTGTATAGGGAATCCTCTCTACATGGATGTATCGGGCAACCACCTATACAAGGTATATCAAGCAGCCACTCATCATAGGTGTATCACCCATCCATCAACCCCACCAAGGGTATCGACCAAAGGACCATAACGGGCACCAACTAAGCTTCTACAGGGCGTATCGGCCAGGGATACAAGGATCATCCAAATGCCCAAGCAAGCATATCTACCAAGGATTACACCTCAAGAACATATCGTGCAACAATGGTAGACAACTCATGTTACCCAAAGCAACTCTAACACCCAAGCTAGGGTTAAGGCTCTATATCGACCAAAGCATAACGGGCACCAAGCCGACTATCTCATCAAGGTGTGTCACCCAAAGGTATATCTCCAAACAAGGCTATCAGGAAACAAAACTCCAAGGTCATACCATGCAAGGCACAACCCCACAAGATCATCTTCAACCTCAAGCACAAGGGAACCAAACCCTAATTGATCAAGAAGGTCGGCTCACCTCTCAACAACCAAGAGAGAGGGGTTTTGCACAACCTCTATCACAATTCGGGCAACCCCAAGGATCCACCTCAACATAGGTCATCATCCAACCAAAAGCTCACCTCTCTAATCCATGGTGAGAGGAGGGTGTTGCTCAAGTAGCTAGAATATAAGCTCACCTCTCAACTTAAATGAGAGAGGGGTATTGCCTACATCACTAGAGCTCAAACTCACATCTCTAGACCAAGGAGAGAAAGGGGTATTTCTCAACAAGGAAACCCTAAACCATGGTCCAGACAACTAGATGCAAAGGAACGTAGACCATCAACAACATGTACTAGAGAAAGATACATAACATGCAATGGTCGATCATCCACATATATGAAACATGCAACATATAGAGAAGGTAGTATATCTAGTGTTAGAAGTTATGTAACCCGCCTCAAGCAAACTCCTCAAGCTCCAAAGCTCCAAGCTCATACTTCAGCCACCTACCTTAGCTCCTCTAAGGGTATCGACCACAAAGGTTGCAAGGGAGAGGTGTATCGTGCCCACAAGGATGAGAGGATCAACAAAGAGCTAACGAGTTCCTAAGGAAGCGAAAGGCAAGGCATATATAGATGGGGGTCAAGGTTAAACCAAGGCAAGGTGTCACCTTACCAAGGGACACTTGTCCACATGATCCACCACCTTGCGAAACACATGCTCATGCCATGCCACAACTCAACCAAGGACCAGCCACATGTCCATGCTAGGGTGGCACAACCAAGGAAAGAAGGTCAACAAAGGTCAAAGTCTGACACACTACTCCTCTATGGCCGACACACCCCCATGGGCGATACCCCATGGCCGACACAAGTAGCCTTGCTCGATACAAGGCTCAACCAAGCAAGGCAAGGCCCAAACAAGGGAAAACAAAGCCCAAAAGAGCTCAACCAAGCCCAAGACAACTCAAGGCACGATCCCAAACCTTCCTCTCAAGCCTAGAGGAAGCAAAGAGAGAGAAAGACATCTCTCAAGGTGAAAAACTTGCTCTTCACCCTTAACTCAGGTTATTTTGCAAGTAGCACCTCCAGCTCTCAACTAAGCACAAGCAAACCCTAATCATCACTTAAAGATGATTAACAAGCAACTAAGAACAAGGTTTAGGCAAAACAAACAAGGTAAGCCCAAAACGAAGGTTAGGGTCCTTACATGACCAGTAGGGCAGACTCCTTACAATTGCATGGTACCCAACACCAGCCGGGGATGCCAGTGGTACCTGTGTTACTTGTTGAGTGATCAGTGGTTAGTAGGTCCACTGATGCACAATAAGCCTGAGGGCTTTGACTCACCGCCTGAGTACCCAGGTTGAGAGGTGGAGTCTGAGATATCTGGCCGCTCTTATTAGCCGTCGAGAGGCAGACGTGCCGTGGCCCACTGCAGATGGGGTCTTACTTAACAGATTGGCTTAGGAATCCAGGCATGCTTCTAAGCCTTGTATAGTGAGATTGCATCTTGCTATGATTCTTTCACATGTTGTGGTACACCTCATGTGGGTTCATGGCATAATAAGATGAATGAGATGTTAAACAAGTGTGTGCAGTTATTCAATTATTCATTTTATGTTTCTGAATTATTAGTTCTCTTTATGATCAATCAAGCATATTCATATATTTGTTCACTCTTGAGGATATTTAGAGTATCCTGCCATATCTATGATTGTCAATGATTAGACTCTTTAAAGCTTACTGTTGTTATAATTGATATCAGTTGTTCAGCAATATATCTGTAATTATATAAGTGCTTTAAACTATTTCTTTGTAGTAATCATTCACTGAACGAGTAGGCTCACCCCTCTACTCACAATTTTAGGGAAATCACATGGACTTGAAGAAGGTCAAAGCATCATAGTAGACCTACCACATGAGTTAAGTATGCGATTAGTTAAGTTCAGTTGGTCCCTGTCACTCTAGGTTTTTGTATAGATGTGAGAGAGTTGTAAATGATGTTTTGTATCTTTGCACTACTACAGAAATAGCATTCAGTGTCGCTTTTCTGGGCGTCGGTTATTAAGGAACACGAACGCCTTATATTAAAGGCGTCGGTTATTTAGAAGAACCGACGTCTATATTCAAAGACCAGCCAAACACGGGTACCGCTTTGTATACAACGTCAGTTGTTTATACAAAACCGACGCATAATGTCATCCAATTTTCGAGCGAAACAAATAATGTCACTTTCGGCGTCGAGTCTGGAGTTAAAACACCGACGCTTATGTGCGATGGAAATTTGCGCGAAAAGTGTCCTTTTCCGCGTCGGTCGTCCTTTAATCACCGATGCTGAAGGTGGTTCCCGCCAAACATTTTCACGAAAATATCGTCCAAATGGACGTCGGATGTTGCGTACGACCGACGGTAATGCTGTTTAGGCGTCGGTTTTTGTAAACAACCGACGCTATTTGGGAACTTCATAACCTTCGATCGCCCGACTCTTCCCCTTTCTTATGTTTCATTGCTACCCTATTTCCCTATTGCGGCGATTTCTCCGGCGATTTATCTGCTGCTGGTACTAGTTTTTCTCCGGCGCTTCTCTCCGGTGCCCCATCTCCGGCGTCCCCTCTCCGGCGCCCCTCTCCGACGCGTTTCTTCTCTGGCACCCCTGCTGCCCGCCCTGCTGCTCCAACCGCCTGCGCCGCCGCCACGCCTGACAACCGGCGCCGCCGCAACGCCTGGTGCCCACCTGCCTGCCACGCCTGAGAACCGGCGCCGCCGTACCCCCTTCTCCTTCTCCTCCGCCTGGCCGCTGCCTGCTTGCCGCCGCCTGGCTGCCTGCCTGCCTGCTGCGGCTGACGCTCCTGCTCGTCGGAGTCACTGCCGCTGGTTCTGGAGCTCGTCGGCCGCCACCCACGTACTCAACCAGCTCGACCTCACCCTACTCTTCTTGCCCAGGTACCTGCAGACCTACCCAGGTGTGAAATTGGTTCTTTATGTGCTGACCTAATCTGCTTGCCTAATCTGCTTGCACGAAATTGGCTCCCTACTCTGCTTGCTTAATGTGCCTAATCTGCTTTAAGTGGTCCTAATATCATAACATGATAGTTTTATTATATGATTTGTGGCACTTTAGGGTGTATATACATGAAAATTATATAAGTGATAGATGTTGGATGTTTGTCAAGGTTTCTTGAAGATTGAATAAGTGATAGATGATGGATGTTTATTTATTTCATCTATCCATGTTGCCTATAGTTTATAACATTGCATTGTGAATTATTGCATGTTTGAAACTATGAAATTCTTGATTTATTAGATGATATTCAAGAAAACCCTAGTTTGATGAGCATGTTGTTAATCATGTTAATTATGATTCTTCTATATATTCTGATGTCATTATATAATTATGTGATCCCAACATATTAAATTGAATTAGAATGATTTCATGAATTATAGGGTTTATATAAGAATGACAACACATGTATTTGTTGGCCTAGAAACCCGTCCAAGATTTACTCAGTAGGAGTAAATCTTGGATAGTCCCCAGTTTGGGACTGTTCTTGAACACCTAATCTCACTTAGGATGTAAGTGTATAATGTGTATTGGGTTTTCGAGAAAATTTCGGTAGCATTTCCCCGTTTGTTCTCTAAGTACATATGTACTTAGAGAACAAACGGGGAAATGCTACCGAAATTTTCTCGAAAACCCAATACACATTATACACTTACATCCTAAGTGAGATTAGGTGTTCAAGGATGGGATAGGTGGTACACATTTATTATATATAAGATTGACATCAAATGTGTTTGTTGGCCTAGAAACCCGTCCAAGATTGACTAATATATACTTGTTTCCTAATATATACTTGTTTAAAAGGTTAACTGATGTTATACAACTTATTCTGAAAATATATAACATCGTTATATGTACTTACACTTTGTTAATACTAATATTGTGCAGTATTTGTCTTCCCATAACAATGACTATGAATTGGGCCTCTATGTCAATGTTAACGTTCCCTATTGAAGAACAATTGGACATCATCCTAGATGATCGTTCCTTAAACCAATTGGTCATACCCAAACATTGGCGTTTTCTAAAAGGAAGACACTACATGCCTGGTAAAGTGACCCTAACTTTTGGAAATTATTCACATGTAATCGAGGTTGAGTATGATTTGGTGGGAAATCTTGTATCAAAATCCGGTTGGCGTGATTGGATTGGAGAGCTGTATCTGGTCCGTTGGAATAGGCTTTTTCTCCGTCCAGTTGGCGATAATTCCATCAAAGTTTGGATAACCAACAACAACTGCGAGACCCCCGATCATCTTCTGCGGTATGAGCGCACGGCGTCGGATATCATCTATGAGGAATCGGAATCTTTCTTAATGATGAACTGTAATACGACATACTTGCTTATATACTTGTTTCCTAATATATACTTGCTTTCCTAATATATACTTGCTTTCTCTGATCATAGAATGGATAGATCATGGATGTCCATTCGTAATCGTTGCACCCCAGAGTTTATATCTGGTCTTGATCAGTTTATTAGATTTGCCGAGGAACATAGGAAAAAACCTACAGATAGGTTCTACTGTCCATGTAGGCATTGCGGTAACAACTTGAAACTCAACACTGGTGAGGAAATCAAAAGTCATGTCATGTGCAACGGGATTGTACAAGGCTATACAGAATGGCACTGGCATGGAGAGATTTCAAAATCGAATCCAGTAGATGTCAATAGCAGTGCTTGGGTGGAAGAAGAAATTGCCTCCGATGACGTAAATGTGAATGAACCAGTTCCAGCAGACATTGTTGATGCGATGCTGGATAGTTGTAGGGTAGAGCACACCGATCCACCTCCTATCTTTACAAACATTGTGCATGATGCTGAGATACCGTTATACACAGGCTGTGATAAGTTTACGAAGCTTAGCGCTGTGCTGAGATTGTATAAGTTGAAAGCTAACAATAGATGGAGCGACAAAAGCTTCACTGAATTGTTGACTTTGTTGAAAGAAATTCTTCCTGAAGGAAACGAGCTGCCAATCTCAACATACTAGGTAAAGAAAATGTTGTGCCCAATGGGAATGGAGGCCAAAAAGATACACACATGCCCGAATGATTGTGTATTATTTCAAAAGGACTATGTAGATTTGAAAGATTGTCCAAAATGTGGTGCGTCACGATATAAATTGACGACTTCGGGGGAGTCCAAAACTGGTTCTCCTGCCAAGGTGTTGTGGTATCTACCTATAACATCACGGTTTCAACGCTTGTTTGCAAATCCGAAAGATGCGAAGAATTTGAGGTGGCATGCAGATGTTAAGAAAAATAATGATGGGATCCTACGACATGCGTCTGATTCCCCACAGTGGAAGAAGATTGATGTATTGTTCCCTGAATTTGGTGAAGAAGTCAGGAATCTAAGACTTGGGCTTTGTACAGACGGGATGAATCCGTACGGGACATTGAGCAGCCAACATAGCACTTGGCCAGTCATGCTTGTTATATACAATCTTCCTCCCTGGATGTGTATGAAAAATAAGTACGTTATGTTGTCATTGTTGATATCGGGCCCTAAACAACCCGGAAATGATATCGATGTTTATCTTGAACCTTTGATTGATGACTTAAAGAAACTTTGGGCTGAAGGTGTGATGACCTATGATGCTTCAGCAAGAGAGACATTTCGTTTTCATGCTATGTTGTTTTGCACTATTAATGACTTTCCGGCATATGGGAATTTGTCTGGATATAGTGTCAAAGGAGCTAAAGCGTGTCCTATATGTGAAGAAAACACTGATTCAATAAGACTAAAATATGGCGGCAAGACTGTATATCTTGGTCATCGAAGGTTTCTTTCAAAATTCCATCCGTATCGTAGGAAGCGCAAAGCATTCAATGGATGGAATGATGAACGGAGTGCACCTAAACCTATACCAGGGGATGTTGTTTATGAAAGAGTAAAAGACATTGTCAATGAATTTGGTAAGAAATCACAATGTAGTATGGCCACACGGAGTGACAATTCTTCATTCAAAAAGAAGTCAATATTTTGGGATCTTCCTTATTGGAGTTCTTTGTCAGTCAGGCATTGTATCGATGTAATGCACGTTGAGAAAAATGTCTGTGATAGCATCATTGGTACTCTATTAAATATACCAGGTAAGACTAAAGATGGGATAAAATCCAGACTGGACCTACGTGAAATGGGAATAAGGTCAGAATTAACAGAATTACATGAAATGGGTAATAAAAGAACATACTTACCTCCCGCTTGTTACACGTTGTCTAGAAAGGAGAAGAAAACTTTTTGTGAATGCTTGGTAAATGTTAAGGTGCCACATGGTTACTCATCCAACATCCGTAGATTGGTATCAATGAAAGATCTGAAGTTGATAGGTCTTAAATCTCATGATTGTCACACTCTAATGCAACAAATATTGCCCGTGGCAATTCGATCTATATTGCCGAAGCATGTAAGGTTTGTAATTACCAGACTTTGTTTCTTTTTCAACAGTCTATGCAGCAAAGTTATTGACCCTGATACTCTCGATAATTTGCAAAGAGAAGTGGTTGTTACCCTATGTGAGCTTGAGATGTATTTCCCTCCTTCGTTCTTTGATATCATGGTACATCTTGTTGTCCACTTGACTAGGGAAGTGAAAATCTTGGGACCGGTTTTCTTGCATTGGATGTATCCCTTTGAACGATACATGAGCGTTTTTAAAGGTGATGTTAGAAACCGTTATCGTCCTGAAGGGAGTATTATTGAAGGTTATGTGGCGAGAGAGGTTATGGATTTCTGCAATGACTTTCTCAGTGGTAATGACACTCCTGATAATGACAAGAATATTGAGGAGGGCAAAGGAATTTTGGGATCACGGGTGAAAGTAATCAGCCGTGAGCAGTTGGAACAAGCTCACTTGTATATTTTACATAATATGGACGAAGTGAGTGTTTATATCGAGGAACATACCAATTTCATAAAGAGACAACATCCTCGAGCAAGTTCAATGTGGCTTGCTAGAGAGCATAATAAGACTTTTACTAAGTGGTTTGAAGATAAAGTCTTACATCAACTATCTCAAGCACCAAATGATATTACAGAAACTATCAAATGTCTCGCCTTTAAACCAAAACCGAATGTTATGTCTTATGAAGGGTTTGACATTAATGGATTCACATATTACACAAAGCGCCAAGATGATAAGAGTGTCGTCCAAAATAGTGGGGTCACTCTTCAAGCGTCAACTATGTACTTTGCAAGTGCAAAGGATAAGAGTCCACGTGAAGCTAAAATGTCATATTACGGTGTCATTGAAGACATTTGGGAGTTTGACTACATAGATTTCAATATTCCGCTCTTTAAATGTAATTGGGTTGATAACACCAAAGGAGTTATAGTGGATGAATTGGGTTTCACTTTGGTGAACTTTGAAATGATTGGCGAGAAGGCTGAACCATTCATATTGGCATCACAGGCAAAACAAATATTCTATATCGATGATCCTGCAAATGATAAATGGTCGGTTGTTCTTCATGGTAAAAGACAGTTCATTGAAGATCCTATAGATGAAGAAGAGTACTATGATAAGTATGATGACTCCAGTCCATTCTCAGTTGGGTTGCCAACTCCACAAAATATTGAAGCTAATGATGACTTATATGTGCGCGGAGATCACAATGAAGGATTGTTAATTGATAAAAGATCACAATTTTAGAGACATGTATGTTTATACAAATGGTAAATGTTTTCCTTTTTCTAATTTATACAAATGCTAAATGTTTTCCTTTTTCTAGTTGATACAAATGCTAAATGTTTGCCTTTTTTATGACATTTTCAGATGGCTGACCATGATGAGAATGATGTTCATGATGAACATGAAGTCCATGATGAGCATGAAGTCCATGATGAGCATATTGTCCATGACGAGCATGGTGAGGATACCAATGTAAGTTCTAAAAACATATCCTGTATTTCTATAAAATTCATTATCTTCTAGTTATGTCATATATCCTATATTTCTATATTGGCCTAATTCAGTGTGTTTATTTTTGTCAAATTTTAGGTTGATGATGCACATGTACCCACTGAAGCACTGGAGCAACTTGATGCGCGGAGAGGACATTCCAACTCGAGATATCGTCTACCGTTTCCTCCTCCTCCGCAGTAATATCCTCATCTCTAAACATTTCTTGTAGGATTCTGAACCCCTCCCTTCCCTCTACTACATCGAAGCCATGCCACAGTTGAACCCTTTCGCCGAGCCCTACCCGGCCAAGCAGGCGTCGCCTGAAGCACCACCGTCGTCGTCATCTCCACCTCCATCGCAACTTGCTATGCTAGTCCTGACAGTTTATCACCCCACATGCCTTCCTCCTCAGTTCCTGCCGCTAGACGACCACACAATGGATCCAAGAGGATTGCAGGCGTTTGCCAAAGACTATAGGCTGAGTTAACTCAATAGTTAACTCAGCCTATAGTCTTTGGCAAACGCCTGCATATCCTCTTGGATCCATTGTGTGGTTGTCTAGCGGCAGGAACTGGGGAGGAAGGCATGTGGGGTCATAAATTGTAAGATATAATTGGGATGTTGATAGTGATGATGAATGATACTTTGTAAATGAATGTTTCTGAATGTTAAAACATGTATTTGAATGATTCTATATGTGTGAACGTGACAATTGAATTGATGTCTGAATGTATCTACTTGTGTGAATCTTTTTATGTTAATTTTGCAAGTTTGTGGCCTGTTTGTAGGATGATATCAATGGATGTCGTAAACCTGCAGTTTAGAAAACTGAACTGCAAGTTCTCATCCTGCTGACCAGCCACAGCAGGCCTGCAAACAGATTTATAAAAAAAAATAGATATAGGCGTCGGTTATTTACCGATAACTGTCAGCACAGACTTACAGCGTCGGTTTTTTGTTGAACACCGACGCCAAAAGTGTTCGCACTACAGGAAATGGGAGTCATCTAGGACACTTTTCTGCGTCGGTTATATACTAAAAAACCGATGCAGAAAGCGTCCTAGATGACGCCGTTTTCTGTGGCGCGAACCCTTTGGCGTCTGTGTTTTATAATAAACCGACGCCTTGATGTTAAATAGGCATCGGTTTTTTAACCGACGCTGAAGTGTCCAACCTTTTAGCGGCGCCCACATAGGCGTCGTTCAGAAACCGACGCCAAAGGGGGTTAAACAACCGACACTAAAAGGCACTTCTGTAGTAGTGTTGTTTCCTTGATAAGAGAGAATGTATCTGATTGTCATGTCATATGTACATGGAAGTATGAGAAATATAATGAATGTATGGATGTGTATCATTAATGTTGAGATCATATTAGAGTAATGAAAGTTTAATTCTCTTGTAAAGTTTGTTTATGTGATTAGATGCGAGAAAATAAAGAGTTTGAAATAAAAGGAAAAAAATAATAATCAGGAGTGAACTTTGTATCAAGTATAATCACCAAACTCATGCCTTAATCTCATGATTAGTGGTAATCATGGGATGCGGGTGTGACAATGCTTGGTATTAGAGCTTAGTATGATTCGTCAGAGACCATTAGGATAGAAAGTTAGAGTTATAAGTGTGGAAGATAGGAGGTGATGTGTCTATAGATCTGAGAGGTCTGGGTATTTGGATACCCTGGCTCGGTATCTGGATACCTAGGTTGACCAGTATCAAGCTACTTTGTCTATTCTTCTCTGAATGCCTTGGCCAGGTATGAAGAGGAAGGATGGGCTAGAGAAAAACCCTAGAAATCCTAGGGTTAGGAGACCGGAAAGTAATGAAGGAGTAAGAGATTAAACATAGAATGTGATACAACTCTTGCTTTATATTGCTTCTTTGATTGGAGGTAAATAGAAATGCTCTTATATGTATGAATTCATATTATCAGTTTGTAGAATATATATGGTTCTTTTATATTGTTGTGTATCATGAAGTGATTCAGTTATTGTTTATATTCTTTGTATCAAGTATACCAGAAGTTATGTTTAAATGAGTTTTCCCTAAGTGGATATTCTTTCCACATGTTTGAGATTAATAGGAGTTGGTTAATCTTGAGTAGCTCTAGGCTTCAGGACTGCAGGTTCAGCCTGGTCTGACTGGCAGGATGCGTTAGTGGGATCTAATGACTCCTATTAACAATATAATAAGATTATACTCTAGATAAATTAGACCCACATCATAGTGAGAATGTACATACACTAAGACGTTGAAATGTATGGGAAAGATTAGAATAGCTAAGAATCATTTGGAACTGATATCTGAGACCCAACTTTGGGGCCTCACATGAGAAACCCTTAATTGGGAATAAGGGAACATGACATAAGGTTCAGATTAAGTTTAATGATTAGTATTATATGAACTCTAAATATGAAATATGGAAAAGATATGAGAAAAGTATGGAAGGGCCAAGATAGTAATAGTGAGGAATGGATCATATAATCGAGTACAATGCTTTTATGTACTCCAAAGTAAAGGGAAAATAGAAGAAAAGAGTTAAGTATATGATAAGTACATAGAAGTCATGAGTCTTCAGAAGAGTTAAAATAAAGAGAATTAGGTGAACATGTAAATCATAAGACTAGGATAACAAACTTAGTTGAAACAAAGAGAAATGTTAGAAATGATGAGCTTGATTAAGGAATGAGGGTTGTGATATAATTGAGAGCATGGAATGTATACCTTTATTATGAAGTTTAATACATTCATCCTTACTACCTTTGGACTCTAAGTCTCTATAGAACAACAACCTAGTTTCTAAAAGAAGAAAAAAAGTGTAGCTTAACAAATGAATAAGTCATATAAGGGTAGACTATATTCAGGAAGGAAAAACATGATTGAAAGAGAAACTAATTTGATTCATGCATGAGTTGTTTGGTTTAAAATGAAGGATATGTAATGTATTAAACATGAGGTGAAACTAGTAGAGAGAATATTGATTTAGAATTTCAAATTCACATTAGTAGAAGGATAAAAAGAAATATGTGCAATATGGTATACATGATCATACACATGAATAAGCAACATGATCATAAGAGAACAAGTAGAAGTTAAAGATGACAGGTGGAAGAGTAGTATATGGTAAGAGGATTATGGAAAGTAAGGAAGGGTTTGAAATGTGATGGAGTAATATAGATTGTAAAAGAAAGAGGTTAGAAGATTCAAGCAAGTGTTAATTAGTCAAGTATCCTTGTTGATAACTAATTAAACCTACATACGAGAAATGTATTAAGGGAATGTTTGAAGATAAGAATTCTAAGCCTCAGAATCATCTTCTTATTCATATCTTCCTTAATGAGAGCAATGTGGGAATGAAGTGATAAGAAAATGAATCATATGTGATGCATAACCAACATGGTAGAGACATATAGTGAATGTGATAATGACACACAATATGATGATGAAACCCTAGCAAGGTGAATTGAGAATGTAATTTATCTGATTGGCCAAGTAAGAGAAAGGAAATTCAATTGATAAGATAAGAAAGACTTTAGTAAAACGTGTGAGATCCAAAGTTTGAATTTCAAATTAAGGGAGCAAAGTCACATAACAATAACATCATGCTACTGATAAGGACAAAGCCCAAGAATGTTTAGAATTGTAGTAGTTCATGGGATGTAACTAGTGATTTGACCTTGAATACTAGCATCTCTTTAAAACAAGATCATGCGATTTGCACTATGAGAAGTAAACTAGCACTGATAATAATCCTAGCTAATCTAAACGGTTGATGAACAATATGAAAATGATTCAGAGCAAAGGGTAAGAAATAAATTTGAAATGTAACAAGTGTGTTTTGAACAAAAGGAGAAGTGCAAGATGAGAAAAGTGTAATCTAAAACAAATTCTTACAGTGATATCAAGAATGATGAATAATCTATTCTTACCTTGTATGTTTCAATTTTAGGGATGTTTATTCTATATGATCAAAATGAGAAGGATAAGTAACAAGAAGTAAGTAGTAATGAATGAGGAGATAAGAGAAAACAATGGCTTTTAGTAATATGTGAATTTTTTTAGAAGTGTAATTTGTTGAAGGTATAATGAGGGATGTAAATTAGTTCTACATATGATTTCAGTGTACATGTGCAAGCAATATGTTAATTTCAGGTGTCTGATAGTTGTAGCCATTCATACCAATAATCCATCTTAGTATTATACAATTGTGGTATGGTGATATGGGTCAAATGATGATAAAACCAATGGAGGGTTCCCCTGAATAAGGTATTCTTACCTATTCACTCATATGAATAGAAGGGATGATAACCATATTGTATTGATATGTAACCCTAATGAGGTATAGCTTGTTATACCTAGCTTAATATAACTAAGTGTTGGTAATTGGGTATGAATGGTCTTTGAATGACTAATACAATCATGGAGTACTTTGTTACTATTGTTGAAACCCTAGTATGCTATAATACAATGGTTACACCTTGATTTATTTGTGGGTTCAAACTTGAGAATAGTATGGATTGTGATGGTGATGCTTCACCTTATGCATCCATGATCCAATGGGGATGTCATGAGTAAAGGTTTGGATATAATTGCTGATTAGTAACATTAATATAATTTATCTTGTTGAACTTAACTCTAATAAAAATAGATAAAGATGAGTATTCATGTTTAACATTCTTATATGATGGCATGATGGTGAAATAACCTCCTTAATATGATCATAACCTTAATGTGTTAATTGGTGGTTATCATAGCCACATGGTTGATACTTTCTTATACTAAACCTGTGCATTATGTATATGATGAGGGTTAATCATATCTAGATTCCTTGCATGTTGATGTGATAAAGAAAGGCTCTTAATGTTAATATAACCCTGCTATGATTATTTATGAATATCTCCTAGATCATTAATGCAATATTGTGTTGATATGGTGTATTATATGTAAGTGATGTTGTTGAGCCTTGTCATATGGCATGCAAAGATAACAATGATCTTTCAGGGAATAGTATGATGGTCATAATGACCTTTGGGCATGGTTGAGCCTAGGATGAGGTGTAATCCTCTTGTGTTGATAAGGGTTGATACCCTGTGATATTATGAAAATGATTTATATCTTGTGATAGTATGATGACTAGTATGGTCTCATGAATGGCAAGTGAATAGTGCCATGTGATGATGAGATGATAAATTATGTTTTGCATGTGTTATATATTTTAAAAGTTGTGATTTGAAGAGGAACAAATGACTCAATGTTGAAAATAAAATTCTAGACCGTAGTATTTGAAAGCTTAAAAGGAGAGAGATACCCCTAGTAAAGGTTTTTCGGAGGAATCATGTATAGAAGAAGTTACTTGAAAAGTATAATTGGAGATGTTTAACAAGTACCTTTTCCTCTTTTAAAATTTTTCGAGATGAAATTTTTATTAGAAGGGGAGAATTGTTACAACCTGTTCTTAGTTTTGCTGGTAATCTAAGAGATTTAAGATAATCTTAATGCTTATCATGTTTTGTTAGTAATATTCTATGTTGTGATTTATATTAACCTTAGTGACCTGAAATACTTGTTTGGGAAACTCATAATCATGACTTAAGCATACTATAAAGATCCGAGTTGGAGTTAATATGGCGTTAACCCATACATGTATGCAAGAAGAGAGTTAATGAAATTGGAGGAAACAATTGATAAATGATTTTTATTTTGATAATATTATCAAAATAATATTGTAGGATTGTATATAATTCAATTATGAATCCAACAAAAAAAGAATGAACTAAATCTGAGTTAAAATGAGAGAGTTATGCCCTTTTTAGTAAACATATACAGAGCACCGCGACCGCGGTCGACACCGCGACCGTGACCCGCGATGCTAGGAATACGACCGATGCTGCATCGACACCACGACCGTGATGCTACATCGACACCGTGACCGTGCCACTACATTGACACCGTGACCACGACACTGCGACCCGCGATGCTAGGACCGCGACCGACGCCGCCTAAGACAACAAATCATAAAATGATCATATCTCGAGCAATACTTATCCATTGTCAACGAAATGAAGTGTGTTGGAACCATGATTCAATCCTCTATCATCCTAGACATCTTTCTCTGTGAGTGGGAAACCTGGAGGGTGATGTCTGGGGTGATTTTTGGGGAAGAACGTGAAGAACAATAGAAATCTAAAGGGGTTGCTATAAATTCAACTTGGTAAGTAGTTTAACTGTGGATTCCTTCTTCTCTTCACTTACCCTTGATTGAAACCCTTGATCCAGCGATTTGGAGGTTTGGTTTAACCTCTAATCTCATCTTCTACCTATAGCAGGCCCCGTTTAGGGTTGAAAGGAAGAAGAAATCATGGATTTTTCTAGGATCTTGATATGGATTCGAGATCTTCAAAGATGGGCTATGTTTTTAGGGTGTTTTCACACCTTAGGGTGAGTGGGTACTTCCTTTAAATAGTAGATTTCACGAAAATGAGTTAAATTATCAATAATCTTTAATTGTTCAGTATGCGAGTACAAACCCTAAGTTGCCTTTTTGATCTAGCTTTTGCAAGATGATATTATATGGATTATTCCTCTATTGTGATGAATTTTAGATTATGAAATCACATTAGAAATGATTGCAATCCATATAAATGAGAATTCTTAAATTAATTGTGGAGGTTACATGATTATACTAAAATCTAAGATTTTCGGCTATGACTGAAATTGTTGTATAATTGAATAAAGAAGTTTGCCGAGTTGAATATCCTTTATTACGAATGATTGTTTTATTTGTATGTGTATTACATATATGTCAGATAACATCTTGGATTTCATTCGATGATATCAATATTTGCTTGATATATATCAGTAAGGAGGGTGAAACCCTAAATGAATGGAAAGTTGCAGGTTTGCAATTAGACATCTTGATTCAATGTTATTCTTGATGTATGATATATACAATTCTTATGTGAATTATGTGATAAGTGAATGAGGTAAATGAAACCCTAATGGTAGGGTGTTCAGTGAATCAAGTATTGTGATATCAATGTTGCTCAGTATGAGATGTTATGCTTGACAGTTCATTTGTGGTAAATGTTATCAGATGGTTTATGAAATGAACGGTTTACAAAGATGAACAAAGATATGTTGATGTGATGATTAAATTGTGAATTAGACATGTAGATGCCCTGAACACTGTAGATTTCTCACAGGATGAGGCCTGCACTGTGAGGATGAAACAATTTCCCAACTGGAGGTAGTCTAGATCGAGGTAAGCCGGAGCACACCAGTAGGGTGCGGGGGTCTTGACCGTAGGGCAGACTCCTTACAATTGTATGGTACCCAACACCAACCAGGGATACCAGTGGTATCTATGTTACTTGTTGAGTGATCAGTGGTCAGTAGGTCCACTGATGCACAATAAATCTGAGGGCTTTGACTCACTGCCTGAGTACCCAGGTTGAGAGGTGGAGTCTGAGATATCCGGACGCTCTTATTAGCTGCCAAGAGGCACACATGTCGAGGCCCGCTGCAGATGGGTCTTACTCAAGAGATAGGCTTAGGAACCCAGACATGCTTCTAAGCCTTGTACAGTGAGATCGTAGCTTGCTGTGATTCTTTCACATGTTGTGGTACACCTCATATGGGTTCAGATCATAATAAGATGAATGAGAGGTTAAAAAAGTGTGCACAATTATTCAAATATTCATTTTATATTTCTAAATTATTAGTTCTCTTTATGATCAATTAAGCATATTCATATATTGGTTCACTCTTGTGGATATTTAGAGTATCCCGCCATATCTATGATTGTCAATGATTAGACTCTTTAAAGCTTATTGTTGTTATAATTGCTATCCATTGTTCGGCAATATATCTGTACTTATATAAGTGCTTTAAACTATTTCTTTGAAGTACTCATTCACTGAGCGAGTAGGCTCACCCCTCTACTCACAATTTTTTACGGAAACCACATGGACTTAAAGAAGGTCAAAGCATCACAGTAGACCTACCACATGAGTTAAGTATGAGATTGGTTAAGTTCAGTCGGTCCCTATCACTCTAGGTCCTTGTATATATGTGAAAGAGTTGTAAATGATGTTTTATATATTTGTTTCCTTGATAAGAGAGAATGTATCTGATTGTCATATCATATGTACATGGAAGTATGAGAAACAGAATGAATGTATGGATGTGTATCATTAATGTTGAGATCATATTAGAGTAATGAAAGTTTAATTCTCTTATAAAGTTTGTTTATGGGATTGGATGCGAGAAAATAAAGAGTTTGAAATAAAAGGAAAAAAGTAATAATCAGGAGTGAAGTTTGTATCAAATATAATGATCAAACTCATTCCCTAATCTCATGATTAGTGGTAATCGTGGGATGCGGGTGTGACATCCTATCTTATCCATAGCCAGTTATTAGTTTAGGAAAATTCATTAGCCTCTAGCTTGTTGTTTGGTTTGGTAATCTAAATGGAAGAGTAATGTCAACATGTTATCACCCCCATCACAATTGACAAGTTCATTCCCCCAAACAACCTACACCTCTCTTTACTGCTTAAAATCCTAATTTCCTTCTTGTTTATTTAGTGTTAGCTTAGTTAGCTTCTTTCCTTTCTCTTGCTTTGTTCTTGCTATTTTAGGTCTTGAATTGCTCTTGTGCTTAGTTTACTAGGTTAGTGTAGTGTAGACTTCTTCTTACTCACCTTAGTTTAGTTTGCTCACTTCTTTATTAACTTGTCATTTCTTGCTCATTAGAATTAACTGTCTAGGGTAAGCTTTGGTTTTGATCTTGTTTGTTCTCCTTTTTATCTTTTGCTTGATCATCATAGTGTAATAAAATCAAATCAACCATCAAACTCTCAAACCCTATACCCCATAATAGGAACCTAGCAAAAACTAACCCAACTCTAGTGCCCCCTTTTCTCTCTTAGGTTCGACCCCTAACTTGCCACCCTCATATACTATAACACGACCCCGTCCACTTGCACATGAAGTGTTTTAGTTTATGTGAGAGAGCCTATTAGGGATTTATAAATTTTAAAAGCTACCTAAGTGTGTCCCTACCCTGAGGTATTTGCATCCAGTCAAGATTCAATTGATTTATGTGTGTATACCTTAGGGTTGGGAAAAACACACCAAACTACAACATTGAATGACTTTGAAAATTCATTGACAGAGTTACTTGGCATGTTGGGAACAACTAAGGCACAAATAAAGAAAGACAAGCCCAAGTTTGCGATGATGATAAACAAAGTAAATGGGAAGTCTAAAGAAAAAGGAAAAGCTAAGAAGGGTTCTAAAGTTGGCCAGAAGCCCAAGTCTTCAACAATCAAATCAAAGGGAGGAGTGAACAAGGTAGGCAATTGTCAACACTATCACTAGGATGGACCCTGGAAGAGGAACTGTCCTCTCTACCTGGAGGAACTAAACAAGGAGGGGATAGAGATCTGTGCCTCAGGTATATACATTATAAGATCAATCTAATTACTTCTTCATCTTGGGTATATGATACCTGATGTAGATGTGACATATGTTTAAATATGCATGATCTGAAAAGAAGTAAGCCGTTATGAAAGGGCAAGGATGGACTATGCAGAGCAAGGGATGTTGCATCATTAGTCTATATTTAGAATTTATCTTAGCCCATAGGTCGTGTAATAGAGTTAGATGAACTACTATTTCATTATGCCAAATAATAGAAACATTTTATTTTCTTCATCTTGTATGGACAAGAATAATTATAAATAAAATAGTTAATGTTCTAGTTTCAAAGATGTGATCTTGTATGGAAATGCCCCAAAATTTCTTATAATCTTTGGTTGAAGGATATACAGATAAATGTGCACAACCTAAATACAAAAAGGGATTATAATTTGATAACTCAAACAAACAACACCTATAGCATTGTCATCTAGAGAACATATATGAGAAATGCATTTCTAGAATCCATGATGATATTCAGACTCTTTTGGTTATTGAACCGACAAGTGACATGCACGTCTTATTTATGTGGAACATGACAAAGCAGGCATCACTAGATGTAGTAGAGAATAAGCATTCTATTAGGAATTATACACAATGCTAGAGATAGTTATATGTACCCCATTATATTTACTGATGATCTTAGTAGATATGATGATTTGTATTTAGTGAAATACAAACATGAATCACTTTAAGTGTTCAAGAAGATCATGAGTGAAATACATAAAACTTTGATGAAAGTATTAAGATACTTTGATAAGATCAATGTTAAAATACTTTACATCAAAAGTTTGAGGACCTTTTGGTAGGCCTATAAATGGATATCCGGAATTTGCACATTTGATCTGGATTCGAGAATGAAATTTTGAAAAAAAATCTGACATCCGCATAATATGGATTGGATTTAGGATATCAAATTTCATATTCAAAAATTTCAGATAGGATATCAGATATGTCTATATCCACTCTAAAAAAATCTAAATCCAACAAATATATACATATATTATAAATATATATTATATGTATATAAAATATGAAAATATAGATATTTTATCATATATATTCATAGTAATATCAGTATTTTCTATATATAATATATCTATTAACAATAAATTTATGATTTTAGGTTCAGATCGGATATTTATTTAAATTCAGATATTATCTGTTGGGATCAGATTGAAATATATTACATGATATCCATCGTATATTGGATCAAATATATTTTTTTAGATTCGAATATTAGAGATAGCAGTATTTTCTCTGTATAACATCCATCTCGTTCATACCTTGGATACCCGTATAGCCATCAAAGATCGTTGAAGTGACTAATTCTCGGAAATAAGGGGCGTTAAGGATAAATAAATTGTTGGAGTTTCTATTGATATAGAACATATAGAAATGGAGCACGAATATTTATGAATTGGTATTAAAAAAAACTCTTCAGTAAGGCTGGCTAGAAATTTCTTGTAAAAATACTAGTCCCTGCTAGTTCATAATGAGAATATTGCAATTTGAATTTTATAGATTATGGAGTACCATGCACAAAAGCGAGGAGCCGTATGAGATGAAAATCTCACGTACAGTTCTGGAGCGGAGATTCTTTGAACAAAATGAACGACCGTAATGGATGTCGGCTCTATCCAAAGGAAATTATATGTAAGATTTACATAATTATTATGAAGCTACGTGACCAGAAATCGATCCCTATGATCGAAGTTATATACTCTATAACATAGGACTTATACACACAAGCAACAGGGAGCATACGAAGGCTTTGGAATATTATTTCTGGGCACTAGAACGAAACCCGTTCTTACCACAAGCTTTTAATAGTATGTCTGTGATCTGTCATTACGTGTGACTATCTCCATTATAGAAAAAGATAAAAAAGAAAACAAACTAGTAATTGAAATACTAGAAAAAAACAAGCTTTCTAAATATGCATTGTTCAAAGCAACAAATTTTATAAGCGGTAGCAAGGAAAAAAGAACCAAAATATTAGGAAATGAGTACGGACTATATATTTGTATTCTATGGATAAAGGATCAAATTGATAGAGGAAGCACCGTAAGGATCAATTCACTTTGGATCGATACAATAAGAACTACTTAAATATCTCATGATATGAGATAAAAGTTAGGAATCAACTTATGTAATAGAGTTGATCCACTAGGGTATTGAGCAGTGGTGTAGCATCAAATCCCAAAGAGAGTAAGACTTCTTTCTTATGGAATCAAGTCTTTTTCAAAAATTCTATATAAATTTCATATATGAAACCGAGATAGTTACCTTCCAGAAAATTATAACAAAACAAGAAAATTCATATAGGTAGGAAGATCTCTATGTTTTATTTTTCTGAAGTGAAAGTGGGAGAAAAGAGAAAACTAGGAAAATTAGAGTTTGAAACTTATGTAATTAACTTTTTCTGGCTAACCCAAGAAAAAATGGAATCGATTTATAAAAAACCGAATTCAATTAGATAAGGTAGATGGAGATGAGACAACAAAAGAATTGATTGATGAGCCGTATGAGATAGGAAACCCTCACGTACAGTTCTAAGGAAAGGAATTTACTTACCTATTCTGACCGGGGAGAACAGACCATTCGATAGGGTGATTCTAAAATTGCGAAGGCTTGGTTCGATCAAGCTGTTGAGTATTGGAAACAAGCTATAGCGCTTACTCCGGGTAATTATATTGAAGCACATAATTGGTTGAATATTACAGGGCGATTCAAATGAGACCCTTTTTATTTTTTAATTTGGTTATTGGATATATCAATTAAATAAAAAGGATCATTTCCCTGAGAAGATCCAATCAAGAAATTTCATTATATCCCTTTCTAAAATAATTCTTTTTTTGCGGAGTACCTTATAAATGATAGGGATACAAAATGAAATGAATATTGCTAATAAAACATACCTTCCTTTTATTGTAATGGCTAAATATCAATATCTAAATGTATCTTATTAATTACTAATGAAAATAGATCTTCTCATTTTTATTGGGCTAATAAGGTATTATATTGTAAGGAACTTTATTCATATAACTAGTAACTTATACATATATTTATGAATAGACTCTAGTAAGTTTCCAAGAAAATTGTTTTTTCATGACGCCATGAAAGGGTTTAAAAGATGAAAATAAGGTCCGTTGAGCACCTAATCGCTATGTCATAATAGATCCGAACACTTGCCCCAAATTGACTTCAATCTGATAATTGCTCTAGTGAATAACTAAAAAAACCTAGATGGGAGATAGGAAAGAAAGGAACCGATCATAAATATTAATCTCTTAGAGGTTCATTAAAAACTTGACTATTGACGGGTCTCTTTGTATGTGTTGTCTGGAAAGAGGAGGACTCAATGAATATTAGTTTTCCGGAACAAAAAGTGAAAATTGTCGTGGATAGGGATCCTGTAAAAACGTCTTTTGAGGAATGGGCGAAACCGGGCCATTTCTCAAGAACAATATCTAAGGGTCCTGATACTACTACTTGGATCTGGAACCTACATGCTAATGCTCACGATTTTGATAGTCATTCCGATGATTTGGAGGAGATCTCTCGAAAAATATTTAGTGCTCATTTTGGTCAACTCTCCAATATTTTTCTTTGGCTGAGTGGCATGTACTTCCATGGTGCTCGTTTTTATAATTATGAAGCATGGGTAAGTGATCCTACATACATTCGACCTAGTGCGCAGGTTGTTTGGCCAATAGTGGGTCAAGAAATATTAAATGGTGATGTTGGCGGGGGTTTCTGAGGAATGCAAATAACCTTGGGTTTTTTTCAAATTTGGCGAGCATCTGGAATAACTAGTGAATTACAACTCTATTGTACCGCAATTGGTGCATTAGTTTTTACAGCATTAATGCTTTTTGCTGGTTGGTTCCATTATCACAAAGCTGCCCCAAAATTGGCTTGGTTCCAAGATGTAGAATCCATGTTGAATCACCACTTAGCAAGATTACTAGGACTTGGGTCTCTTTTTTGGACGGGACACCAAATTCACGTATCTTTACCGATTAACCAATTTCTCAACGCCGGAGTGGACCCGAAAGAGATACCACTTCCTCATGAATTTATCTTAAATCAGGATCTTTTGGCTCAACTTTATCCAAGTTTTGCTGAGGGAGCGACCCCACTTTTTACCTTGAATTGGTCAAAATACACGGATTTTCTTACTTTTCATGGGGGATTAGATCCAATAATAGGGTGTCTATGGCTGAGCAATATTTCCCATCATCATTTAGCTATTGCAATTCTTTTCCTGATAGCCGGTCATATGTATAGGACCAACTGGGGTATTGGTCATGGTCTAAAAGACATTTTAGAGGCTCATAAAGGTCCATTTATAGGTCAGGGTCATAAAGGCCTTTATGAAATCCTAACAATGTCATGGCATGCTCAATTATCTCTTAAACTGGATATGTTAGGTTCTTTAACCATTATAGTAGCTCACCATATGTATTCGATGCCCCCATATCCATACCTAGCTATTGACTATGGTACACAACTTTCCTTGTTCACACATCACATGTGGATCGGTGGATTCCTCATAGTTGGTGCTGCTGCGCATGCATCCATTTTTATGGTAAGAGACTATGATCCAACTACTCGATACAATGATCTTTTGGACCGCGTTCTTAGGCACCGCAATGCAATCATATCACATCTCAACTGGGCATGTATCTTTCTAGGTTTTCATAGTTTTGGCTTGTATATTCATAATGATACCATGAGAGATTTAGGACACCCTTAAGATATGTTTTCAGATACTGCTATACAATTACAACCCATCTTTGCTCAATGGGTACAAAACACTCATGCTTTAGCACCCAGTACAATAGCTGCAGGTGCAACAACTAGCACTAGTTTAACTTGGGGAGGTAGTGAATTAGTAGCAGTAGGTGGAAAAGTATCTTTGTTACCTATTCCATTAGGAACTATAGACTTTTTGGTACATCACATTCATGCATTTACGATCCATGTGATTGTGTTGATACTACTGAAAGGTGTCCTATTTGCTCGCAGCTTGCGTTTGATACCTGATAAAGCAAATCTTGGTTTTCATTTTCCTTGTGATGGACCTGGAAGAGGAGGAACATGCCAAGTATCCTCCTGGGATCATGTCTTCTTAGGTCTATTCTGGATGTACAATGCAATTTCGGTAATAATATTCTATTTCAGTTGGAAAATGCAATCAGATGTTTGGGGCACTGTAAGTGATCAAGGGGTAGTAACTCATATAACAGGAGGAAACTTTACACAAAATTCCATTACTATCAATGGGTGGCTTTGGGATTTCTTATGGGCACATGCCTCTTAGGTAATTCAGTCTTATGGTTCTTCATTATCTGTGTATGGTCTTTTTTTCTTAGGTGCTCATTTTGTTTGGGCTTTCAGTTTAATGTTTCTATTCAATATACGTGGTTATTGGCAAGAACTTATTGAACCCATTGTTTGGGCTCATAACAAATTAAAAGTTGCTCCTGCTACTCAGCCTAGGGCCTTGAGCATTGTACAAGGACGTGCTGTAGGAGTAACCTATTACCTTCTGGGTGGAATTGCCACAACATGGGCATTCTTCTTAGCAAGAATTATTATAGTAGGATAATGTCTAGGAGGATTTGAAAAGCATTATGGAATTAAGACTTCCAGGGTTTAGCCAAGGATTAGCTCAGGACCCCACTACTCGTCGTATTTGGTTTGGTATTGCTACCTCGCATCACTTTGAAAGTCATGATGATATTACTGAGGAACGCCTTTATCAGAACATTTTTGCTTCTCACTTTGGGAAGTTAGCAATCATTTTTCTGTGGTTGTTCGGAAACCTCTTCCATGTAGCTTGGCAAGGAAATTTTGAGTCATGGGTACATGACCCCTTACATGTAAGACCTATTGCTCATGCAATTTGGGATCCTCATTTTAGTCAACCCACTGTAGAAGCCTTTACTAGAGGGGGTGCTCTCGGACCTGTGAATATTACTTATTCCAATGTTTATCAGTGGCGGTATAGAATCGGATTACGCATCGATGAAGATCTTTATACTTGATCTCTTTTTCTATTATTTCTTTCTGCTATATCTTTAGTAGCAGGTTGGTTACACCTACAAACAAAATGGAAACCAAACGTTTTGTGGTTCAAAAATGCAGAATCTTGTCTGAATCACCATTTGTCAGGACTTTTCAGAGTAAGTTCTTTAGCTTGGACAGGACATTTGGTTCATGTCGCTATTCCCGCATCTAGGGGGAGTACGTTAGATGGAATAATTTCTTAGATGTATTACCGTATCCTCAAGGGTTGGGTCCACTTTTTACAGGTCAGTGGAATCTTTATGCATAAAACCTGGATTCTAGTAGTCATTTATTTGGCACCTCTCAAGGGGCATGAACTGCTATTTTAACCCTTCTGGGGGGGTTCCATCCACAAACGCAAAGTTTATGGCTAATTGATATGGCTCATCATCATTTAGCTATTGCATTTATTTTCCTGATAGCCGGTCATATGTATAGAACTAACTTCAAGATTGGGCACAGTATAAAGGATCTTTTAGAAGCACATACTCCTCCGGGGGGTCGATTAGGACATGGGCATAAGGGTCTTTATGACAGAATAAATAATTCGATTCATTTTCAATTAGGTCTTGCTTTAGCTTCTTTAGGAGTTATTACTTCTTTAGTGGCTCAACATATGTATTCTTTACCTGCTTATGCATTCATAGCAAAAGATTTTACTACCCAAGCTGCATTATATACTCATCACCAATACATCACAGGGTTCATCATGATAGGAAAATTTGCTCATGGAGCTATATTTTTCATTAGAGATTACAATCCAGAATAGAATGAAGATAATGTATTAGCAAGAATGTCAGAACATAAAGAAGCTATCATATCTCATTTAAGTTGGGCCAACCTTTTCTTGGGGTTCCATACCTTAGGACTTTATGTTCATAACGATGTTATGCTCGCATTTGGTACTCCTGAAAAACAAATCTTGATTGAACCGATCTTTGCACAATGGATACAATCCGCACATGGTAAGACTTCATATGGATTCGATGTACTCTTATCTTCAACGAGTGGAACAACATTCAATGTAGGTCGAAACATCTGGTTACCTGGGTGGTTGAGTGATGTTAATGAGAATAGTAATTCGCTCTTCTTAACAATATGTCCTGGGGATTTCTTGGTTCATCATGCTATTGCCCTAGGGTTGCATACAACTACATTAATTTTAGTAAAAGGCGCTTTAGATGCACGTGGTTCTAAGCTAATGCCAGATAAAAAGGATTTCGGTTATAGTTTTCCTTGCGACGGTCCAGGGCATGGTGGTACTTGTGATATTTTGACTTGGGACACATTTTATTTGGTAGTTTTCTGGATGTTAAATACTATTGGATGGGTTACTTTTTATTGGCATTGGAAACACATCACATTATGGTAGGGAAACATTTCATAATTTAATGAATCCTCCACTTATTTGATGGGATGGTTAAGAGATTATCTATGGTTAAACTCTTCATAACTTATCAATGGCTATAATCCTTTTGGTATGAATAGCTTATCGGTCTGGGCGTGGATGTTCTTATTTGGACATCCTTTTTGGGCTACTGGATTTATGTTTTTAATTTCCTGGCGTCGATATTGGCAGGAATTGATTGAAACTTTAGCATGGGATCATGAACACACACCTTTGGCTAATTTAATTCAATGGAGAGATAAGCCAGTGGCTCTTTCTATTGTGCAAGCAAGATTGGTTGGGTTAGCCCACTTTTCTGTAGGTTATATATTCACTTATGCAGCTTTCTTGATTGGCTCTACATCAGGAAAATTTGGTTAATTTAGTTATTTATTTGTTTTATTATGTATTGTATTAGAAAAAATTACATTTGTTTAGATGAAAAAAAGAAGGTGAGTCTCCCTTCTTTCTCATATTTCTACATCTAGGATCCGAACTATATCATTGATAATAATAGGAACTGAAAATTATGGCAAGAAAAAGTTTGATTCAAAGGGAGAGGAAGAGACAGAAATTAGAATAGAAAGATTAACATGTCTTCCTTTTAAATAGACTGTTATAGTATATCACAATCAACTCTACCTAAAACATGATGATGTATTAGAAAGAAGGAATCACATCTTGATAAGTCATGATATGATTATCATTTAATCTAATCTTCTAATTTCCTCTTAGATACATGTTTTATACTAAAACAATGTACCATCTAAAATGGTTCAAAAGTCACCATATGAGATATGGTATGGGAATGCCCCTGTAACACCCCTCCCTAGGGTTTCTTACATAACCAGCGGAAGCACAACCCAATCCCCAACATTATCCATAATGTGGGGTACTTGGCATATCAGGGAGGGATTGTCACATGCATGATCTCATATCAAGAAATAAACAAAACTTGGCATTCATAGAAACATCGATTCATACATAAAGTTCTTCTTAGAAAGATAACTACGTCATGATACTAAAGCTATGCTAACATAAACTGGATAATTGTATAAATGACAGGATCTCCATAGATGGACGTCCCACCAGGAAACACCTCCTTATATCTTTGGGTCTTTGGTATCCTTAAGATGATTCCTTCTCTTTAGCTCCAACTCCTGCGGACATCACATCCCCAGCCATGCAAAGGAAAACAACATAGTAAGTAAGCGACATTGGCATATTATAAGACATAAAAATAACATATAAATTGATTTGACATAAACATGAACATGCATTAACATTAATTGTTTCTTGATGTCTTTTACATAAAGAAATTGACTAGAAGAATATGCTCCTCTCTTAATGCCCCATAAGGAGCCCATAATGCTCGGAAAGCCCATAATTGCTCGGAAAGCCCATAATGCTCGGAAAGCCCATAACAAGGTGCATATAAATCTAAATCAATTTCTATTATTGGTCATCTTTATTAAACCTTACTTATATTCTTAATAACCTAAACTTGATCTTAATTGGGATTTCTCCCTCTTAAACATGATTGGGATTTCTCCCCATGACCATAATGGGATTTCTCCCTCTTAAGCATGAATGGGGAACTTATTCCCTCTAAATCTTGGTTTCATGTATCTTAATCATAAATCATAATCTTAATGTGATTTCTACTCTTAGACTTAGATTATAACAATCAACATCCAATAATCATATACATTGAGGAAAAACATGACATTTATTATGACTTGGGTATAAAGAGCATAAACATATCATAATCATTCAATAAATCAAATTTACTATGCCAAAGGCATGGCCCACTTACCTTGAACTAAAACACCTAGGTCAAACCTGGTTTGACCGATTGGATCCTTTTAAACACCTGAAATTAGATTAAAACATTATATGTACATGAATTCATAGCCTTGAAACCCTAACTCGTTCATATAAGAATTGAGATGTGAAAATAGAGAAATCAGGCGATAAAAACCTAAAAATCGGATTCCTTAATAAAAATCCTTTCCAAAATGTATTTTTGCAAAATTTTCTGATAAAAGGAGATTTATTATGAATTTTACAAAAACAGACCAATAATAAACCTAGAAAAAGCCACATCTGCTTATTGGGCCCGAGTCCTGAGTTGGACCAATCGGACTTGGCCAACTCAGTGATGAGGATTGCCACTGAGGGCTCGTGGTCAAGGCAAAGAGGATAGGTGAAAACTCGAAATTACCCTTGCGGTTGAAAACATCAAAAGAACAAAAGACAGGGCACCGTGGTCATTTTAGGACCCAGATTGCTCCTTGCCTTCACAAGGCGAGCCATGGCTCCAGCGGTAAAAGTGGAGAATCTGTCCCAGGTTTTGTGAGTGGAGGGTCATCGTTCCTGGAGAACAGAGGTTCTCTAGGACTTCCTTATGCCAACCCGAACAAGTTGAGCTAAAGCTCGGGTCCAGAGGCGACCTTGAGCTTCAGGAGCTATTCGGCCATGGCAGCACAGGAAGGACAGGGCCAGGAACCAAGGAAGAGGGCTACGAAGGTGAAATGAAAATGATGGAGGATAGCTCGCAAGACAAAACCGAATTTAGGTACCTTCTCGTGAAACCCAAAACACCAGTGCTACACTGGGTTGCGAGGCGACAAAGGAAACAGGGGAAACAAGCTCAGAGCTTGAAAACCAAAGAAAACGGCCGGAATAAGGGCAACAGAAGGGAAAAAGACGTTCCTTGAAGCAAGGCGAAGCCAAAGGCCATTCATCGGTGGCTGAAGCATACCTGGGAGGCCAAAGCGGTGTCACCAGCGATGACCATAGGACCGGTCTATAGGGTGCATCGACTGGGGCGACTCCAAGGCAAACCGACATGTGCAAGGTAGAAACCGGAGGTCAGGGAAGCTCACCAGATCCCCAATTTTGCTCGAGGCGCCGGAGGAGGCTAGGGCGGAGCCAAGGTTGCCGAAGAAGATAACTCGAGTAGGTCAGGGCTGCAGACGGAGACAGAGAAGAAATTGGGCGCGGGGGAGAAGAGCTCGGGGGCCGTCTGTGCTTTAGGGCGCAAAACAAAGGAGGGGGGTGCTCTGTGGTGGCGGCTGGGTGTCCGTGCAGCAAGGGGTATCCAAGCCCTAAATATGCATTTCTTCTATAGGGCACGAGAGCACACGAGTTAGGGCTCGTTGAGCTTGGGACGATGAAATGGATTCGATGGTGAAGAACGATGCGAAACCATCGAGGAATGACCGAGTTTGAATGTGAGCATTCAAGGCACAGGAAACGACTGTCGATCGTGTGAAGGGCGGAGGTAGAAGAAAACGGACCAGTCATTGGATCTTGATCCAATAGTCCCTATGCATGCGCGCCAAGTAGGAAAAATAAAAGTAAGGCGTGACACAAAATAACTGCTGGACATTAGGAAAAATCAAAGCAATCAATTGAAATTAAATTAAATCCTAGGTCAAACAACATTCAATTCTTCCCCAATTTAATTGGGAGGTCAAACATGGTCATAGTGGGTTCAAATTTGAACCATAGGTGTATTAGAGGGTCTAGAACATTCCCATTTAATTAGGTTTACTGTTTGTACACATTTTAGGTCTAAAATAGCAAAGACCATTATGTGTACTTAATTGAATATAAATAGTGCATATAAAGTCATTGATTTCTCAAATAAGGATTGCAAAACATAAAAACGTGCCCTAAATATTATTTCTTTTCAATTAACAATATAGAGGCCATTAAACAAGAAATTAAACATGTAAATTACTAATTATCATATGAGAGAGAAAATTTGTCATAAAAGCATTTATCCTCATTTTCTTAAACAAAAAGGGCATAGATATACATGAAGACATTTTCTTTAAATAAAACAAGTGTAATAGAACAATTGGACATAATAAATGATTTTGCAAAACTAAAAATGGGAAAAATTGCATTTAAGTCCTCAACAATTATATAATTAGGAAAAGAGCATGCAAGGAATAAAATAATTTGGTAAATTACATAACAAGATTGAGATGTTACAATTCTACCCACCTTAAATAAATTTCGTCCTCGAAATTTCCTAGAGTTTCTACCCACCTTAAGGTTTTCACATAAACTTGTAAATTTTACATACAAATCTTCATTAAAAAAAGGAGGCATACATAAAAAAACATTATTATTCAACATAAATTACTTAACTACTCTTACCTTGATCATTTTCCTCTTCTCCATCTGACATTTGCATGGTGAAGAGCCTCGGTTTAACCTTGGGTGGAGGATTAGGGTTCTTAGCTTGGTTATGGTTGGGATCCTTCTTTGCAAGCTTGGGGAAATTAGGCTTGATATGCCCTTCCTCACCACAATAGTAGCAAACAGAAGTCCCAAACCTACAAGGACCACCATGATTTCTCTTACATGTAGGGCATGGGGTTCTCCCATTCTCAGAGGAAGGCTCTGGGGCTTTTCTCTTGTTGTTGGAGGGTGGAGGGGGTTGATGGGGCTGATGGTGATGATTGTTTTGGGGTACCTCCTTCTTATGATTCCTCCCAGGGTGATCCTCCAACTCTAGGGCTGCATCCAAGGCTGATTGCATGGTCCTATGTCCTCTACCGGACAAGGCATAACTTAGGTCAGGTTTAAGCCCTCTAATGAACTTCTTAGCTCTCTTTTGCTCAGTGTACTGAAGACCATACTTTTGGAGCTTACGAAACTTCATGGCATACTCAAAGACAGTCATGTCACCCACCTGCTTAAGGTTTACGAACTCATCTTCCTTCCTTTCTAACATTGCTTCAGATACATAGTGGTCGTTGAAGATTTCTACAAACTCACCCCAAGTGTAAGGAGGGTCATCATCTTCCCTAGAGGCTAAGAGGTTTTCCCACCAAGTACGGGCTGCACCCTTGAGCATATGGGTGGCAAATCTAACCCTACTACGTGGGGGACACTCTAAGTCTCTAAAGCAATGCTCCATGTTGCTAAGCCATTCCTCAGCCTTGGTCACCACATCAACTTCATCTTCACCATGGAAAGCATCGAGTCTAATCTATAAGAAATCTATGAGGGAGATCTCATGTGCTCTAGGTGGAGCTCTAGGTTGGAGGGCATTGGTCAAGGCTGCTACTAGGGCATCTAGGGTGACTAGTGGAGGGGTGTGGTTCATGTCTTCAGTTTTATCACCACTAGAGGATCCTTGTGAGTGCCTTGACTCACCAACCTTCTCCTTCTTCTTAGGGGCCATCTGAAAGGGTAAACATAACATGATATTAGAACATAATATGAATCTCTAGTGTTGCCTTAGTGGCCATCTATTCCTTGCTCTGATACCATTAATGTAACACCCCTCCCTAGGGTTTCTTACGTAACCAGTGGAAGCACAGCCTAATCCCCAACATTATCCATAATGTGGGGTACTTGGCATATCAGGGAGGGATTGTCACATGCATGATCTCATATCAAGAAATAAACAACACTTGGCATTCATAGAAACATCGATTCATACATAAAGTTCTTCTTGGAAAGATAACTACTTCATGATACTAAAGCTATGCTAACATAAACTGGATAATTATATAAATGACAGGATCTCCATAGATGGACGTTCCACCAGGCAACAACTCCTTACATCTTTGGGTCTTTGGTATCCTTAAGATGATTCCTTCTCTTTAGCTCCAACTCCTGTGGACATCACGTCCCCAGCCATGCAAAGGAAAACAACATAGTAAGTAAGCGGCATTGGCATATTATAAGACATAAAAATAACATATAAATTGATTTGACAAAACATGAACATGCATTAACATTAATTGTTTCTTGACGTCTTTTACATAAAGAAATTGACTAGAAGAATATGCTCCTCTCTTAATGCCCCATAAGGAGCCCATAATGCTCGGAAAGCCCATAATTGCTCAGAAAGCCCATAATGCTCGGAAAGCCCATAACAAGGTGCATATAAATCTAAATCAATTTCTATTATTCATGATCTTTCTTAAACCTTACTTATCTTCTTAATAACCTAAAATTGATCTTAATTGGGATTTCTCCCTCTTAAACATGATTGGGATTTCTCCCCATGACCATAATGGGATTTCTCCCTCTTAAGCCTGAATGGGAAACTTATTCCCTATAAATCTTGGTTTCATGTATCTTAATCATAAATCATAATCTTAATGTGATTTCTACTCTTAGACTTAGATTATAACAATCAACATCCAATAATCATATACATTGAGGAAAAACATGACATTTATTATGACTTGGGTATAAAGAGCATAAACATATCATAAGCATTCAATAAATCAAATTTACTATGCCAAAGGCATGGCCCGCTTACCTTGAACTAAAACACCTAGGTCAAACCTGGTTTGACCGATTGGATCCTTTTAAACACCTGAAATTAGATTAAAACATTATATGTACATGAATTCATAGCCTTGAAACCCTAATTCGTTCATATAAGAATTGAGATGTCAAAACAGAGATATCAGGTGATAAAAACTAGAAAATCGGATTCCTTAACAAAAATCCTTTCCAAAATGTATTTTTGCGAAGTTTTCTGATAAACAGGCGATTTATTATGAATTTTACAAAAACAGACCAATAATAAACCTAGAAAAAGCCACATTTGCTTATTGGGCCCGAGTCCTGAGTTGGACCAATCAGACTTGGCCAACTCAGTGATGAGGCTTGCCACTGAGGGCTCGTGGTCAAGGCAAAGAGGATAGGTGAAAACCCAAAATTACCCTTGTGGTTGAAAACGTCAAAAGAACAAAAGATATGTCACCGTGGTCATTTTAGGACCCAGATTGCTCCTTGCCTTCACAAGGCGAGCCATGGCTTCAGTGGTAAAAGTGGAGAATCTGTCCCAGGTTTTGTGAGTGGAGGGTCATCGTTCTTGGAGAACAGAGGTTCTCTGGGACTTCCTTACGCCAACCCGAACATGTTGAGCTAAAGCTCGGGTCCAGAGGCGACCTTGAGCTTCAGGAGCTATTCGGCCATGGCGGCACAGGAAGGACAGGGCCAGGAACCAAGGAAGAGGGCTCTGAAGGTCAAATGAAAAAGATGGAGGATAGCTAACTGAATTCAGGTACCTTCTCGTGAAACCCAAAACACCAGTGCTACACTGGGTTGCGAGGCGACAGCGGAAACAGGGGAAACAAGATCGGAGCTTGAAAACCAAAGAAAACGGCCGGAATAAGGGCAACAGAAGGGAAAAAGACGTTCCTTGAAGCAAGGCGAAGCCAAAGGCCATTCATCGGTGGCTGAAGCACACCTGGGAGGCCAAAGCGGTGTCACCGACGATGACCGCAGGACCGGTCTATAGGGTGCGTCGAATGGGGCGACTCCATGGCGGACCGACAGGTGCAACGTAGAAACCGGAGGTCAGGGAAGCTCACCGGATCCCCAATTTTGCCCGAGGCACCGGAAGAGGCTAGGGTGGAGCCAAGGTTTCCGAAGAAGATAACTCGAGTAGGTTAGGGCTGCAGACATAGACAGAGAAGAAATTGGGCACGGGGGAGAAGAGCTCGGGGGCCGTCTATGCTTTTGGGCACAAAACAAAGGAGGGGGGTGCTCTGTGGTGGCGACTGGGTGTCCGTGCAGCAAGGGGTATCCAAGCCCTAAATGGGCATTTCTTCTATAGGGCACGAGAGCGCACGAGTTAGGGCTCGTTGAGCTTGGGACGATGAAATGGATTCGATGGTGAAGAAACGATGTGAAACCGTCGAGGAATGACCGAGTTTGAATGTGAGCATTCAAGGCACAGGAAACAGCTGTCGATTGCGTGAAGGGCGGAGGTAGAAGAAAAAGGATCAGCCGTTGGATCTTGATCCAATAGTCCCTGTGCATGCGCGCCAAGAAAGAAAAATAAAAGTAACGCGTGACACAAAATAACTGCTGGACATTAGGAAAAATCAAAGCAATCAATTGAAATTAAATTAAATCCTAGGTCAAACAACATTCAAATCTTCCCTAATTTAATTGGGAGGTCAAACATGGTCATAATGGGTTCAAATTTGAACCATAGGTGTATTAGAGGGTCTAGAACATTCCCATTTAATTAGTTTTACTGTTTGTACACATTTTAGGTCTAAAATAGCAAAGACCATTATGTGTACTTAATTGAATATAAATAGTGCATATAAAGTCATTGATTTCTCAAATAAGGATTGCAAAACATAAAAACGTGCCCTAAATATTATTTCTTTTCAATTAACAATATAGAGGCCATTAAACAAGAAATTAAACATGTAAATCACTAATTATCATATGAAATAGAAAATTTGTCATAAAAGCATTTATCCTCATTTTCTTAAACAAAAAGGGCATAGATATACATGAAGACATTTTCTTTAAATAAAACAAGTGTAATAGAACAATTGGACATAATAAATGATTTTGCAAAACTAAACATGGGAAAAATTGCATTTAAGTCCTCAACAATTATATAATTAGGAAAAGAGCATGCAAGGAATAAAATAATTTGGTAAATTACATAACAAGATTGGGATGTTACAGCCCCAAACTGTCTTCTACAAGGATTTAAACTTGTACAAAAAAAGGGGTTTCTTGAAATTTTTTTATCCTTAAGACCATATAAATGTTAAATTGTTAAATACTACCTTTAATCTCAATCTGATAACAATTGTTTATTACTAGGATAACTAAGTTCCAAAAGAATCAGTGGCAATAAAGTAGCACTCGAAAATTTTGAGGTCAACAAGGAGGTACAATGAGAATAAGGAGAATAACAAGTTGTGGAATCTCAAGTTCCTTATGCAAAACAAGACTCATAGTTCTAGTAGAAGATGTTTGAGATTTAAATATTATGAATCCAATAACTCATATAGGTTGTGAGTTGGTCATAAGATGGTGAGATAACAATCTATTAGAAATTATTGAGAGACTACAGTCTAAGAAATGGCTTGAAGCCATTGTATCCAAAATTGATTCCAAGTACACCAACAAGGTATGACCTTGGTAGTACTACCTAAAGGGGCAAATACCAAAAAGGGTGAAGTTGGGTTTTCAAAAGGAAGACCAACATGGATAACCTAAATAGACAAATTGGTTGTAAAGGTTTTCAAATCAGTTCAAAGTGTTGAACATGATGAAATCCCTTCACCAATTTCCATGCTTGCTATTTCAGCTTATGATCAAGACTATGAGATTTGGCATATGGAGATTAAAACTACATTCCTTAATAGAAATAATTGAGAGGATGTGTATGTGACACGACCATGAGACCTAAAGGGAATTCCCAATGATATACGAGTTATGTATATAAGAAATACTAGAACTTATGTAACAATGTTTGAAATCAAGTTTTAAGAGAGGTTGTTTACAAACTTAAAAGTCTTGAGAAAAGCACTTCCCATACATCAATGAAATTTATAGGAGCTTATTTAGTTAAAATGTATTCAAGTTTTTGTGTCACTTTTGAGGATGATCGAAGCTTATTAAAAAACTAGGAGATGATGTGTGGATGAACCATATCTATGCACAAATACAAGGTGAACTTTGTATTTGGACTGTAACTAAATATTAATTCCACCTTAGTATAGGTGTAAGAAATTGGGTAGACACCTTTCATACACATAATTTTCACATGTAGATGAATATATTGAGCTAGAATTAATGTTAGATATAAGTTATAACGGTCGTATCACACCATCTTGTGGATATGTCTGAAATATGATTAGTATGCTTGAGATCTAGGTGTAACTAAAAAAACAAAGTAAACATGTAATAATCAAGTGATAGTATAATGCAATGAATAAGGATATCGAACTAACCTTTTAATAAATATTGGTTCATGTGTTAGCTACATAATAATTTTAATCAGAATGTAAGTAACTAATATTTATCTAGTTGAAATGTTCCAAGAGAAGAGTCTATACCAATATCATCCACTTATACTAATCAAGTTTGAATTTGGGGGAAAATACCATTTAAGGAGGGGAAAATGTAGTGACCTCTAAAATTGTAAGCTTCAGATTTAATTCAAAAATATGATGTGAAAATTAAAAGTGGAATAATTAAGGAATTCATATGACTCTAGTTGATAAATTTGAGTTCTAGACTTAGATTGAGTCTTCTGTTCAAATAATAGAATAAATATTGAACAAATATGATTATACATAATCCCAATTGAGAAACTTTGGCAATTCAATCCTTAATTGTATAATAATTAATATATTAAGCTTGTCGATCCATTAGAAAGCCTAGGTTTGAGCAATGGACCCTAGGATCCAAGCTAAACCCATTTGGACTATTATTAGATTAGATATAGGTCCTTGGGATTAAAATTTAAATTTATTACTTCGTGATCATATTTAATAAAAATGATATTTTTATTTGGTTAATAATAAATTATGATATTGTAGATGAATTTCCTAATTAATGCCAGTTTTAGTGTGACCTGATTAATGAATTAAGTATTAATGTAAAAGTTTCTTAGAAGCCGTAAAATATACTTATCTTGAACCGATCCTTGGACCAATGTTATATGATGTTTAAATTTATACAATTCTAAAACTTGACACCAATAAGAGCTAGCATTTCCAACATAATAATTTTCTTTTCTTTGATTTTATCAAATGAATAATTATTTGATTTTGAAGACAGATCCTAACCATGGTTGGGTTGTTGGATCCGAGTTACCATGAATGGGGAGTTCATCTCCTTCATCATACTCTATATGAGTCTTGCATTGGTAGAGACCTTGATCTCCTATGAAATCTCCTCTTACCCTCTAGGCCCCAAACCTCTAGGGAATTGTTCCATTATTTTATGGAGAGCATATCGAACTCAATGAATACTAGTTTGATTATCATATCCTTCTCTAGTGGCAATGCCTAATCTAATGGAAAAACTAAGAATGTAGGGCTTACCACAACCGATCTTTCCCTCAAACCCACAAATGTCTATGAATGCCTCAAGGTTACCCAATACGATGACATTATCTCACAGCTCCAAATTCCAATGGATTCCTTGAAACCAACAACAAATTTACTTTCCCAATCAACAATGTCAAGTTAGAACCAACCCCCTACTTCACCTTGAGTCAATTCGTTGGCCATAAAGAATCTTTAAACGACCCTTAGGGTCCATACCCTCACAATGGAGAAAGATACCTCATGACTTCCTTGAGTTAGGCGTCTATCACCATGAGTCTAGCCCACGAAAACCATGGTCCATAACATTGCCAACCCTCATAAGTAGAAGAAGACTTTCCCTTATTCTTCAAAAACCTCCCCAAGGCCCTACCTTTATGTAATGTACATTAATTTCTATCTTGCAATTCCTTTTAATTCCTGCTAAACCATGACCTAGACACAAATAGCTCATACCACCTTACAGAAATCCAAAGGGATCAGTGACTTCATGGAGGATGGTCAAAGAAATCCTTCCCCTAGCCATGAATTTCATTGTGAGAAGCTCATTGTCAACTCCTTGGTTGACTAACAAAAGTTGTGGGTTGGGTTAGGAATGGTGCAAGGTAGATCATTAATCCCAATGACAATTTTATCAACGAGCTGACATGTGTGTGACATTTGAATTCACATTTCATGGGAAGTAGAGAATTTTATCCCTGATTAGTACTCGTCACGAGCTTGAATAAAAGATGTTCTAGATTGATAATATGAAACTTTAGGATTGGTCAAAATCATAGCCCTGATGATAGGCAAATTACATGCCATATTAATTATGAAAATATGAAGAATCCAAAAATAGTAGTTTAAATGTATGCTTATGTTCCTAGTTTAAAATGTATGTATTGATGCATGAATAGAGGGTTGTAGTAATAATCAAACACTATATTTGATAAATAGGATGTTGGACATGTTGAGTTTTCTTATGATATGATATAGTCTATTATTGTTGAATTAAAATATAATCTTGAGGTCTCACTAAGAATAAAATGATGATGCCATCTATTTAGGGTTTTCTTAGGCATAAGATCTTGAAATGATAACTATGGTTTATAAACCTAACCATAAGCCAAGACCTGTGGGATCTAGACCTAGACATAACCTATTGCAAATTATATGAATGCTATGGTGACACCCTAGTGTTAGACATACTTGTAGATTTATTGCTTGCTTTATTTTTGGACCTAAAACATACTTCAAGTACATGGAAAATATTGCATGGTGTTTTCATTGAAGGTATATGGTTAATTTATAAATACTTGAATATATTGACTTTTGATGGATTTTCATATGATTTACAAAGTGTTTTATATGTTAAACTTCTAGGTTGTTTTATTGATTCTTGTTCAAATATAATGCCTATTTTTATCACATGACACACACTATGATACTATGAACCCAAGGCTATACCTACCAAGGGGTATTGTTTCTTTAATTCTAGTTCAAATATAATTCTTATGCGTTTCACATAATACATAGTATGATGTTATGAACCCAAATAGAAACCTATCAAACGTTGATCATATAAGTACAATGATGGATAGAGATGATTACACTCAAGGTATCATGACAAGAAAGTGTTTTCATTATTTAAATGACATTGTAAGTTCAAATAAGAGACTATTTGATTATTACTTAGTATAAATTAATAATCAAACATGCATAATTCTGTATGCAAACACATAAACAACATAGTAACATACATATTGCATGTTCTATTTGTTGGCATTTTTAGCAGATTACATACATAAGATGTGAGGATAGAGATTCAGAGAAATGCATTAATAAATAACAAAGGTAAAGTCTTAAGGAATATTTTTTGGATATAAATTAATGATATCTTCTTCATTGTAGTATATATATATATATGTATTCTCTCATGTGGTATCTCATATTGAAAAATTATCTAATCTCCTATAAGTATGAGACTAGCATGCTTTTGTATCAAACAAAGTTCTAATATTAAATTGTTATTATTATTTATTATTTCTTAGATCTGGATCTTGGAAAAATGAGATGATGATCCTTGTCCATATGGTCTGCTTTCAATGGAGGATAAATGGGGAGGGGGTTGTCACAATTTTTCCTGAAGTCCCTCATAATTGAGGACAGGGACCCCTGCAATGTGGAATAGTTCCTCTACATACATCTTCATGTGGTGAGGGGTGCATTATATCACCATCAACAACTCTGGGTGTGTCCCATGTTTTGGAAGTTGGGTGATGTATGTGATCTTGACTGCCATGGGTTTGTAAGTACATATCACTCCTTCACTCTCAAATCACTCATTTCTCACCTCCTTTGAACTTTTTCATGATAACATCTTATGCAACACCATACCATAGAGCTAGGTATGTTAGAGCATATTTTTTATCTTAACATTTCAAACAATTTCCTAGGGGGAGAAATTCCACTAGCCTTGTGAAATTTCTCAAGCTTAGATTATATGTCAATCTATAAAATAATAAACTCAAAGGAAACATTCCCAATGAACTCTTCATTGGACTCCTAAACCTAATGAGATTCCAAGTGTGTACAAAGAACTTTACCCTGACTATCCCTCCTTTGTTGGGTAACCACAAATACCTCACGAGCCTTAGCTTGAGCAACAACCTTCTAAGTGGGATGATTCCAGAAGAGATTTTTTGGTTGGGTTAATTGTCTTTCCTTGATCTTGAATTTTGGAGTTTAGTCCCTCTCCTGGTGAGATCCCACCTCCACATTATCACCTTTCTAATTTTGGAGTTTTTGTCATGGATATCAATCAGTCCACGGAAACTATCCCTTCAAGTTGGGGATTTGTTTTTCTTCCCAACATTTTCTTTCTAAGAATGTACTCTGATGATGTTAAGGACCCACTTCATTCATAATTAGAAAAAATCCTCAAACCTCTAGATCCTAGAAATTATCTTAAATAGATAGAGTGGGCCAATATAGTCAAATTTCAGCTCATCCACGTGGATTATCACCTAGTTTCTATTGGGAGGGAATCAAATTCTTGAGGCCAATTGTTGAAGTTTATTCCTTCACTTGTCAACTACACCCAGTTGTATTATCTCAATATTGTATATAACAACTTACGTAATGAGTTACCTAAAAACAGAAGAAATATCTTTATTTATCATAAGACGACCCATTTACAAGAAGAATCCCTTTTATCATTGGCCTCTTGATCGGGTTAATGATTCTTGAATATAAAAATTCTCATGAGTACAATATATGATAGTATGGTCATGCTTGTACGGAGAAAAACTTGTATGGAAATGTTTCTTTCTCTCTAAGTAGTCTCTATATCTTGATTCCCCTCGATCTGTCAGTAAATGAAATATATGAGGCATTCCTAAGAGTTTAATTAGAAGGTCGAAATTGTTACAATACATAAAATTGTCTTATAAAAACCTTATTTGTAATATAATCCAACTATATTCTTCCTTAGTAACAAAGGATTTGTTGCCTAACTCTTTTTCAAGGTCCATCCCGTACGAAATTAGTGTCTTAGCCACAAATGTGTTAATGCTTTATATTTCCTATAACATATTGTCAAGTGAAATCCCAATTCTCACAGAAGGGATACACACCAAAGAAGGAAGCGGGACAAAGAAAAAGAAGTAATGTCTTTTCTCGCATGTAATGTGCAACGGGATTCACCTGAAGGGAGCCAAAGTGAGTTTAGAAGGACATTAAATAGGAAGGAGTTAATATTGTTTTATGTTATGAAATAAGGATTAGAAGGAAGGTGAAGGAGAAAATTTCTAAAAGATTTCGACAAGGAAGGGTTGTTGGGTCGAACCTAGAGTAAAAAGAAGGAGGCAAAATTGTTGTAGTTTGGAATCCTACTTTTTGGAACATTAAAGACATAAACTTTACTGATTAGGTCATCATTGTGAGATAATACAATAGAGGTGGAATGTCTTGCATCATATTTGGGTTGTAAAGTGAGAATCTTGAGACTGATAGAGAGAGGATGCGGCACATTATTAAAAAAACTACATGAGAGGAGGTCCCATGGCTAGTCATAGGAGACTTCAACAACATGAGGAAGGCTAGAGAGAAGTATTATGCACTTAAGGTTCATGAGGGAGTAATGGTAGTTCTCAATGATATCAAGGAATATGCATGTATCATTGAACTCAACATGACATGGGGGCATAACTACCTAGTCCAACAAGAAGAAGGTGCAAAGAAGAATACCAAGTGCCCTTGATATAGGACTTGTTAATGATACCTGGATGGATATCTAGTCTACTGAGGTGACTAAGCTTGGAACCAATACATTGAGTGACCACTCCTAAATGAACATGGATCTAGAAACAAACCACCATGGAATAATAGCAAGTGCCCTTGATATATGACATGTTAATGATTCCTGGCTAGATATCTAGTCTACTGAGGTGACTAAGCTTGGAACCAATCCATCGAGTGACCACTCCTAAATGAACATGGATCTAGAAATAAATCATCATATATCATGCTCATTTTGGTACCTCAACTAGTGGGAGAGTGGGATGGGTTCAAGAAGATAATATCAGATAGATGGATAGTCCATGTTCAAGGCAATATCATATTTGTTTCTCTAAAGAAATAAAAAGAATGCTATTAAGAAGTGGAGCAAAAAAAATTCAACCTAAGGAATATGATGTCTATATCTAGAAGTGACTACAAATGATTTGCTAATCAAGCCAAACTACACCCACTCAGTGCACTCTGTTGCTCCCACAAAAATCTATAGGGGGTTGTTGAATAGAAATTAATAGAAAATGAATCCCATGCAGTAATCTTGACAGTAGGCTGACAAAAAAGAATAGTTATCCACTTCTATTTTTTCACATAAACTTTCCATAATTTGTATGCATGTGATTAGTTTTACTACTAGCTTGACAACAAGATAGAGGATAATCTTGGGAGTTTGATAACATACGATTTTATGGATGTTACATGACCATTTCCCCTTCCTTATCCTAGTATAATTTAGGTTCTAGCATGATAATATTTAGATCTTCTTTTCATTATCATAAACATATCACTAAAACAAATTGTTTTGCATTATTCAACGAATCCCCAAATTTTGGAATCAAATTGGATCTCTATTGGTTGTTGATCTTTATTGACCATTGATGGAGACTCCACTCGCGTGAAGTTACATGCACCACTAAAAATCCTAGAGATAGTAAGTCTCTAAGTTTAGCCTTGTGTGTGCTATAATAAGATCTCCACCCACGTACGCTAAGGTAGATGGAAGTCTTATCGTAGTACAATTGAGGGCCGAATCCATGAGACAACGGTCTTGTTAAGGATTAACAAGATGGAAAATGTTATAATTCTATTTATCTACTCAAGAGTTGATATCTAGATCGAAGAGTTGATTTAATGATTAAACTAATATGCAAATGTAGATTAAATGGTAGGAAAGTAAACTTAAAGTTGTAGACAATATTTGCAAACCACTAGGATGTGATCGAGTATCACCACCACTACACATGGATCATAACATACATCATAATAGCATGGCTTGCAATAAGAGTCTAAATAGTTAGTATCTTTGTAGACTTAGCTTCCTTTCGAATAGCTAACTATGAGAAATGTGGGAGTATTGCAATGCTAGCCATCCTCGAATGAATGGTCACTTACTTTGCATTACTCCCTTCATAGAGTGTGTTCCTCGACCTATCAAGGTTGTACTTTCATATGTCAACTAATTCCATTTCATAGTATAAAAATACAATGACAGAGGTGACTTTACTTCACTCCTTGAAAAGCGTCCCTAGATACCGAAATAGATATATGGTGACTACATACATCAAGAACCAACATGCAATAGATAATCAAATATAAAAGCTAAAACATAGACAATTCACACTAGTAGATAATAGGTAACGCATGTTGGTGATCAAGCAACTAGAATTCATTAAATGATTGATGTTGAACTGAAAGGATATCATTTTTTATTGCAAACTCATGAATTACAATGCATGGAATGAAAACATGGGTAGAGGGGTTACTCCCCGCACCCTAGTATATGGAACTACTCGCTCATGGCAAGAAGAAAGAAGGAGATAGGAGAAGAGAAGGAAAACATCATCTCCACGTAGGAGGGAGGAAATTCGACCCCTTGGAGTAGAGAACAACTATCTTCACACTGCATGGTTGCCTTGGTGATGAATCCTTCACTTCCCACCTTCTATGTCGATGAGAGAGAAAGTAGGTTTATGGATGGAGAATGGATCTTAGACCAGAAGCCTTGGGGAAAATGGTGGAGGATGAAACAGCTCTAGAACAAATGAGGCAGCCTTTGGGCGTCTGAGACTCGATACTGAATGAGGACCCCTTGAGTCCTATTTATAGGCTCCAAGGATCTTGAATAGTCTTGAGAGCTTTTGGGTCTTCACGGTCTTGAGACCGTTAAGCATCCTCACGGTCTTGGGGGACTGGTTGGTTCTTAGCGGTCTTGAGACTATTAAGCACCCTCGCGGTCTTGGGGGACCAGTTGGGTCTTCACGGTCTTGAGACCGTTAAGCACCCTCGCCGTCTTGGGGAACTGGTTGGGTCTTTGCGGTCTTGAGACCGTTAAGCACCCTCACAGTCTTGGAGACCGGTTGAGTCTTCGCGGTCTTGAGACCGTTAAGTATCCTCACAGTCTTAGAGACCGGTTGGGTCTTCGCGGTCTAGAGACCGGTATCGTCCTCTCAGTCTTGGGACCGGTTGGACCTTCACTCGGTCTTGGGACCGATGGATCTTCATTTGGTATTAGGACCGTTTGGGTCTTCATTCGGTCTTAGGACCAATGAGTCTTTACTCGGTCTTGGGACTGATAGGCTTTCACTCGGTCTTGAGACTGATAGGCCTTCACTCGGTCTTGGGACCATTTTGGTTGAAACTTCTGTAATTTTTTTGGGTTTATCTGTAAGAAGAAAAGAGAAACATCAGTCTATTGGTATATTTACAATAAAGCTAGAGAGTTAAGTATTTAATCTAATTTATTTAAGAAAGAGTATGGAAAACTAAGAAAAACTAGTAAGATAACAACACAAAATGGTAAATTATAACCCCCCCTAACTTAGAGTCTAGCTTGTCCTCAAGTTGGAAAGAGCTAAGGCACGTAGTGGCAAGGCGATTTTATATAGTGAAGATTTCCATACTCTTGCTTCAGTTCTATACCAGAGATCCCCTTAGGTTTTTGTTGAGGCTTCTGCTTACTCTGGCTCTTTCAGATATCGAGAGTTGCATGGTCCTCAGGTTTCTTCCGTGTCATGTAACTCTCATTGGGACCACCTTTTCCTTGACCATATTATGTGCATGTCTTCGACTCTAAGAAATTTTATACTTCTTTGAAAGTCCTACCGGAAACTAAAGTAGGTATGAGGGTTGGATGAAGGCTGCTTTGTAACTCCCCCTTCGAGGGGGGAGGGTTTATCTAAACTTTGGGGTCTTGCTACCAGACGCAAAACATCTGCCTTTGTGAGGGAAACTGAATGTACCGTCCGGGCAAGACCTTTGTCAGCTTTTCATATATTCGGAGACCTTAGGATCTTACTACCGGGCGTGGCACATCTGCCTTTGTGAGGGCAGCTGAATGTGCCATCCGAGAAAGACCTTTATTGGTTCTTCATATAAGTCCTTATGCATGACACAACTCTCATGTTTTTATTCAACACTCAGGCTTTTATTCATATGCTCACCGACATGGGAATCAGGTATTTAGGGATTTTATTTGGGTTGCCAAGACTCTTTTTGAAAAGAAGAAAACTATTCTCTAGAGTTTCCAGACATGCACTTGTTCTGGTTTCGTACTTGGTGGTCCACTTACGAGGTTCCTTGATTTGGATTTCACCTGGTTCCCTCCCGTCCTTGAGAGTGTTTGGCTTGTTTTGGCCGCAATTTTGACCTGTAGAGAGTCTGATATAGAATTGAAGCAAAAGCATTGAAGTCAAGTGTGGGGGTGATTTATTAATTCGCCATTACATGACTAAATGCTATTATGTAAGTGCTTCTGAGGACTACTTTATCTCTAACTTAGCTGGGGGTGTCCCCTTACCAAAGCGAATGTTGTCTTATGTGCAAAGGTTATTCTGTCAAAGAAATTATCAGAAACTCTAAACATCGAAAAGAATAATTTGTGCTATTTCAAAAAATAAAAACAATGGTGAAATAAAAAAAGAGGGTTTGAATATAGTACCTCTTCCCTTGCCCAGTGTACTCCCCCTAACTTATCATTCACTCTGTCCCTAGAGTGTCAAGGTGATAGGTTGAGAAATACATGGGCAAGGGTGTTAAGGTTCTGTTAAACTCTTGTTGGCTCCATGAGAACGGACCAGATTAGCGGCAAATTTCCCCCATAATGTGTGATAGTCCACGTCCATCATGTCCTCAACGTGTTTGTCAAGAATGGTGAGGATATACATCTAGTAAAGGATGTGGAATCTGCATTCGTTGGATTCTCTAATTTGCTGGGGACATCTGTGGTAGAAGGTTGGGCACTTGAAATGTGCTCTGTTGTATGCCTTTGTGTGCTCACCTAGAAGATCGTGTAGTCATTCGACACAGTCCTTTGCTACTTCCTCTGTGGGTGTCTTTGCTATGATGTTATACTATCTCTGGTTTGGATTGATCTGGCTATCAGAACTACTTTAGATAGTTATAGTTCCATTGTTAAGTTCGTTGCCAGAAGCATCCAATACTCAGAGTGAAGGAAGGGAAATAAGATGAACTTTGGAGTCATATGTTTAAGGTATGAAATAAGAGCTTCTATGGTTCCGAAGTTCTTTGATCTGAGCAAATCATCCTTCAGGTATGCTGACGCCATGTAAACTATAGGTAAGTCCCATGCTAAAAGATATTGGTAGGCAACCATCACACTCACGGACATTGTACCTTTTACTTGTACGGTCTCGCAGAGTGCATTGGCCATTACAAGAATATTCCCTTCAAGGAAAACAGGCTCATCATTCTCTACATTTAGCCGAGACATGATGAGTGTGAGTTCATTATCTGAAAGACTCTTGCATGCAGTAAGGTCAAAATTCAGGAATGTTGGTGTTATTTCAAAAAAAGGCACCATATCTTTGGGGGATCTATTAATGGTAGCTCCTGTTAGTAGATCAATGTCTCCCTTATCTTCTTCCATATAGAAAGTGTAGGGGTCCCATTGTTATTTTTCTGGGACCGTGGCAGTTTGTTGTTGTTGTTGTCCAACTCCTTTAGGATTTGTCTGAATGGTTTCTTTTGAGGACGTTAGATGACACATAACAGATAGTGGGGTATGTCATCATGTCCCATTGTTGGGTCCTTGAAGAACCTTCTGTCAAAAATGAGCTCCATGGTGTATCATCCCTATAAAGTATGCATGTCCTCCTTAGCTAGCTCGGTAAAGGGGATGTGTCTGTTAAGTGCCTCAGTGAATCTGATTGTGCAAAGAGCACAATCCCCTGAACCTTCTAGCGTTTGAATGACTGGGTTGATGATCTTGAACCATGGTTGACTCCATCCATGTGCAAGAGATGGGAAGGCGGCTCATATGACTTTGAGAAGCCGGAAGGGAATGCATCACACATCTCTGGCTTCTAAACCAGTGAAGTTAATGGTTCCCGCCTTAAGCTCACTGGCACAGAAATTGTACACCTTGACGTCGCGGGCCTCGGTGTCAACGATCATAAGGAGCCAGTGGCCATAAACTTTGAAAGGAACTGTGATGTAGAGTGCCTTTCTCGCAAGACCCGTTTGTAGCTGCTCGATGAATTTTGCTTGTAAGTCCTTGTTCAAAAGGCATAATGCTAGAGCAGGTGAAGCATTAAAAACTGGTTGATTTTTCTTTGGGCTTTGAAATTCCTCTATTGCATTAGCAAGCAGTACATGGAAGATAGCCATCTTCACCTCCGACTAAGGTCATAGAAGAACACAAAAATCTTCGTGTGTTAGCTTGCGCTTTGTCTTTGTGTTATTATAGAGGATGTCCCCCCCATCCTTGGCATCATCTACAATAGTGTTTAAGATGAAGATGTCCTGAACAACTAATGTAGAGATGGACGGCAGATCTAAGTCGTGCATCTTGTGAGGTAGGGGTGGCGGTGGGGGAGGTCTTCTGGAGGAGGAAGTGAAGTTTGTTCATTGTCATCAAAATATTGTGGCAGATCTTCATTCTCTTCAGAGTATCAGTCGAGTTGATCATCGGTGTTGAGACTCACTCTATGAGAATCCTCTTGTTCTGGGGGAAGGATTGCAGCTTGCTCTGAAGTAGATGGTTCATGAAACGTGAAAGCTATTGTGAGCGGGCTAGTACTGGTTTCCAATATGCATTGTTGAAACTCTGCAAAAGCCGCGTCTTTGGCAGTGTCCCCCAGAGAGCCCATAGCAGAAAAATTGAAGAATTGGTCTGCATAGGACATTGTTACGTTGTCGGTAGTGTCTGGAGTACGATGGTCTTTGCCACTGCTCTTCTGGTGGTCTCTACCATCTCCCCTTTTTGTGGTATCTTCTCCTTGGCTGGTACCCACCCCAACGTTGCCTTGATTGTCTGGTTTGTCATTTGAAGAGGAGCTGTCGGCGTTGGAGTCAGCTGAGGAATCAGAATTAGCTTCTTCGTCATCATCATCATCTTTGTCATCCGTCGCCTTGTCTTTTCTCTTTTTTGTCGATGCTTTCTTACATTGCCGATGTAGAGCTTGTAGTTCTTCAAGTGCCACTTGCACATGCCCCTGGGTTTCGAGCAGTGTGTCGTGACTTTCCTTGAGATATGTATAACGTGCTTCAATGGAGAGGATTCGTGCTATTAGATCAGTCACTTTTATTTGTAGCTGATCTAAAGCTTTGTTTGCATGCTCCTCCTGGTGGCGGATGGTTTGTGTGAGGCTACTTTCCATGTGATCCATATGCGTGTTCATTGTAGCTTATTTCTATTGAAGCTCGCGAAGGGTCACTGGTAAGGGTTGAGATTGTTTGGCGATCCTGTCGACTTGCTAAACTAACGTATCTTGCTGGCTCTTCATGCTAAGCATCAACTCCTCCAGGGTACGTAAGTGGTCGTCAAATAGGTTGACTTGCTGGACTGCTGATTCCTATCAGTGTTGAATGCTTGTGAGGAGGTCCAGTAAGGCGTTAGTCCGCTTGTCTATGTTGGATACCTACATGGAAAGCCCCTACACACAAGAAAGAATAGATTGTAAGATGTTAAAAGGGTCGGAGAGGAGTGTTCGAATAGCGTCAAATTGATGTCTGAATGCCTCTCCGACTTGTGAAAATGGGACCCCAGTGGAAGGTGGGTGGGATGGTTGGGGTCCGGGTGGAAGGGTGGTGGTTCCAGGCAAAGGAGACACCATAGGTGGACTCATAAAAAGTGTAGCGACTGTAGAGGGAGTCACTAGCGGTATGGTGGTGGATGAGAGTGGTGGTGAAATCCCAGTGATGGAAGGTGGAAATGGGAATGCATGAGGGAAGGTGGTGGAGGTAAATGTAAGATCAGGCATTGAGGTAAGAATGGGCTCACCCGCTGAGAAAAGGAGTGAAGTAGAAGATGTGGTGGAAGTTGAGGTTGTGGAGAATGGAATACTGGTGGGTATGATTGTGGAAAATGGTGGAATAGTGGTGTGGTGTAGAATTGTGGAGGATAGCAGAGTGGTAGAAGATGGTGGGGCGGTGGAAAATGGAGGAGTGGTGGAGGTAGATGTAGGTGTGGTCTCATTATAGGGGTGCTCTGCCCCCGGGGTGATCTTGGAGGTGGGTGTCTCTGACTGCTATTGCTTTTGTTTGCATAGTTTGTATGTCCGTACCACTGGTATTTTTGTTTCTCTAGTTGCAGGGGCAGTAGCACTTTGCTCCGTTTGCCCTACTTTTGCCAGTTTTCCCTTCCCTCTTATAGAGGCTTGTAAGTTGGCAAGTTCCTCTGTAGTGAAGAGATATTTGTGTTTATCATAATTGGTGAGTTCGGGAAGTGGGAGCAGTGTCCTGGATGCTTTGATAGTGGGGCCGAAGACGTAGTGGAGGTTTGCATCCTTTTCTTTTATGATATAGGTGTTTTTGAGAATCTTCTCATTGATTAGGTTATCACATTTTAACAAAGTGCAGTTCTTGAGTGGTCCGTCCATCTTGTGGTATTTCAGAATTGTAGTCACCTGACCACCCATGCATATTTCCTTCCCGAGGGCATAAGATGTATGTTTATGTATCATATGTTGTCCGATATTGACCGGATGCCCCTTTAAGATGGACCATAGTATGAAGAGGTCCGAGACGAGCACATTCCTACTATCTGTTCTGGGGAAAAGTGCTCCTGTTATAATTCTGTGCAACGTTCGCACCAGGCAGGAGTGGAAGTTGGAGGCTTTGCAGGTTTTGGAATCGTAGTTTGGGATTCCAGTCAGAGATTTCCAGAAGGTGTGCCTGTTAAATAGTTGGTGATCCAGACCTACTTCCATAACATTCTTCAGTTGGTCTGGGCTGTCGATGAAGATTTTGTTCAACAGGTGTTCAGTTAATGTAACCTACTTTCCAAAAAGTGATGTGACAAGTTTGTGTTCACCCCCATCCCATTGTTTGTTCTTGTCTTCCACTGGTTGTTTGGAGAGGTGAGTGAAGAATTCCAATGTGGGCTCAAGATAAGAATTCTCGGCTACAAAGAAGAGCTTGGAGAGGTTTTCCTTGTCGAGAAGGTCAAGAACTCTATTCTATACTCCCATCTTCTTCAGTATGTTGGAGAAGATGTACTTTGTCAGCCATAGAATTTTGTCACCAACTTCTAGATGTTGAATCTGAAGATCAGTTGGTGCAGCTGCGGCAGTGGTAGAAGGAGGAGTTGCTTGTCCTTCCAGAATTGGTTCCCTGGAGGTTGTGGGCTGAACTTGTTTCCTTGTTCGTCTTTTTGTTGGTCATTCGGTTGGAGCCTCCTGGGTCTTCCTCTTCCCCTTTGACTTGTTGGCTGGGGATTCTTCATCAGAGTTTGGCTCGTAGTCAGAGCCTTCATTAGTTGAGGAAGGTTCTTCGAGGTCCTCAACTGGGTCCTCAGCCAGACATTTGTTGACACACTCAAGGTCATGGATGACCTTGGGCATTTGAACTGGATATATGCTTTTCTTTTCCCACATGTCGATAATGTGTTGGAGCCTATCTCGACACTCCAACAACTGTTCTTTGGTCTAGTAGGTTGTTTCAGTGATATCCTTTACGGGTGAGGCCATCTTGTAAAGTGTTAAAAAAAACATATAATAGAAATGAAAAACACTAGAGGGGGTGAATATGGTTTTATAATAATTTTTAAAATAATTCAACCAATAAACAACCACAAGGATGTTGAAGAAGGAAACAAGGGTTTAGAGTGGTTCCAACCTTAGCAAAAACTAAGGGAGTCAGTCCACTACCCAATTGTTTCCAATTGGGATTTTGAAAGTATTTGAATTTTATTACCTTCTCAAGGATGTTACACAAAATTACAAATACCTTCCCAAACCATTTGGACAACCTTCACCCGAAGTCGTCTCACCAACCTTGAAGCAGCCTTAACTTGAAGTAACTTCAAGCTCCCCCTTGAAGTAGGCTTCCTCCTTGAAGTAGCTTCCCATTGAGACCTTCTAGAAGTAGTCCAAAGTCCTCCTTCTCCACCTGAGAAGATTTCACCCTCTCCACTCTGCAGCCTCCAACCTAGGAGTAGCAAGGTGAGTACAATGCAATAAGAAAGAACAAGAAAGGAAAAAGGAAATTACAATTACTTAAGCACAAGGCTTGAATCCTATATCAAGCGTTTTGATCTCCTATCCAATGTGTATGAAAGTGGAAGTATAGTGGGTAGGAGATTCTAGTCTATAGGACATGAAATGCCAGCAATGGAAATGATTAGCAAGTGTTGAAGTTGCTCAATTACTCACAAGAATTGATTCTCAATTGCAAGTATGTGTACTCAAGTGAGTTTAGGTGTCCTAAGGCATGTACTATTTATAGGAATGGCCTACTAGTTCTTAGGGACGTTCTAGACACTTTGTAGGGGGTTCTTCATGTTCAACTAGCTATTAGATATCAACTAATTGCATTTGTAATGACTAGTTAATTAATTCTGAAAAGTGCAGACAGAAACCTTCTCGGTCAAGAAGTTTGTCGATCGAGTGTCTCTCGGTCGAGGAATTTGTCGACCAAGGGTAAGTCTGGGGAAAGTATATTGCAACATTCAACTCAACTCCCAACCACTTTTTCCCACTAAGTCTAACGGCTATAGAACCTACTCGAGACACAGTCTCGGTCGAAATAAAGTTTGATCGAGCCTTTCTCAGTGATGGTATTTAGCAGTTTATGCAAAGTGTGTCGACCGAGACAAACTCTATTTCAAAACTTTAACTCGTATGCTAAGTGTAAGAAATGAATGTGCAATTGTGATGCTCACTTAGGGATGACCTATGTAAGTGTTGTGTGTGGATAGGAAAGATCTAAATGCTTGATTTACATGATATCTAAGTACTTGTACATTATATATTTGTACAAGTTTACATTTGATTACAATCATGAAAATAAAGCAATTTAAGCATGTAGATCTTCCAAAACTTTTTCATCCACCTTGTTCCTGAAATACTCAAGTAGCATGTTAGATCCACAAGAATGAAATGTTTGTCATTTTCAAAACAAAGGGATTTTTGATGATGTCCATTTAGCCAACAATCTCCCCCTTTTTGAAGATGACAAACATTTCTAAATATAACTCAAATAAGCTTAAATAATATTGAGTTGAGTTTCATACCTGAAATTTACTTTGTGTATACCTTCTCTTGTTTATGGAATGTGTGCTTATTATCCCCAAAGAGGCGTGGAACATAAAATCCAACTCTTTAGGGAATATAGCAACATTGGATGTGAAGCAAAGAGAGTATGTATGAAACTCATTGATTGAGTATTTAAGATTTATATTATTTCTCCCACTTTGTCATTTCAAAAAGATAACCGTTAAAAACATATGTTAAGACTCCCCCTTAATTGGTTCTCCCCTTTCAAAAACATAACCGTTAAAACATGCTAAAAGATGTCCATTTACAACCAAAATGTAAGGATCGGAGAAACCAACCGATTTTAAGAAGCACAAATGTCAAAGAAAACATCTTGTAAGGGAGTGATAAGTAATTTCTTCCTTATGTTATTAAATTGATCTAATGGAAGTGGTTTTGTGAAAATATCAGCCAATTGATCTTCCATATCAATATGATGAAGGGATATATGTTTTTTAGAAATATGATCCCTTAGAAAATGATGATGGATTTCAATATGTTTGGCACGACTGTGTAAGATAGGATTATGTGCCAAGTTTATAGTGCTTGTATTGTCACAAAAGATAGGTGTAGATGAAAATATAATACCATAATCATTTAAAACTTGTTGCATATAAAGCACTTGAGCACAACAAGACCCGACTGCCATATATTCAGCTTCAGTGGTAGAAAGGGCAACCATGTTTTGTTTCTTACTAAACCATGATACTAAGGCTCTTCCTAATAAAAAACAACTTCCGCTTGTGCTTTTTCGGTCAAGTTGACAACCAGCGTAATCGACATTGGTATAAGCTTTCAAATCCAAAGATTGTCTTTTAGGATACCATAAACCATAGTTTGTGGTGTCGGCTAAGTATCTTAGAATCCTTTTTATAGCTTGAAAATGAGTTTGCATGGGTTTTGATTGAAATCTAGCACAAAGTCCAACAAAAAACATGATATCCAGTCTAGAAGCGGTTAAGTAAAGCAAACTACCAATCATGGCCCTATATAAGGAATCAGCAATGGGTTCCCCATTTTCATCCTTGTCAATTTTAGTAGAAGTAGCCATTGGTGTGGTAGCATGTTTGCAATGTTCCATTCTGAAATGTTTTAAAAGTTCATTTGAATACTTCTCTTGGATTCTAAAAATCCCAGCGGGCGTTTGCTTTATTTGAAAACCAAGAAAGAAAGTCAATTCTCCCATGAGACTCATTTCAAATTCCTTTTGCATAATATCACTAAATTGTTTACATAAAGATTCATTTGATGCACCAAAGATAATATCATCAACATAAATTTGAACAACTAGAAAGTCAAATTCATATGTTTTAAAAAATAAAGTAGAATATGAATTTCCAATTGAAAAACTATTATCAAAGAGATAATTTTTGAGCCTTTAATACCAATTTCTAGGTGCTTGTTTTAAACCATAAAGTGCTTTCTTAAGTTTGTAAACATGATCATGTTTACCAGGAATTTCAAAACCAGGTGGTTGGGCAACATATACTTCCTCTTGTATTATTCCATTTAGAAATGCACTTTTTACATCCACTTGGAATAGTTTGATGTTTTTGTGGGCAGCTATAGCTAGTAGCATTCTAATGGCTTCAAGTCTTGCCACCGGTGCATAAGTTTCTTCAAATTCTATTCCCTCTTGTTGATTAAACCCTTGTGCTACCAACCTAGCTTTATTTCTTACTACTTCCCCGACTTCATTTAACTTATTTCAAAAAACCCACTTAGTTCCAATAATGGTTTTATCTTGAGGTTTAGGAACTAAGTCCCATACATCACTCTTAGTGAATTGGTTTAATTCTTCTTGCATTGCCATTATCCAATAATCATCTTTTAGAGCTTCAGTCACTTTATTAGGTTCAATTATAGATACAAATGCCATATTTGCAACATCTCTAAAGGATGATCGAGTTTTTACTTTATCCTTAGGATTTCCAATGATTAGTTCTTGAGGATGATCCTTAATGAGTCTAGGGATGGGTTGTTGTGTCTCAATTTGTTGATCATTTTTAGCACTTTGATAATCTTTAGTTGATATGGTTATATCTTCAATTTGATGAGTAATATCAACTATGTTATCACTTTGTTTTTGTTCTTCATGAAAAGTAATGTGAATGGATTCTTCAACTTTTCTAGAGATGGTATTGTAAACTCTAAATGCTTTTCTAGAAGTTGAATATCCTAATAAAAAGGCTTTTTGTGATTTACAATCAAACTTTTCTCTATCATCTTTTGTGTTTAAGATATAGCAAGATGAGCCAAAAGTATGAAAATAATCAACCCTTGGTTTCTTATTATAAATGAGTTCATATGGTGTTTTCTTCAAATAAGAATGTACGGTTACTCTATTTAGCACATAGCAAGCTGTGTTTACTGCTTCATCCCAAAACGTTTTAGATGTAGTATGTTCAAGCATCATAGTCCTAGCCATTTCTTGTAAGGGCCTATTCTTTCTTTCAACTATGCCATTTTGTTGTGGAGTACGTGGAGCAGAAAAATTGTGAGTGTAGCCTTGAGATGTGTAGAAAGTTTCAAATATATGATTCTCAAATTCTTCACCATGATCACTTATAATTGTGCATATTTTATTTTGTAATTTATTTTCAATATTTGAGAAAAATTGTATGAACACTTGAATGGTATCATCTTTATTTACAAGTAAATGAACCCATGTATATCTACTGTAATCATCAACAATAACAAAGCAATATCTTTTTTCCACCAATAGATTGTGTCCTCATAGGTCCAAATAAATACATATGAATAAGTTCTAGTGATCTACTGGTGCTAAGCATGTTTTTGGGTTTAAAATAATTTTTAGTTTGTTTACCCAAAGTACATGGTTCACAATTTTCAGATTGATCAAAAGATAGCTTGGGGAAACCACGAACAAGATCATATTTAACTAGCTTTTTGATAACATGTGAACTAGCATGACTTAATTTTCTATGCCATAATTCGAGAGAATTATCTTTTGCAAGTAAACATTTTCCAACTACAGATTGCATAGAGTTAGGTCTAAGAATATATAGATTTCCAATTCTTTTTCCTTCATACACAACATTTGTAGTGTTCTCTATCAGTAACTTGCAGTAATTTTTATTGAATAAAACATCATATCCAGTATCACATAGTTGACTGACACTTATTAAATTATGGTGCAGACCATCAACAAGTAAAACATTATTTATTTCAATGTTTGCACCAATATTACCTATTCCAACAATTTTACCTTTGCCATTGTCTCCAAAAGTGACTGTTCCACTTTTCTTTTCTTCAAAAGTTTGAAAAGCATCCTTATTGCCTGTCATGTGTTTGGAGCATCCACTATCAACCACCCAATCTTGCAAAAAAATATAGACTTTGGTACCCATGTGATGGTCCATTATGGTTAGGTACATTTAATAATAAACCGAACATGATTACATAATTTAAGTTTATCAGAACTTCATTCAGTTGACAAATACTTCGACCGATCTTGTCTTGGTCGACAATTTCTCGACTGGGATTGTTACTATTTTAACTGCAGATTGCAGATTTGATACAGGAATTCCTTCGGTCGAATAATTTCTCAACCGAGAAATGTCTCGATCGAACTATTTTTTGACCGAGGTTGTTTCTGTTTGCTTTCAGCAATCTGTTTATTTCAGTTTGGGCTTAAATCGTTGTAATATGCTATGGTACCATTATATTTAGTTGAGATGAGACATTAAGATATCCAAATGAAGTGTTAGGTCAAATCTCAACTTAATCATATTAAATTTTCTAAGTTTTGGTTCTTGGCACCCATACTAACTCAACATCCTTTTTCTTATAAGGACATGAGAAGGAATAATGTCCAAGACACAAGCAATAGTGACAACAAATAAAATCAATTTCATTTCTCTTTCTAGGATTTTGAGTTGTGTTCTTGGGTACAAACATGATCTTGGTCTTGGGTTCTTGAGTTCTCCTAGGTTTGGATTGATAAGAGTTTTCTTTTCGAACATATCCTAAACCTCTTCTTCCACTATAACCAGAAGAGTTCTTTAGGATCATATCAAGAATACCATTATTTCTCAAGCTACTAACTTCTTTTTGTAACTTAGCAATCTCTTCCATTTTCTTTTTGATATCTACCTTTGCTTGATCTAAATCAGATGATAAATCATCTCTTTCTTTAACAACAACATCATAATTGAGATGAGTACATTGGATAGGTTGAGTCTGAAAATTATTTAGTTTTGCAAGCTATTCAACCTTCTCTTGAGAAAGAAGATCATAGTTTGTTTCTAAAGTAAGCAACTTCATATTGCAATCATTTAAAGATGATTGAAAAGTAAGGTTTTCAGAAATAATATTGTCCTTTTCAAAATAAAGATTATTTAATTTAACATATAAATCCTCATTAGTTATATTCTTTAGTTTCTTTTTGCAATCAACATATTTGTCATGAGTATCTTGAAGACTAGCAACTAGATCTTCTTTTGGCAAATCAAGAAGTCTTAACTCTTGAGAATCATCACCATCATCTTCTTTGGCCATGAGACACTCCACATTCTCTTCTCCACTCTCACTATCACTTGACTCATCCCATGCAGCTTTGTATGCTTTTTCTCCCTTCTTCTTGGATGAGTTTTTCTTCCCTTTCTTTGTTTTCAGACATTCATTCTTAAGATGTCCCTTCTTTACACATTCAAAACACCTAAGAGAGGAAGAAGAAGAAGAACCAATAACTTTATTAGATTTAAATCTTCTATATTTCTTACCATTTACAATTAGAGCTTCTTCTCCCTCATCTCCATCACTTGTATCATCACTTTCTTGAGTTATGACCTTTGTAGCCTTGAAATCCATGTCCTTCTTTCTTCCTTGTTGAAGTTCACTCTCTCATCTTTCTTCCTCCTCCAAGGTTGCCTCATGTGCTTCTAAGTTGCCAATGAGTTGCTCCATCCTTAGTCGGGTGAGGTCATTGGGTTCTTCAATTGCGGTCACCTTATGCTTGTACATAGGAGGAAGAGACCTAAGAATTTTTGACACTTGATCTTCTTCACTAATGGCTTTACCTAATGCATTCAAACCATTAACAATATAAGAAAACTTTGCATACATTTCACTAATAGACTCATTTGGTTCCATACGAAACTGTTCAAACTTTTGTTTAAGCATGTCAATTTTGGAATTTTTTACTTGAACAGTTCCATCATAAGTAAGAGAGAGTCTATGCCATATCTCATATGAAGTTTCACAATTTGAAATTCTATTGAACTCACCTACAGAAATTGAGCAATAAAGAATACTTACAACTTTTGCATTTAATTGAGCTAATCTCATCGTGTTTTCATCCCATGTAGCATATTCAGTTTGAGGAAGATCACATGCATTTGACACCATTCTCCAGAGATCCCAACTGATTCCTTGAAAGTAGAATTGCATCCTCCTTTTCCAATAGGTGTAGTTGGTGCCATCAAATGGTGGAGGCCAAGCCACAAGTGTTCCTTCCAAGTTGAGGTTGTTTAGTACCCCATCACCCATTTTCTTCAAGACTTTGTTAAAGTTCCTTTAAACCTGCTCTGATACCAAATGGAAAACACTAGAGGGGGAGTGAATAGGGTTTTATAATAATTTTTAAAATAATTCTACCAATAAACAACTACAAGGATGTTGAAGAAGGAGATAAGGGTTTAGAGTGGTTCCACCCTTAGCAAAAACTAAGGGAGTTAGTCCACTGCCCAATTGTTTCCAATTGGGATTTTGAAAGTATTTGAATTTTATTACCTTCTCAAGGATGTTACACAAAATTACAAATACCTTTCCAAACCCTTTGGACAACCTTCACCCAAAGTCGTCTCACCAACCTTGAAGCAGCCTTCACTTGAAGTAACTTCAAGCTCCCCCTTGAGGTAGCCTTCCTCCTTGAAGTAGCTTCCCGTTGAGACCTTCTAGAAGTAGTCCAAAGTCCTCCTTCTCCACCTGAGAAGATTTCACCCTCTCCACTCCGCAGCCTCCAACCTAGGAGTAGCAAGGAGAGTACAATGCAATAAGAAAGAACGAGAAAGGAAAAAAGCAAAATTACAATTACCACTTATGCACAAGGCTTGAATCCTATATCAAGCGTTTTGATCTCCTATCCAATGTGTATGAAAGTGGAAGTATAGTGGGTAGGAGATTCTAGCCTATAGGACACGAAATGCCAACAATGGAAATGATTATCAAGTGTTGAAGTTGTTGAATTGCTCACAAGAATTGATTCTCAATTGCAAGTATGCGTACGCAAGTGAGTTTAGGTGTCCTAAGGCATGTCCTATTTATAGGAATGGCCTACTAGTGCTTAGGGACGTTCTAGACAGTTTCGTGGGGGTTCTTAGTGCTCAACTAACCGTTAGATATCCAATAATTGCATTTGTAATGGCTAGTTAATTAATTCTGAAAAGTGCAGACAGAAACCTTCTCGGTCGAGAAGTTTGTCGACCGAGTGTCTCTCGGTCGAGGAATTTGTCGACTGAGGGTAAGTCTGGGGAAAGTATATTGCAACATTCAACTCAACTCCCAACCACTTTATCCCACTAAATCTAACGGCTATAGAACCTGCTCGAGACACAGTCTCGGTCGAAATAAAGTTCGACCGAGCCTTTCTTAGTGATGGATTTTAGTAGTTTATGCAAAGATGTTCATGCTTTAGACTTGGGAGTTTCTCGGTCAAGAAAATGTTCCACCAAGAGTATCTCGGTCGAGAAGTGTTTCGACTGAGACAAACTCTGTTTCAAAACTTTAACTCATATGCTAAGTGTAATAAAGGAATGTGCAATTGTGATGCTCACTTAGGGATGACCTATCTAAGTGTTGTGTGTGGATAGGGAAGGTCAAAACACTTGATTTACATGATATCTAATTACTTGTACATTATATATTTGTATAAGTTTACATTTGATTACAATCATGAAAATAAAGTAATTTAAGCATGTAGATCTTCCAAAACTTTGTCATCCACCTTGTTCCTGAAATACTCAAGTAGCACGTTAGATCCACAAGAATGGAATGTTTGTCATTTTCGAAACAAAGGGATTTTTTATGATGCCCATTTAGCCAATAATCTCCCCCTTTTTGAAGATGAGAAACATTTCTAAATATAACTCAAATAAGCTTAAATAATATTGAGTTGAGTTTCATACCTGAAATTTACCTTGTGTATACATTCTCTTGTTTATGGAATGTGTGCTTATTATCCCCAAAGAGGTATGGAACATAAAATCCAACTCTTTAGGGAATATAGAAACATTTTATGTGAAGCCAAGAGAGTATGTATGAAACTCATTGACTGAGTATTTAAGATTTATATTATTTCTCCCCCTTTGTCATTTTAAAAATATAACCATTAAAAACATTTGTTAAGACTCCCCCTTAATTGATTTTCCCCTTTAAAAAGATAACCGTTCAAACATGATAAAAGATGTCCATTTACAGCCAAAATGTAAGGATCGAAGAAACCAACCGATTTTAAGAAGAAAAAATGTCAAAGAAAACATCTTCTAAGGGAGTGATAAGTAATTTCTTCCTTATGTTTTAAATTGATCTAATGGAAGTGGTTTTGTGAAAATATCAGCCAAGTGATCTTCCGTATCAACATGAAGAAGTGATATATGTTTTTTAGAAATATGACCCCTTAGAAAATGATGATGGATTTCAATATGTTTGGCACGACTGTGTAATATAGGATTATGTGCCAAGTTTATAGTGCTTGTATTGTCACAAAAGATAGGCGTATATGAAAATATAAAACCATAATCATTTAAAACTTGTTTCATATAAAGCACTTGAGCACAACAAGACCTGACTGCCATATTTTCAACTTCAGTGGTAGAAAGGGAAACCATGTTTTGTTTCTTGCTAAACCATGATACTAAGGCTCTTCCTAACAAGAAACAACTTCTGCTTGTGCTTTTTCAGTCAAGTTGATAACTAGCGTAATCGACATTGGTATAAGCTTTCAAATCCAAAGATTGTCTTTTAGGATACCATAAACCATAGTTTGCAGTGCCGACTAAGTATCTTAGAATCCATTTTACAGCTTGAAAATGAGTTTGCATTGGTTTTGATTGAAATCTAGCACAAAGTCCAACGAAAAACATGACATCCGGTCTAGAAGCGGTTAAGTAAAGCAAATTACCAATCATGGCCCTATATAAGGAATCATCAATGGGTTCCCCATTTTCATCCTTGTCAATTTTAGTAGAAGTAGCCATTTGTGTGGTAGCTTGTCTGCAATGTTCCATTATGAAATGTTTTAAAAGTTCATTTGTATACTTATCTTGGCTTATAAAAATCCCAGCGGGCGTTTGCTTTATTTGAAAACCAAGAAAGAAAGTCAATTCTCCCATGAGACTCATTTCAAATTCCTTTTTCATAATATCACTAAATTGTTTACATAAAGATTTATTTGATGCACCAAAGATAATATCATCAACATAAATTTGAACAACTAGAAAGTCAGATTCATATGTTTTGAAAAATAAAGTAGAATCTGAATTTCCAATTGAAAAAGTATTATCAAAGAGATAATTTTGTAGCCTTTCATACCAATTTCTAGGTGCTTGTTTTAAACCATAAAGTGCTTTCTTAAGTTTGTAAACATGATCATATTTACCAGGAATTTCAAAACTAGGTGGTTGGGAATCATATACTTCCTCTTGTATTATTCCATTTTAAAATGCATTTTTACATCGATTTGGAATAGTTTGATGTTTTTGTGGGCAGCTATAGCTAGTAGCATTCTAATTGGCTTCAAGTCTTGCCACCGATGCATAAGTTTCATCAAAGTCTATTCCCTCTTATTGATTATACCCTTGTTCTACCAACCTAGCTTTATTTCTTACTACTTCCCCATCTTCATTTAACTTATTTCGAAAAATCCACTTAGTTCCAATAATGGTTTTATCTTGAGGTTTAGGAACTAAGTCCCATACATCACTCTTAGTGAATTGGTTTAATTCTTCTTGCATTTCCATTGTCCAATAATCATCTTTTAGAGCTTCAATCACTTTCTTAGGTTCAATTATAGATACAAATGCCATATTTGCAACATCCCTAAAGGATGATCGTGTTTTTACTTTATCCTTAGGATTTCCAATGATTAGTTCTTGAGGATGATCCTTAATGAGTCTAGGGATGGGTTGTTGTATCTCAATTTGTTGATCATTTTTAGCATTTTGATCATCTTTAGTTGATATGGTTAGATCTTCAATTTGATGAATAATATCAACTATGTTATCACTTTTTTTTGTTCTTCATGAAAAGTAATGTGAATGGATTCTTCAACTTTTCTGGTGATGGTATTGTAAACTCTAAGTGCTTTGCTAGAAGTTGAATATCCTATGAAAAAAGCTTTTTGTGATTTAGAGTCAAACTTTTCTCTATCATCTTTTGTGTTTAAGATATAGCAAGTTGAGCCAAAAGTATGAAAATATTCAACCCATGGTTTCTTATTTTAAATGAGTTCATATGGTGTTTTCTTCAAATAAGAGTGTACGGTTATTCTATTTAGCACATAGCAAGCTGTGTTTACTGCTTCAGCCCAAAATGTTTTAGATGTATTAAGTTCAAGCATCATAGTCCTAGCCATTTCTTGTAAGGACCTATTCTTTCTTTCAACTATGCCATTTTGTTGTGGAGTATGTGGAGCTGAAAAATTGTGAGTGTAGCCTTGAGATGTGCAGAATTATTCAAATATATGATTCTCAAATTCTCCACCATGATTACTTCTAATTTTGCATATTTTATTTTGTAATTGATTTTCAATCTTTCAGCAAAATTGTATGAACACTTGAATGGTATCATCTTTATTTGCAAGGAAATGAACCCATGTATATCTACTATAATCATCAACAATAACAAAGCAATATCTTTTTCCACCAATAGATTGTTTCCTCCTAGGTTCAAATAAATGCATATGAATAAGTTCTAGTGATCTACTGGTGCTAAGCATGTTTTTGAGTTTAAAAGAAGTTTTAGTTTGTTTACCCAAAGTACATGGTTCACAATTTTTAGATTGATCAAAAAATAGCTTAGGCAAACCACGAACAAGATCATATTTAACTAGCTTTTTGATAACATGTGAACTAGCATGACCTAATTTTCTATGCCATAATTGGAGAGAATTATCTTTTGCAAGTAAACATTTTGCAACTACATATTGCATAGAGTTAGGTCTAAGAATATATAGATTTCCAATTCTTTTTCCTTCAAACACAACATTTGTAGTGTTCTCTATTAGTAACTTGCAGCAATTTTTATTGAATAAAATATCATATCCAGTATCACATAGTTGACTGACACTTATTAAATTATGGTGCAGACCATTAATAAGTAAAACATTTTTTTTATTTCAAGGTTTGTACCAATATTACCTATTCCAACAATTTTACCTTTGCCATTGTCTCCAAAAGTGACTGTTCCACTTTTCTTTTCTTCAAAAGGTTGAAAAGCATCATTATTGTCGGTCATGTGTTTGGAACATCCACTATCAACCACCCAATCTTGCAACAAAATATGGATTTTGGTACCCATGTGATGGTCCATTATGGTTAGTTACATTTAATAATAAACTGAACATGATTACATAATTTAAGCTTATCATAACTTCATTTGGTTAACAAATACTTCGACCGATCTTGTCTCGGTCGACAATTTCTCGACCGGGATTGTTACTATTTTAACAACAGATTTTAGATTTGATACAAGAATTCCTTCATTCAAATAATTTCTCGACCGAGAAATGTCTCGATCAAACTATTTGTCGATCGAGGTTGTTTCTGTTTGTTTTCAACTATCTGTTTATGCCAGTTTTGGCTTAAATTATTGTAATATGATAAGGTACCATTCTATTTAGTTGAGATGAGACATTAAGATATACAAATGAAGTGTTAGGTCAAATCTCAACTTAATCATATTAAATTTTCTAAGTTTGGGTTCTTGGAACCCATAATAACTCAACATCCTTTTTCTTGTAAGGACATGAGAAGGAATAATGTCCAAGACACAAGAAATAGTGACAACAAATAGAATCAATTTCATTTCTCTTTCTAGGATTTTGAGTTGTGTTCTTGGGTACAAACATGATCTTGCTCTTGGGTGCTTGAGTTCTCTTAGGTTTGGGTTGATAATAGTTTTCTTTTTGAACATATCCTAAACCTCTTCTTCCACTATAACTAGAAGAGTTCTTTAGGATCTTATCAAGAATACCATTATTTCTCAAGCTACTAACTTCTTTTTGTAATTTAGCAATCTCATCCATTTTCTTTTTGATATATAACTTTTCTTGATCTAGATCAGATGATAAATCAACTCTTTCTTTAACAACAACATCATAAACTAAATGAGTACATATGATAGGTTGCGTCTGAAAATGATTTAGTTTTGCAAGCAATTCAACCTTTTTCTTTGTTTCTAAAGTAAGCAAATTCTTATTGCAATCATTTAAAGATGATTTCAATGTAAGGTTTTCAGAAATAATTTTGTCCTTTTGAAAAGAAAGATTATTTAATTTAACATATAAGTCCTCATTAGTTATATTCTTTAGTTTCTTTTTGCAATCAACATATTTGTCATGAGTATCTTGAAGACTAGCAATTAGATCTTCTTTTGGCAAATCAAGAAGGCTTACCTCTTGAGAATCATCACCATCATCTTGTATGACCATGAGACACTCCACATTCTCTTCTCCACTCTCACTATCACTTGACTCATCCCATGTAGCTTTGTATGCTTTTTCTCCCTTCTTCTTGGATGAGTTTTTCTTCCCTTTCTTTGTTTTAGGACATTCATTCTTAAGATATCCCTTCTTTCCACATTCAAAACACCTAAGAGAGGAAGAAGAAGAAGAACCAATAACTTTGTTAGATTTAAATCTTCTATATTTCTTACCATTTACAATTAGAGCTTCTTCTCCCTCATCTCTGTCACTTGTCTCATCAATTTCTTGAGTGATGACCTTTGTAGTCTTGAAATCCATGTCCTTCTTTCTTCCTTGTTGAAGTTCATGCTCTCATCTTTCTTCCTCCTGCAAGGTTGCCTCATGTGCTTCTAAGTTGCCAATGAGTTGCTCCATCCTTAGTCGGGTGAGGTCATTGGGTTCTTAAATTGCGGTCACCTTAGGCTTGTACTTAGGAGGAAGAGACCTAAGAATTTTTGACACTTGATATTCATCACTAATGGATTTACCTAATGCATTCAAACCATTAACTATAGAAGAAAACTTTGCATACATTTCACTAATAGACTCATTTGGTTCCATATGAAACTGTTCAAACTTTTGTTTAAGCATGCCCATTTTGGAATTTTTTACTTGAACAGTTCCTTCATAAGTAAGAGAGAGTCTATGCCATATCTCATATGAAGTATCACAATTTGAAATTCTATTGAACTCACCTAGGGAAATTGAGTTATAAAGAATACTTACAGCTTTTGCATTTAATTGAGCTAACCTCACCGTGTTTGCATCCCATGTAGCATATTCAGTTTGAGGAAGATCACAGGCATTTAACACCATTCTCTAGAGATCCCAGCTGATTCCTTGAAAGTAGAATTGCATCCGCCTTTTCCAATAGGTGTAGTTGGTGTCATCAAATGGTGGAGGCCGAGCCACAAATGTTCCTTCCCAGTTGAGGTTGTTTAGTACCACATCGCCAATTTTCTTCAAGACTTTGTTAAAGTTCCTTTAAACCTGCTCTTATACCAAATGAAAAACACTAGAGGGTGGTGAATAGGGTTTTATAATAATTTTTAAAATAATTCAACCAATAAACAACCACAAGGATGTTGAAGAAGGAGACAAGGATTTAGAGTGGTTTCACCCTTAGCAAAAGCTAAGGGAGTCAGTACACTACCCAATTGTTTCCAATTGGGATTTTGAAAGTATTTAAAATTTATTACCTTCTCAAAGATGTTACACAAAATTACAAATACCTTCCCAAACCCTTTGGACATCCTTCACCTGAAGTCGTCTCACCAACCTTGAATCAGCCTTCACTTGAAGTAACTTCAAGCTCCCCCTTGTAGTAGCCTTCCTCCTTAAAGTAGCTTCCCATTGAGACCTTCTAGAAGTAGTCCAAAGTCCTCCTTCTCTACCTGAGAAGATTTCACCCTCTCCACTCCGCAACCTCCAACCTAAGAGTAGCAAGGAGAGTACAATGCAATAAGAAAGAACAAGAAAGGAAAAAAGAAAATTACAATTACCACTTAAGCACAAGGCTTGAATCCTATATCAAGCGTTTTGATCTTCTATCCAATGTGTATGAAAGTGGAAGTATAGTGGGTAGGAGATTCTAGCCTATAGGACACGAAATGCCAACAATGGAAATGATTAGCAAGTGTTAAAGTTGCTGAATTGCTCACAAGAATTGATTCTCAACTGCAAGTATGCGTACGCAAGTGAGTTTAGGTGTCCTAAGGCATGTCCTATTTATAGGAATGGGCTACTAGTGCTTAGGGACGTTCTAGACACTTTCTAGGGGGTTCTTAGTGCTCAACTAACCGTTAGATATCCACTAATTGCATTTGTAATGGCTAGTTAATCAATTCTGAAAAGTGCAGACAGAAACCTTCTCGATCGAGAAGTTTGTCGACCGAGTGTCTCTCGGTCGAGGAATTTGTCGACTGAGGTTAAGTCTGGGGAAAGTATATTGCAACGTTCAACTCAACTCCCAACCACTTTATCACACAAAATCTAATGGCTATAGAACCTGCTCGAGACACAATCTCGGTCGAAATATAGTTCGACCGACCATTTCTGAGTGATGGCTTTTAGCAGTTTATGAAAAGATGTCCGTGCTTTAGACTTGGGAGTTTCTCAGTCAAGAAAATGTTCCACCGAGAGTATCTCAGTCGAGAAGTGTTTCGACTGAGACAAACTCTCTTTCAAAACTTTAATACATATGCTAAGTGTAATAAAGGAATGTGCAATTGTGATGCTCACTTAGGGATGACCTATCTAAGTGTTGTGTGTGGATAGGGAAGGTCTAAATGCTTGATTAACATGATATCTAAGTACTTGTACATTATATATTTGTACAAGTTTACATTTGATTACAATCATGAAAATAAAGTAATTTAAGAATGTAGATCTTCCATAACTTTGTCATCCACCTTGTTCCTGAAATACTCAAGTAGCACGTTAGATCCACAAGAATGGAATGTTTGTCATTTTCAAAACAAAGGGATTTTTTATGATGTCCATTTAGCCAACAATCTCCCCCTTTTTAAAGATGAGAAACATTTCTAAATATAACTCAAATAAGCTTAAATAATATTGAGTTGAGTTTCATACCTGAAATTTACCTTGTGTATTCATTCTCTGATTTATGGAATGTTTGCTTATTATTCCCAAAGAGGTATCAAACATAAAATCCAACTCTTTAGGGAATATAGAAACATTTGATGTGAAGCCAAGAGAGTATGTATGAAACTCATTGACTGAGTATTTAATATTTATATTATTTCTCCCCCTTTGTCATTTGAAAAAGATAACCGTTAAAAACATTTGTTAAGACTCCCCCTTAATTGGTTCTCCCCTTTCAAAAAGATAACCATTAAAACATGCTAAAAGATGTCCATTTACAGCCAAAATGTAAGGATCAGAGAAACCAACTGATTTTAAGAAGCACAAATGTCAAAGAAAACATCTTCTAAGGGAGTGATAAGTAATTTCTTCCTTATGTTATTAAATTGATCTAATGGAAGTGGTTTTTTGAAAATATCAACCAATTTATCTTCCGTATCAACATGACGAAGGGATATATGTTTTTTAGAAATATGATCCCTTAGAAAATGATGATGGATTTCAATATGTTTGGCATGACTGTGTAAGATAGGATTATGTGCCAAGTTTATAGTGCTTGTATTGTTACAAAAGATAGGCGTATATGAAAATATAAAACCATAATCATTTAAAACTTGTTTCATATAGAGCACTTGAGTACAACAAGACCCGGCTCCCATAAATTCAGCTTCAGTGGTAGAAAGGGCAACCATGTTTTGTTTCTTGCTAAACCATGATACTAAGGCTCTTCCTAATAAGACACAACTTCTTCTTGTTCTTTTTCGGTCAGGTCGACAACCAGCATAATCAACATCGGTATAAGCTTTCAAATCCAAACATTGTCTTTTAGGATACCATAAACCATAGTTTGCCATGCCGGCTAAGTATCTTAGAATCCTTTTTACAGTTTGAAAATGAGTTTGCATGGGTTTTGATTGAAATCTAGCACAAAGTCCAACGAAAAACATGACGTCCGGTCTAGAAGCGGTTAAGTAAAGCAAATTACCAATCATGGCCCTATATAAGGAATCATCAATGGGTTCCCCATTTTCATCCTTGTCAATTTTATAAGAAGTAGCCATTGGTGTGGTAGCATGTTTGCAATGTTCCATTCTGAAATGTTTTAAAAGTTCATTTGTATACTTCTCTTGGCTTATTAAAATCGCACTGGGCGTATGCTTTATTTGAAAGCCAAGAAAGAAAGTCAATTCTCCCATGAGACTCATTTCAAATTCCTTTTGCATAATATCACTAAATTGTTTACATAAAAATTCATTTGATGCACCAAAGATAATATCATCAACATAAATTTGAACAACTAGAAAGTCAGATTCATATGTTTTGAAAAATAAAGTAGAATCTTAATTTCCCATTGAAAAACTATTATCAAAGAGATAATTTTTGAGCCTTTCATACCAATTTCTAGGTGCTTATTTTAAACCATAAAGTGCTTTCTTAAGTTTGTAATCATGATCATCTTTACCAGGAATTTCAAAACCAGGTGGTTGGGAAGCATATACTTCCTCTTGTATTATTCCATTTAAAAATGTACTTTTTACATCCATTTGAAATAGTTTGATGTTTTTGTGGGCAGCTATAGCTAGTAGCATTCTAATGGCTTCAAGTCTTGCCACCGGTGCATAAGTTTCATCAAAGTCTATTCCCTCTTGTTGATTATACCCTTATGCTACCAACCTAGCTTTATTTCTTACTACTTCCCTGTCTTCATTTAACTAATTTCAAAAAACCCACTTAGTTCCAATAATGATTTTATCTTGAGGTTTAGGAACTAAGTCCCATACATCACTCTTAGTGAATTGGTTTAATTCTACTTGCATTGCCATTATCCAATAATCAACTTTTAGAGCTTCAATCACTTTCTTAGGTTCAATTATAGATACAAATGCCATATTTGCAACATCTCTAAAGGATGATCATGTTTTTACTTTATCCTTAGGATTTCCAATGATTAGTTCTTGAGGATGATCCTTAATGAGTCTAGGGATGGGTTTGTTGTATCTCAATTTGTTGATCATTTTCAGCATTTTGATCATCTTTAGTTGATATGGTTAGATCTCCAATTTGATGATTAATATCAACTATGTTATCACTTTGTTTTTGTTCTTCATGAAAAGTAATGTGAATGGATTCTTCAACTTTTCTAGTGATGGTATTGTAAACTCTAAGTGCTTTGCTAGAAGTTGAATATCCTAAGAAAAAGGCTTTTTGTGATTTAGAGTCAAACTTTTCTCTATCATATTTTGTGTTTAAGATATAGCAAGTTGAGCCAAAAGTATTAAAATAATCAACCCATGGTTTCTTATTATAAATGAGTTCATATGGTGTTTTCCTCAAATAAGAGTTTATAGTTTCTCTATTTAGCACATAGCAAGCTGTGTTTACTGCTTCAGCCCAAAACGTTTTAGATGTATTATGTTCAAGCATCATAGTCCTAGCCATTTCTTGTAAGGACCTATTATTTCTTTCAACTATGCCATTTTGTTGTGGAGTATGTGGAGCTGAAAAATTGTGAGTGTAGCCTTGGGATGTGTAGAATTATTCAAATATATGATTCTCAAATTCTCCACCATGATCACTTCTAATAGTGCATATTTTTTTTGGTAATTGATTTTCAATCTTTGAGCTAAATTGTATGAACAATTGAATGGTATCATCTTTATTTGCAAGGAAATGAACCCATGTATATCTACAATAATCATCAACAATAACAAAGCAATATCTTTTTCCACCAATAGATTGTGTCCTCATAGGTCCAAATAAATCCATATGAATAAGTTCTAGTGATATACTGGTGCTAAGCATGTTTTTGGGTTTAAAAGAAGTTTTAGTTTGTTTACCCAAAGTACATGGGTCACAATTTTCAGATTGATCAAAAGATAGCTTAGGCAAACCACGAACAAGATCATATTTAACTAGCTTTTTGATAACATGTGAACTAGCATTTCCTAATTTTCTATGCCATATTTGGAGAGAATTATCTTTTAAAAGTAAACATTTTCCAACTACAGATGGTATAGAGTTAGGTCTAAGAATATATAGATTTCCAATTCTTTTTCCTTCATACACAACATTTGTAGTGTTCTCTATTAGTAACTTGCAGCAATTTTTATTGAATAAAACATCATATCCAATATCACATAGTTGACGGACACTTATTAAATTATGGTGCAGACCATCAATAAGTAAAACATTTTTTTTATTTCAAGGTTTGTACCAATATTACCTATTCCAACAATTTTACCTTTGCCATTGTCTCCAAAAGTGACTGTTCCACTTTTATTTTCTTTAAAAGTTTGAAAAGCATCCTTATTGCCGGTCATGTGTTTGGAACATACACTATCAACCACCCAATCTTGCAACAAAATATAGATTATGGTACCCATGTGATGGTCCATTACAGTTAGGTACATTTAATAATATACTAAACATGATTACATAATTTAAGCTTATCAGAACTTCATTCGGTTAACAAATACTTCGACCGATCTTGTCTCAGTCAAAAATTTCTCGACCGGGATTGTTACTGTTTTAACTACAGATTTTAGATTTGATACAGGAATTCCTTTGGTCAAATAATTTCTCGACCGAGAAATGTCTCGATCGAATTATTTGTTAACCGAGGTTGTTTCTATTTGTGTTCAGTAATCTGTTTATGCCAGTTTGGGCTTAAATCATTGTAATATGCTAAGGTACCATTCTATTTAGTTGAGATGAGACATTAAGATATCCAAATGAAGTGTTAGGTCAAATCTCAACTTAATCATATTAAATTTGCTAAGTTTGGGTTTTTGGAACCCATACTAACTCAACATCCTTTTTCTTGTAAGGACATGAGAAGGAATAATGTCCAATACGCAAGCAATAGTGATAACAAATAGAAACAATTTCATTTCTCTTTCTAGGATTTTGAGTTGTGTTCTTGGGTACAAACATGATCTTGGTCTTGGATACTTGAGTTCTCCTAGGTTTGGGTTGATAAGAGTTTTCTTTTCAAACATATCCTAAACCTCTTCTTCCACTATAATTAGAAGAGTTCTTTAGGATCTTATCAAGAATACCATTATTTCTCAAGCTACTAAATTGTTTTTGCAATTTAGAAATCTCATCCATTTTCTTTTTGATATCTAACTTTGCTTGATCTAGATCAGATGATAAAGCATATCTTTCTTTAACAACAATATCATAATCTAGATGAGTACATAGGATAGGTTGAGTTTGAAAATTATTTAGTTTTGCAAACAATTCGACCTTTTCTTGAGAAAGAAGATCATATTTTGTTTCTAAAGTAAGCAACTTCATATTGCAATCATTTAAAGATGGTTTCAAAGTAAGGTTTTCAGAAATAATTTTGTCCTTTTCAAAAGAAAGATTATTTAATTTAACATATAAATCCTCATTAGTTATATTCTTTAGTTTCTTTTTGCAATCAACATATTTTTCATGAGTATGTTGAAGACTAGCAATTAGATCTTCTTTCGGAAAATCAAGAAGGCTTACCTCTTGAGAATCATCACCATCATCTTCGTTGGCCATGCGACACTCCACATTCTCTTCTCCACTCTCACTATCACTTGACTCATCCCATGCAACTTTGTATGCTTTTTCTCCCTTCTTCTTGGATGATATTTTCTTCCCTTTCTTTGTTTTAGGACATTCATTCTTAAGATGTTCCTTCTTTCCACATTCAAAACACCTAAGAGAGGAAGAAGAAGAAGAACCAATAACTTTGTTAGATTTAAATCTTCTATGTTTCTTACCATTTACAATTAGAGCTTCTTCTCCCTCATCTCCATCACTTGTCTCATCACTTTCTTGAGTGATGACCTTTGTAACCTTGAAATCCATGTCCTTCTTTCTTCCTTGTTGAAGTTCACGCACTCATCTTTGTTCCTCCTCCAAGGTTGCCTCATGTGCTTCTAAGTTGCCAATGAGTTGCTCCATCCTTAGTCGGGTGAGGTCATTGGCTTCTTCAATTGCGGTCACCTTAGGCTTGTACTTAGGAGGAAGAGACCTAAGAATTTTTGACACTTGATCTTCTTCACTAATGGCTTTACCTAATGCATTCAAACCATTAACAATAGAAGAAAACATTGCATACAGTACACTAATAGAATCATTTGGTTCCATACGAAATTGTTCAAACTATTGTTTAAGCATGCCAATTTTGGAATTTTTTACTTGAACAGTTAATTCATAAGTAAGAGAGAGTCTATGCCATATCTCATATGAAGTTTCACAATTTGAAATTATATTGGACTCACCTACGAAAATTGAGTAATAAAGAATACTTACAGCTTTTGCATTTAATTGAGCTAATCTCACCGTGTTTGCATCCCATGTAGCATATTCAGTTTGAGGAAGATCACAAGAATTTGACACCATTCTCCAGAGATCCCAGCTGATTCCTTGAAATTAGAATTGCATCCTCCTTTTCCAATAGGTGTAGTTGGTGCCATCAAATGGTGGAGGCCGACCCACAAGTGTTCCTTCCAAGTTGAGGTTGTTTAGTACCCCATCACCCATTTTCTTTAAGACTTTGTTAAAGTTCCTTTAAACCTGCTCTAATACCAAATGAAAAACACTAGAGGGGGCGTCAATAGGGTTTTATAATAATTTTTAAAATAATTCAACCAACATATACCACAAGGATGTTGAAGAAGGAGACAAGGGTTTAGAGTGGTTCCACCCTTAGCAAAAACTAAGGGAGTCAGTCCACTACCCAATTGTTTCCAATTGGGATTTTGAAAGTATTTGAATTTTATTACCTTCTCAAAGATGTTATACAAAATTACAAATACCTTCCCAAACCCTTTGGACATCCTTCACCCGAAGTCATCTCACCAACCTTGAAGCAACCTTCACTTGAAGTAACTTCAAGCTCCCCCTTGAAGTAGCCTTCCTCTTTGAAGTAGCTTCCCGTTGAGACCTTCTAGAAGTAGTCCAAAGTCCTCCTTCTCCACCTGAGAAGATTTCACCCTCTCCACTCCGCAGCCTCCAACCTAGGAGTAGCAAGGAGAGTACAATGCAATAAGAAAGAACAAGAAAGGAAAAACGAAATTACAATTACCACTTAAGCACAAGGCTTGAATCCTATATCAACCATTTTGATCTCCTATCCAATGTGTATGAAAGTGGAAGTATAGTGGGTAGGAGATTCTAGCCTATAGGACACGAAATGCCAGTAATGGAAATGATTAGCAAGTGTTGAAGTTGCTAAATTGCTCACAAGAATTGATTCTCAATTGCAAGTATGTGTACGCAAGTGAGTTTAGGTGTCCTAAGGAATGTCCTATTTATAGGAATGGCCTACTAGTGCTTAGGAACGTTCTAGACACTTTCTAGGGGGTTCTTAGTGCTCAACTAGCCGTTAGATATCCACTAATTGCATTTGTAATGGGTAGTTAATTAATTCTGAAAAGTGTAGACAGAAACCTTCTCGATCGAGAAGTTTGTCGACCGAGTATCTCTCGGTCGAGGAATTTGTCGACTGAGGGTAAGTTTGGGGAAAGTATATTGCAACGTTCAACTCAACTCCCAACCAATTTTTCCCACTAAGTCTAACGGCTATAGAACCTGCTCGAGACATAGTCTCAGTCGAAATAAAGTTCGACTGAGCCTTTCTCAGTGATGGCTTTTAGTAGTTTATTCAAATATGTTCGTTCTTTAGACTTGGGAGTTTCTCGGTCAAGAAAATGTTCGACCAAGAGTATCTCGGTCAAGAAGTGTTTCGACTAAGACAAACTATGTTTCAAAACTTTAACTCATATGCTAAGTGTAAGAAATGAATGTGCAATTGTGATGCTCACTTAGGGATGACCTATCTAAGTGTTGTGTGTGGATAGGGAAGATCTAAACGCTTGATTTAAATGATATCTAAGTACTTGTACATTATATATTTGTACAAGTTTACATTTGATTACAATCATGAAAATAAAGTAATTTTAGCATGTAGATCTTCCAAAACTTTGTCATCCACCTTGTTCCTGAAATACTCAAGTAGCACGTTAGATCCATAAGAATGGAATGTTTATCATTTTCAAAACTAAGGGATTTTTGATGATGTCCGTTTAGCCAACAATCTCCCCCTTTTTTAAGATGAGAAACATTTCTAAATATAATTCAAATAAGATTAAATAACTTTGAGTTGAGTTTCATACCTAAAATTTACCTTGTGTACACATTCTCCTATTTATGGAATGTGTGCTTATTATCCCGAAAGAGGTATGGAACATAAAATCCAACTCTTTAGGGAATATAGAAACATTTGATGTGAAGCCAAGAGAGTATGTATGAAACTCATTGAATGAGTATTTAAGATTTATATTATTTCTCCCCCTTTGTCATTTCAAAAAGATAAATGTTAAAAATATTTGTTAAGACTCCCCCATAATCGGTTCTCCCCTTTCAAAAAGATAACCGTTAAAACATGCTAAAAGATGTCCACTTACAGCCAAAATGTAAGGCTTGGAGAAACCAACCGATTTTAATAAGCACAAATGTCAAAGAAAACTTCTTCTAAGGGAGTGATAAGTAATTTCTTCCTTATGTTATTAAATTGATCTAATGGAAGTGGTTTTGTGAAAATATCAGCCAATTGATCTTCCGTATCTACATGATGAAGGGATATATGTTTTTTAGAAATATGATCCCTTAGAAAATGATGATGGATTTCAATATGTTTGGAACAATTGTGTAAGATAGGATTATGTGCCATGTTTATAGTGCTTGTATTGTCACAAAAGATAGGCGTATATGAAAATATAAAGCCATAATCATTTAAAACTTGTTTCATATAAAGAACTTGATCACAACAAGACCCGACTGCCATATATTCAACTTCAGTGGTAGAAAGGGCAACCATGTTTTGTTTCTTACTAAACCATGATACTAAGGCTCTTCCTAATAAGAAACAACCTCTACTTGTGCTTTTTCGGCCAAGTCGACAACCAGCGTAATCAACATCGGTATAAGCTTTCAAATCCAAAGATTGTCTTTTAGGATACCATAATCCATAGTTTGCAGTGCCGACTAAGTATCATAGAATCCTTTTTACTTCTTGAAAATGAGTTTGCATGGGTTTTGATTGAAATCTAGCACAAAGTCCAACGAAAAACATGATATCCGGTCTAGAAGCGGTTAAGTAAAGCAAACTACCGATCATGGCCCTATATAAGGAATCATCAATGGGTTCCCCATTTTCATCCTTATCAATTTTAGTAGAAGTAGCCATTGGTGTTGTAGCATGTTTGCAATGTTCCATTCTGAAATGATTTAAAAGTTCATTTGTATACTTCTCTTGGCTTATAAAAATCCTAGTGGGTGTTTGCTTTATTTGAAAACCATGAAAGAAAGTCAATTCTCCCATGAGACTCATTTCGAATTCCTTTTGCATAATATCACTAAATTGTTTAGATAAAGATTCATTTGATGCACCAAAGATAATATCATCAACATAAATTTGAACAACTAGAAAGTCAGATTCATATGTTTTGAAAAATTAAGTAGAATATGAATTTTCAATTGAAAAACTATTATCAAAGAGATAATTTTTGAGCCTTTCATACCAATTTCTAGGTGCTTGTTTTAAACCATAAAGTGCTTTCTTAAGTTTGTAAACATGATCATCTTTACCAAGAATTTCAAAACCAGGTGGTTTGGAAACATATACTTCCTCTTGTATTATTCCATTTAAAAATGCACTTTTTACATCCAGTTGGAATAGTTTGATGTTTTCGTGGGCAGCTATAGCTAGTAGCATTCTAATGGCTTCAAGTCTTTCCACCGGTGTATAAGTTTCATAAAAGTCTATTCTCTCTTGTTGATTATACCCTTGTGCTACCAACCTAGCTTTATTTCTTACTACTTCCCCATCTTCATTTAACTTATTTCAAAAAACACACTTAGTTCCAATAACAATTTTATCTTGAGGTTTAGGAACTAAGTCCCATACATCACTCTTAGTGAATTTATTTAATTCTTCTTGCATTGCCATTATCCAATAATCATCTTTTAGAGCTTCAATCACTTTCTTAGGTTCAATTATAGATACAAATGCCATGTTTGCAACATCTCTAAAGGATGATGGGGTTTTTACTTTATCCTTAGGATTTCCAATGATTAGTTCTTGAGGATGATCCTTAATGAGTCTAGGGATGGGTTGTTGTATCTCAATTTGTTGATCATTTTCAGCATTTTGATCATCTTTAGTTGATATGGTTAGATCTTCAATTTGATGAGTAATATCAACTATGTTATCACTTTGTTTTTGTTCTTCATGAAAAGTAATGTAAATGGATTCTTCAACTTTTCTAGTGATGGTATTGTAAAATCTAAGTGCTTTGCTAGAAGTTGAATATCCTAAGAAAAAGGCTTTTTGTGATTTAGAGTCAAACTTTTCCCTATCATCTTTTGTGTTTAAGATATAGCAAGTTGAGCCAAAAGTATGAAAATAATCAACCCATGGTTTCTTATTATAAATGAGTTCATATGGTGTTTTCTTCAAATAAGAGTGTACGGTTACTCTATTTAGCACATAGCAAGTTGTGTTTACTGCTTCAGCCCAAAATGTTTTAGATGTATTATGTTCAAGCATCATAGTCCTAGCCATTTCTTGTAAGGACCTATTCTTTCTTTCAACTATGTGATTTTGTTGTGGAGAACGTGGAGCTGAAAAATTGTGAGTGTAGCCTTGAGATGTGCAGAATTATTCAAATATATGATTCTCAAATTCTCCACCATGATCACTTCTAATAGCGCATATTTTATTTTGTAATTGATTTTCAATCTTTGAGTAAAATTGCATGAACACTTGAATGGTATCATCTTTATTTGCAAGGAAATGAACCCATGTATATCTACTATAATCATCAACAATAATAAAGAAATATCTTTTTCCACCAATAGATTGTGTCCTCATAGGTCCAAATAAATCCATATGAATAAGTTCTAGTGATCTACTAGTGCTAAGCATGTTTTTGGGTTTAAAAGAAGTTTTAGTTTGTTTACCCAAGGTACATGGTTCACAATTTTCAGATTGATCAAAAGATAGCTTAGGGAAACCACAAATAAGATCATATTTAACTAGATTTTTGATAACATGTGAACTAGCATGACCTAATTTTCTATGCCATAATTGGAGAGAATTATCTTTTGCAAGTAAATATTTTCCAACTATAGATTGCATAGAGTTAGGTCTAAGAATATATATATTTCCAATTCTTTTTCCTTCATACACACCATTTGTAGTGTTCTCTATTAGTAACTTGCAGCAATTTTTATTGAATAAAACATCATATCCAGTATCACATAGTTGACTGACACTTATTAAATTATGGTGCAGACCATCAATAAGTAAAACATTTTTTTATTTCAAGGTTTGTACCAATATTACCTATTCCAACAATTTTACCTTTGCCATTGTCTCCAAAAGTGACTGTTCCACTTTTCTTTTTTCAAAAGTTTGAAAAGCATCCTTATTGCCGGTCATGTGTTTGGAACATCCACTATCAACCACCCAATCTTGCAACAAAATATGGATTTTGGTACCCATGTTATGGTCCATTATGGTTAGGTACATTTAATAATAAACTGAACATGATTACATAATTTAAGCTTATTAGAACTTCATTCGGTTGACAAATACTTCGACCGATCTTGTCTCGGTCAAAAATTTCTCGACCAAGATTGTTACTGTTTTAATTATAGATTTTAGATTTGATACAGGAATTCCTTCGGTCGAATAATTTCTCGATCGAGAAATGTCTCGATCGAACTATTTGTCGACCGAGGTTGTTTCTGTTTGTTTTCAGCAATCTATTTATGCTAGTTTGGGCTTAAATCATTGTAATATGCTAAGGTACCATTCTATTTAGTTGAGATGAGACATTAAGATATCCAAATGAAGTGTTAGGTCAAATCTCAACTTAATCATATTAAATTTTCTAAGTTTGGGTTCTTGGAACCCATACTAACTCAACATCCTTTTTCTTGGAAGGACATGAGAAGGAATAATGTCCAAGATGCAAGCAATAGTGACAACAAATAGAATCAATTTCATTTCTCTTTCTAGGATTTTGAGTTGTGTTCTTGGGTACAAACATGATCTTGGTCTTGTGTGCTTGAGTTCTCCTAGGTTTGGGTTGATAAGAGTTTTCTTTTCGAACATATCCTAAACCTCTTCTTCCACTATAACTAGAAAAGTTCTTTAGGATCTTATCAAGAATACCATTATTTCTCAAGCTACTAACTTCTTTTTGTAATTTAGCAATATCATCCATTTTATTTTTGATATCTAACTTTGCTTGATCTAGATGAGATGATAAAGCATCTCTTTCTTTAACAACAACATCATAATCTAGATGAGTACATAGGATAGGTTGAGTCTGAAAATTATTTAGTTTTGCAAGCAATTCAACCTTTTCTTGAGAAAGAAGATCATAGTTTGTTTCTAAAGTAAGCAACTTCTTATTGCAATCATTTAAAGATGATTTCAATGTAAGGTTTTCAGAAATAATTTTGTCCTTTTCAAAAGTAAGATTATTTAATTTAACATATAAATCCTCATTAGTTCTAGTAACTTTATTTAGTTTCTTTTTGCAATCAACATATTTGTCATGAGTATCTTGAAGACTAGCAATTAGATCTTCTTTTGGCAAATCAAGAAGGCTTACCTCTTGAGAATCATCACCATCATCTTCTTTGGCCATGAGACACTCCACATTCTCTTCTCCACTCTCACTATCACTTGACTCATCCCATGCAACTTTGTATGCTTTTTCTCCCTTCTTCTTGCATGATATTTTCTTCCCTTTCTTTGTTTTAGGACATTCATTCTTAAGATGTCCCTTCTTTCCACATTCAAAACACCTAGGAGAGGAAGAAGAAGAAGAACCAATAACTTTGTTAAATTTAAATCTTCTCTATTTCTTACCATTTACAATTAGAGCTTCTTCTCCCTCATCTCCATCACTTGTCTCATCACTTTCTTGAGTGACGACCTTTGTAGCCTTGAAAGCCATGTCATTATTTATTTCTTGTTGAAGTTCACACTCTCATATTTCTTCCTCCTCCAAGGTTTCCCCATGTTCTTCTAAGTTGCCAATGAGTTGCTCCATCCTTAGTCAGGTGAGGTCATTGGCTTCTTCAATTGCAGTCACCGTAGGCTTGTACTTAGGATGAAGAGACCTACGAATTTTTTACACTTGATCTTCTTCACTAATGGATTTACCTAATGCATTCAAACCATTAATATTAGAAGAAAATTTGCATACATTTCACTAATAGACTCATTTGGTTCCATACGAAACTGTTCAAACTTTTGTTTAAGCATGCCAAGTTTGGAATTTTTTACTTGAACAGTTCTTTCATAAGTAATAGAGTGTCTATGCCATATCTCATATGCAGTTTCACAATTTGAAATTCTATTGAACTCACCTACAGAAATTGAACAATAAAGAATACTTACAGCTTTTGCATTTAATTAAGCTAATCTCACCGTGTTTGCGTCCCATGTAGCATATTAAGTTTGAGGAAGATCACATGCATTTGACACCATTCTCCAGAGATCCCAGCTGATTCCTTGAAAGTAGAATTGCATCCTCCTTTTCCAATAGGTGTAGTTGGTGCCATCAAATGGTGGAGGCCGAGCCACAAGTTTTCCTTCCAAGTTGAGGTTGTTTAGTACCCCATCACCCATTTTCTTCAAGACTTTGCTAAAGGTCCTTGAAGCCTGCTCTGATAACAAATGAAAAACACTAGAGGGGGGTGAATAGGTTTTTATAATAATTTTTAAAATAATTCAACCAATAAACAACCACGAGGATGTTGAAGAAGGAGACAAGGGTTTAGAGTGGTTCCACCCTTAGCAAAAACTAAGGGAGTCAGTCCACTACCCAATTGTTTCCAATTGGGATTTTGAAAGTATTTGAATTTTATAACCCTCTCAAGGATGTTACACAAAATTACAAATACCTTCCCAAACCCTTTGGACATCCTTCACCCAAAGGCGTCCCACCAACCTTGAAGAAGCCTTCACTTGAAGTAACTTCAAGCTCCCCCTTGAAGTAGCCTTCCTCCTTGAAGTAGCTTCCCATTGAGACCTTCTAGAAGTAGTCCAAAGTCCTCCTTATCCATCCTGAGAAGATTTCACTCTCTCCACTTTGTAGCCTCTAACGTAGGAGTAGCAAGGAGAGTACAATGCAATAAGAAAGAACAAGAAAGGAAAAAGGAAATTACAATTACCACTTAAGCACAAGGCTTGAATCCTATATCAAGCGTTTTGATCTCCTATCCAATGTGTATGAAAGTGGAAGTATAGTGGGTAGGAGATTCTAGCTTATAGGACACGAAATGTCATCAATGGAAATGATTAGCAAGTGTTGAAGTTGCCCAATTGCCCACAAGAATTGATTTTCAATTGTAAGTATGTGTACTCAAGTGAGTTTAGGTTTCCTAAGGCATGTCCTATTTATAGGAATGGCCTACTAGTGCTTAGGGACGTCCTAGACACTTTCTAGGGGGTTCTTAGTGCTCAACTAGCCGTTATATATCCACTAATTGCATTTGCAACGACTAGTTAATTAATTCTGAATAGTGTAGATAGAAACTTTCTCAGTCGAGAAGTTTGTCGACTGAGTGTCTCTCAGTTGAGGAATTTGTCGACCGATGGTAAGTCTGGGGAAAGTATATTGCAACGTTCAACTCAACTCCCAACCTGTCATGGATCCGTTCTTACCCTAATCCCAATCCCACTGTCCAAAATGGCAGTGTTAGAGGGATGAGAGAGCCCGTCCCTGAGTGGCCCGAAAATAACACACAGATAATATGCAAAAATGAAATAACATCCTTCTTTATTAAAATGAACCAAAATGTTTGATACATAAGGCCCATAGGCAACAGGAAAGAGATAAAGATAAGAAAAAGCCTACAACTACATCCCTTTTACAATTAGCTCCCATGTAGAGTCCATAAGATGTAGCAGTCTTTATTGCAGTAGATGAAAGAGTAGATGAATCTAGTTCCTTGCATTACCTAAAATCGAGAAAATCAAGACACAAAGTCAATGCAATTGCACGGTATGCTATATAAAAACAAGTAAAGCAGTTTATAAGAAAAACTAGTATGCTTGGCAAGACTTATGCTTCAAAACATTATCGAACGATTTCCAAAAACCAAAAATGTTATTCAACAACAAATTTTATTACGAATTTCCCATTATGCTGTAATTCAAGAAGCATGCTTATATTAGTTTGGGTGACTCTAATACCCCAACGCGATGGGGAGGTCACCAAGCTCCTTCTCATCATATGAGATAGGAGTTCCAAGTGCAAAATCCCACCTTCCAAAGAAGGAGTTTTGCTTATATCCAATATCAACATTATCAATTTTTCCAACATCATTATCAACATCAATATACGGGCAGTCATAATGGGTCTAGTGATTTAGATTTCATGTTTCTCAACATATAATATAGAAGAAAAACAGAAGAATATTCATAGGGAACAATATTTCATCCAAATAACTAGCCAAGCATATTTCAAGAGATACCTAAGAAAATATCATCATACAACCAAGGAGGAGTAGTATAATAGCGTACCTTTCTAAAAGAGTATTTGGAGTATAAATTCCAAGAGAGAGTAAATCAACCCTTTGAGTAAGATCCTAGATCAAAATATTGGATCAAGGGTCAAGATCATAGTTTAAAAAGATCATGCTTTGTTATTCAAGATTAGGGTTACATTTTCCTATTTCTACCTTAGGTTCAGGTCATCAACAATATTCCTCAAAAGTCTAACAAATATTCAAGTATCAAACATGTTTCATGAATGGATGACCTTCCTAGGTATATTTAGGAATACATGTCAACCCTAATTATCAATATCATTATTCAAAACTCTAGATCATTTCCAATATCAAATAGCACAATTGGACTCAAGATTAGTTTAGGGAGTCCTATGATTAAGAGGGCTTTCTAGATCAAGGTAGAGCATCATTATATTAAGAATAAACCCTATTTCAAAGTATATGATTCATAAAAGAGTCAAGAGGATTATATCTAACTCTTATTTTGTCAAAAATGATTTGGTGTCTCAGAAAAATCATTAGAAACAGGAATAAGGGTTTCTCCAAGATTAATCATCATATAAGATAATTAAATAGGCAAAGGAACAAGATCATGGCATATCAGTGATAAATATCAAGAATTAAGCTTCAAAATTAATTTTCACAGGTCTGTTGGATTTTTCTGATCAAGTTTGACTACTTGTTCGTAATTTTTCTGAGTTAGGAATCTCAAGATATCCTTTTTGCAAGATTTAGGCTATTAATTGGAATTTAGGGCAGAGAGGCAGAAAATACCGAAAATTCGGGGTCGTTGATCGGTGCTCTACCGTGGTTTCGCGAGGTTGATCGGAGGCAGGGAGGGGTCGTGCTCCCTGGCACGTGCCCGCGGACAAGGAGCAAGAGCGGGGGGGGGGGAACTCGCGCAGATCAGGCCGCCGATTTTTCCTTGGACCAGCGTGGACCTTGATCCAGCGGTAGTTGTAGGTCGTCCCTAGTAACAAGATCCCGCCCGCGAGCAGGTTTCTCCACGGCGGTGCAGCGACCGGAGAAAAAGAGGGTGCGAGAGGGAGAGCACGACGCGAGGAGAGGAGGTGTCGTTCGTGATCATGGGCGCGAGACGAACCCAAGGGGGGGTTTATATAGATTTTGGGGGCTAGGGTTAGGGTTGCTAGAGGGGCGGCGCACCCCAAAAGTCAGCTAGCTCCCTTGGCCTCCAAGCAATGTATTCGCAGCACCCAAACCATGCGAAAGATTTGAGAAGGAGGTGCGAAATCATTGGTCGAGTCACCGGTCACAACAAATGCGAAATGATCGATCGGGGTCGGGTTATGGTGCCGGCTGGTCCACCGTGGACCTTGCCAAACCAGGCGCAAGGTAGGGGATGACCCCAGTGCCGTTGGATCAAGATCCAAGGCTGCTGGGTCAACCCGCCTTGCCTAGCGGCGCCCCAAGCCATTTTGGTTCTTATCTTTTTCTCTTTCCTGTTGCCTACGGGCCTTATGTATCAAACATTTTGGTTCATTTTAATAAAGAAGGATGTTATTTCATTTTTGCATATTATCTGTGTGTGATTTTCGGGCCACTCAGAGACGGGCGCTCTCATCCCTCTAACACTTCCCTTTTGGACAGTGGGATTGGGATTAGGGTAAGAACGGATCCGTGACACAACCACTTTTTTCCACTAAGTCTAAAGACTATAGAACCTGCTTGAGACACAGTCTCGGTCGAAATAAAGTTCGACCGAGCCTTTCTCAATGATGGCTTTTAGCAGGTTATGCAAAGATGTTTGTGCTTTAGACTTGGGAGTTTCTCGGTCGAGAAAATGTTCGACCGAGAGTATCTCGGTCGAGAAGTGTGTCGACCAAGACAAACTCTGTTTCAAAACTTTAACTCATATTCTAAGTGTAAGAAATGAATGTGCAATTGTGATGCTCACTTAGGGATGACCTATCTAAGTGTTGTGTGTGGATAGGTAAGATCTAAACACTTGATTTACATGATGTCTAAGTACTTGTACATTATATATTTGTACAAGTTTACATTTGATTACAATCATGGAAATAAAGCAATTTAAGCATGTATATCTTCCAAAACGTTGTCATCCACCTTGATCTTGAAATACTCAAGTAGCATGTTAGATCCACAAGAATTAAATGTTTGTCATTTTCAAAACAAAGGGATTTTTGATGATGTCCATTTAGCCAATAAGAAAGAGTTGAGATTTAATGCTCATAGAATTATTGTATGAATGGTGAGTGGTACGTAGATTGTGCAAGCATCACAGTCTCAAGACTGCGAGAGGTTCACATGGTTTTAGAATTGTGAAAAGGTCATGCAATTTTAAGGTCAGAAAAGCATGAAACTGCGAGGGTGAAACTGTGAGGGTGAAACTATGAGGAATGAAACCGATAGGGATTAAACCGTGAAACATGAAACCGTGATGGTGAAACCACAAGGGTGAAACCGATAGGGATGAAACTGTGAAACATGAAACCGTGAGGGTGAAACCGATAGGGATGAAACCGTGAAACGTGAAAACGTGAGGGTGAAACTGTTAGGTAGTCGAAGCGGCGACGACAAAGGAGACAACGGTGGTGATGGGTGTGTGTTGTAACGACCAGATGTGTAGTGATGGCAAAGAAGAAAAGCACATGCCATGGTGATAGAGGTGGCGATGATGATGGTTGTGAGCACCGTCTACCTTGCTGTGGGGTGAACCGACGGGGAAGAAGAACGAGATGGTGCTGTGAAGCGTGAATGCAAGAAGTGCGGCTTGAACACTGCAACTAGCAGCGTGTGGAGGATGGAAGGTGGTGGCGACAGAGGTGGCGACGAGGCTCAGTTTGCATGGGAGCAAGGGAGAGAAAACATGGTCACGCGGGAGAAACTGAGAGTGGAGGGAATGGAATAGGAGGGGCTAAGGGTATATTTATAGATATGGGGGGTGCTCATATTCCCTTTAGTATAAACGGTCTCGGGACCATTCGGGTCCAAACGGTTTTGAGACTGTGAGAACCAGACAGTTTCAGGACCGTTTGGATCCAAACACTTTCGAGACCGTGAGGACCAAATGGTTTCAGGACCATTTGGATCCAAACGGTTTCGAGACCATGAGGACCAAACGGTTTCAGGACCATTTGGATCCAAAAGGTTTCAGGACCATTTGGATCCAAACAGTTTCAAGACCGTGAGGACCAAATGGCTTCAGGACCGTTTGGAGAAGATTTGTTTTGATTATTGATTTTTTTATATTTTTATATGAATGAAGGAAAAATGACTAAGTGATGAAAATTCTATTTATGCAAGAAATTTATGAGTCTAAAGAAGTTAATAAAAACTAGAAAATTATTTGAATGAGATAGAAATGTGATACTCAGTTTTTGGGTTGCCTCCCAAGTAGCTCTTTGGTTTTACGTTGTTGGCTCGACGAGATTCTGGCTAAATCAGGTTGATGCAGTGGGGTCATGAATGTCAATGGTTTGTCTTAGAGTTTTATCGGCTGGAGTATAGTATCTTTTCAGTATGTGGCCATTAATATTCCTTTCTCCTCCATTGTCATCAAGGATGATGACCGCTCCACTTGGGTAGATGTACTTGATAGTGAAGGGCCCAATTCACTTTGTGCGAAGTTTATCGAGAAACATTTTGAGCTTGGAATTGAAAAGAAGGACCTTGTCTCCGACGATGATATCTTTTCTTTTAAGGTGGCCATCATGCCACATTTTCATTTGCTCTTTGTAAATCTTGGTGTTCTGGTAAGTAAACATTCTTAGTTCCTCAAGTTCCTATAATTGAAGTTGTCTGTATTCGTCGACACTTTTGAAATCAAAATTCAACTATTTAATAGCCCACGAAGCCTTGTGTTCTAATTCATCTGGAAGATGGCACAACTTTCCATGCACCAAACAGAACGGAGTTGTTCCTATTGGTGTCTTATAAGCAGTATGATATGCCCAGAGAGCATCAGGAAGCTTGGTGGACCAATCTGAGTGGTTCCTATTGACAGTCTTCTCAAAAATAGCTTTTAGTTGTCTGTTTGAGACTTCAACTTGGACTCTTATTTGTGGATGATAAGGTGTGGCAACCTTGTGTTTTACTCCATATTTTCTCAGAAGGGCTTCAAAGCTTTGTTCCAAAAAATGTGACCCTCCGTCGGATATGAAGGTTCTAGGAACTCTGAATCTAGGAAAGATAATGACTTTGAACAACTTAATAATCGGTTTAGAATCACAAGATAAAGTGGGTATAACTTCTACCCATTTGGATACGTAATCCACAATGACTGATATATATGAGAATACATATGATGAGGGAAATGGACCTATATAGTCCACTCCCCATACATCGAAGAGTTCAATCTCCTGCCACAGAGTTAGTGGCAATTTGTTCTGTTTGGATATCCCTCTAGAGAGCTGACATTTACTGCATGATTGTACAAATTCATGTGCATCTTTTGCTATTGTCGGCCAGAAGAAACCTGACTGTAAGACTTTAAGAGCAGTCTTCTTTGAACTCATGTGCCCTCCAGTGGGGCCAGAATGATAATGTTCCAAGACTGGGGCGATTTCTTCTTTAGGAAGGCAACGACGGAATAATTTGTCTGTGCATAAGCAGAAGAGGTATGGTTCATCCCAGAAGTACTGCTTGACGTCATGGAAAAATTTCTTCCTATCATGATAGGAAGTAGAAGGATGAAAAATTCTCGCAGCCAGATAGTTTACTATGTCGGCGTACCAGGGGAATCCAGTGGTGACCTTCAAGAGTTGGTCATCAGGTAGAGAGTTGCAGATAGGTATATTATCTTCATCTTGAGCCTCAATGTGACTCAAGTGATCAGCAAAAACATTTTCCACCCCACTTTTGTCCTTTATTTCCAGGTTAAACTCTTGAAGCATCAACACCCAGTGAATAAGTCTAGGTTTGGCGTCTTGTTTCTGAATCAGATATTTTATTACCAAATGATCTATGTAAAATGTAACCTTTGATCCGATCAGGTAAGAATGAAATTTTTCAAAAGCATAGATGACTGCTAAAAATTATTTTTCTATAGTTGTATAGTTCTTTTGGGCCTCATCAACCATTTTTGATGCATAATATATCACATAAGGCTTCTTATCTATCCTCTGCACTAGTACCACTCCTATAGCGTAGTCATTGACATCACACATTATCTCAAAGAGTTGTGACCAATCAGGAGCTCTTAGTATAGGCACAGAGACTAAAGCATTTTTTAGAGTCATGAAACTATGTAAACATTCTTGATCGAAATTGAAGTCCACATCTTTAGTTGACAAGTGAGTCACGGGCTTTTCTATTTTTGAAAAATCTTGAATGAAATTTTGGTAAAATCCGACATGGCCCAAGAAAGCTCATACTCCTCTGATGTCTTTTGGTGGTGACAACTTTGAAATGACATCTATTTTTTCGTTGTCTACTTCAATCCCTCGTTCACTCACCAGATGCCTGAGGACAACACCTTCTATCACCATAAAGTGATATTTTTCCCAATTAAGGATCATATTTGTTTCCTCGCATCTTTGTAACACTTTATTGAGATGAAGTAGACAATTATTGAAGGAATCTCCATAGACTGAGAAGTCATCCATAAATACCTCCATGATAGATTCAGTTAAACCTACAAATACGACGTACATACATCTCTGGAATGTTGCGGGTGCATTACATAGCCCAAAGGGCATCCTCTTGAAGGCGTAAGTTCCGAAAGGTCATGTAAAAGTTTTCTTTTCTTGATCTTCAAGGTGTATCAGAATTTAATAAAATCCTAAGTAGCCATCAAGATAGCAAAAGAATTTCTGGTGAGCTAGACATTCAAGGACTTTGTCAAGAAAAGGTAAAGGAAAGTGGTCTTTCCTTATTGCTTTGTTCAATTTTCTATAGTCGATGCACATCCTCCATCTGGTAATAGTCCGAGTGGGTACCAGTTCATTTTTATCATTCAAAATCACGATGGTCCCCTCTTTTTTAGGAACTACCTAGATTGGACTTACCCATTGGGAGTCAGAAATTGGATAGATAATACCAGCTTTTAGAAGTTTTAGAACCTCGAGGAGAACTACCTCTTTAAGATTTGGGTTTAGCTTCCTCTGGTTCTCCCATGATGGTTTACACTCTTCCATCATAGGTAATCTATGAATGCACAAAGTTGGATTTACCCCAGTTAGATTGGTCATTTTATATCCAATGAATTTCTTGTGCTTTCTTAATTTAACAAGGAGTCTTTCTTCCTGGTCATCTATCAAAGTGGTACTGATAATGATCGAACATAGTTTTTCTTCGTCTAGAAAGAAATGTTTGAGCCCAAATGGTAGGACTTTCATTTGAGGTGCCTTGGGCACTTCAATAGTCTCCAGAGTGGTGACAAATTTCAACATCTTAAAGGTAGCTTCCGGGTCATCTTCAGCTTGTTGTAGATATTTCAGACATTGTTGAACTAGTTTGTCGATTGAAGATTCGGCGTATGGGTTCATCAGGGTGTTCTCCGGAGCATCAGATGGTTTGGGAGTTTCTTGCTTTAGCTGGGACATTTTATCAATTGCCTCAAGAAGAAAGAGTTCTTCGTGAAGGTTGGGACTTTTTAGGCTGTCAAAGACTCTGAATTGAACAGTTTCCTTCCCTAACCTTAGGGTAATTATGCCTGCTTCGACATCAATTAGCACTCTGGCTATCACGAGGAAAGGTCTGCCAAATATTATTGGATATCTCAGATATTCTTTTATGTCCATGACAATAAAGTCATAAGGGACATAAGAGTCTCTTCCTACTCTGACTGGTATATCTTCAATAATTCCCAATGGTGCAGTAATGATAGAATCAACCAACTGGATCGTCATTGTTTTGGGTAGCAGATCGGTAAAGCCCAATCTTTTACACATAGAAAAGGGCATAATAGATATGCGGGCCCCCAAATCAGCTAATCCTTTCTTACAAGAGGTGTTTCCGATAGAACATTGGATGCCAAAGGAGCCAGGGTCCTTTTGTTTTTTCAACATTCTGTTAAGAATGATATCAGAAATAGTCTGAGCTAATTTTATGGTCTTGTATTCTTTGGTCATGTATTTCTTTGATAGCAAAGTCTTCAGATATTTAGACCAAGCTGGGATTTCAGAGAGAGCATCAAGGAAGGGGATATCAATGTATAACTTCTTCATCGCTTCTTTGAACTTTAAGAATTTAGTATCCAGTTTAGTCTCTCTTAGTCTTCCTATATAGGGTATCCTGGGCTTGTGTGGTGGGACTTCTGGTTCTTTAGAAACTAGTTCTTTGTCCTTTTCCTTCCCGGCCTGTACAAATTTTTCAGTTTCTTGATTTATGTTTATAGTTGGGATGATTTTAGTGGTATCTTTGTCTTCCTAAATGACTTTGGTATCTTCAGTAAGAACATGACCAGATCTTGTGGTAACTGCATTCAGTTGTTCTGGTTTGTGTTGATCATGTCTCGGATTTACTTCCAGCTGACCGGTGAAAGTACCCACCAGAGGTTTCAATTGAGCTACAATTTGTGCCAATCGGGTCTCTACAACATTCTGTTGAGCCTGCTGGTTGGCAAGCATGGTATGTTGAGATTGTAACATTTGCCTTATAAGAGATAACTCATCTACTGGCGGAGGTGGGATATTCTTTTGTTGATACTGTGTAATTTGTGGATGTCCTTGAGGTTGCTGCTGTTGAGGTGCTGGCAACTGAAGTTGTTGATTTTGTGGTTGTGTTAACTGGGGTTGTTGCAATTGTGGGTGCAATGGAGTGTGGGTGTATTGATAGTATGAAGAAGAATTTCTTGTGTAGGAAAATCTTTGAAACCCACCTCTATAGTTTCCTTGGTTTTGGTTATAACTGCTCTGGAATCCAGGTGGTGGTCTATTAGAATACCCACCTTATGTTTGGTGATGCGGTTTGGCAGTTCCCGCGGGATTCCCATACTGAAATCTAGGGTGGTTCTTGGTTGATCCAGATTATAGTATGCTTGACCCGGTATGGTGTGGATGGAGTTAACCTGCTCTAGCAGCTGATCCTCAGGTTGTTCAATGATTGGTTCATATTGTGGTTGAGGTGTCTGTAGATTCATCATCACATCGTATAAGAGACCACATGATAATGTGGGATGATCTGATGCATGACAAGCTTCACAAGTCTCATTAGATGCTTTGACTTGTTGAACTTAGGAGTTCTTCTTCTTGTCATATTCTCCAAACGTTGTTTCAAGGGCTTGCTGCTTCTGAACTATCTTTTTTAGAGCTTCAACAATAGCTTTCATTTCTATAAATTCTTCAGCTTTGCATACTTTTAGGACTCCTCATGTAGATGGCCTTCCCTAATTAGATTAGTTCTCAGCTCCGAGCATAACAATCTTCCAGGCGTCCTCATAATTCTGTCTCATGAAATTTCCTGTGGATGAGGAATCCAAAAACTTCTTTATTTCATCACATACCCCTCTATAGAATGTTTTTATGAGTTAGTTTTGTGAGATTCTGTGATGTGGGCATTTTCTCAAAAGTTCCTTAAATCTTTCTCATGATTCTACTAGTGATTCTCTAGGAAGTTGGAGGAACTGGTTGATCTGTCCCCTAATCTGGTAAGTCAATGAGGGAGGAAAGAACTTATCTAAAAAAAATTCTTCCAAGGGAGCCCAGGTGGTGATTGGCTCTCCATCTAAAGAGTTATACCAGCTTAGTGCCTTTCCAGCCAGAGTAAAGTTGAAAAGTCGGAGCATGATTGCATCGAACATAGCTCCGGCTTGTGGCACCAATTGGCAGAGTGCCTTGAATCGCTTCAGATGGTCCATCCAATCATCTCTAATGTTTCCAGAGAACAAGATGCCTTGCATGATTTGGATCTATTGTGTTCCAATCTTGAAGTTAGGAACATTAATGAGTGGAGGATGAACTGGGTGATTATCCTCAGAATTCTTAGGAACAACGTAGTCTCAAAGCTGTTTGTTCCTTATCAGTAACTAAGCAGCTGATGTGGCTGCCTCATTTTTAGCTTGAATGCGAGCTTACTCTTCAGCTCGAACTTCGGCTTGGACTTGAACACGTGTATCAGTGATGAGTTGTGCTCTCTGAGTTGTTATAGCTTCGTTGACTCTTTCCAGTATCAAGACGGCTTGGCATTGTTCTTCAACCATCTGTCTGGCTTGTTGGCGGTTGAGTCTGATGCGTTGGTGGAAATTTCGTTCTACCTCAGAGTCATAATTTGGTTTAGGGGAGAATCCGTGGTTTTGCATACACATTTTCTACCTGAGTAGAAGAAAAATCACACTTTAGATGGTAAGGAAAAATGATGGAATAAACAAGATATGAACTAGCGAGTAGATAAATGAAATTAAAACGTTCTGTTGTCCCCGACGACAGTGCCAATTTTTGATGGAGCCTCCACTCATGCGAAGTTTCATGCACCACTAAAAATCCTAGAGATAGTAAGTCCCTAAGTTTAGCCTTGTGTGCACTATAATAAGATCTCCACCCACATACACTAAGGTACGTGGAAGTCTTATCGTAGTACAGTTGAGGGTCGAATCCACGAGACAACGGTCTTGTTAAGGATTAACAAGATGGAAAACGTTATAATTCTATTTATCTACTCAAGAGTTGATATCTAGATTGAAGAGTCGATTTGATGATTAAACTAATATGCAAATGTAAATTAAATGGCAGGAAAGTGAACTTAAAGTAATAGACAATATTTGGAAACCACTAGGAAGTTATCGAGTTTCACCACCACTACGCATGGATCATAACATACATCATAATAACATGGCTTGCAATAAGAGTCTAAACAGTTAGTATCTTTGTAGACTTAGCTTCCTTTCAAATAGCTAGCTATGAGAAACGTGGGAGTATTGCAATGCCAGCCATCTTCAAATGAATGGTCACTAACTTTGCATTACTCCATTCGCAGAATGTGTTCCTCGACCTATCAAGGTTGTACTTTCATACGCCAACTGATTCCATTTCATAGTATGAAAATACAATGACGGAGGTGAGTTTACTCCACTCCTTGAAAAGCATCCCTAGATACTGAAATAGATATATGGTGACTACTTACATCAAGAACCAACATGCAATCGATAATCAAATCTAAAAGCACAAACATAGACAATTCGCACTAGTAGATAATAGGTAACACAGGTTGGTGATCAAGCAACTAGAATTCATCAAATGATTGATGTTGAACTGAAAAGATAGCATTTTTTATTACAAACTCATGAATTACAATGCATGGAATGAAAACAAGGGTAGCAGGGCTACTCCCCGCACCCTAGTGTATGGAACTACTCGCTCATGGAAAGAACAAAGAAGGAGACAGGAGAAGAGAAGGAAAACATCATCTCCACGTAGGAGGGAGGAAAGTCGACCCCTTGGAGTAGAGAACAACTATCTTCACACTGCATGGTTTCCTTGGTGATGAATCCTTCACTTCCCACCTTCTATGTCTATGAGAGAGAAAGTAGGTTTATGGATGGAGTGTGGATCTTAGACCGACAGCCTTGGGGAAAAGGGTGGAGGATGAAACAACTCTGGAACAAATGAGGTAGCCTTTGGGTGTCTGAGACTCGATACTGAATGAGGACCCCTTGAGTCCTATTTATGGGCTCCAAGGATCTTGAACGATCTTGAGAACTTTTGGGTCTTCACGGTCATGAGATCGTTAAGCATCCTCATGGTCTTGGGGGACCGGTTGGGTCTTCCCAGTCTTGAGACTGTTAAGCACCCTTGCGGTCTTAGGGGACCAGTTGGGTCTTCACAGTCTTGAGACCATTAAGCACCCTCATGGTCTTGGGGAACCAGTTGAGTCTTCACGGTCTTGAGACCGTTAAGCACCCTCACGGTCTTGGAGATCGGTTGAGTCTTCGTGGTCTCGAGACCATTAAGTATCCTCACGGTCTTGTAGACCGGTTGGGTCTTCACGGTCTAGAGACCGATATCGTCCTCTCGGTCTTGGGACCGGTTGGACCTTCACTCAGTCTTGGGATCGATGGATCTTCATTCGGTCTTGGGACCGTTTGGGTATTCATTCGGTCTTGGGACCGATGAGTCTTTACTCGGTCTTGGGACCGATAGGACTTCACTCGGTCTTGAGACCGATAGGCCTTCACTCGGTCTTGGGACCATTTTGGTTGAGACTTTTGTAATTTTTTTGGGTTTATCTGTAAGAAGAAAAGAGAAACATCAGTCTATTGGTATATTTACAATAAAGCTAGAAAGTTAAGTATTTAATCTAATTTATCTAAGAAAGAGTATGGAAAACTAAGAAAAACTAGTAAGATAACATCACAAAATGGGAGGTTATCAACCATATGTACAATAAGAAGAGACCTAGATCGAAAGAGAATATTCTTGTCTAAAAATCACATTAAGTGTAATCCTAATTGATTAATGGAGCCATTAGCCAATGGAGCCATTATCTAGTGGATCCATTGGGGAGAGATTTTATGAAACAACCAATAACTTTGCAAAGTATGAATAAACAACAAACGGGTCACCAACTAATGGTCTAACATCTAGTGAAAGAATAGCCAATAAACGTCCACCTTTGTCAATAAATTAACAATCCACCAACAAAGTGTTTATTGATGATATTCGACTGATAAGAGTCTAACCCAAGAAATTGAAGATGCACAACCATCTATGACGCATGAAAACATACATGGTTTCTTACTTATCAACCAATGAAAAAGTCTCTTACATAAATCAACAAGGATTCTATTGTCATGCCTCCATTGAGTTAAAATATGTTCCTTGAGGCACATACTCTATCTATTGAGGCCCAAGGAAAGTCCCCTACATAGAGATGCTTGGGAACCCTCGAGTATAGAACTAGTCCCTATAAATGGGAATTCTCTCCCTCTTTACAACCATATCTTCTTCCACGCAATCATGAAGAGTTGACACTCCATTCACTCCTCATAGACAATCAATCGTCAATGGGTTGAAGGTCCTCATTGGTTATCCACTGTGCTTGATGAATGGAGAATCTAATAAGTCTTTCCTGAGAGAGGAAGGTGTTGAAGGTGTCTGACTCCATCTTCAATGACCCTACACAAGGTTAAAATGAGTCTGTTTGTGCCTCCTCCTCCTCACTTCACCAATCATAATATCCTATGCCATCATAGAAGATATACATCAAATATTGGTTAATCTAAGAGGGTCTATTCTTCATTCTAATGTTTCTTATTCCTTCACCATGCTTCATTCACTTCATTCCCTATTTTAGTGTATGGCCTTCTGTTATTGTATATATATATTGTCTCTCATTAGTACGAGTGGCTAATTTTGATTGATTTTCATTGAGAGTACACACACTAGACCCTCCCAACTTCATAAATACTTATTGACCTATTATTATGCATATTATTTTCATGTTTATCTCCTTGCACTTGTTCATATTTTGTTGCTTATATGCTTAGACACCATCTTGCAATGTTTGCTTCCTTACAACCTTGAGAGAGTGCCTTTTGTAAGATCGAAATAAATGAGTTCCACATATGCATGAGAGTGCTAGATCCTTTGAACTAATCATTATATTCTTGTATGCTTGGTTATTTGTTTGTCATCTTGAGAGGAAGGCCTACTTATGACAAAGAACTATGTTGAGATCCAGCAAGGAGAGAATAGACATAAATTATGAATGCTTGTAAACAATGTTAAGTGTATGAAATGGGTTTAAGTGTTTGAATGTTTGGTGAAAGACATTGGAAAGTGAAACACGATCCAAGTTCCACTAATCATATCTTATATGCAATTCCATTATCGTATTTTTTTGTTAATTTTTATTTTATTTCCTAATTTCTTTTTTTTTTCATTGTTATTTTGTTTTTTGTAAGGAACACATAAATCATCTTTTTAATTTTCTTAGCTAAGATAACATTAAAGCTCCCAAAAACATACAAACCTTGTCCCTGTGTTCAACCTCTTGTACTACTCTAATACCCATCTTCCATTGTAGGTGTTGGGTTACAAATTTATAGTTTGACCCCTAGGACCTAGTTAATTTAACTTATATTTTGGATCCACATTCTGATTCAGTCAATGAGGATCACATACAAGCTATAAATAGGTGGAAATTAATTTCTTATTAATGTTAATTGAAGGTTCTTAACTTAGTGGTTGTGAAACTAATGTTGTTCTTTCATGCTCGTAAGGGATAATCTATGGATTTTTCTATATTGGTACATTATTTTATGCAAAAATTAAATCTACCATCTCGCTAATTTCGAAACAAATATGTCGCATGTAAACTACAAGATATTGTAGTATTTAAGAGACTCATGTTAATATTTTGGTTCAAAAAATTGAATGGAAATAGTACCAAAATGTCACTGGTAGCATGTTGTGTGCCCAGATGACCAACCACAAACATAATGATTTGACTGAAATTTAATGGTTGTAAATATATAGGAAAGATATATTGTAATGCAATTAAAATAATCCAAATAAAATGTGATTGTTAGGTAGTTCACATATAATTAAGTTAAGTTACCAAGCATATAGTTTACCAACTTCTTCTTCTACATAGCCTACATCTTCAGTTGGGGCGATTAGTATTTCTTTGAGGAAAACTAAATCATGTAGTTCCTCTTTTATTGTCAATGCTTCCCTTTCTCCTTTTCCCCTTGAGTTCTTCAACCAAACTTAGACACACAGACATGCACACACACATACATACATACATACATACATACATATATATGTATATGCCATTAACTTCTACACGTCTTTGTATAACAAAAGCTTTTGTAATGACATTGATGAGGAGGAGGAGGTTGAATGGAAGTATAAACTTACAAGCACCCACAACAACATACTCACAAGAAGAACCAATGAACAGGAGGTCAAGGAAGCAGTGTGGAGCATTGGTAGCAATAAGTCGCCTGGGTCTGACGGTTTCAATGCTTTCTTTTACAAGAAGACTCGGGAGATTATTAAAGATGACTTGCTTGCTTATGTAAATTGGTTCCTAGAAGGAGGAAACATGGTGAGACAGGTTAATCATTCTTTCCTTGTTCTTATTCCAAAGAAGAAGGTCACCTCCTCTCTTGCTGATTTTTGGCCTATTGCCTACTACTCGGTACAATATAAGATTATTGCAAAAATTTTGGCTGCCCGACTGAAGATGATCCTCCCTTATCTGATTTCTGCAAACCAAGGAGATTTTGTAATAGGTATAAGTATCAATGATTGTGCACTTCTGGCTGGAGAATTTCTTTTGGACTACAATGTTATGAGAGGTAGCAGGAAGGCCTGCCTAAAACTAGATTTTTTGAAAGTCTATGATAGTGTGAGGTGGGAGAAATTATGGTGGATCATGCAACAGATGGGATTCAATGAGCAATGGATTGGCGAGAAGAAGCAATGTGTTAGGACCACTAGCTACTCCATCCTGGTTAATGGCACATCTGCAAGTCTTTTTAGAGGGGGTAACGGGCTACGCCAAGGCGATCCCTTATCCCCTCTTCTTTTTCTGATGGTCATGGAGTATTTCACAAGAAAGATGCAACAAGTTGAAGAATGGAAGGAAATAAAGCCTTACACTGTGCATGGTATGAAGTTCATGATGCATTTGATCTTTGCGGATGATGTTCTGGTTTTTATTGAAGCCAAACAACAATATCTGGAAAATCTTAGAAGTCTTCTGGGGAAGTTTGGGAAGCAAACGGGGCTGTCTGTTAATGAAAGAAATACTCATATTTTCTTGTCCAAGAACTTCTACCAGATGGAAGATAGGCTAACTCAAGCTATGGGAGTGGAGAAGGGTGAATTCCCAACAAAATATCTGGGATTTCCTATCACCGGTGGCAACCTTCAAGGTAAAGACTTTACTGAGTGCATTGATAAAGTGGAGGAGATGACTAATAGATGGCCAACATAGAAGACATCCATGGCGGGACGTAGGACTTTGATAAAGGCTTCCATAGAGGGACTTCTCATTTTCTGGGTACAACAAGGCGAAATTCCCGGATCTGTTCTGGATAGAATTGAAATGAAGATGGCCAATTTTCTGTGGGGATGTGAATATCATCCTATGAAGTACTCCAAATTAGCTTTTCCTACAGATGAGGGAGGGATGAATCTAAAGACCCCCAGAGACATTGCCAGATGGGGAACCATGAGAAGGCTCATTGCTTTTCAAAAAGGCATGCCTACTTGGGGAAAGTGGATGAGAGACAAATATCCAAGGGGGCTGGATTTTATGCCAAAGACAAGAGAAGGATACTCAATGAGCATCAATGTCATGAGGAAAACATAGCCACAAATCAAACACTTGTTTATCCCTAATGATTCTGGTGGATGGCAGCTGAAAGATAAGAAGACATGCATATGGGAGGTGACCCGGATAAGGAGCGCAAAGGACCTATTGGGCGATCAAATATGGGCTGGTAGGTGGATGCCAAAATGGAGCATGTGTGTTTATAAATTTCTGCATAATATTCTTGCTACTCTGAATAGAATAAAGGGCTGGAATTATGATATCTCTACAATTTTCTTGCTATGTGGAGAAAAAGAAGATAGCCATAGCCACCTTGTGGGAGAATGTGAGTTCACAAAGGAGATTTGGGAATATATATGCAGAGAATTCAGACTACATATTCAACTCTCTGCTAATCTGAAAAGAATGCTTGCTAGGTGCAGCAGTCATGAAAAGAAGTATCTCTTGTTTGCTGGCTTATGCTACTATATTTGGGAAGAGAGGAATGCTAGAAGACACTAAGGAAAGTCCATGAATGCTATAAGCATTGCTGTTAAAATATGTAAATGTGTCAGATGTAGACTACGCATTAGCTAGCTGAGTGTTTGTAGCTTTACTTTGGGTGTATGGCATTGGGCTTACATGTAATCTTGACCTCCTATATTTTTAGGGGGAAGTCGGAATATATTTACCTGATTTTGATATATATGTATATGCTTTCGGCCTCTACCACAGGCATGGGAGGGGGGAGAAATATTTCTCTCATAATCCCATACATATATATGTATGTATGTGTATCTATATATATATATATATATATATATATATATAGAGAGAGAGAGAGAGATAGTGTGTATGAATAGAAGACAAACATGTAACTGGAATGATTGAACAATGGAGGTGGGTTGATATGACTTCATTAGAAGGGGTATTCTATAGGAGTGAAAAAGTAATTAGGAAATGCCTAATCTTATAAATAAATCCTAGAAAGGGACATGCAATATGCATTGGCCTCCATCGACCAAGGCATTTTTACTTAGTGAAAATAAGTTGACATAGACAATCCATTCTTAGTTGTGTAATATTTGTTTGAGTAGACATTTCCTTATAAAGAAAACTAGGGGTATTTGGACATACTTTGCTACCTTTATGATATTTAGATTCAAACTCCTTTTAGGCAATATCATTGCCTTCTTGTTTACAACCTTTGTATTTCTAAAATAACTAGCTCAATAAATTATTTCTACACATATTATGTTTCCTTTTGTCTAATAGATGTTCTTCTTGGTGGGGGGTGGGTAGCCCAACAATGTAGCTCGATAATCCATAATGAAGGGGCCCGAGTTTGACTCTGGATACTCTTTGTGGTTCAAAAGGGGCTAGTATTTGTTTCTCCACGTAGTGGCATCTGCACAATGACATAGATGGTCCCGGGGGTTTACTATTGGCTAGGTCAGGTCAAATATTGGCCTTTCCCAGGAGGGGTTCCTCTTTATCTAAAAAAAAATAGATGTGTGTGTTCATGATGATCTTGAGGAATGATCTACTTTATTATTGGGTAACTTATAATTAATAGATATAGATTTTCTTCAACTAGACCTTATCTAGATTGTACAGATTTTGTGAGACAACAACTATATTCTTAAGAGTATGGCCCAATACCCTCAACAATCAACTCATCCATGAGGACCATATACAAGTCATAAATAGGTGGGAGCTAATTTCTTGTGGGTTTCAATTGAAGCTTATTATCTTCAGTAGTTGTTGCAAGTAATTGTGTTATTTGATGCTTGCATGAGACATTTTATGGAATTTTATCACATTCAGTGCATTAATTTTTAGAAAACTAAATCTATTTGATTGTCACTATACATATAATCTTTCTTTAGGTCTAATGGTGTGCATATTCACTAATATATTGGGTATGTATCCAATCTATTATTAGGTACCTTATGAGTGATACATCTTCATTTTTTGACTAGACCTGAGATTTCTTGGACGGAATTTGTGGGTCGAAAAAAGTGTTGTAATGACCGGACTTGATCTTAGACACCTAATTAGAGTTCACTTGGATGATGACATGATTAACTTGATTGAACATTTTCTAAGATTAATTAATGATGATATTTTAATTATGATTTTTTAAATGTTATGATAAATTCTTGGAATGATTTTATATATATTTAGGGTTTGCGGATTTTAAAAACCCTTATCAGTCAAAATTTGGATTTTGATACTATATCGGTATAAAATGTGATAAATACAATGGTGTCACATTTTTTTTTGTATTTTATATGCAACTTAGAATTCTTTTAATTTGTATATAGATTAAATGACTACAATATAATTTTTTTTGCAAAATATAAGAATTTGGAGTGCAATTTAAATATGTTGGTCGGATGAATTTCACCCAAAACTCAGTCGACAATGCGTTCCGACTGAATTGTAGCAGTGTGGTATTTGAGTTTTTACTTACTGGTTTATTCTTTTAGGCTGAAATTTTAACCCTATCTTGTAAACCCCATTTCAGATAGTTTGTTGAATTCTCATAATTGTTGGAGCATATTTAACTAACCACAAACCCCTTCATCGGTTGAGTTTAATGATAAGAACAACTCAACCAATAATATTTTTTTATGGGAAAATGCAACGAAGGACTTGTTTATAATTGTTACAAGCGCTTCAATTGATATATATCACCAACCCAACACCCTAGTAACTCCCATAATCTGCCATTCAATTTAGAGATACACAATTCTGATGGGAGAGAGAGTTAGGGTTTGGAAGGGGAAAGAGGTGGAAGTGATGATCTTGGGTTTAATCTTCCTAGAATTTATGAGATCAAGCAAGTTGTTCTTCTTTGGATAGGTTTTCATGTGAATCTTGTCTATCTTGTATAAATCTTGTACTCCCTTTGATTTGAATCAAAATCATATAAAATCAAATTTGTTCTCTTTCTTTCTCTGTAATTTCCCTTATCTAATTCCTAAGTTGATTAGAGCAAGAAATGAATTGAATATGTGGGAGTTGGTTGGGTTTATAAAAATTCAGAATATGGGTAATGTTTTAAGGTTCATGGTGCATTAGGTGGGTGTTTTTTCCCCTATTGAGATCTATAACCATGTTGAAATCCTAATTCTATCCAACTAAAATAAACAAGATCCTTGCTTGTATTTGTAAGCGATTGGGTAATCCATTGGGAAGATATATAGGAAATGTATGTTATTGATTTAGTTTCATTTTTATTGACTTGCATTTGTCTATTTTCTGATTTATTGATTCAAGTTGAATGAAAAATCCCATGATTATAGAACTATGCTTCTTAATACTAATATTTCTTAAAAATCATCGTAATGAATGATATGCTAAAAAGTTTAGTGGACTGTATAGAATTGTGTTTGAATTGAATAAGAATGAGTTAATCAACATTGAATTTAATGTGTCATGCATACTGAGATCAATATGATAGCTTAAATGAGGAAATCCCTTTAGGGATAATGTTTAGGGATTGATCCAAATGATCCAATGAATTGATGAATACTTGTAAATAATTGATGGATTGAACAAAAATGAAAATTAAGGTCTCTATGTTTTAACATTAGACATAATAAAATACAATGCAAGCTGATGAGGTTGTGATTAATAAGGTTCTTATTATGATCAATAAGATGTAAGAACAAATTCAATTCTTAAAAACCCAAAATTTAATTTTGGACTGAGAGTGGGATATAAAGTTATGATTTCTATATAATTGTGTAGATAGAAAGATATCCACTAGTTAGACAATATTATTTCCATTGAAGGTAAGAGATACTATTAATGATTTAAATAACCCTAATGTATCACCTAGAGAATGATTTAATTATTAGGGAATAAATCCTACATCAATGCAACTCTTTTCCACAAATCATGCAATGATAAATTAAGAATGTAATTTACAAGTAATAAAGGAGTTAAATTATTCGTAATATGATACAAAGCTTAATTCAAATAGTTTTATGAGTAATTTAAGGTTATTTTTAATTACAAAACTTCCAATGAAAGTAAATAACCTAAAACATGAGTATTCAAATGCAAGAATTGAAATACAATAAGATGAGTTGAATTACTACAATAGGTAATGGGTGAAAATAAATTAAACTAATATGATAAAATAATTAACTTGCATATTCAAAATTATCTAAATGGAATAAAATACACAAAAAATGGACTTCAAAGGAGAGAGTAACTTTTCCAATAAGTGACATTTATAATGAATGACTCATATAGTTATACTGAGTGTGATAAATAAAACAAGTTCACATGAACATGAAATGAAGAAAATTAGTAGTTGAATCGGAGAACCTAACCCTAACCCAAATATGATGAGTAACGAGATAGTTATGATGAGTGAAGGTCTATGGAATTTAAATGATTAAATATAATGACTTATAAAGAAGAGAGTAAATCATGGTAGTTGATATGTTTTTGTAAGAATTCAATATGAAACATTAACTATGTGTTATGAATGTTATAAAATGGGATTACTCTATGTGTTAGTGTATTTTAATTGGGATAGACAATGTGGTATACAATACACTTGATTTAGAAATAATGACTACTAAAATATGTTATACTGATCTTATTACAAGTTCTTTTGTTATTGTGAATATATACATTGATAAGTGTGATATGGAACAACTCCACCGGAAATGTGATAGATTGAAATGACTTATAGTGATTTTCTTATAAGAACCATGTTTAGGGTAGATACTTGAGAATGATATTAACTTTAAGGCTGATAGCCTACTGATGATGATCTTATGAAATGATGTGAAAATGGGGATGAAACATCTATATTGTAAATAATGGATTGTTTTGTCTCTTGATATAATGATTGTCTTTCTTGCTAATGCTAACCTAATTCATGTCATTCTAGTTGTGTGAGAAGAGACATATATGATAAATGATTAATTAAATTATGTCTAGTATGACTAATATAATTAAGTAACAAGTGAAATGATTAATGCATATATATTTGGGAGCCATAAATACCACCCATAGGTCCATATTGGGGAAAGTAAACAAATCTCCTAGTAGTAACCAAAGGATTATGAGAAGGATTTATAGTTTTAGATTGAGAACATGAAGGTTAGACCACCTTCATTTAGGAGTGAGACACATGGTGTGATTCTAACCCTAAATCTTTTGTTGTGAATGTATTTATCCATAAGGAGTAGACTCTGATGACATGTAAACTATAAACATGAGAAATTTAATCATATGTGATACTATGTTCTATTTATTCCTATCTCATTCACTAGATATGAGGACATGAGCCCCTTTAGGAAACTGTCTGATGGACCAAGGTCTCTTGTCGATATTATAGGGTGTCAAGCTAAACCCTAAGATAATAACACTAAGTCAGTGACACAAATATCTAGTATGGTGACTTCTACTTGGTGAGGTAAGATGTAAGTAGTTTCAAGAAAAATGAATAAAGTATGAGAAGTCGTGTAAAAAAGGAGATGAAGATTGTTATATTACTTCTACTACTAATTGATAAAGCTATTTTTCTTTAATACATTTATTATATGTGGAAATCAATGGTTCTTCTATCAAAGATAATCCAGTGTCTTATCTTATCTTCCTAGTATGAAATATAATCATAAACTTTGACAACTAGTTTATGGTGGATTTGATATCTACTCTTGTTTATGAATTGATTTTAATTGTTATTTGGATAATTAAATTTGGTAGACATGTCTTTTGTGAATTTCAGCTTCAGGGCTAGAGGATGTGTTTCTACCCTGTATGGTGGGGTGTAATAAATATGGTTTTATTGTTATGTCTTGATCCTAAATGTTTAGATTTTGACTTGTTACCTTTCCAATAGGATTATAACTCTAAAATAATTAGTGTTTTCTAATATATTCAAGTATAGGATCTCAATGTTGGTTGAAAAGGTAAGGGTTTGACTAAATGAATGATTTTATGATTAATTATGATTTTTTTCATAATATGGATTTACTAAATTCTAGAATTTTTTAGGATTTATAATATCTTTAGGTTTATGTTAAGTCATTATAATTCACCTGATTTTGATGCATGTTACTTGTCCGAGTGGGAAATATCCACTCAGCATGGCTTTTCATGAGTCTGATGAGGTTGTTTCAGATTTTTTCAGTATAATGCCATACAGTGGAGAGGTTGTTAAAAAGAATATGTAAACATAATAATCTAGACTAGAATGTTCATGTACTTTCTCATTCCCTGGATGTGTTGTAGTTGAAATTTGTTTGGTTCATATATATGCAATATGTTGTGTCAAAGTACATGTGAGTAAAAAGTATCGATTGAGCTTTATAGTGTTTAACAATATTCGTAATGGACTTCTAGGTATTCAATAGTATAGTTCATTTTGAAAAGGGTATTTTTTGTTTTAACTAAAGATCTAACTATTGAAATAAATAACAACTAAATTAATAAAAAATCACATTTACTTTATTGTCAATTTGAAGAAATAAATCTTCAATCTAGTAATTCCCACACCACATATCACATACCAAACAACCAATCTATAATTTAATATAAGGTTCTTATGGAAAATCAAGTATTCCAAATATCACTTGTTTTGAGGAGTCAATTAACCTAATGATTTACGTATCACTTCCAACACTAGGAAAGAATGAAATGTCTTAGTATCCCCATGTCCAACATAATTATTTTATTTCATTAGATGAAACAGTTGTAATGGACTCTCCTGAGTTTTCCAAAACCCTTTCAACATGTAGTGGAAATAATCAGACATATTTTAATGACGGACAACCATTAATATACGGATAAAACAGACATTGATAAAAAAGAAGGATATATGAATTTAATATATGAATAATATTTGTTTGTCATTGAAACTTGGACTTCACTCCACCCATCCATGATCTCAGAACCTTTACGTCCATATTCATGATTTTATGTGAATAAGAACATATGCCTACGGATCCCATGAGACACTATGAAGAATGAATCTAAAATGAATTAAAAGGAAGAGGAGACCCCATGAACATCTGTCACCAGTTTGAAACATCTATTAGAGTGGTTGGAGAATTTCCTTAAGAATTCTCTTTCATATATGGATGAGAGTATAATCCACTTGTAAGGGAGATACATAGGTCCTTTGCTAAATAGGAGTCACTCATGTTCTTCTTCTTCAACATCTACATCTTGGTATTTGTTCCTCCTCCACTCCCTAGATGGCCACCCTTAAAGATCCTCTCAAATCAGCATGAATAAGTTGACCCTTGTATATGTTTAGGACTGTGCTTTATTATGTAATATGCCAAACAAATATTGTTACCCCATAATTCTCAATTAAATGGTGTAAAAGTTGCCAATTTTGCAATTTTCATGAAACACATAATAAGTTACATGATGTGTTATAGTATGACACATGATGTAATTTTTAGGTCAGTAAATGTTAGAAATATGGTGACATGATGTGTAATTTCTTGTCTTGGTGTGAAATAGTACAACACAATGTGTACTTATACAACATGACTGTGTACTTTCTGCAGTTCTTAAAGTCCAACGGTAAGTTAACTACCCTTTAACTGAGTTACTTGGTCATGCATTGTTCAAATTCGGCTTAGACATCATCTGATCTTCATGATATTTTGCATGTCATTTTCCAGATCAAATCAAGTTCCTTCCCAAGGTATTTACATTATAAAATCAATGCAGATGCAATATACCATAAGAGAATAAAATAACAACACAAGAAATAATTGGGTATAATTTTATGTCAAAAGGTAATACAATCATATGATAACTGATCAATTAAGGTGGTATTTGTGATATAAAATGTGTTTGTTAAATCGCCATGATGAAAACTATTGCTCGTCCTCAAGCAACCAAAATCAATAATCAATATGGAAATCAATAAATACAAACAACATGTATAAATTGCAATAGATATGATCTAGTCAATTTTGAAGTTTAAGAATTTCAAACTACCAGCCATTCGAGCTGAACTTCTCAAGGTTACTAATATAATTATCAATTGTGGTAGAATCGATCTTCATGAATGTAACATACCAAAACATAGATTCATTTTCTAACAATATCATTCTACTTCTTTTTCCTCTAGGATAATTTTTAATTCCCCTTTCATCAGATATAGATGGTGATATTTTTCTTTTTACTAAGCTAGATCCCATATAGTGTATAATACATACTACTATACACATTTTAATTTAAGTCAAATAACAATACATTGATGTGTATAAATATTTAGTAATTTTTGGAACATGCCTAATACTTTTAAGTAGATAATAATTTAATAATTGCATATTTAATGTAATAACATTTACTTCAAAATTTCAACCCAATGAACTATAATTAATAACTTAGTTCTAACTGCATATTATGTAATTGAGTAACTTAGTACATTAATGTAATTGAATAGTTGATTTAATGTACCTCTTGAGTGACCTTTTTACCCCTAGTAAATAAGTACTTTAATCAGTTTAAAACCGAACATACAATTATATTTATGTCATATAGTGTCTAATATACTCATCAATTTTGGTGGCCTAAATGTAGGATATGTCTTATTAGTACTTTCTTAATAAATCATGACATCAAAACTTTTTCACTCGTCAAAATCCACTGGATATATTTTTTATACTTACCAAGTTATTTTATTCTTTATATATAGTTTTAGAGAGTGAGTTGACTTTACACCCATTGAAATACCTAAAATGACAAAAATGTCACTGGCCAATTTTTGTGGTTTTATTATATCCAATAAATGATCAGATATCAAGATTATGACTCTAAATATCTAGAAATAATGCTCTTGGTAACATTTGATGACTTTCAACCCTAGATCTAGTCATGATGTCTAGTGGAAATATATAAAGTCACTAAAATCATCATTCATGATTGTACTCATGCACTTATAAGGGGACTCTCTTAAAAATATTTAATCCTAGTCTGTGGCAATTAACTCTAAGAATGATCAAATATTCTGATTTCTCCTTTTAATATCTTAGAAGTAAAATCATTCCATTTAATCATTCTTCGTATAACCACATTAGAGTTAGATGCCATTACTTGAGTTCCATATTATTTCATGAGCAAAAGCATCAAAGAGTGATATGAGTGAGGCTAGATATTTCTGTTCAACATCAAAACTAGATATGGGGTTGTATTAACCAAAAGGTATTGAGAGAATTAGTTATTGATATTTTGAGTTATAAACTTGATGTTTGATCATTTAAACATTTTCAAATTTGGGAATAAAGTAATATTCTAGAATTTAGGGAAGTAGGATGTGAATTAGATTTTGTAAGTACTTACGTTGTATCCTCTTGATTTTTAGATAAACAAAGACTATATATATACTATATTTGGGAGTTCCTAACATTATCTATGATTAATGTAAGATAAGAATAATTTCCCTTGATTTCTACCTTGAAAAGGAGTTTGTGTGTGGGTAATCTTCACATGTTTAGCCTCCATCCTAGTCATGTGAACATTGGCCCTTTCTTAACATAGCACTCTTTGTCACATGTGGGCCAGGTGTCTGGTTGCACCATGTCCATTGATCTTGTCCATAGGTTCACTTGGCGTGAATATTATGACCATTGGTCATCACCCTGATTCACCATCTTCCCATGCACCACAACAAGGCTGTCACAGCGTGACCACATGAGCGGGAGAGGTGAGAGAGGAAGAGGGTGAGGTAGATCCTAGAAAGTAGCTAAGGGTGCCCGAGGAGATCTCACAATCTTGAAGCCACCCCCAAATCTGCATGAGGGGGTGTAAGAGGGTAGTAGAAGGGAAATAAGGTCAAATGAAGGAAGGTGGACGTCGAAGGTTTGTAGGGGGTATATGAGGTTTTTGTGGTGCAAAATTGTGGGGAATGAATTGCGGTGGTGGTAGTGGTGTGGAGGGTTTTCATAGGGGAAAGGTTAGGTTTCATGCTAGATAGGGGTTCTACCTTTCTTCCATAAGAGGGAGTACACATTTTTTTTACAAGTATATGCAAGGGATCCAAAAAAGGTAAATTTGGATATGGAAATATTCACTTAATCATAAAGAATTGAATGCAAGAGAAATTAGGAAGAGGGGACATAGGAGGTGAGGAAAGGAGGGACAAAAGTTATGGATATAGTGTGGAATTCCTTAAGCTAGACACAAGGTTGAAGGACTCTTGCCTCTGGGATCCTCATCATACGTCTCATGGAAGGCCGATAATTAAGCGGACCACACCCAAGATGAAACAAGAATTGGCATTAAATTTTCTAGAGATCAATAATTATAAAGTAAAAAAGGATAATTTAGTTCCAATTTCCTCTCTTTTCAAAAATTCATATCTCTTAAACCACTACTCGATATGAGATGAAATTTTAGACGCATTTTCATACCAAAGAATTTTTTTAATCATAAAATAAAATCTCCACTAAAGATGCACATATGAATTTCTTAATTCAGTTTCATGCCTTTGCTTATACTCAATATTCCTTGGTTTGCCCTTACTTATTCATTGAGTAAACATTCTATTGATTGTGCCTCTCTATTTGGATAAATATGAATGGTAGTGTGACTTGCAGAATCCTGATGACATATTTGATAAAATATAAGTAATATGTATTTATTGGGATGATGGATTGGATTTTGATGTATTGTTGACTAATTTAGTCATATTTGAAAAAAATAAAGTAAAATTTGGGAAGTCGGAAAGATAATAGTAATTTTCTTGAAGAATCATAGTAATTAATGCCTTTATAAGGAGGATTTGGTAGAGAATATATATGGATAGTCAAACATATACCATGTGGTCTTCATTGTGCTCTGACATGGTATTTTTGAAACGCACTAACAAACTCACTCGGGGTTGAAATCCCCAAGCTTTTACCAAAACCAAAGTGCAATAATACCACCCTCAAGCGGACGTGTCTTATCGCAGTATAGTAAAGGATCGAACCCAAAGGACAACCTTTTTAAGAATCCTTGTCAGTCGAATCTAGCTCAAGTAAAATTAATATCTAGAACGATTGGTTGATTTGAGGTTACTTAAACTAATTACAAGAAAGTAAAAGCTGAATTAAAGTTGGGATTAGATCGATGATATGGAATCACTGGGATGGTACCGGGTTTCACCACCGCTACACGCGCAAACACATTCAATCACAAACAAACCAGGCAAGATATATCAATCCAAATAGAGCTGCTGCAAAACCCCCCGTGAGGGCGTTAGGTTTGCGTAAGCATCACCTTAGGCATCAAATGTCTCGTCACCATCCGGATCACTTACTTACGGCTCAGAAGAAGTCCGATCCTATTTCTAGTTTGGGAGACAGCCGTATTAACCGATAAGTGGGCATACGATAATTATACGAGCAAACATCGACGATCAACAAGAAGATACAAAATCCAACTAAGGTTTTGAACCCCCTGTAAAAGCGTTAGGCACACAGAAGCGTCACCGAAGGCTAGATGGCTCATCCCCTCGCAGATCATACACTTACGACCTCAAGGAATCCTTTCAGAAGTTCTCATCAAGGAGTCAACTTGTTAAACGACTTTCTATCCTACATATAGATGTTCTCACAATATAGGTAGAACAGAGATGAAGGCAAGCAATTAATCAAGCTACAAGCATAACGGTTAACCACGAAATTAAGAGATATATTCATTTCCATGGAAAGTTTAACAAAAGAACATTGTTTCCATGGGCAGCGGGGCTAGTCCCCGCACCCCAGCAAAATGGTACTACTCGCTCATGATGCGAGAATCAAGAAGAGTGAGAAAGAGAGAGAAATCCGCCATGAACTCGGTACAGAAGGTAGTCGCAACTCGGTGAAGAAGATACGACCTCCTACGTCGTGTCGGAGCAGATCTGGACGCGAACGGGAGTTGCCAAGACAGACCAGACAGTCTCCCTCGCTCCGTCTTCCTTCTCTCCTCAGCCTCCTTGATTGCAGAACGGGCAGTAGGTGAAATGGAACTGGCGTAAACTGGACTGGATTTGGATCAGAACTGTGTTCGGGCAGCCTGGCGGCGTCCAGATCCGATGCTAAAATCAGGACCCTTGGGGTCCTATTTATAGGCACATATCTGTCCCTCATACTCTTAGTGTGAGTCCAAACGGTCTTGGTCTTGGTTGCTAAATATCTCATGCAAACGGTTTGTTCCGTGCATCTTTAGCAAACAGTTTCATTCACCATTCGGTCTTGATGTTGGCAGCAGCGAACGGTTTGGAAATCATTTAATATCAAACAATTTTAATCACATGAGTGGTTTAAACGGTCTTGCATGCTATTCACAGCAGCTTGTCTAAACGATCAGTGTGGTAATCGCACTCCATTCGGTTTGCATGAGAACGAGTGACCAATCGTTCTTCACTAATAAGTACTCACACGATTTGTTGCTTGTTCGGTTCTTCACGTGGACAAATAAATTGGTTTTCATTTGCTACATCCACTTGGTCTTCGCATGGACCACTCATACGATTTTACTCATTTGCTGCTTGGTCTTCACGTGATACTCATATAGTTTTGATTTGTTTTAAAGCAGCAAACGATCTTGAAGTTTAAACGGTCTTCAAATGCAGCAGCTCATCCGGTCGTCGCTAGCAGCAAACGGTCTTGCGCATGTATTATGCAAACGGTCTCATAGCTTTGTACTTACTTTTTCATGCGGTTTAGCTTTGTGCCACTTTTCCATGCGGTTTACATGCATTGTCGGTTGGTCATTTGGTCTATTTTTGCTACTTTTGCAAACGGTCTTGGCTTTGTCCATTCGGTCTTGGTTGCCGCAAATACTCCAAACGGTCTTCACATGCTCAAACGGTCTTTGCTAAGGAAAAGCAAACGGTTTTGCTGCTGATGTTCACGTAGATAGAATGATCAGCAAACAGTCTGTATGCAGCCAGCCATTCAGTCTTCATGTACTTGCTCATTCGATCCCTATTACCGTTCAGTTTTGACGCAGCAAACGGTCTGCTGCCTTGTTGCCTTGGCAAACGGTTTTGCAACTGAGAACTCTATACGGTCTGCACACCCAGCCTCCATTCAGTCTTGAATACTGATACTGTCCAAATGGTCTGGCAGATCGAGTCTCTTCAAATGGTCTTGAGACCGCATGGGCTCAAACGATCTTGAGACCGGATGGGCTCAAACGGTCTTGATATCGCATGGGCTCGAACGGTCTTGAGATCGCATGGGCTCGAAAGGTCTTGAGACCGCATGGGCTTGAATGGTCTTGAGACCGCATGGGCTCAAACGGTCTTGGGACCACATGGGTTCAAATGGTCTTGGGACCGCATGGGCTCAAACGGTCTTGGGACCTCATGGGCTCAAACGGTTTGGGACCGCATGGACTCAAACAATCTTGGGACCGCATGGGCTCAAATGGTCTTGGGACCGCATGGACTCAAACGGTCTTGGGACCGCATGGATTTAAATGGTCTTGGGACAAATCTGTCAATTTAGTCTTGAAACTGAATGGTGGAAACCGTTTGGCGAGACCGAATGGTTGAAATCGTTTGATCAGATCGATTGGTCAGAACCAAGGGTGAGTGAAAGTGGGTCCAACTGACTGTTCAACTTTATCAAGACCTGCATTAAATCAACATAAATTCGGTTAAAACCTTGATAATCGAGTCAATTAAGTAATTTTGCACATTATGATGCATTTTGACATTTAATGAGTGAAATTATATATATAGAGTTGGATTTTTCCCAAAGTGATAATTGAATTTCATGATGAATATATATTCATCAAAATACCCCTAACTTAAATGTTGCTCGTCCTCGAGTAACACAAAATCTGAAACAGTCGCCAAATGAATACTTTCAATTCGTGTGATTGCTTCATCTTCACATCACGAATGTTTTCTTTCTGCTCAATATGACTAAGTATCTCAACCTCCTGAGACCACTAAACACATCTTACCATATCTTCGTTCCTGAGTTCATTTTCCAATATCACTTCCTCCTAACTTTTTCCACCAACAAGCATGTCAAAGAGTTTTGTAAGAGTCCAGAGATACCCGCAGAACAACAAGTGTGCATCCGATCTTACACTGGTGTTTTTCAGGATAGTGGGGGCATGCATTGTGCCATTAGGTAGAAAATGGAGTGAATGGTGGTATGGAAGAAGAAGTAAATCTCTCCTCTATTCAACTCAAGATTTTTATTTGCTTTGCAATTTCATTTATTGCATTTTTTTGTGCGAATCTCTCCTCTATTCGACTCGAGATTGCATTTCTTTTTGTGTGCATTTTGGCATCTTTTGTTTGCAAATCTCTCCTCTATTCGACTCGAGATTGCATTTTTGGTGGTACGCCCCTATTTATTTGCGAGGGGTATGGAAGAACCGGATAAAGAGGGAAGTGGAGTGCCACCCCGAACTTAGGGTTTGGCACCATATTCGGCTATTTTGTTTCTTTTTTATGGATGGAGGGGTACGAAGATGATAGAAGAAGTGTAGAAGAGAGTTCAGGTCAGAATGCAACTTGATTTACAATTCAGTGCACCGGGTCGTTCTCTTTATCATACTCTACTCAAATAATGACTTGATGAGGATCCAGTGCAGATTCCATGTTATTGTTCCACTAGTCAGTTATGAAGCACGACGTGTTTGATCCCTATCAGTTTGACAGACACTTACCATTTTTTCAAAAAATATCATGATGTTAGGAATCATAAGCTTCACAAGATGATTTCAAGCAAAAGGCTTGTTTCAAAAATTGGCCCTTTTGAGGATTTACTTCGAATAAGGAGGATATAATGATTGAAAATGCATAGCAATTTAGTTAGTGAAACCAGGAAGAGTCAAAAAGTGTCAAAAATTCATCAAGTATCTGTTCAATTTCTTTGAAAATCATTAAAGAATTTTGAAAATTTTGAAAAAATTTGAAAAAATTTTGAAGTATGAAAAGGATGGGTGTAGGTGGGAAGTAAGGTACGTACCACCCACCCTCCACCCTGAACTTAGAGATTTGCTCGTCTCGAGAAAACCCTAAGTCCAAGATGGAGGGAAAAATCATGCCAGAATGACCACCAGGTGTGGTTGCGTTCCAATCGGCGAACATCCTTGTATCTGAAAATCTTAAAGTTAAAGAGCAATTGGATCTTAAAATAGCATCTTGCGATGCTAATTTTATTTAATGAAATATTAACTAAGAGGTAATAACAAAATTGAAGAAACGAAAGTAAAATAGATTTATTGATCGGGTTGCCTCCCGACAAGCGCCTTTGTTTTATGTCGATGGCTCAACTAGATCCTTCAGCTTCATGGTGGGTCTTTTGGATTGGTGAGTTCCAACATTACTTTAGTGCCTATGTCAGTTGAGATGAAATATCTCTTTAAGCGGTGACCATTTGTTACAAATTCATCTAACTTTTCACTCCATAATGAGAAGGCACCATGTGGAGAGATGCTCTTGACGATGTATGGTCCAGACCAGCGTGAGCAGAGTTTTCCTGGGAATAACTTAAATCTTGAGTTGAATACTAGAACTTGGTCTCCCACTTGTATGTATTTTCTTTTCAGATGTCCATCGTGCTAAAGTTTTGTACGTTCTTTATAGATTCGTGCATTCTCATAAGCTGTCATCCTGAGTTCATCTAACTCTTGGAGTTGCAGAATCCTGGCTTGGCCTGCTTCTTTCATATCAAAGTTCAGTTGTTTAATTGCCCACCATGCCTTGTGTTCCAGTTCGACTGGCAGGTGGCAAGCTTTTCCATATATTAATCGAAAAGGTGTAGTCCCAATGGGAGTTTTATAAGCAGTATGATAGGCCCATAAGGCGTCGTTGATTTTTGTTGCCCAATCCTTTCGATTGCGTCCTACAGTTTTTTCCAGAATAGCCTTTAGTTGACGGTTAGAAACCTCTACCTGTCCACTTGTTTGTGGATGGTAAGGTGAGGCTACCTTATGTGTTACACCGTATTTTCTCAGTAAAGCTTCAAAGCTTCTTTCAAGGAAGTGGGACCCTCTGTTAGATATCATGGTACGTGGCACTCCAAAACGGGGGAAAATAATCTCTTTGAATAATTTGATCACGGGTTTGGAATCACTAGTGACAGTTGGTATAGCTTCAACCCATTTTGAGACGTAGTCTACCGCCACTAGGATGTATGAGAATCCATGAGAAGATGGGAATGGACCCATGTAGTCCACTCTCCAAACGTTGAATATCTCTACTTCTTGCCATAGATTCAACGCCATCTCATCTCTCTTTGTTATATTGCATGATCTTTGACATTTGTCACATGATAGGACAAAGTCGTAGGAATCTTTGGATATGGTTGTCCAGAAGAATCTACATTGCAAAACCTTTAAAGTAGTCTTTTTAGAGCTCATATGTCCTCCCACAGGTCCTGAGTGACATTGTTCCAAAATAATTTGAGCTTCTTCTTCAGCGATACATCATCTATACAGACCGTCGACACATAGTTTGAAAAGATATGGCTCATCCCAATGATATTGCTTCACATAATGCATGAACTTCTTCAAGGAATTTTCGATGCATTGGGGGTGGATCACCCCAGCAGCAAGGTAGTTCACAAAATCCGAGTACCACAGTATAACTTCTGAGACCTTCATTAGTTGATCATCCGGAAGGGAATTGTTAATCGAAATCTTCTCTATATCCTGAGTGTGGATGCGACTGAGGTGGTCTGCTACAACATTCTCTGTGCCCTTTTTATCTCTTATCTCCAGATCAAATTCTTGCAATAGGAGAATCCATCTAATTAACCTGGGTTTCACATCTTTCTTTTCCTGAAGGTAACGAATGGCAGCGTGGTCTGTGTAGACAATGACTTTCAAACCAATTAGGTAGGATCGGAACTTGTCAAAGGCATACATGACTGCTAGAAGTTCTTTCTCGGTAGTAGCATAATTCCTCTGGGCTTCATCGAGAGTTTTCGATGCATAATAGATCACATAGTGTTTCTTCTCTATATATTGTCCAAGCACAGCACCCACAGCATAATTACTGGCATCACACATGATTTCGAATGGGTGATCCCAATCAGGAGCTCTAATGATGGGGGTGTTTGTAAGGGCCTTCTTTAGTGTTTTGAAGCTTTTGACACATTCTTCATTGAAATTGAAATCAGTAACCTTTAGTAATAGGTTCGTCATTGGCTTCGTTATCTTGGAAAAATCCTTTATGAACCTTCTGTAAAATCCTGCATGGCCTAGGAAAGCACGAACTTCTTTTACATTTGTGGGTGTATCCAGTTTAGAAATCACTTCAATCTTGGCTTTATCTACTTCAATTTCTCTATTGCTGACCCTATAACCGAGGACAATGCCTTCTTTTACCATAAAATGGCACTTTTCCCAATTTAGCACAAGATGTGCGTCTTCACAACGTTTGAGGACCAGGGAAAGGTGCCTAAGACATGAATCAAATGAATCTCCATATACAGAAAAATCATCCATAAAAACCTCCATAATTGTTTCGGTGAGACCGGAAAATATTGCAGACATGCAACGTTGGAAAGTTGTAGGTGCATTGCAGAGGCCAAACGACATTCTTTTAAATGCGTATGTTCCGAATGGGCAGGTAAAGGTTGTTTTCTCTTGTTTATCTGGGTGTATGGGTATTTGGTAGAATTCAGAGTAACCGTCAAGATAACAAAAATATTCTTGGTGAGCCAACCTTTCTAGGACTTGATCAAGGAAAGGCATTGGAAAATGATCCTTTCAAGTTGCTTTGTTTAGTTTTCTATAATCTATGCACATCCTCCACCCGGTGACTGTTCGAGTGGGGATGAGTTCATTATTTTCATTCCGTATAATAGTTGTTGCACCTTTCTTTGGGATTACATGCACTGGGCTCACCCATGGCGAATCTGATATCAGATAGATTATTCCAGCTGTGAGCAGTTTAATGACTTCGCTATGGACCACTTCCTTCATATTTGGATTCAACTTCTGTTGATGCTCAATAGTAGGCTTGTGATCTTCTATCATAGGAATCTTGTGCATACACAGCGCTTGAATGACCCCAGTGAGGTCACTCATTTTATAACCGATGGCTTTCTTTCTTTCCCTTAATTCCTTTAGGAGTTTATTTTCTTGTTCAACTGTTAGATTGGAATTTATAATAACTGGGAAAACCTTGAGATCATCTAAAAACACGTACTTCAGTCCTTCGGGTAGGGGTTTCATTTTGGGAGCATCTGGTTTTTCGCTTATTTCTTCTGTAGTTTCCATAGCTTTGAGTTCTTCACTAGTGGCTTCAACATCTTCCTTAGCGGAGTCGAGGGATTCGATGCAATCTTTTACTTGTTCATCAATTGATTCATCAACTGATGGGTTCGTTAGGGCAACTTCTAAAGGATCATCTGATTCATGTTGCTCTTGAGTCATAAGTGACATTTGCTCAATGCAGTCAATCAGGTATACTTCTTCTTGCATACTTGGTCTTCTCATACTTTCAAAAACCTTAAATTCAAGAGTTTCTTTGCCTAATCTGAGCAGTAAGGTACCAACTTCAACATCTATCAGGGCTCTTGCAGTGGCGAGGAACGGACGACCAAAAATGAGAGGATATATGGCATCTTCTTTTATGTCCATAATGACAAAGTCGCATGGAACATATGTGTCCTTGCCCACCTTGACCAGGACATCTTCGAGGATCCCTAACAGACATTTTATCGAATTGTCTGCAAGCTGTATAGTCATACCAGTAGGAAGCAATTCTGCAAACCCAAGTCTTTTGCATAGGCTAAGTGGCATAATAGAGATGCTTGCACCGAGATCTACCAATCCTTTCTTGCATGATGAGTTGCCAATGTGACATGAAATTCCAAAGGATCCCGGGTCTTTTTGTTTCTTTGGCATCTTGCTCAATATGATATCCGATGTAGTTGTAGCCAGTTTTACAGTCTCATATTCTTCAGTTATATACTTCCTGGTGAGGAGTGACTTTAGGTACTTAGTCCAGGCTGGTATCTCATCCAGAGCATTCAAAAAGGGTATATCAACATGAAGTTTCTTCATAGCTTCTTTAAACTTATTGAATCTAGTATCAAGCTTGGTTTGCCTTAGATGAGCTGGGAAAGGTATACGAGGCTTATATATAGGAATATCAGGTTTTGGTGTTTCAAATTCTTCATCAGTAGGTTTCTCAGGACTTCCCTTATCTGTCTTATCGTCTTTTGATTGAGACTCTAGAGTTGTTGAGTTTTGGACAATCACAGGTTCATCTTCATCTGTAATAACCACAGGTGTCTTTACAGGGGGATCCGAATAGTCTTTTCCTGACCTGGTGGTGACTGCCTTCAACTGTTCAGGATGCTTAGGATTGTTCTCGGGTTGGCCAGCAAAGACTCCAGTGGGTGGCTTTATGCTAGCTGCAAGTTGAGCTAGTTGAGATTCTATAGCCTTCTACTGAGCTTGTTGGTTGGCTATCATAGTTTGCTGAGTTTGCAACATCTTTCCAATGGTTGATAGCTTGTCATCAGAAGATACGGGTCCTGCTTGCTGTCCTTGTTGTTGATTAAGATTCTGATACTGAGAGTTGTTTTGATAATTTATGTAGTTCCTATTCTGAAAGTTTCCCTTAAAATTTCCTTGATTCCCAAAATTCTGTTGTTGATTATACTGGAATCCTGGTGGGCCTCTTGGTTGATTGTTTGAACCAAATTGATGTGAGTTTACTGCTCCGGAGGGGTTTCCATATTGAAAACCTGGGTGATTCCTATTTTGATTCAGATTGTAATAATTTTGCCTAGGAATAGTGTTGATAGCATTAAGATTTTCCATCTGACCATTATCTCCTTGTCCACATACATTGCTCAGAACAACGTCATAGAGAACATTGCATGATAAAGTGGAATGATTGGTGCTCTTACATGCTTCATAGAATAGGGAAGTGGATTTGACCTATTCCGATTGCCGAGTGGGTGAACGTACTCTTCCAATAGCAGCTAGAGATGATTCAATATGATCTTGCTTGGCAACTAAGATCTTCAAGGTTTCAGCGATAGACTTGTACTTGGGAGTAGCTTCGGCCATAGCTACTTTCAAGACTCCTTTACGTACATATCTACCCCAATTGGCTTGATTTTCTGCTCCCAGGGTGACGACTCTCCATGCGCTGTCATAACTTTGACGCATGAAGTTTCCTCCAGACGAGGAATCTAGAAACCTCTTAATATCATCATCTACACCCCTATAGAAAATCTTGATGAGTTGATTCTTTGGAATTCCATGGTGTGGACATTTGCGTAGAAGCTCCTTATACCTATCCCATGCTTTAGCAAGGGTTTCTCCAGGAACTTGAGTGAAATTTGTTATCCGGCCCCTAATTTCATATGTGAGAGATGGAGGATAGAATTTTTCCAAAAACACATTTTGGAGTTGTTCCCAGGTGGTGATGGGTATTTCACTTTGCAATGAATTGTACCAACTTATGGCTCTATCAACAAGGGAATACTTGAAGAGACGGAGTCTAATGGCATCATCAGTGACTCCATTTTGCTTTGTCATAGCACATAGGTCGATGAATCTCAAAAGATGTTCTTGGCTGTCCTCTGCTTGTTTGCCATAGAAAGGGTTGTTTTTAAGTAATGTGATCCAATGTGCCCTAATATCAAAATTGGCATCATTGATGGGAGGAGGTTGTACTGGATGATGAACATTCATAGCTTTCGGGATTGAAAACTATCTAAGATCCTTTTGTAGTTCAGCTACTTGCGCTGCTGCTTGTGTTGCTAGGATTTCCTGCTGAACCGCAGCCATGGCTTCTTGCATGAGTCTCTCTCTTTGTGCATTGATGGCTTGCACCACCCTTCGGGCTACCTCTTCTTCTTGAGCCATCCTTGCTTTATTTTCTCTGATCTGATGATGGAAAGTTCTGTCTATCTCGGGATCAAAGCTCACTGTGAGTCTGGGGCTGTCCGAACGGTGCATACACTATGCCTTGGGTTGTACCTGAAAATAGAAAGATTTTGAAAATGAGATCCACAAAGTAGAGTCAAATTCAAGTAGATGATCGATTGTTTCAAAAGAAAAAGCAAAATCCTAGATTAGTCTTAAAAGAACTAGATTTGACCGACTGATTCCGTTGTCCCCGACAACGGTGCCAGAATTTGACGTGGTATTTTTGAAACACACTAACAAACTCACTCGGGGTTGAAATCCCCAAGCTTTTACCAAAACCAAAGTGCAATAATACCACCCGCAAGTGTACGTGTCTTATCACAGTATAGTTAAGGATCGAACCCAAAGGACAACCCTTTTAAGAATCCTTGTCAGTCAAATCTAGCTCAAGTAAAATTAATATTTAGAACGATTGGTTGATTTGAGGTTACTTAAACTAATTGTAAGAAAGTAAAAGCTAAATTAAAGTTGGGATTATATCGATGATATGGAATCGCTGGGATGGTACTGGGTTTCACCACCACTACACGCGTAAACATATTCAATCACAAACAAACCATGCAAGATATATCAATCCAAATAGAGCTGTTGCAGAACCCCCCGTGAGGGCATTAGGTTTGCGTAAGTATCACCTTAGGCATCAGATGTCTCGTCACCATCCAGATCACTTACTTATGGCTCTGAAGAAGTCCCATCCTATTTCTAGTTTGGGAGACAGCCGTATTAACTGATAAGCGGGAAGGCGATTATTATACGAGCAAACATCGACGATCAACAAGAAGATACAAAATCCAACTAAGGTTGTGAACCCCCTGTAAAGGCGTTAAGCACACAGAAGCGTCACCGAAGGCTATATGGCTCGTCCCCTCGTGGATCATATACTTACGACCTCAAGGAATCCTTTCAGAAGTTCTCGTCAAGGAGTCAACTTGTTAAATGACATTCTATCCTACATATAGATGTTCTCGCAATATAGGTAGAACAGAGATGAAGGCAAGCAATTAATCAAGCTACAAGCATAACGGTTAACCACGAAATGAAGAGATATATTCATTGCCATGGAAAGTTTAACAAAAGAACATGGTTTGCATGGGCAGCGGGGCTAGTCCCCGCACCCCAGCGAAATGGTACTACTCGCTCATGATGCGAGAAACAAGAAGAGTGAGAAAGAGAGAGAAATCCACCATGAACTTGGTGCAGAAGGTAGTCACAGCTCGGTGAAGAAGATACAGCCTTCTACGTCATGTCGGAGCATATCTGGACACGAGCAGGAGTTGCCAAGACAGACCGGACAGTCTCCCTCGCTCCGTCTTCCTTCTCTCCTCAGCCTCCTTGATTGCAGCACATGCAGTAGGTGAAATGGAACTGGCGTAAACTGGACTGGATTTGGATCGGAACTGTGTTCGGGCAGCCTGGCGGCATCCAGATCCGATGCTAAAATGAGGACCCTTGGGGTCCTGATTATAGGCACATATCTGTCCCTCATACTCTTAGTGTGAGTCCAAACGGTCTTGGTCTTGGTTGCTAAATATCTCATGAAAACGGTTTGTTCCGTGCATCTTTAGCAAACAGTTTCATTCACCATTCGGTCTTGATGTTGGCAGCAGCGAACGGTTTGGAAACTGTTTAATATCAAACGGTTTTGATCATGTGAGTGGTTTAAACGGTCTTGCATGCTATTCATAGCAGCTTGTCCAAACAATCAGTGTGGTAATCGCAGTCCATTCGGTTTGCATGTGAACGAGTGACCAATCGTTCTTCACTAATAAGTACTCACACGATTTGTTGCTTGTTCGGTTCTTCACGTGGACAAATAAATTGGTTTTCATTTGCTACATCCACTCGGTCATCACATGGACCACTCATACGATTTTACTCATTTGCTGCTTGGTCTTCACGTGATACTCATACGGTTTTGATTTGTTTTAAAGCAGCAAATGATCTTGAAGTTCAAACGGTCTTCAAATGCAGCAGCTCATCCGGTCGTCGCTAGCAGCAAACGGTCTTGCACATGTATTATGCAAACGGTCTCATAGCTTTGTACTTACTTTTTCATGCGGTTTAGCTTTGTGCCACTTTTCCATGCGGGTTACATGCATTGTCGGTTGGTCATTCGGTCTATGTTTGCTACTTTTGCAAACGTTCTTGGCTTTGTCCATTCGGTCTTGGTTGCCGCAAATACTCCAAACGGTCTTCACATGCTCAAACGGTCTTTGCTAAGGAAAAGCAAACGGTCTTCACATGCTCAAACGGTCTTTGCTAAGGAAAAGCAAATGATTTTGCTGCTGCTGTTCACGTGGATAGAATGATCAGCAAACGGTCTATATGCAGCCAGCCATTCGGTCTTCATGTACTTGCTCATTCGATCCCTAACACCATTCGGTTTTGACGCAGCAAACGGTCTGCTGCCTTGTTGCCTTGGCAAACGGTTTTGCAACTGAGAACTCTATACAGTCTACACACCCAGCCTCCATTCGGTCTTGAATATCGGTACTGTCCAAACGGTCTGGAAGATCGAGTCTCTTCAAATGGTCTCAAACGGTCTTGGGACCGCATGGGCTCAAACGGTCTTGGGACCGCATGGGCTCAAACGGTCTTGGGACCGCATGGGCTCAAACGGTCTTGAGACCACATGGACTCAAACAGTCTTGGGACCGCATGGGCTCAAACGGTCTTGGGACCGCATGGACTCAAACGGTCTTGGGACCGCATGGGCTCAAACGGTCTTGGGACCGCATGGACTCAAACGGTATTGGGACCGCATGGACTCAAACGGTCTTGGGACAAATCTGTCCATTCGATCTTGAAACCGAATGGTGGAAACCGTTTGGCGAGACTAAATGGTTGAAACCGTTTGATCAAATCGATTGGTCAGAACCAAGGGTGAGTGAAAGTGGGTCCCAACTGACTGTTCAACTTTATCAAGACCTGCATTAAATCAACATAAATTCGGTTAAAACCTTGATAATCGAGTCAATTAAGTAATTTTGCACATTATGATGCATTTTGACATTTAATGAGTGAAATTATATATATAGAGTTGGATTTGTCCCAAAGTGATAATTGAATTTCATGATGAATATATATTCATCATGCTCAATATGGATATTTCTTTGGTATAAATCTATGTTTAAAATTTCATCTTGTCTTATTTTGGGTGTACACGATATGATTTTTCATTAAGAGACTAAATTGGAATAAAGTTTGTCATTTTGGAGATTGGAATTATTAATTTCATGACATTTAATCAAGATTCGTTGTTTCCTTCTTTCCCGTGACTAATTAACTGACTGGTCTGGATAATCCATCATGTAAGGATCATGCAATTGTACGATTGTCTTCAATCATGTGACTAGTTTGGGAAAGTTTGCATGATAGACACAACTTTTCTCCCTTATATCCTCAAATTGTCTCTCCTCTCTCCATATTTTCTCTCATTCAATTCCTTATGATTTAAAGAATATTTTGATGTCTGAAATTTCCTCTCTCAGAGACAAGGCTTGGAGTTGTGAGAAAGAAGTTCCTACTCCCTCTCATGGAGGCAAGGTAGAAACCCTATCTAGTCCTAGTCATATGCTTTCCTATATAAAACCACTTCACACTCACAACAACCACTACCACGATTCATTCCCCGCAATTTCACACTGTGAAAGCCTCATATCCCACCTTCAAACCTTCCAACTCCACCTCCTCACCCTTGATCTCTTTTGTCCTTCCCTTGATATCTCAACCTCCCTCAGATAGAGTTGATGGTGACTTCAAGTTCGTACTATCTCCTTGGTAACCCCATGCTAGTTGTTTGGCTCTATCTCACCCTCTTCCACTCTCACTCTCCCTCTCTTGTGGCTGTACCACCATGGCCCAATTGTAGTGTGAGGGTTTCTAATGAACGAGGGTGATGACCAGTGGCTGTCATATCCAAGATGATTCAACTGTTGACCGGGATCAACAACCAAGTTCCAACTGAATGCCTCTCCCTCATGCGTTTAGGAGGCTCAAGTCGGGGAATGGACAACATTAATGCGGCACAATAGAGTCCTGACTAGATGATGAAATCCCACTCCTAAGCTCCTTTTCAAGTTATTAGTCTAGGAATATTATTCTTATCTTACATTAATCATAGATAATATTAGGAACACCTAAATATAGCACATTGATATTTTTTTCATTATAAAATCTGGACAAAACCAGTGGAACTACTTCCAAGACATGTTTCTCATCCTAATTTCCAAAAAATCTCAAATCTTACTTCGTTCCCATATTTAAGAATGTTTAAATGATCAAATTCAAGACTATAACTCCAAATATCTATAATTGATCCTCTTAGTGACTTTTGATTACATGCAAGCCTAGATCAAGTCATGCTCTTTACTGGAAATAACTAGACTCAGTCATATCACTATTTTATAGTTTTTCCCATGAAATGCTATTCAACTTGATTAATGTCATCTAACCCAAATGTTGTGGTAAAAGATTGAAAGAATGATCAAATCTTATGATTTCTCCTTCAAAGATCATAGAAACTATATACAACCATCTTCTGGAACATATATAATATAATATTGATCTACAAATGACAAGTTGACCTCTTGATAATCATTTCTAGTTAAGTTCTATTATGAAATAGATGTGGACCATCCCTCACATATGATTTTGTCAATGATGTTGGGACTTTGCAATACTCTTAAAAGCCTTGAATATATGTAATCTAATCTTGGATGCAATACCACACCGAAGGTCATTAACGAGACTTAAAACCCTAATATGGTCCTTGTGATCCCTATATATATATATATATATATATATATATATTGATTCATGTGTAATATTTTACATGAAAATACTTGAAAATATATATTTGACTTTTCCAAAATAGATATTTTGAATATAAAGCTATGATTTATCCTCTAATTGACCTAGATTATAATATCTCTTATTGTGTTGTATATGTATCAGATCATAGGCTTGGATGTATTAAATGTTTGAGTTACTTCGTTCTCTATCAAATAGTCATTTGTATTTCTTATATTTAAAATGACAAAATCTAAAACATAAGATAAATTTCAAATAAACAAAACTTTTTATCGTGTACACCTTCCTATATCTTGGAGTAAGGACACAAACTTTCTACACCTACCCTTCATATTAGAGTATGGGAACTAGTCTCTGTACACATGCCCATTTCATGGGGTAAGGCCACATTTTGAGGATACCTTGGTATTCCACAAGTAGGCATGTCTCATTCTGACCTATCATGTCAGATGTTGGTCCTAACATTGGCCCTCGTGGTAACTTCCTCTAGAGAATAATGGAATTCACAAATAAAAGTGATAGATGAAGATTTTTGAACTTGTTTATTCTATTGCGTTAGTATTTCTTTTTTCTAAGCATTATAGTTCTTTAAATATGTGATTTTTTTGATTTTATAGTGTACCATTGTACTTGCATATATTGAAATAAATTCAATGATTTTAGTTATAAGATGAAAAATTAAAAATATCATGCTTCTAATATTTTGCAATATTTGAGAACTTTGAACCATCTTCCATAAACATGAACTTGGTCGGTTATATAAATGTACTTGGGATGCAATATCTAGCTAGTTATTTCCTTTTCTTGTATCTTTCATATCATGTTGCCTTTGGGCACATTTTGTTCTTCTGATTCTATATCAACACAAGAGATGTTCTATTTCAATTATTACATGTTATATGTGTGATGTTCGATCGCTCATAATGGGCACTACAATCCCTTTAATATTGTCTATCTTGGTAGTGGGAGGGTAAGAACTATTGCTTGACACCTAATGAGTTTTCCTCTAGAATTTCTAAACTGGATAAATATATCAAATAGAAATGTATTAAGTAATAATTATACAAATGGTTGACTTAATTGTTTATATTCCTACAACGGCAACCTCATAGCATATAGACATGTATTCACAATCATCAATACCAACTAGTACTTTCAGTCATTAGGTTTGGCCGGTATGTTCTTACTATTATATAATTCATCATTAACGCCTTGGTTTGGAAGGTAGTTGGTGATAACTTGGAGGTATATTATATAAATACCTTAATCTAATCGAACCATTATAGTTATCTATATCACGTTGCTATATATGGATATTATGTTCAACCCATCCACAATTTTAAGTCGTTGATCCAAAGATGTATTGGCTCATAATTTCCATATGTGGTCTATTTTATATATGCATGCAGTTGTATTATTTGGTGAAATTGTTGAATGGTAAATTGTGAGTCTCTTTATACTGTCTTATCGATCCTGTCTACAAATTCCTTTTTTTGTAGAATGTTCTTTTAACTTATCCATATGCTGATAGCCCCCTCTCAAATTGGAATACCTGATGTGCATATTTTATATCATCTTTTGGACTGCTTAAGATTGCATTTTCAAATCAACTTTACCCAATAATCACTCTTAGTCATGCTAGATTTTCCACTTTATTGTTATCTTTACGTGCTCTATGGTATGGATTTTAGGTACAACATTTTTGCATCAAAATGGGAAGAAAACCCCACCATATCATCCATCAACACATTCCCCAATTATCTAAACATTCAGAAAATCAATGTTTTTGAAACTATCACAGAGAATATGTATCAAGATTTTGACATGTCATGTCTAGACATCGGGAACATCATGTGAAGATTTCAACATGCCATGTTGCAATGAATAACTTGGATCTAAAACTCCCTGAATTGTAACAACACATTGTGTAATGACCCCTCCTTCTGTTGTCCCTAATTATGGTAGATCGAGAGGGCAAGATCCATTATCATATTTATAGGTTTGAGGTTTACTAATTAACCAAAAATAATTATAAATTTCATTGAATGGAAAAGAGTTAGATAGAATATGAGAGATAAAATCTCAAAAAAGGAGTTCATGATATGGAAAACTATAGTTTGCAACTGGAAATAAAAACTATCTAACTAGATACTCCATGATAACTTTAAGTATCTTTTCTTTTTGTGACTTCTTATGAGGATGTCCATTTGTAGAATAACAATAGTTTAACCTAAAATGTCATGAAATAGAATAACAATCAGTATAACAAGTTATACTGGTATGTGGGAAAGACAAAATATTCACATATAAGTGTAACAATATAATTAGTTGTAGAAACAATTATGATTATAAAATCAAACAAGTACTTTCTTATTTTAACCTCACCAACCTTATCCTCTTTTTCTCAATGGTGTTCCCTCTCTTTAAGGCAGCCTCTTTATAGGGAACCCTCATTTTAGGGTTTGGTCCTTGCAATGAATATCTCATAACCTTCCCTCACTCGGGCTTGGTTTCATGCATAGGCCTTCCCTTTTGAGCTTTTCCTGAGGTGATCTTCCTTTCCGTGATTAATCAACAGACATCCCCATGATGACTTATTAACCCCATATTCATTAACTCACCAAAAATGTTACATGCTTTGAGCCGGTTATAGTTCGATAAAATGATATCCATAGTGAATTTATACATTGTAGGAAGTAAATAATCATGTAAACATTTAATTGCAATCCAATAAGTGAAACTTTGAGAAACCATGGAAGTCAGTTAAGGCAATTAGTCATAGGCATATCCACATACCTTTCTCATAAGTGATCAAAGTCTAAGAAAATAAATGCAGTTGATATTAAGAAAGCGATCACCCTGAAATTGATGCATATCACCCAAGTATTAATATTTTATTCAAAATATACAATTAAGACTGACTTGGGTTCCAAGTTAGAGTTTTGGGATCAAATTAGGGTTTGACTTCCCAAACCATTATTTAATTCCTTTTTAACTTGTAAACCCTAAATTTGATGTTTTATGCATTCTTAATCTTAAATTAAGTTAAAAATCTTCTTTTTATCCAAAATACTAAACTTTGTCCATTAAAGTGATTTAAGAAAGTTATATTCATAAAACCAAGAAATTAGGGTTTCCACATTGTTAATACATTAAAGATAGTAAGGTACTTTTAGAATTGAATGTGGATCTAGGTCTTGAAACTATTTTTAAATCATTAGATTTTTCTGATCAACTTTCATATATAAATCATCATCATTGAGCATTCCTATAATTTTCTATAATTTTAGCAATTTTAATAAATTTTTGCCAATGAGATATTGCCATATAGGCGGTGATCTTGGTTCTCGACCTTTCTAACTAGGTTGGGCTGAGCCAATGGGCTCATGCCAGCTTTGTGGTCCATGCTCACGTGGGCGCTCACTAACCAGAGTGAAGGAAGAGAGAAAAGGAAGGAAAGGTCGTTACACAAAAAGAAGAGGAGTCAAGGGTAGATGGGACTTTTCACCCTCTGGGATGTATCCAACCATGCCACTTCACGAGTATCTTGGGTAGTCAATGAAAAAGGTTGACTTTAGGACTCTGATCCCTTGATCGACGAGTGAGGGTGCCAACACCTTCATCTTACCCTGATGAATTCACAGAGGGCTCCAATTTCCCTCGAGGTGGTCAGAGTCAATAGGCTGAAAAGGAGGGATCTTCGCAAATGTTCTAGATAGGACCAGAGGGTCAAGGATGAGATGAGATGAAAAATTGGTGGTAGAAAGAGAGTCGTGGAGCCGAGTGGGGTCTCATCAACCAACTTGTGCTTTTGCATGAGTATTATAGGCCTCTATTTGAATTTGACTATGGCAACAGGGTTACCCTTGAGATAAAATTGGGAAATCCTTAATTGCCTTCCTAAGTGGGAAAAACTTTAGATGCATAGGCGTGGTTTCCTCTCATGAATATACTGGAGAGATTCTTAGGTTTGCACACTTACTGGATTGCAAGGAAAATGAGTAGGAAAGTCCTCAAAGCTATCTTCATGTTTCCTTTTCCTACTCGAGGTAGACTATGATCTACACATTGTCAGATCATGATGCAATTATCCACAAAACACGGACAAATAAAAGGGGTCGGGTTCCTAAATTTGGAAAAATCAATTCAATTGTTACATTTAATGTATATTTCTATTAATTTGTTTACTTTAGGAATTCTAGTAAATTTCATGTCTCTCTCTCCTTATATCCTCTTAATCCTGAATGTTTAGGGAAATTCTTATATACTTATAAATAAGTGTGGCTAGATTTGGGACCAACATACACAACTTAAAAGTGTTTTTCTTAGTCTCCAAGTTTCTCCTTTATTTCCTTTAATTAAGGCATCAGATTCATTCTTTTCTTTTTCCAACTTTTCCATATTTTTTGTTTTGATTACTTTTCTCGTTAAAAACAATGTGGAAACAAACCAATCCATCAGTTGCCTTCAACACCACTTTCTAGAAAATTCCACACAATTCTGCATGTAATTATTAATTACTCATTACCTTTTGTAATTCATTTATTTTGGGATTTTCACTCTTTCTTTTCCAATGTCCATTATTATATTATTTAAAATAGCAAAATTCAGATAACCATAACAAAGCAAAATTTACAAATTAAATCCAAACTTTTAAAACAAAGCACACCAAGTTTCTAATTTATCCTTATTATTCAAATATTTTCATTTCAAATATGTAAATGCATGTGGAAAATCATGTTACAACATCCTTTCCCTCTTATAGGAAGTTTTCCCTCAAAATTCAACTAATCATACAAAAAGACCAGGATGAGACTTTTCCATGTCCGTCTTCAGTTCCCATGTGGCTTCATCCTCACTATTGTACTTCCAATGAACCTTTAGCATCTATATCTTGTTAATCTTGAGCTCTTTTACCTTGGAGTCTATTATCCTCGCATGTGACTCAGGGCATGTCAATCTCACTTGGAGTTCAATAGGCTCAATTTCAACACACGGCTAGGATCCTTCAGATAGTACTTTGGATTTCACATACGGAACACATCATGCATCATACTATATTGTGGTGGTAAATCTAGAAGATAAGAGGCCTCACCAATCCATTCTAGAATCTCAAACGGACCAATTTATCAAGGACTCAGCTTCTTTCTACTTTTAGCTATAGCTTAGAGGGGTCAGATTTTCAGGAACACATGACTACCTATAGTGAAGTGAACAATTGTCCACTTTGTATCCATATATGACTTATGTCAATCATGGATCTCTTTATCCTCTTCTTGTTTAAAGCAACCTTGTCTGCATACAAATATAGTTCATCTAACCTCAGGAGGGTCCTCTCACCAACATCATCCCAATGAAGTGATGATCAAAACAACATACCATAAAGAGCTTCGTACAGAGGCATCCAAATACTAGATTGGTAATTATTATAATAGGAAAAATCAACTAAGGGAAGGTATTGCTCCCATGATCCATCCCAATCTAGCACACATATCCCAATAGATCTTCTAAAGCCTAGATCTTTTTTTCTAACTGTCCATCAATCTGGGAATGATAAGTGACTATCCATCAGTCTAGGGGTGATCTGTTGTGCTAAATTTCAACCTCCTTCTAAGTTCTTCCTAAACGTGTTTCCATAACATTTAAGTGAACTTAGGGTCACGATTAGAAATTCTTAAACTCAAAACACCATGCAAACAAACTATCTCTCTAACGTAAAGCTCAACTATGTTTGACACCTTGGTAGTGACTTTCAGGGAAAGGAAGTTCTCTGACTTTGTTAGGGGGTATACCAAAACCCATATTGCATCATGACCTTTTCTTGTCTTGGGAAGACCAAGAACAAAATCCATGGTGATCTACTCCCACTTCCACTCAAGAATCTTAAATGATTGTAGTAACCCATCAGGTCATTAGTGTTCAACCTTCATTTTCTGGCATGTGAGATAGCTAGCAACATATGAAGCTAATTGTAGTAACTCACCGGGTCACTGGTGTTCAGCCTTCACCATCTGGCACATGAGACAACTAGTCACATATGAAGCTATGTCCTTCTTCATTTATTTCCACCAAAAGTGTCGCTACAGGTCCTTAAATGTCTTAGTGGTGTCAGGGTGTACAATGTACTTCGATCCATGAGCCTTTTGCAAGATACGAGTCTTTAAGGGTAAATCCTTAGGAGCCCAAATAAGACTCTTATACTAGATTCCACCATCAACACCCACTGAGAGGTTTGCTTGAGGCTTTTCCACCAAACCCTTCATCTTTTCTAACTCTGGGATGGCTAACTGGACTGCTACAATATCTGACAACAGGTCAGTCTTGTCTGGATATTGACAAGATGAATGCTATCTGTCTACGACTGCGGAGCTCATCAAGCAAGTTCTTGTAGTTTCTTCCATTGGTTAATCAAACAAGCTATAAAACTAAGAGTTTTCTACTAAGGGAATCAAAAACTACATTGGCCTTACTGGGGTGGTAGGCCATGGTGAAGTCAAAATCTCTCAGGTATACCATCCAACACCTTTTGTCACAAGTTTAGGTCCTTCTAAGTCAAGATGTACTATAGGTTGTCATGGTCAGTGAGGATGTTAAAGGTATCTCCATACAGATAATGTCACCAAATCTTCAAGGCATAGAAAATAGCTACAAGTTCAAGATCATGAGTTGAGTAATTCAACTCATTGGGTTTGACCTATCTAGAAGAAAAGGTGGCCATGTTCTTATTCAATTCCAATAGACATACTAAGCCCATATTTTATGATTTAGTGAAGATGATAAAGCCTTCATTACCCAAAGGTATGGTCAAGATGGGGGTCGAGGTAATATTTTCCTTCAACTCCTAGAGTTGTGCTTCACATAAATCATACCAAACGAACTTCTCATCCATCCATGTGATCTAGGTCAAAGGTAAAGCAATCTTTGAGAAAACCTTAATGAATCTCCAATAATATCTAGCCAATCATAGGAAGTTTTGAATCTCAAATGCAGTCTTCAGGGCTGACCATTCTCAAATGGTTGCAACCTTGGAAGGGCCACTGAAATGGATTCCTCCAGATATAATGTAATCGAGGAACATAACTCGATCCATCCCAAACTCACACTTTGAGAATTTCTCATAAAACTTCTGCGTTCTTAAGATATCAAGGACCTTAGATAGGTGTTCACAATGTTGTTCTAGGTCATATGAGTAAACCATGATGTCATATATGAACACTATGATAAAGGTATCAAGGAAAGATTGGAACACACTATTCATGAGGTTCATGAACACACTTGGGACATTAGACAACCCGAAAGGCATAACCAAAAACTCATAGTGGCCATAGTGGGTTTGAAAAGTGGGCTTTGGGATATCCTCAATATGAACTCACAACTAGTAATAACCATATGTTAGTTCAATCTTTGAAAAGACTCGACCATTTTTGAGTTGGTAAAACATGTCATCTATGTTGGTATGTATGCCCTGAGAGCCAATCATGGGATGATTGGTGGGATACATTAAGATTGATTTGATAAACATCAAAGGCAAGCTTCCAATTCTTTCTGGTTCATTCATATGAGATAATGATAGAACAAATTGAATGTCTAGAGAATGACAGTACTCAATGATGTATGCTTTTAGGTTAAGGACCTAAACGATGAGATCATATGGATGCTAAGAGTTTGTACATTCTTATTATGTCCCTAGTCAGATGTCATTGTGGAAGGTAGATAGACAACAATGACACACAAGACTATATTGTGGTGTTGGTTGATGACAGAATCTCATTAGTCATGATATGGAGATATCAAACCAAACACATAGGTACTTGTTAGAGAACAAGTGTGCCAGACAGACCCACCGTGAGTTTGACACATGGAACCATGACATGGTAGTCACAGTCAGTTCTCATAGTGATGGTGGTGAGTGTGATTCTTTGACCTAAAATCACTACACTCAACACATGTCGTTGGGTACACTTTGACATCATCAAACGCAGTCCTGAAACATGGGTTGTTATAAAGGTGATGATTGGGTGGCTTTGACACATGGGGCTTTTGAGGGGTGAGTGATAGATATGGGATTTTTCCCTCCTAAGGGAGTTTGATATCCATGGCCACTTGATGAGTAGGATTGAGATATGCGTGCGCATGCATGTGTGAATCAATATGTGATATTGATGTCATACATATCTCCTCCAATCTACTCTGAGATCAAGAAAGTGAATGAACGTTGACAGGATGATTATTCCATGCCTTGAGTTCATTCGGGATATCAATGACAAAGGAATTATACATTCACTGTAACACCATTCATGGTTTGTAGGATTGAAAGTTGTTCTCCAACTTTCTATTTCACTTGGGTAGCACTGATGTGCGACTAGGCACCGCTCTTTGCTTGTGAAGTCATAAGTGTTATGAACTTTCCTTCCAACATGAAATGGGCATGCAGGGTCACACACTTAGGATTTAACCTAGAAGAGGAGTTTATCTACAAATGATGTTGAGATTGATTGCTAAAGGAGTTTAGTAGTTCAATTAAACACTCAATCAATTGATAGCTCAGTATCATAGTGTTCAAGGTGTTGGACCAATTGATTAGAGTATCAGATTGATTGAAACTGCAATTGACTGATTTTGCACAGTCTGCACTCCCAACAGATCGGCTCATATGATGAACTGATTGACTCAAGTTGGTGAACTGATCGGCTCATGTGATGAACCGATCGACTCAGGAAGGTTGAGATGACCGGTTCAAGGGTTGAACCGATTCGCTCAACTGGGCCAAATGAGCGAGTTGGGAAAGTCAGGTTGGCAAGAAATTTCTCTTCGTTTCACTTGTCCAATTTGATTGGAACAAGGATTGGTATTATGGATCAATTCAAAACAAAAGCGGAAAAGTCAATCAGGAACTGACCAGGGCAGTGAACCGACCGATTCAAAAGTGAACCGACTGGTTCAGGTGCCCCAACCGATCGGTTCAGGTGTGAACCGATTGGCTCAAGTACCAAACCGACTGTTTCATGTTTGAAACGATCGATTCAGATGGCACAATTGGTTATTTTGTGGAAAATCTCGAACGCTTCTACTCCTGCTTTAATTTTGCATTGCCTGGGGTAGAGAACCCTGTCCCATAACCCTCCTATATATAGGGGTATTGGGGGCTTCTCAGCAACAAAAACTTAGAACACCAGTTGCTCTACAAAGTTGTCATTCTCTCTAGTTGTGGTAACCGAGAGAGCCCGAGCAAGTGCTACCCGATAAGGGAGGCATAGCAAGGGAAAGACAACTGTAGAAAAGCATCTGGTTGCAGGAGAGTGTGTCGGTGACTAGTACGCCGATAGGAGGGTGCGACTTCTTCCGATTCCTTGTGGGACAAGGAGATCAAAGTTCTAGGTGGTCTGTGTGGACTACTTCAGAGGTGGGAGACTTCTGCCGCTCGGAGGATAGTTGTCAATCCCGACACTCCCGGTGAGACCAGGAGCTGCACAGACACCGTCCAAGATCAGAGGTGAATATCATGCAAGCCGCGAGGTAACGTCGCCGAGCAAGCCTCAGGACAAGGTATGTCTCTACAATCCATCCTTCCTATTGTATAGACGTTGACACGATTCCTTTATTCTGGGTTTGGGAGAAGAGAATTTTGTTTCCGCTGCCTTCTCTGTCTCCCCTAAAACCCAACAATCTATGTGAGGTAGAGGATGCTTGTTCTTAATGATAGCATGATTTATCATTCTATTTTCTATGCACATACAGAGCGATCCATCCTTCTTCTTTACAAAGAGGATTGTTTCTCCCTATGGGTATGTTATGGGTTGTATGAAGTCCTTGTTTAGTAATTCTTATAGTTGCTTCTTCAATTCAAGAAACTCGGAGGGAGCCATATGGTAAGGTGCCCTAGAAATCTAGTTTGACCCATGTGCTAGCTCTATTGAGAAGTCCACTTTTCTTCTAGATTTATGCCTAGTAAATCATCTGAGAACACATTAACATACTCCCAATTACCTCTATTTCCTTTAAGGGTTGTAACTTTTGCTCTGGCTTAGTCACTCTAGCTAGGAATGGTAGATAACCTTTATCTACCATCTGTTCTAGTTTCATCGTTGGCACAAATAGGCTGGTGGTAGCATCTCTCCTATCTCTAATGGTAAAGGATGCATGACCTGGTCTCTCTATTTGTATTTTCTTTACCCTATAGTCTATTTTTGTGTTATAGCTATAAATCCAATCCATTCCTATAATGAAATTAAAATCATCCATATCAAGCATGATAAAGTCAGTAGTGAGTTCATTGTTCATATATTTAACATGTATGATTGGCATTTTAAGGAGGGATGAGAAGATCTGACCACTAGGGGTAGTGACTTCTAAGACATATCCTAAGGCCTTGAGGTCCAAATAAAGCATAGTTGTTAGATTTCTCGAGATGAAAGTATTATTAGAACTTGTTTAGAATAAAGCTTTTATATTGTGGCCCGTTATATCAAGCATGCCTCATTATACTTGTAATAGTCAAACTATGCACTTCACGGTAAAAGGATAAGAAACATAATTATAGGGATTCTTACCTTCTATGAGATGGTTGGCATTGGTCTTCCTTATCAGTGGCAAAGAGCTCGGCTTGATCATGCTCTCTGGTAGGGGGCCCTTCTCCCTAGGGTGTTGCATCCACTGGTTGAGCTACCACTGGACCTGGATCTCGAGGGTTAGGAAGAGGACAGTTGAACCTGATATCTCCCTCTTGTTGGCAATGGTAGAAAACATTCTTCTCATGGTAACATCTATTAGGGTGCTTCTTCCCACATGTGTGGCACTCCAGGTGATAGTTCTCCTAATGAGGATTTACCTTTCCTCCATTCCTACCCTTGCCATTGTTTCATCATTGTCCCTTTTTGTTATTATTCCTAGGGACAAAATGCCTTCAGTGAACCCTATATATACTTTAGGCATGTTCTATGCAGGCATGACCACCTTATCCATGTCTAGGGTGAAGTTGAGGGCCTCAATGAATTTTTGGGGTTTTCTCACCATCACATGGGGCTTTATCAAAGGGTGTAGGCGCTCCATAAAATATTCCAATTGCCATTCTTCAGTCAACATATATCTGAACCACATCAGGTGGTGGAACTTTTGAGCATAGTTTACAATTATCATGTTACCCTGGTAAAAGAGTGTGAACTATTTTTCCTTCTCTTTCTTGGAAATGCTGGGAATAAATCTTATAGAGAAGATGGTACAAAATAACATCCATGACATTGGTCCATCATTCAGGTCTTGGCCCATGATATCACTATATGTTTGTTTCTCCTTCAAGTTTATGTTTATTGCACCTCTATAATACGGAAACCATTCTCCACTACCAGGATCCAAGCATCTTCCTTGTAGATTACTTGGTTTTTTCTTCACCCTAGAACTTCTATATATTCAGCTTGACAATGTCAAGGATGGTGGCTCTAAGACAATGGCAGACATGTAGAGATTTACCATTCTCATCTCTAACAACATCTTGGAGTGCTTGGGCTCTAATGGCCTCAGTGAGGTTCTTCTATTTCTCTAGCCAGAGTTAATCAGGAGTATGCACAACTACTTACCCAACTATCAGTGCGGAGCCATCAACATGGTCACGGTTATCCTTGGGCTCATCTTCTATCATAGGTTCTCCTTTGGGGTTAGGACCATCTTCAAGATTCGACATGCCAAAGGAAACATCCTCATGCTCATGGCCTCTCTCAGCAAAGTCCTCATCTTCCCTCTTCCTCTTCTTGTAGGACTCACCCTCCATAAGCCTCATCCTCTTCTCTGAAGATAGTCTCTTCTTGTAAGAGGGCCTCCCCTCTGGGTATACCTTGTGTGTGTCATTAAGCATGGCAGTAGTCTTGGTACTGGTCATGTTGGTTCACATAAATAACTTTATTAATCTCAGTTTCATATTTAGGTCCTTTATGAATCATAATATTGATGTTCATGACATCTTGTTGACATGCATTTTATTATTTGGTGGAGGAAACCCCTAATGCCTAATATCCATATCCCTAATCCTTCATAACCCTAAACTCAGAAGGAAAGAGGAAGCCATTATCAGGTCCCTAGGGTTTTGGTGAGTGAAACAAGGGGTCGATAAAGGATGAAATTAGGTGAGACAAAATCATAGAGGTATTTTATTTTGACAAAAATCCTCTAACTTTGGCCAAACATGATGCATAGGACCGGAAGTTCTTGTAAGACAACTAGCAATGCTGAGGAAAGTTTTGTGAGCCCTTGGGTCGGGGTCCCTTCTAGACCCCATTTTCTTTAGAAAGTACTCTTAATAATTCACTTGGTCTCTACAAAACTCCTAAAATTTAATAATTATTAAAGTTAAATGGTAAACCTCACTATGATTCCAAATGTCATGACCCCTTCCCTTTGTTATCCCCAATTAAGGTAGACCGAGAGGGTAAGGGACATTATCATATTTATAGGATCGAGGTTTGTCAATCAACCAAAAAGAATTACTAATTACATTGAATGGAAGAGAGTTTATACAATATGAAAGAAAAACTCTCCAATAAGGAGTTACATGATATGGAAAACTATTGCTTACAACTAGAAATAAAAACTATCTGACTAGATCTTCCATGATAAATTTAAGTATCTTCTCTTTTGGTTACTTCTTCTGAGGATGTCCATTTTGCATAATAACTACATTTTAACCTAAAATGTTGTGAAACAAAACAAGGATTAGTATAACAAGTTATACATGTATGTGGGGGAAATAAAATATTCACATGTAGGTATAACAATATAATCATCCATAGAAATAATTATGGTTACAAAATTGAGCAAGCATTTTCTTGTTAAAACCTCACCACCCTTATCCTCTATTTTGCAATGGTGTGCCTTCTCTTTAGGGGGGCCTCTTTATGGGGAACCCTCACTTTATGGTTTGATCCTTGTAGTGGACACTTCATAACCTTCCCTTACCTGGGCTTGGTTCCATACATATGCCTTCCTTTCTATTCTTGGCCGAAGGCAATCTTCCTTTCCAGGCTTGATCATCAGTCATTCCCTGATGACTTTATTCACCCCAAGATCTTTAACTCACCAAAGATGATACAGGGTTAGAGTAGATTATAGTTACATAAGATGATATCCATAGTGACTTTATAGATTGCAGGAAGTAAATAAACATGTAAATATTTAATTGCAATCCAATCAGGAAAACTTTGAGAAACCACAAAAGTCAGTTAAGGTGATTAGTCATAGGCGTATCCACATACCTTTATCAGAAGTGATCAAAGTCCAAGAAAATAAGTGTAGTTGAGATTAAGCAAGATATCACACTGAAATTAATGCATAACACCCAAGCATTACTATTTTGTTGAAAATGTACCATTAAGACTGACTTGGGGTTCAAAGTTAGGGTTTTGAGGTCAAATTAGGGTTTTGTCTTTGTCTTCCGAGACCCTAATTACCATATTTAATGACTTTTTAACTTGTAACCCCTAAATTTGATGTTTTATGCATTCTTAATATGAAATTAAGTCAAAAATGTTCTTTTTATCCAAAAAGACTAAAATTTATCCATTAAAGTAATTTAAGCAAGTTATATTAATTAAAACCAAGAAATTAGGTTTCCATGCTTTTTATACATTAAAATTAGTAGTTTCAAGTACTTTTTGAATTTGATGTAGAACTAGGTCTTGAAACTATTTTTATAGAAATCCTTGCATTTTTCAGATCAACTTTCATGCATAAATTGTCATCGTTGGATATTCCTAAAGTTTCTATGATTTTAGCAAGTTTAATTAGTCATGGCCAATGAGAGCCCGTCACCTAGGCGATGAGCCCGGATCTCGGCCTTGCCAACTAGGGTGGATTGAGCCAATGGGGATCGATGATTAGTGCTTACATGGACACTCGCTAACCAGAGTGAAGGAAGAAAAAAAAAGGACAGAATGGTCCTTTCCTAAAAAGAAGAGGATTCGAGGGTAGAGTGGACTTTTCACCCTCTAGTTTTGTCTTCAACCATGCTACTTCATGAGTAGCTTGGGTAGTCAATGACGAAGGTTTACTTTAGGACTCTAGTCCCTTGAGCGATGAGCTAGGATGCAAACACCTTTGTCTTACCCCGACGAGTTCACCGAGGGCTCCAATTGCCCTTCAGGTGGTCAGAGTCGATAGGCCGACAAGGAGGGATCTCCGGTGAGGTTACAAAGAGGACCAGAGGGTCAAGGATGAGAATAGAAGAAGAATTGGTGGTAGGGAGAGAGTCGTGAAGCCTAACAGATTCTAGTGAACCAACATGTGGTTTCACAGGAGGATCGTAGGCCTCTTTTATACTTGACTATGGAGGCAGGGTTACCCTTGAGATGGAAATTGGGAAAATACTTAATTTCATTCCAAAGTTGGCAAAACTTATGATGGATTGGTGTGGTTTCATCTCACAGATATACTAGAGAGATTCCTAGGTTTGCACACTCAGTGGATCACAAGGAAAACTAGTAGGAAAGTTATCAAAGTTATGTTCATGTTTCCTTTTCCTAATCAAGGTAGATAATAATCTACACATCGTCAAATTGTGATCCAACAATCCACAAAACATGTGCAAATAAAAGGGGTTCGGTGCATAATTTTTGAAAAGTCAATCAAATTGTCACATTTCATGTAAATTTCCATTAGTCAGTTCCCTTTAGTAATTCTAGTAAATTCCATCTCTTTCTCCTTTTATCCTCTTATTCCTAAACTTTAACGGAAAGTCTTAATTTTCTATATCTAGGTGTGGTTCATATTTGTGACCAAAGTACACACGTAAAAGTAGTTTTCTTAGTCTCTAAGTCTCCCCTTTATTTCCATTTAAGGCATCAAATTTGTTCTTTTGTTTTTCCAACTTTTACATATTTTTTATTTTGATTACTTTTCTCATTTAAAAATGTGGAAGCATAACCAATCCATTAGTTTCCTTCAACACCACTTTTCTAGAAAGTTCCAGACAATTCCACATATAAATTGTTAATAACTCATTACCTTTTATAATTTGTTTATTCTGGGATTTTCTCTCTTCCTTTTCCCTTATCCATTATTAGATTATTTAAAATAGTAAAGCCCAAAAAAAACATAGTGAAGGAGAAATTGCAAATTAAATTCATAATTTTAAAACAAAGCACACCAAGTTCATAATATATCCTTATTATTGAAATATTTGCATTTCAAATATGTAAATACATGTAAAAACCATGTTATATCACATTATGTTGGCCAACCAACATGCCATGTCATCATCGATTGAGGTAGTTTGACTTCAATTATCACAACTAACATGCCATGTTGGCCATCCAACATGTCGTATCACCTGCAGCTTTCAGTCAAATGCAAATGTAACTTACCAAGCTTATATATATTGTTGGTATGTATGCCTAGAGATCGAATCATATGTTGATTGTAATGGCATATATTGTAAACAATTTTATTAATAATAAAGGCAATATTCCAATTTATTCTATTTTATTCAGTTATGAATAATAAATGTCTAAAGAATGATATTATTCAATGACGTATGTCTTTAGGTTGAGGACCTAAATGATGAGATCATATAGATGTTAAGAGTATATGTATTCTTGTTATGTCCCTAGTTAGATGTTATTCTAGAAGGATGATAGACAACAATAACACATAAGACTAGAGTGTGTATTGGTTGATGATGAAATTTCATTAGTCATGATATGTGATATCAAATTAAACACATAGATACATGTTATAGAACAGTGTACCAGATAGACCCACCTTGAAAGTGACACATGGAAACCATGATTGGTAGTCAGAGTCATATCTCACAGTGATGGTGATGATTTCTGGTTCTTAGACATGAAATCACTACACTCATCACATGTCATTTGATGTACTTTGACATCATCCAACTTGACCTTGAGTAAGAGTTTCCATAAAGGTGGTGCTCGGGTGAATTATGACACATGGGGATGCCTTTGAGTGATGTAGATGGGATTTGTCCCTCCTACATGAGTTTGATATCATGGAAAATTTATAAGAGAGACTTAAAAATGCTTGGTCATGCGCATGTGAGTCAATATGTGATATTGAACTTACATATATCTTAGACAGTCTTATCTAGTTCGAGGAACATGGATTGAATGTTGAAGAGGATGATGATTTCATGCCTCAAGTTCAATCTTAATCAGAGACAAAGGAACTATACAATGAATGTAACACTAGTTATAGATTGTAGATTGAAGTTGTTCTCCAACTTTCTAATTATTGGGTTAGCAATGATGCCTTACTAGATACCACTCATTGTTGGTGATGTCATTAATCAATTATGGACATTCACTTCCAACGTAACTTGGAACCTATAGGGTCACACTCATAAGATTCACTTGGAATAGGAGTTTATTCATTAATGTAGTTTAAACTCGATTACTAAAGTGATAAATCTTCAATTTAAACAACAATGGATGAAAGTTGATTGATTAGACTGTGAACTCATGGGTTCGAGTGTTAAATCGATCGATTCAAGTGTCAGGTCAATTGAATTAACATTGGCAATCAAAACCAAGAGATCACTGGTTCTACAAGTGAACCAATCAGCTCCAATCTAAGAATTGACCAGTTCAGGTTATGAACTGACCATTGGGTTGATCAATTTGATAGGATCAAGGATTGATGTTAATGTCATGTTGTGCATCAATCAGATATTTATTGCCAATATGATTTTAATTGGGAAACATGGTGAAACAACCGGTTCAAGAGTTGAACCGATCGACTCACATGAGAACCAACTCATTCAGTAGTGAACCGGCCGGTTCATTGGTCATATGTTCTAGAAAATTCATGAAATTCTACCTCTTCAACTCCCTCTCAGTCTGGAAGCCCTGACCCTGGCCTCTTATAAATAGAGGGGTATTGTGGGCCTTCCATAGACACAACAATACACTCTCACAATTGTTGTCTAATTTAGTTGTGGTAACCAAAAGAATTTTGCAAGTTCTACCCATCAAAGGGAGAAACAACAAGGGAGAGATAATTGGGAGAGCAAGTCTTCTATGGCATGTTGACAAGGAGAGAAAACTCCTTCATGTCCATTCATCTAGAATGACAAGAGTTCTTGGTGGTCCGCGCGGACTACCATAGAGGCGAGGAGGTTGTGGTCTTCCTCTAGGAGGACAAAGTCAACTGTCATCCACGGTAATCAACCAGGAGGACACTACTAATGTTGTCTAGGTGTAACATGAAGAAAGGTTCACTCTACTACAAGGGATATTCGTTGGACTTGCTCCAGGGTTTGGTATAATCCTTGAAAATCTCTTTTTCCCATTACTTAGTTGTTGATGTGATCTACAGTTTAAAGGGAATATGGCAAGTTAAATTTTTGTTTCCACTACCTTATCTGATGCCATATTTCCCTACATTGGTATCAAAGCACCATGTCAATTTACCATGCTTTGGGATTTAATAGATATGATCGGATTTCTATGTTTTCATTTATTTATTGCACAATGATGTGAATACTTAAAATGATTAATGTGCATATTTGACTAAATCCCACATATAATAGTAATATATATAGTATGATATATATGCAAAACTTGTTTCCTTAAAATCATTTTGACCGTGATTGGAAGCATGGTTATGGCCTTTACCCCAAGACCTTTTGTGCTTGGTTGGATGGTAGTTGTACCCATTTATGTATTGGTTTGCATACCGAGCCTCTCTCAAGTTTTACACATGTCAAAGTATTAGTTCTTTCCTTCCTATGCTCCCCTCAAATGTCACTTGAGGTTTACCAACTCAATGTATTATGTTAATAGGACTAGGATAGTTTTTTTTGTTATGGAAAAGTGGACGTTCTACACTAGACGACCCAACCAGTTCAAAAGACGAGCCGAACAACTAGAGGACCAAGGAGGCAAATGATAGGAGGGAGAAACAATCGGTTGGTGGCCCAACTAGGTGGCCGGAGGAGTCTAGATGTTGCAAGTACTAGAGACCAGACAACAAATATGTGAAACCAACCGACCTACCAAGAGGCCAGCCGATTGGTTCAAGTGTTGAACTGATCGATCGATACTGGTTCCAGTACATATCATTTCCATGTATGATGTAGACCTTAGGTGGTAGTAATTCCTTGTTGCTCTAAGGAATTATGATAGGATGGCCATAAACATTGCTTATGTTTATTATTGTATGTTTTTGTTGTGGTTATAGCATGTATATGATATGTACTATAAGTATGTGGTGATTGGATATGTATATGTATATAAATATAGAAATTATCAATATAATATTAAGTCTTTGATGACTTCCATAAGAAATACACATGAATACATATTTGACTAAGCGTAGATTATGTCAAAGCATGATGTGTTGTCCATCTCATAGAAGTGTGATGGTATATACGTAGATCTACCAAAGCATAATGCATATTATACCGTGTTAAATTTTGAGCCATGCTTAACAAGGTGATCTTAATGAGATTAAGTACCTAGAAGCTTGAAGATGGACTGTGGCACATAGTTGTTCACACCATATATCCAAGAGTTACATCTAGATGATATTGGTAAAGGTTGCCTAAGTAGTCAAGTTGTGGATGATTAACTAAAGATGACTAATGATTTGATGAAATATGGATCATGTCTCACTAGAAGATCTTACGACACAATATTTTGAATTGATAAATGAGGTTTAACAATTTGAACAAAATAGGTAGAGCAATAATTAACTAAAGGCCTACTTAAATATTTTCAAATTTTATTATAATCAAATAAAAAAGTGTTTTGGAAAACTATAAATTTTATCTTGTAGTATCAAATGACGATAAATAACATGTTTTCCTTGCGATCGGTCCTTGAGAAGGACAAGTTGAACATGAATAATTTCCATGATTGCTTCAGGATGCTGAGAATTATTCTCACGTAGGAGTACAAGCTCTATGTCCTAGAAACACCAGAGCCCGATCAACCTTCTCATACTGCACCTAAGACTGATAGGGATAATTACAATAATCACTCTAAAGATGTCATGGATGTTAAGTGTCTGATGATATGCTCAATGAACTATGAGTTGTAGAGAGAATATGAGAATATGGATGTTATTGATAAGGTCACACATCTTATGAACATATACCAATATCAGGCAGGATAGGAGAGATATGATGTCTCTATGGTGATGTTCAAGTGCACCATCATTGAAGGAGATCCAGTTGGTCCCCATCTTGTCACGCTCATTGGGTATGTGAAGAACCTTTTTATACTAGAATTTCACTTGGGTCAAGATTTGTCCATAAATGTGATTTTGTAGCCATTCCCTGATTCATATAGCCAGTTTGTCATGAACTAAAACATGAACAATTTTGATAAGCCGCTTTTAGAATTTCTTGACATGTTGATGACTGTTAAATCACAAATGAAGAAAGACAAACCCAAATATGTGATGATGATCAACAGACGAATGGGGAAGTCCAAGGGCAATGGAAAATCTAAGAAGTATTCTAAATATGGTCAGAAACCTAAGTCTTCGACACTCAAAGAAAAGGGAGGGGTAAACAAAGGAGTCCATTGTCACCACTATAACCATCCTGGACATTGGAAGAGGAATTTCCCTCTCTACCTGGAGTAATTGAGGAAGAAGGAGGGGATGGAGATGTTCACCTTAGGTATATATGTTATTGAGATAAATTTATCTACCTCTCCATCTTGGGTACTGTAGATCAGATGTGGATCTCAAATATGCTCGAATATGTATCTCAAAAGAGTTTTGGACTAAAATTGCAAATTTCTGTTTTGTAGAATAAATGGCTACCAACAACAATCCCTTTTCATTGCGATCGGTCCTTGAGAAGGAGAAGCTAAATGGGAACAACTTCCATGACTAGTTTAGGATGTTGAGAATTGTTCTCACTCAAGAGATAAAGTTGTATGTCCTAGTTACACCAGAGCCAGATGAACCCACTCCTACCACACTGAAGGCTGAAAGGGATTCTTACAAGAAGCATACTGAGGATGCCATTTATGTGAAGTGCCTGATGTTGTGCTCAATGGACTATGAGTTGTAGAGACAACATGAGAACATGGACGTAATTGTGATGGTTCAACATCTCAAGAACATGTATCAAGACCAAGCACAATAAGAGAGATATGATGTCTGCCAGTCATTGTTCAAGTGCGTCATGACAGAAGGAGATCTAGTAGGCCCTCACACACTCAAGATGATTGGGTATGTGGAGAACCTAACTCGATTGAGATTCCCTCTGAGCCAAGAGTTGGCTACTGATGTGATACTACAATCGTTTCTAGAATCACTGATGTGATACTACAATCGTTGCCAGAATCCTACAGTCAGTTTGTGATGAAATACAACAAGAACAACTTTGATAGGCTACTGACAGAGTTGTTGGGCATGTTGAGGATAGCTGAGGCACAGATGAAGAAAGACAAACCCAAATCTGTGATGATGATCATCAGAAAGAAGGGAAAGTCTGAAGGCAAGGGCAAGGGAATAGTAAAGAAAGGTTCTGATGCTAGCTAGTAGCCCAAGACATCTTCAACTCTCAAATTCAAGGGAGGGGTGAGCAAGGGAGGAAAATGTCACCATTGTCATGAGGTAGAACATTGGAAGAGAAATTGCCCTCTCTACATAGATGAACTAAAGAAAAAGGAGGGGATGGAAGTCTCCACCTCATGTATTATTAAATAAACTTTAAATGCTTTTTTGTCTTAGGTATATGATACCAAGATATATATCTGACATATATGATGTGCATGATCTGAAAAGAAGTGATGGCCTTTATGAAAGGACCAAGAAGGAACACTCATCAACATTGGAGCAAGTGTTGCTGCCATCGATAGATGTACCTTTTAGTTTATTTCAGCCCAAAGGGCATGTATAGAGTTATGAACCACTATTTCTTTTTTCCAATAAATAGAAACACTTTATTTCAATAAAGTTCATGTTTCAATTTCAAAGATATGATCGTTTATGTCAAATGCCTTATTTATCTTGTGGTACTTGATATGCATGAGATAAAATAAATAATACCTAAAAGTTATTGATGACTCAAACAATAAATTAGCATATCATGAGAAATCCATCTCTAAGTTCCATGTTGATGGATAAACTAGACTCGCTTAGTTAATGAACCATTAAGAGATATGAATGTCTTGATGACAGGTCAATTTTCACTAGATGTAGTGGGAGAATGACTATTCTATTAGGCATAATACATATTGATGTATATACATACCTACTAGAATAAATGTTAACACTTCAAATATGGTATTTAATGTGATACCAATATGAATATCTTGAAATGTTCAATAATATCATAAATGAAGAATGGACTTGGTAAAAGTAGTAATTCTTTGATGTGATCAATGAATGAGATACTTAAACCAAATGTTTGAGGACCTTGTGAATAACTATGATAGTGTATCATAAAAAACTCATGATTAATGCATAATGATGTCTAAATCAAAGAAGGAATCATACTCTAAATAGTAAGAGTATGATCATCAAACAAATAACTAATCTTCTAGAATTCTTCTAAAGAACATGCTTTACACTAAATAAACGTACAAAAGGAGATTAAGAATTACAAGTGTTGTAGATTCTCAAATTCCTTATGTAACAGATACACCTCATATATCAAGTAGATAACACCTTGAGCTTGATGGATAATGATATCCTACAAACTTAAAGGTGATTAATTGGTCATATGATGATGAGCCAATAATGTATCTAGATGATGTTGAGAAACAAGATTATGAGTTATGGCTTGAAGCCATAAGATCCAAAATGACTACCATGTGAACCAAATAAGGTATGAACTTAATGGTAGAACTTACAGGGATAAAACCCATAAGTCCAATTGGGTCTCAAGAATTAAGACTAACATGGATGACATTTGAAGGGCTGATTGGTTGAGATAAATGCAAGTGAGTTCAAGAAGTTGAACCTGATGATTTTATTTAACCAATTGTAGTGGGATCATGCTTGCTATTGAAACTTAAAGACTATGAAATTTGCCATATGGATATTAAAACCACATCCTAGTAGGAATAACTTGAGGATGTGTATGTGACACAACCTGAAGGGTTTTATAATTCTATTAATGCAAATGCAGTATGTAAATTGCAAGAGATTAATCAATATGATTGATTAAATACAAGCACCTTAGAATTGGAGTTCTTTACTTTGATTATATAGTCAAAAGGTTTGACTGATATATCAAAATAAAGAAGGGATCTATGATTACAAAGATTTAGTGGGAGCATATTCATATTCCACATGATGATGAGGAATAAAAACAAAGCTGGTGTGGAAAAACCTTCTTTAAGGGAATAAAGAGAAATGTCCTATGTGATAGGAATAGAGACCTATAGAGTTAGTTCTCAAAAGCATCTTGACTTGATAAAGAGAGAGCATACATTGGTAGTCTACACTGAAGGGTTTAGTATGCAAAGATTCAATGAGAGAAAACTTATCCATACTACATGGAGTTAGTCTCTCACATGCCTAGTGTCCCAAATTCTTATGAAGAATAGGAACACAAAGATAGATGTCTTATGCATTCACAATTGGATCTATCATGTATGTAATCATCCCATTATCTTCTATGTATTGGACATGACAAGAAAATGTATATGTATTCATCATCTTGTATGTATTATACATGGCAATATCATATGCTCATCCAGTTATCTCATATGTATTAGACATGATGAGTGGATGTTTTTCTATTTCCAGTGAGAGTCATTGGAATACCATAAAGAACTTATTTAAGTACTTATGAAGTATTACAGGATTAGTTCTATGGTAATAAGAGGAAGATTTGAGTGTAAATGAGTTGATGCAAGCTTCCGAAATGATAGAAAATGATCACAAAATACAAAATATAAAAGTGAATATGAGTTGTTAAATGGAAATGTTTGGAGTAAAATTAAAAGACATTTAATTCTAAAAGGGAATGCCTAGTATCCATGTGTTATGAACACCATAGGATACTATATGGATCTAAAAGTTCATACGGATGAACTTATAGATATTCCAACCATTGATGATAAAGTAGAAATACTAAGTCAAACTATGGAGCTAATTGTTAGGCAAGGAATATCAGATAGCACATTACGACAACTCCATCTCATATGAAATGTCGTGCAGTGAGGAGATGTGAAACATGCAATATACCGACTAAAGCAAAGTGTTGCTAACTCACTAGATTTATACTAGCACAGCAGAAACATGTGGTACATGTTTAGAGATCACTAAGAATATGATTCGAAGGTGAATGGCTCTAAGTGCAAGTGGGAGTCTGTTGGTATGTATGCCCTGAGAGCCAATCATATGATGATTGCATTGACATACGTCATGATTGATTTGATAAGTATCAAAGGCAAGATTCCAATTTATTCTAGACCAATCGATTATGAGACAAATGATAGAGCAAAATGAATGTCTAAAGAATGACAATACTCAATGATATATGTCTTCAGGTCGAGGACCTAAACAATGAGATCATACATATGTTAAAAGTATGTACATTCTTGTTATGTCCCTAGTCGGATATCATTGTGGAAGGTTGACAGACAACAATGACACATCAAGACTAGAGTGTGTGTTGGTTGATGAAAGTGTCTCATTAGTCATGATATATGATATCAAACCAAGAACATAGATACATGTTGGAGAATAGTGTACCAGACAGACCCACCATGAGAGTGACATATGGAACAATGACATGGTAGTCAGAATCATATCTCATAGTGACGGTGGTGATTGTGATTCTTAGACATGAAATCATTGCACTTGTCGAATGTGATTGGGTACACTTTGACATCATCAAACGCAATCCTAAAATATGGTTTGTTATAATGGTGATGATTGGGTGGCTTTGATGTATGAGATAGACTATGAGTGATAGATATGGTATTTGTCCCTCCTAAGGGAGTATGATGTCTAGGTCACTTGATAAGAGAGACTAAGAAAGGCATGCACATGTACATGTAAATCAATATATGATATTAATGTCACACATATCTCATACTGTCTGCTCTAGTTCAAGAAACATGAATGAACGTTGAAAGGATGACAACTCCATGCCTTGAGTTCATTCAGGATATCAAAGACAAAGGAAATATACATTCACTAGAACACCAATCTCAGACAGTAGGATTGAAAGTTATTCTCCAACTTTCCTTTTCACTTGGGGGGGCACCACTCTTTGCTTGTGATGTCATAAGCTAGCTATGGACATTCACTACCAACGTGAAATGGGACCTGTAGGGTCACACACAAAGGATTAACCTGGAAGAGGAGTTTATCCATGAATAATGTTTGGATTGATTACTAAAGTGTTAAGGTACTCAATCAAACATTCAGTCAATAGACTTGACTCAGAATCATCAAGTTCAAGTGTTGAACCAACTGATTAGAGTGTTAGATTAATTGAGAACTGAATTGACTATGTTCTTTACAATCTAGATGACCAACTGACCAGTTCAATGGGTGAACTGATCGACTCATGGTCAGTGAGATGACCAGTTCAGTGGTGAACTGATCGGTTCATTTGTCCAAACGAGCAATGTTGGATTTTCCCGATTTGTGAGAAAAGATTTTTTGTTTCACTTGTTTAATTCGATTGGGACAAGAATTAATCTTTGCATTAATTAGAAATGAATAAGGAAAGTTAATTGTGGGCAAGTCTAGGAAGTAAAATGACCGGTTCACTAAGTGATCCAATCGGTTCACACTCCCAACCGACTGGTTAACTAGTGAACCGATCGGCTCACCTTGCTAAATGACCGTTTCATTTATGAAATGACTGGTTCACCTGATGAAGTGTAAATTGTTCATGGAAATTCCAGACCCTTCTACTCCCACACAAACTGGGAACCCTAACCCTGCACTCTACTATAAATAGAGGGGTAAAGTGGGATTCTCTAGACACACAACTTAGAACATCAGTTGCTCGACAAAGTTGTTGTCGTATGTGGTTGTGGTAACCGAGAGAGCCCAAGCAAGTTCTACCCATCCAAGGAGGAATATCGAGGGAAAGATAACCGTAGAAAAGCAACTGGTGGTGGGAGAGTGTGTCGATGACTAGTATTCTGAAAAAGGGGGCAACTCCTTCCAGTCTGTCCTTCAGGATGACTAGAGTTCTCCGTGGTTCGTGTGGACTATCTATAGAGGCGGGAGACTTCTACGCTCAGAAGAACAACAGTCAACTGCAATCCAGTTCAAGACCAAGAGTTGCACAAACGTCATCGAAGACATGTGGGTGAAGACCACACTTGTTGTGAGGCATTGTCACTGAGCAACCCTCAAGACCAGGTATGACTCGCCAAAACCATCCTTCCCATTACATAGATATTGATGTGATCTACTGGTTATGGGTTTATGGTCAAGTAAATTTTTTTTATTTCCGTTTCCTACTCGGACCATGTAAAACCCAACACAAGGATGGATATGAATTTCATATAAATAATAGTCACTATTTTATTTCAAAAAATGAATATTTTACGATAGTGTTGTGATTTCCTATGGTCTTTATTTATTAGATCTTAAGACAATTTTTTATAACATAAATACCAAAACATTAAAAATTTATAACTCAAACAAAGCATATCTTTAGCATTTTCATCTAGGGTACATCAATCAGGATTGCATATCCAGACTTCATAAAGATGGTTGTCTAGACTCTTTTTATTTTGAATCAATAGAGACGTGTGACTCTTATTTGTTGGGGAAGATGACTAAGACTCCATTCACTAGAAACAGTGAGAGGACTAGTGATGCATTAGGACTCATACATAAAAATGTATTTGTCCCTTTGAACAAATGCTAGATGTGGTTATCAATATTTCATTACCTTTACTGATGACTTTGGTAGGTGTGGTAATGTTTACTTGATGAAACATAAGTCAGAATCTCTTGAAAAGTTCAAGGATTTCATAAATGAAGTATAGATCAACTTGGTAAAAGTATTAAGGCACTACATTGCGATCAAAGTGGAGAATTCTTAAGCCAAGAATTTGAGGACCTTCAGTGAGCCCACTGTATCGTATCACAATGGACTCCACTTGGAATGCCAAAACATAATGGTGTATCAAAAAGAAGGAATCTCACATTACTGGATATGGTGTGATCAATGATGAGGTTTTCTAATCTGTTAACTTCCTTCTAGAGTCATGCTCTAGAAACCACAACGTTTACACTTCACAGTGTACCATCAAAATCGGTTCAAATGACACTATATGAGATATGGACTGGGAAGCATCCCAATATGTCTTTTATGAGTGTTAGGTGATGTGAAGCATATTTCAAGAAAATGTTTGCTATAAATCATGGCCCTAGATCATAAATTTTATTTTGTTGGTTACCCCAATGAAACCAAGGGATACTACTTGTTAACCCAACTAGAAGTAAAGTGTTTGTTTCCAGAGATGTTGCATTCCTAGAAAAGGAATTCGTTTCCAATTGAATTAGTGGGAGTAAAGTAGAACTAAAAGAGGCTTGATACCAATAAGAAACCATTGAACCTATATAGGTACAAGAGGAACATAGTGTGATAACTTGGATTTTTTTTACTCTCTTTCAATTAACGTACATCTTGACTCATTAGATGCTCTATTATATTTAATAACCTCCCTCACCCTCAATTACATGACTTGGGTCACTCTATACTCAATTGATGAATGGAAATTAAATAATGGTCACAATATCCTAAATTTACTAAAGTTGAGTGTATAATTACACTTTGAAAGTGAATTTCCAAATTTGAATGCCCTCAACATTCTAATATTTAATCCCAATTTTGAATATGATAAGTAGATGAAATTTTTGAACCAATGACTAAAATTTCATACAAATTAGAGTTATGGTTGGGGAGATACGATTTTTTACAAATTTTCTCAAGTAACACGATTTAAAACTTTGGTTTTGATATATTAATATTCCACGCCATCATTTTGTGGGAGAACCTATCAACCAATCAAAATGTTTCCTTTACTAGCCTCTGATTGCCTATGTCAAGGATCCTATTTGTTTACCCTTGATCTATCATGACCCTTGGATCGGATGACCATGGATCAAGCCAAAATCCTACGATCACTATGTCATCATCCCTACCTACTCCCATGGATGGGATTAGGTGGATGGAGCAAAAGATCCACCACATGTATAACCCTTTTCACATCTATAAAATGTCTCTTTCACCTCCATTCTCCCTCTTTCTTTTCCTCCTTTCATTCTCACCCTTATTTGTGCATTTTTGTGCACTATCGCTCCCACACCACCATCATCTTCTATCTCTATCTCTGGCGACATCCTCACCGTAGTCACAAACCCTAGCATGGGTTCTTCATCTACGTAGGCCAAAAAGCTATATCTACTCCATGGTGAGATTCATGGCATCTTTGTGGGGGTGGGAAACACCCTTTTGGGCTACAACCACATTCCATTTTGCTCCCACCATGGTGGATGTCACGGTCGCAACCTCAGCTCATGCGCGCAATGAAGGTCGGTCCAGGGAGCGTTGGCCATCAGTCTGTGGAAGTGGGTAGCATGGGTGGTGATTCATAGAGATGGGTAGTGGTCGCCTGCCACGAGTCAGCGTCCACCAATGTCGAGGAGAGGTGGGGAGCGGCAGGCTTCAATAGTGCCTAGGTGGGCCAAATCCCAGGCCCATGTAAGGGCCCCATCCAGGGTGGATCTAAGCCCTTAGATCCAGATCGAAGGGTCAAGGATGGATCTTTTTAGGTGATGTTCTAAAATTCTTATCTCACAACTCCTTTGGCTGTTCTTGACATATAATATATGAATTTTGATCATCAAAATGAGCCCTATCCAATAAATATGATCCCATTGTCAGATTTTACTTGTATCTCTCCTACTTTGCCTAAACCATTCTCTTATGAGACTTGAAGTATACTTGTTGCAACCTTAATGCCAAACCATGATGTAACATGACCGCACTGGCTACGTATCACTCTGATCTGTAACATATGATGTATGATAAATTCTTTTCTACCTTGACCCCTACAATATCCTAAATTGTGATCTTGTTTCTCAAATGTTTCTTAAAAGGAACATTTATGCCAAGATCTTTAACCATACACTTAACCATGGCCTAATGATGCTTGAATGTATATGAAGAACTTATATCAATAGCTTTTCTATCTAATCAGTCATTGAATCAAATAATATCACCTGTTTGTGTATATATAAGAGTGTATGATCTTTGTAATGAACATGTGACCTTAATGTACACTTTGATGATGATCTTAAATTGCATGAAAAATGTTGATCTAATGTTACTCAAAATGAACATGTGGATCCAAAATTAGTAATATTACATGCTTTTTACCCATAATTCTATTTTGAATTCCTTATAGGCTAATATGACTGAATGCCCTAATCCATATCTGAATTGTGACCTTATGTGTATGTTAATAACTAGATCTCTAATCTTGCATCAATATTTCTTTAACAATGATCTATGATGCTCTATGACATCAAATCAATATAATCATCATACCACAACTCTACATCCTAACTTATTATACTTAGTGCTTCTATGACTTGGAAAAGTAACAATCTTGCATGAAAATGATCTAGTATGAGTACTTATGTTTGGTATGATTAATTCATTAGAAGGACTACATTTTGATGATTCCAATGACCCCAAAACCAATTATGATCTCACCTTATATCAAAACTACAATGTATGTTAAGCCTACAACCAAAGTAGTTTTGGTAGTAGTTGAAATTGTGTTGTTAATTAGATGCTTGAATGACATGATGGGACCATGATTGAATGCTTTGAAAACCTAAGTTTAGGATAACATCCACATGGAATAGAACATTTTTATTTAAAAAAAACCTACTCATCTAAGAACCCATGTTATATCTTCTGCATCTTAGGTCCCCTTGGGATGGACCATCTTTAGAGATCTTATCATAACATGCTCAATACTCATAAGGTACTCTCAATATCTTGATCCTAGTATAATATCGACCTATTTGTATGTATGCCCATATGAATGCTTGACTAGATAATTACTTGTTTGAGCTACTTGTTCCCTATTATTAGTAATTTTTTTGCTTGAAATATGTTGAAAAAACCTCGAACATAATCTAACTTGTCCATTATACAAACCTTGTGTACTTACTTGTATTCTTGGGGTTAGGGCACAAGGTTGGGCATCTTACTTGAGATGTCAAGATAAGACAAACCATGTTGATAAAAGGGTTATCTAATCTTGATCACCCTTATGGATCCTTCCAATGGGAAGCTGGTCAATGGCCATAATATGTTGTTAAGTATAATGGAAATACACTTAAAACACACTTTGTATAAAACAATGTCATTAAGTGTTCTGACCTTGTTTCTACTTCTTTCTTTATATGATGTTTCTAGCCAAGCAACTTTTATATTAATCTTAAACTATGGTTACATGTTTTTCATAGCGTACTCAGTGCACTATCATTGATATATTTTGTTTACTAAATTTGTAGTTTCCAAATGAAGATCTACTGCACTCAAGATGCTAAGTTCTGAAATGAAATTCAAATGGGTATACTCAAATATAGAAATGTGTACATATCTGGTATCTCCATGTTTAAGTATCTTGTTATCTTTTTAGTTTTTATTGCCTTTTCATATATATATTTCTTGTGTGAAACTATGTGTCATTCTATGGACGGGTGTCCAATCCCTACTTCCACTGACTCTGTAATCAGTGGGGGTAGGAGGAGGGTAATAAATAGTTCCATGACAAATGGCATTAGAGCCATTCACATAGGCAAATATATATATATATATATATATATATATATATATATATATATATATATATATATATATATATATATGAGTATGTCTTCATTGCCCGCGCGGGTACGTATCAAATGCTACCCGTGTCCTGAATAGCGGTGGCATACTTTTGTAAATATTGTGCCTGTGTACGCCGCTGCAGTGTCTCTGTCGTTCTCGTCACTGTTGCGGCAATGCTGTCTTAGTTGTTCCCATCGCCGCCGCTCAGGTTGTTTGCAACATCGGTCATTCCCACCACCATTGTGGCTATCCGCGACTCAGAACTGCTGCTGCGGCTGGCCTCACCGCCGACTATACCCCCCTCCGCTAGCTGCTGCTATTCGCCCCACCAATGGTACTGCTATTGTTTCCGCTATTGGTGATTCTTGTTGTCGTTGTTTCCTTAACTTCAGTCGTGGTTGTGCCCATCGTTGTTGGCACGGTTATAGCCACTACTGATGCCACTGCCATCACCACTTTAAACACCGCCACCTTCATGAAGACCACATTCTCCTCCATTCAGACTGGTGCAGTACTCTACCTAACCTCCGACCATGTAAGTTGCAGTCTGCCAAAGTGCCGAGAGGGTTTCCTTGGCAACAGCCTTGAGAGTCACCATTGCACCTTCCACTGAATGCCATCCTGGGTGAGTCCGACGACTGTGGCGGTGGTCTTGGAAGGTGACATCCGCAGCTGCGGTGGTCACCTTGGTAGGTGACTCCAACAGGTTGTCACAGACATTGTTGAGAGAGCTGCCGTCAGACATGATTGGACAGGCTGATCATCCGTGGTAATAGCGGAAGCTATCCTCACCGGAAAAGCCACCATTTGCTGTCGTGACGCTGACATCTCAATAACCAGACTTGGCCAAAGCTGACGTCAATGTCAGTGAAGTTTCCACCAAGCACCATGGAAGTGGCGTCTCTACAAGCGGGATCCTCAGAAGCTGTTGTGCTAAAGTCGCTGCATGTAGTCACGGCACCACCACACTTGCTGCTCGTCGAATAAGTCTGAGGTGAACCTAAAAGGGTTGTTGCCCATTACATGGACTTGTAATATCTCGTGTGAAATAGCCAAACCTTGTCAGGGTCGAAGATGTTATTTCATGAGTATGCATGACCGAAATAGTCAGGTGCATGTATAGCTCACAGATGGAAAAATGGACAGAAGTACAAAATAACATCTTGTAATAAGCATGTATAGTTCTTATTTGTCTAATGGCATCTGAATTGATTCTATGTTTGTTCAAATTATGTCACAGAAGTACAAAATAGCATCTTGTAATAAGCAAGTGGGTGGAAAAGTTACAGACAGAGAGAAAAATGAAGTCTTTTAACATACAAAATTACAATATCATAATGTAATAAGAAAGTGTCATCTATACATTGTAATAGGCAAGAGACAACCCTAATGTAGATGACAGTTTTGTAATGTGGATACTCATATTGTAATAAGCAAGTGTCATCTGTAATATGGACAGTCACATTGTAATAGGAAGGAGCCAACCGTAATGTATGTGACAGTTTTGTAATATAGATACTCATATTGTAATAAGTAAGTGTCATCTGTAATATGGACAACCACATTGTAATAGGCAAGATCCAACCATAATTTAGGTGACCGTTTTGTAATATGGATACTCATATTGTAATAAGCAAGTGTCATCTGTAATATGGACAATCACATTGTAATAGGCAAGATCCAACCATAATGTAGGTGACAATTTTGTAATATGGATAGTCATATTGTAATAAGCAAGTGTCATCTGTAATATGGACATTCACATTGTAATAGGCAAGAACCAACTGTAATGTAGGTGATAGTTTTATAATATGGATAGTCATATTGTAATAAGAAAGTGTCATATGTCATATGGATATTCACATTATAATAGACAAGAGCCAACCATAATGTAGGAGATAATTTGTAATATGGATAGTCATATTGTAATAAGCAAGTGTCATATGTAATATGAACAGTCACATAGTAATAGGAAAGAGCCAACCACTATGTATGTGACAATTTTGTAATATGGATAGTCATATTGTAATAAGCAAGTGTCATCTGTAATATAGACAGTCATATTGTAATATGGACGTCAGAGGCATCAAATAGGGAACATCAAGAAGCAAATCTTACACATATGTTAGAGCAGGAAGGGGGTAGGTGACGGAAGAGATGACTCAATGAGATCGAGCATCAACTAAGACCATGCTTATAGTCCCAATTACTAACATCACTATCACAGAGCATCCACTTACACAATGTGACCCCAAATTATATCACAATGTCGAGCTTTTCTCCCCAGGTGACCCACATGTTGCCATCCTTCTTGGTGTGTCCCAGAATAGATGATCGAGAATGTCTGAGGCGGTAGAAGAAAATACACAACTTGAATAAAACCAATTGAATTGGGATTTGGGGAAATTTAATGAGCACAATGTTGTCGATCATAGTATTTGCGGAGATGACATTCTAATACAGAGCATCAGAAGATCTACAAACTTAAATAGTAGTAGCCAACGACGGTGACCACGACATGCAATTGAGTCAGTTCTTCCATCACTTACCCCCTTCCTAGTAGTCAGACATGACTTCTCCTGCTCCTCCTCCGGTTCATCAAAACCCCGCCGCTGAGAATCTTCATCATCATCGTAGCTGCTCCCGCCACTCCAGCACTCGTCGAAGCCGTCAAGCATGCAGTCCATATCCATTTCGCCGACAACCAGCAGCCTGTCCTCGTCACCGTGGTCTTCGTCGGGAGCCTCACACCCGCTCGCTGTGGGTCCCATCACAGCGTCCTCCGACACTACTAGGAGGAGAAGCTCCTCCTCGACGGAGAACAGGGGGTTGTACAACACCGCGGAAGGCTGGCAGCAGAAGCTCATGGATGGGTTGGAGTAGGTCACTGCCACCACGTCGTCTTCATCGTCGTCATAGCTGCTCCCACCACTGTAGCACTCGTCGAAGCCGTCAAGCATTCCGTCCATATCCATGTCGCCGACAACCAGCAGCCCATCCTCGTCACCGTGGTCGTCGTCGGGAGCCTCACACCCGCTCGCTGCGGGTCCCATCACAGCGTCCTCCGACACTACTGGGAGGAGAAGCTCCTCCTCGACAGAGGACAAGGGGCTGTACGACACCGCGGAAGGCTGGCCGCAGAAGCTCATGGACGGGTTGGAGCAGGCCGCTGCCACCACGTTGTCTTCATCGTCGTCGTAGCTGCTCCCGCCACTACAGCACTCATCGAAGCTGTCAAGCATGCCGTCCATATCCATGCCGCCGACAACCAGCAGCCTGTCCTCATCACCGTGGTCGTCGTCGGGAGCCTCACACCTGCTCGCTGTGGGTCCCATCACAGCGTCCTCCGACACTACTGGGAGGAGAAGCTCCTCCTCGACGGAGGACAGGGGGCTGTACGACACTGCGGAAGGCTGGCCGCAGAAGATTGTGGACGGGTTGGAGCAGGCCGCTGCCACCACGTCCAAGACCATCGAAGTCGTCAGGGCAATCTTAATGAGACGCTAGTCCAAATCAACGAAGAAGAGATGGTGGCATGAATCGTAAATAGACTCACTCACCTAATTCCACTTAAAACACGTGACACGGGTAGCAAGCTGTAGATACCTGCGCGGGTAGCAAACAAATTCCCTATATATATATATATCTCTGTGTGTGTGTGTGTGTGTGTGTGTGTGTGTGTGTGTGTTTAAGGCATTACACATCTTAATAACCCAGGGAGGACTAAAATCCTTCCCTTAAAGTTTAGACAGTCATCTATCATCTCTTATATTATTCAAGGACCACCTAAGCAACCCAAGTAGATGATGATTAGTTAGCTTTATTGTATCCTCATGTGATTCTTCTCGCATGTCTATTAATCACATGAGATATCAATTATGGGTAGGTTATGCATGGAAAAAGTAAAACTCATTTGAAATTATGAAAGTTGATTAAGATGATAATGCCAGGATCTGATTCAAAATTGAAAACCCTATTTGATGTAAGAAATTACTCTTGAAAGTGATGTACTCATGTAGAAGGTTTATTAAAATTCAATGTTATAAGATCTATAAGTGTTTATATGTTTGAGGTAAATTCTTTCTATGGTGAAATAAGGAGGAAATTATGTTTTACACTTCATGTTTGATGAGGTCCCTATTGACTAAACCTTTGTTGTCCCTGTTTTAATCAAACTTCAAACATATTTAAGCAAAACTCACTGTATTGATATGTATAATGCCATATAACTTGATATGACTATGTCTTTGGACCCCTAGATCATGATTTAATGACTTGGATGCAAGAGGCATTTCTCTATTGACTAATATGCCTCTTTGTAAGATCAATTTTGAATAAACATGATGGACATGGATATCACTCTTGCACTTTTATGCTCAATCTCTTTAATTCTCAATTTGACCCCTCAATTTTTAATATATACCCTTACCTTGACCTTGAAAGGGAGGGGGCACGATTATGACCTTGACCTCACAATATCTTGAAATATGGTCGCCCTATTAATGATGATGATAAACTTGTGATCTTGTGAAATATGATTTGATAGTTTATACTTGCCATATTTTTGGATATGCTTGATGGATCATGACTAATTTAGACTAAAGGTCTAATATTATGGTGGTAGATGACTTATACTCCCCTAACCTAGGTCGCATACCCATTCTGACTGTCTTTAAATTCTCATCTAGTTGCTAAGTTAATATTCATTGCACTCAACACTCTAAGCTCTAAAATGAATTACAAATGGGTATACTCAAATATAGAAATGGCTACATATCTCTTATCTCCATGTTAAAGTATGTTGTTATCTTTTTAGTTGTTATTGTCTTTTCATATATATTGCTTGGTGAAATGATGTGCCATTATATGGACATGCATCAATCCCTGGGTAGGAGGAGGGTAACAAAGAGTTCTATGACACATAGAGAGCAACAATCTAATATGGAGTATCAAATTCCTCAAGTGACACAAGAACCTCACAGATCTAGTAGGACATCGCTTGAGATGGATAGATTTGGTTATATACTGACTCAAGAAGGCGATGAGTCGATCATTCATGATGAGACAACTACCTACCTAGAAGCTATTAAGGGACATTAGTATAAGAAATGGCTTGAGGCCATGAGATCTGAGATGGAATCCATGTAGATCAATAAGGTATCGACCTTAATGGATCAACTTGAAGGAGTAAAAGCCATAGGGTGCAAGTGCATTTTCAAGAAGAAGACTGACATTGATCGTAATGTACAAACCTGTAAGGATAGGTTGGTTGCAAAAGATTTCAAACATGTTCAAGGTTGTCAAATATGATGAAACGTTTTCACTAGTTGCCAAGGTTAAGTCCATCGGGATTATGCTTTCCATTGTAGCTTACACAACCCTATTTTAGGGCTCCATCTAGTGTCTTTTTGTATCTTAATCACATCTTAATATTCTAGAATGCAAGTTATTCCCCTAATATGTGATTTAATATCAAATGCACTTATGTCTGCTTTTTGTGTATTTTTCAACCATTTGCACATTCTTTGGATGAAAAGGGGAGTGAAGGAGAGGACCATTTAGTTTCTACACCACATGATTAGACCTATACCATCTCCATGAATCCCATGGATGGGAAAAAATATGTCCAAAGCATGGAGCAGACGATTGAAGGACTTAGGAGCAAAAATATGAAGTTGGACCCTCAAAATGGGTCATGGTATATCGCCATGGTCGTGGTCGACACTCAAATCATTGGTTGATTCCAAGCGAAAGAAACTCATCCACCACAACCATGGCCATCAATATGGTCGTGGAACTTTAGAGCCACCTTTCCTGTGGTAGCCACCATGACCTTGGCAAGAAGCATTGACAACGACCACCCTCAATAGAATGACCATGTCCATTCCCTCCACCACTCCCGTACCCCTTGGCACACCCATGCCACCACTCACCCACACGGCCGTGGTGCCCACCACGATCGTGTACACTGACCCCCCAAAGTCCCACTTTAACATGTCACTTTATCTACTTCCACCTTTCTTGTGCCACTCCTCAATGACCAGGTTGACCTTCGTCCACCGTGGTAGCCACCACGGTCGTGGTGACAACCCAAACCCTACCAAATTTTCCACAGCATTTCCATTACTATCCCCACTTAACCTAGTGCTTGCCCATCTTTTATATATGCCTAGGTGGTAGCTTTAGCATGAGGTAACAACTCCCTAGCATTCATATCTAATTCCCTTAGCATTGAATGAGATCTCACCTACCTTCATCCGTCACCCACTCCATTTCTACCTTCTTCCACCTCAAAACCCAAGTTTTCTAGGATTTCCACCACAAAACCTCACCTTTTCATACCATCTACCTACATTGGAAGGAGGAACTCGAGCTACTTCGGCTAGGAGGTAAACAAAAGAGGAGCTTCCATGAGATTTCATGGCCATCTTCTCCTTTATCTTTTTCTATTTTTTTTATCATGTGTAGCTAAGTCCCCTTGGTGGGATGTTTGGTGGATTAAATGTCACTTTGATACCATGTTGGGAGAATATAACTTGTAATGGTCGTAATTTCATTCTATGCTGATTGTCTATTTCTTCTATCTTGTTTCACACTTTTCTACTTGTTATTTATGCTTCTAAACATGGATTCCTTATGGTTTTATGCTTGAAAACACCTAGATTCGAGCAGAAAATGGTTTATATGTGGTTATCATAGGAATTTCTCCTAGGTCCAACTATTGGATCCCTACCTAGTGCCCTATCAATAAAGACTCTATCTTTATGATCAAATATTTGCAAAATGTGCATCAAAAAATATAAATTAACATTTTCATTCATACAATTTTTCTTAGAGTAAATGGTGTCTTTTTTTTGAAATGATACATATATAATAAATACTAAAAATTTAGTAAATATAATCTTCATCTTCCAATAGAGTTCCATCTCATGGAGTCTCTTTTCGATCTTTTCTGATCACCATCCCATGAGTTCCCAAAGGGAACAAAACCACACATGGACCCTAATAAGGGAAAGTGGGGTTAGCAAAGCTGGTACAAAATTGGTGTTTGGAAGGAAAAATAATATGAACCTATTTATAAAGCATTTAATGGAAAAATGCAAAGGAATGAAAAACATAGGTAAGTATCAAAAGGTAGAAAATGGTTTTAAAATTCAATAGATTCAATATGCAATTTTTGAAACTAGTAATTCACTTTTATAACAGTTAGGTCTATGTTGTTAGGGAAGGCATATGTTCTCTTCATGAGAATGACAACACACCAACTATGTTTCCTAGTATATTGAGGTACCTCATGTCCTTCTCTTTGTGTAGAGTCGTGGAAGCATTATTACACTAAACTATGGGGACTAGCATGCCCTTTTTGATGTTCAAACAATCTGCTACTATTATCCAAGATTTATTATTAGTTGATTTCAAGGATGGGGATAAGGTTTATAACAATTTTAGGTCAACCAACCTATCTAATTATGCATGCAATCAATTTCCACCTAGGAGTGCCATTCATATTTTTCATTATTCTTGTTTCTAGGGTTTCTATATATAAATATAAATATATATATATATATATATATATATAATCAATATTATATATTCGACTAGTATATGACATTTCCTCTATTGCTTAGATCCTATATTATTGTTCTCCCTTATGTCATTGTATTAGTGGCTAGGCCTGAAAACATTCATTTACTAGTATTCACTTACTAGGGTTGCTTAGGGTTTCTATTTGAAATTCCTGAATACACATATAATCATATTCTCATACCTAGATTTCAAATATGTGCACACACACACACACACACACACACACACACACATATATATATATATATATAGAGAGAGAGAGAGAGAGAGAGAGAGAGATTAATTTCCTTCAAAGTTCAAATGCTCTTCGTATTATTATTGTTTCTTACTCTAACATATAGTATATATTTATATATATAAATATCTAGGGTATGACTTCATAGAAAGTCTAAAATTATGTTTGCAATATTGTTACTACATTTACCAAGTAACTATAATATTAACATATCATCATATACATATGTTAGTGTTAGTACATACACTAATATGAACTGACTTTATTAATTCATCTAGTGATTATTATGTGTGTTAGGATATCAATATCATCATCATCACTCCATTCCATATTATTGTTGACTACCACATAATAGAGAAATTCATACTAAATTGTGTATATTGGTTCTTTTGGTATTTATAAACTAATGTAAATAGTCTCATGTATATTATTATGATTTATATGTTAGGATCATCACATATATTCATACCTAGTGTTTCAAACTTTAAAGTATGGACTAAATCATTGTTGATGATATGTTCCATCTAGAAATACAAGAATTACCTTATTTTGTATTCATTTATTTACTTAGCTATACTTTATGTGTAGTAACATTAGGGTTGCTAATCATATACATATGTTGTAGTAACTATGTAACATGTCTTAGGTAACCTAATTACCATCAAGTTAGCTGAATATACTTTATATTATACTATATTATATTATCATAATCTATTTGATAGAATCTAAAAAATATGGAGGAAAGAACTACCTACTAGAGGATTTGTTATGAATGATCTACATGTTCACATGAGATACATTAGCTTGTGATGGAGTTCTTTTTGACTTGCTCTCAATCTCCTTGGTGAGGACCTAAGGCTCTTCCATGGATTGTTCATTGAGGAAGAAGGAGTAGGAGATCAAATGTTCTCAGTTGTTGCGGAGGTAGTAGGACTCAGATTAGATCAGGTGGGAGGACTATTATGGGGCACAAGATCTAGAGAAGTAGGTGCCATGGTGGTTTGGAGGAACCAAGGGAGAAGATAACATGGGTAGAAGTGGTGGTTGTTTGTGGTTTGTGACGACCCCAATTCCTATATACTTTGCATGATGACATTCCTTAGATATGCATGCACTCATATCTATAAGATGTCAAGGTGGAAAATATAAGGGATTGTGATTGTCATCGAGCATATAAAGAAGTCGGATCATTGTTCACAATCATCATTTAAGTAGTCACACAAACCATCATTCATAAGGACAAAAAGGTCATAATACATTATTCACTGGAAGAAAAAGTAAGTTCTTAAAGAAATAAAAAACATAGGACATAGACATCTTACACATCATCTAAATGAAAGAAAACAACTAACTAAATGGAAATAATGATGAGAGGCAGCCATCTAGCTAATCATCCTTCATTAACTTTAATTAATATCGTTAGGTACTTGAAATGCATTACTTGTTCCTTGAACCTAGAAAATATGTGAAACAAACAAATCATAAAAGTTGTGTACGTGGGTAAAAATACTTATATAGTAACTTGCATAATGAAAACTTGATAAAGAAAGAGAGAAAGGAAAACATTATATTACGGAAGAAAATTAGGTAAACATTTGTTTTATGCATGTCTTTAGATGCAGTTGTACTAGTAAGTGTGTCAGCACCTTATTTTACATACATGATGGGCCATTCCCCACCCCTAGGGCTATGGGGATCCCCGTCCCTTGGGCTATGGGGTTGTTCTAGACATTAGTATTTAGAAGAGAGAGGTAATTACTATCTCACTTCAATAGATACAACTCATGTTAATCTTTTATGTTCTTTTATGTTTGGGGAAACATATAATACTAATATTCATCAAAGAATTTATATGCAAATAAAAGCATCCATGGTACATCATATCATTACACATCCATGAAAACTAGTCTTATACTTAATAAAACCCATACACCTATTGTTATCAGATCTGAAATCCAAGAGTCTAGAGAAACAAAAGAATGATCACCCTGAAAAGAAATCATGGGTGTATGTCTCTATGAGTCCAAGATGAAGGTTTGATCTTTAATTAGAGCTACTTTCATCTTTTTATTATTGGATCGGGGATTATCTATGGATTTTTATCTTGTATTGGAGTCACAAGATTAGATCTCAAAATTAGGGTTTCATCTACTTAATGATACCCAAAACTATTTAAGAAAGAAGCATTCATTATTAAGGTTGTTATATGGGTTAGGTCATTAAAGGTTTCCCTTTGGGATTCACATGATCCAAGGTGATTAGAGTTGGATCTAGGGTTTTTTGGGGTCAGTCATGATCATAAGGGGTCATTAAATAGTTAGGGTTTGGCAAATAGATACATGGATGTTCACATATGTAGAGAGAGAAAGTGGAAATTAGGATTTCCTATAATATTGATTTAACTATCCATACTCGATTAGGGTTTCGAGATATATGAGGGTAAGGGACCCTAATTAGGGTTTGGGTGTCACAAAAGATCAAGTTGCATCTAATAATAACCATTATTGCATATTAAATGATAAATTCATAACTATTTGTCTATAGGATAGTATTTTTGAAAATGACTAAAAAATCAGGCTATGAAAGTTATTCCATTCAATTCCTCGTATTTTTCTGATAAATTTGATATATAATATTGCTATTTTTCAAGAATCCTAGAATTTTCTAGGATTTTTCTAAGATAAAAGGGTTTCTATAATTTAAATGAAAAAGAGTCAAAAGTAAATACCTTCATCAACCGACAGATATGACTGGATCAACGTACATGATTGATTAGGTCTTCATGAGCTAAGGGTGGCTTGACTGCTGACCCGCAACTTTTTTTATGGATATGGCGGTCATTGATTGGTCCACCTTAGGTATGTGTGGCTCCTCACTCCCTTCTCTGTCCTTAGCTAACCTGCAATTGGCTCTGAGGTGATGACCCAGGAGTGGTTCACCTATCACCATGTATCTCCCTCCTCCTCCTTTGATGTGTGCTTAAGAAGCTACCAGGTTGCCTCTCCGGCGACGACTCCCTTTGCGAGGGATGATGTTGTTGATCCACTGCATGTGTGAACACCTTCGTGGACTCGTCCCAAAGCTAGACGGCATGGTCCCAAGCCACGATTCCTTCTAGACCCCGATGCTTTCGTGAGAAAGGATGAGCTTTCCAGTGAGAGGAGGGTCAGAGGTGAGGAGGTGTTCTGGGTGAGGTGTGAGTAGTCGTAGGGGAGAGGTAGTGATTGACAAAGATGCTGGAGAGGAGGATTTTTGGTGGCAGTGCTCAAGGGTGTGCGACTGTGGTACACCAGTGGTAAGATGAAGGTGGAGTAGGTTGTGGATTTCTGGGGTAGATAGCTTCTAATTGAGGTTTGAGGATGACTAAAGAGCATAGTGTGAAGATATTCTGATGTTTAAATAGGCACGAGGATGTGTAGAAGAGAAAGACCTAAAATGGGTGCCGCCACTAGGTGAGATCCGCGAGCAATTAGGAGTTCATTCTCCCTCCTCTGCAGATGAAGGTGGATGTGTTGAGGGTGCTTGAGTTTGTTTTGATGCGAGGAGGAAAAATATCTTGTGTGGATCGCAAGATGGTGGCGAGATAAGGAGGAAGAGGTCGAGGTCAGGTAGCTTGACAGTTTTGGGTGGGGGTGGGAGACCGAGTCTTGTGGAGGTAGGAGAGGAGTCTTCTGTCATTCGATGCTCCCTGATCCGTGATCAACTTGATCGGGTGGCTAGGATAAGAGGCTGAATAAATGGGTCCATGCCCTCGAATTCAAATGGGTCATGTGACATATATGGGTCACAACTATATCAATTAACTTAGATCCAAACATACATAGATGATATAATGTACATAAATATCTTCAATAAATCCCAGAAAAGTATAGGAGTTGTCCAATTAAGGTGATATTTGGACCATAGGTTCATGAAAGTTTAAAGAATTTATACAAAAAGTTTGAGGTCCATATTATGACGTTATATCCTTTAGTGTACTACTTTTGATAAAGTAGTTATTTAACCTAGTTGAAGTGTCACATAGTGCATATTTTCTAAATTAATCATCATATTTCAAAATTGAGGGGCCAAAAAGATTAAGTAACTAAAGTTAAATGATTTAAGGCTATAATAGTGAACATAATTGAGAAAATAAACAAGTTGGAGATCATGGGAAATTTATCTAGTGCATAGATATGGTGAAATTTATCTAGAGCTACCATGATTAGTCTAACACCACCTGGGAGCTCACGTTGGAGATCGAGTAGAAATATTTGCATCTATTCCATGGTGTTTGAATTTTGAAGTGTCACATAGTGCATATTTTCCAAATTAATCATCATATTTCAAAATTGAGGGGCCAAAAAGATTAAGTAACTAAAGTTAAATGATTTTAGGCTATAATAATGAATGTAATTGAGAAAATAAACAAGGTTTTTGAAAAAAACTCACTCTGTCACATTCTCCCCTCCTTATTAAGAATTTTGTCCTTAAAATTCAAACACCATGGAAGAGATGCAGATATTTCTACTCAATCTCCAAATTGAGCTCCCAGGTGGCGTTACACTAATCATGGTAGCTCTAGATAAATTTCACCATATCTATGAACTAGTTGTTGCAAAGCTCCTTTGTCTTGGAATCAAGAATTCAGACTGGGAATTCAACATAAGATAGATCATCTTTCATCTCTAGAGCCTCATGATTCAGAATGTGACTGAGGTCTTTGACATAAGGATTTAGATTAGATACATGACTGACATTGTGCATGACACTATATTGAGGTGGTAAATCAAGATGGTAGGTGCATTCACCAACCCTTTCTAAGATCTCAAAGGGTCCAACATAGTGAGGACTATGCTTTTCCTTGTTCTTTTCCAAAGCTCAGATAGGTCTGATCTTTAGAAAGACATGGTCACCTTCTTTGAATTGATATTCCTATCGGTGAGCATCTGTAGATATCTGCCTATCCTGTGCCGACTTCATCCTTTGCCTGATCAGTGCAACTTTTCTGTATATATCTACATCTCCTCAAATTTCATCAAAGTGTGTTGCCCAACGTCATCCCTTTGTAAAGGATTTATATAAGGTCGGCCACAGAGAGCTTCATACAGAGGCATCCCAATACTCGCCTGATAGGTATTGTTATATGCAAACTCATCTAAAGGCAGATAATGGTCCCATGAGACTTCCCAATCAAGAACACAAGCTCGCTGAACATCCTCTAGAATTTTTATTTTACATTTGAACTGTTTGTCTGTCTGTCGATGATGCGTTGCACTGAACTTCAACTTGGTGCCCAGTTCCTCTTGAACCTACTTATAAAGTTTTGAAGTGAACTTTGTGTCCCTGTCTGAGACAATGGATGGTGGAACTCCTTGGAGATGTACTATCTCATGTATATAGAGATTGGCCAGCTTAGAAACTTTTCTTGTAGTCTTTACATGGAGAAAATGAGCTGACTTTGTGAGACGATCCATTATAACCCATGCAACATCACATCCCTTTTTGTTCCTGGGTAGCCCCACCATGAAATCCATGGTGATGTGTTCCCATTTCCATTTCGATATTTCAAGGGGTTGTAGTAGACCACCTAACCTCTTGTGCTCTGCCTTGATTCTATAACATGTCAGACATCTGGACACAAACTTAGCAATATCACTCTTCATGCCCCTCCACATGAACTGATGTTGTAGGTCTTTGTACATCTATGTTGTGTCGGGATGAACTATATACTTTGACCCATGTGCCTCAATAAGAATCTTTACATTCACAGCTGACTGCTCAACAACACACATATGGTTCTTGTATTAAAGACCACCATCAAGACCCACAGACAGTTGTGTTTGAGGCTTTGATAGGAGACATAAGAGCTTGCAGATCAGGACTAGCTTTTTTTTCCACAAGAAGTTCATACTGAAGACCAAACATGATAGAGATGTTGTTTACCTAGAGACAATCAAACAAAAACTATGTCTTCCAGCCCTCTAAATCCTCCATGTTCCTCCACTCTAGAAAAGATAAAGATGCACATACTGCCCTTTTTCTTCTAAGAGCATCAATGTCTACATTAGCCTTGCCCGAATGACAACCAATAGTGAAATCGTAGTCTTTGAGATACTTAATTCATCGACGTTGATGCAATTTTAGGTCCTACTGAGTCAGGATGCATTTTAGGGTTTTGTGGTTAGTGACGATATCGAATGTCGCCCCATATAGGTAGTGCCTCCAGATTTTGAGAGCATGAATGATTGTAGCTAATTCCAAATCATGTGTGGGATAATTAAGTTGATTGGGTTCTAGATGTCTTGATGCAAAGGCCACCACCTTTCCGTGCAGTTGAAGGAAACATCCTAACCCATTTCTTATAGCATCAGTAAAGATCACAAACCCTTCTTTGCTAGAAGATAGAACCAGAACAAGAGCGGATGTTAACTTCTGCTTTAACTATTGGAAACTAGACTCACAAGCAACTGAACAGATGAAATACTTGTCCTTATGAGTAAGCTTAGTTAGAGGAAGTGCAACTTTGGAGAAATCGGGAATGAAGCGATGATAATATCTGGCTAGTCCCAAGAAGCTCCAAATTTTAGAAGGATTTTGAGGTGGTTTCCAATCAAGAACAACATAAACCTTTGTGGGATCAACAAATATCTTACCCCTAGAAATGGCATGGCCAAGAAACATAACTTTATCAATCCATAATTCACATTTAGTGAGTTTTCCATAGAATTGTTGAGCTCAAAGGGTTTCAAGGACTGCCTTTAGGTGCTCACAGTGTTTCTCCTTAAAGTCAGAATAAATGATGATATCATCAATGAAGATGACTAAAACTCATCAAGATAAGGTAGGAATAATTTGTTCATGGATTTATAAATATACCTAGTGCATTGGTCAACTCAAATGGAATCACTAGAAATTTGTAATGCCCATAATGAGTTCAGAAAGAAGTCTTAAAAATATTAGTATCCTTAACTTTAAGTTGATGGTAGCCTGAACGAAGATCTATTTTAGAGAAAACTTTGGTTGTATGAAGCTGATCAAAGAGGTCATCAATGTGAGGATGGGAAAACTTATTTTAAATAGTGGCTTGGTCCAACATGTGGTAGTCAATACACATACACATAGAACCGTCTTTCTTTTTGACAAAAAGAATAGGCGCACCCCAAGGGGAAACCCTAGGACGGATAAAACTTTTGTTGAGAAGTTCTTATAACTATTTCTTCAACTCCATAAGCTCATCATGAGACACCCTATATGGTGCCCTAGAAATCAGAGTGGTTCCAAGAAGAAGATCTATGGAGAACTCAATGTCTCTATTTGGAGGCAACCCAGGAAGCACCTCTAGAAATACGTCAAGGAAGTCATGTACCACCTCCAATCTTTCTATAGGCCTGCTAATAGGATTGGTCTCTGAGACTAAGGTGAGGAAGACTTTACATCCTTTAGAAATGATCTTTTTAGCTTTAAGAGGGGAAATTATAATATTATTACAGAATCCCTTCACCTAGGGATCATCACAGGACAAGAACAGGGTTAAGAGAGGACTACCATCTTGTTTCTACAGTCAATCTGGGCATGATACTTGTATAGCCAATCCATACCAAATATAATATCAAAGTCCTCCATAGTTAGGAGGATGAATTCAAAGGGCATGTCATGATTTTTGAATTTTAGAGGTAGGACGTCAATTTTTTGTAATGTAGTGAGTATTTTTCCACTAGGAGTTGACACATCAAGAATATACCCCAAGTTTCTTATATGTAGATGTAACATAGATGCAAAATTTTGAGATATGAATGTATTTTTAGATCCAGAATCAGATAAATCTTTAACAAGATAATTATTTAGGAATAAAATGCCTACACAAGATACTTATGTCATTACTAATTTGACTGCATTGAACAAGATATTAGATTTCTAAAAGGAATTAAGTTTACCTTCAACAAGCTGATTGGGATTTGCCTTAGCCTCCTATACAGTCACTGTAAATAATCTAGCATTGTGGTGTCCCTAAGGAGTGGAGCACCTACTGAATGGTTGCTAAAAATGGATAGAGTAGGGCACTTGGCGATGAAATGGCCCTCCTTCTTCGAGTTGTAGCAGACCAACTTGGCATAGTGACAAGGTCCATCATGTCCTCATCCATGGGTCTTACATTTGTTGCGGTAGGCCTTCAGCTAATTCTATTTTTTTCTTCAATCCTCCTTTACCTAAACCTCTTCCTTTTCCAGATCCCTTGTTATGCGTAAGGTGGGAATTCCTAGACTTATCCTCCTCAGTGGTGGTTAACCCTAGGTACCCCATGCTCGAACATTTTTCCAGACCCTGCTCCATTTCCTTCTTAAGGGCCAGATTTAGGGCTTCATCTATGTTCTTGGGATGGGAGGGGATGACTAGGGTTTTTGGATGGGCCGCTAGGCAGTCAACATACTGCTCCAAAAGGCAATCTTCAGTCTTAATGGGTGCATATCACTCTAGAAGTCTAAACTTCCGTGTGTAGTCAGCCATTGAAAGACTGACCTACTTAAGCTCAATGTACATCCTCTCCTTCCTCTTCCTCTCAGCTGTAGTCATAAAATGGTTAGTGAAGAGGGTTTTGAAGGCTTCCCATTCCATGATATCCACTTCTTCTCCCCTATTCCCTCCATAGTATCCCACAAGATTTTATCCCCTCCCTAAAGTAGATGTGTGGCAAACTTGACCTTGTTTTCATGGGGCACTTCTAGGGTAAGAAAGGTGTTTTCCATAGACAGGATCCATGCTTCAGCCTTAACCATTACCTCGGGTTGGTCTTCCCCCAGAAGGTTTCAGGGTTAAGTTTGATGAAATCTAGCACCATCACTTCCTTCTACCTAGATGAACTGGGTTTAGGGATGACTTTCAGGGCAATGGTCTACATGAAATCTAGGAGGACTTTCTTGTGTGCTTCCCACCTTTCCCTATACATTTTCTTGGAATCAGGTTCTTCAGGAGTTTTAGTTTCCTTTCTCTTCTTAGAGGATGACTCTTGAGATGCCTTAGAATTACAAGTCTTTGGAGGCATCCTAAAATTAGGTGATATACATTAGACTTTTTTTTAATCATATTATATTTTGTTATCTTATTTTATTAGTTATTAATGTTATGATTTGTGAAGGATACCTTAAAATCCTTATCAATCAATCCTTAGGACTTCTAAATAGAGTGACTATTTTTGTAACATTATATCATGGAGATGAGAGGGCAATATTTATACAATAAAGATGAAAGGGAAATTATTGTATAGTTGAGATGATAGGGAGTATCTATAGATGAGAAAGGTTCTTGATTACGGTATTTCTAAGAAGTAGGGGACACTTAGGGTATCATCCAAGTAGACTTATATTACCATATAGGTGGCCTCGTGATTGCCAAGCAAAGTGACTCAGAAATTTTAGCCAGGCCCATGGCAGATGTTATCCTAGTCACCACCACCCTTCATATCCCTAACTCAAGGACTACCCTAGACTCACAATAGGGAGAATGAGGTTTCATGTGACTATGATGTGTGAACATTGGCTCTGATACCAACTGTGATGATCCCAATTCCTATATACTTTCTATGATGACATTCCTTAGATATGTGTGCACTCATATCTATAAGATGTCAAGAGGGAAAATATAAGGGATTGAGATTGTCATCTAGCATTTAAATAAGTCGTATTGTTGTTCACATAGTCATGCAAACCATCATTCATAAGGATGAAAAGGTCATAATGCATTATTCACTGGAATAAGAAGTGAGTTCTTAAAGAAATAAAATACATAGGACATAGACGTCCTACACATCATCTAAATGAAAGAAAACAACTAATTAAATGAAAATAAAGATGAGAGGCAGCCATTTAGCTAATCATCCTCTACAAACTTTATTTAATATCTTTAGGTACTTTGAAATGTAAAATGTGTTCCATGTACCTAGAATATTCGAGAAACAAACAAAAACAAAGTTGTGTACGTGGGTAAAAGTACTTATATAGTAACTTGCATAATGAAAAACTTGAGAAAGAAAGAAAGAAAAGAAAACATTATATTAGGGAATAAAATCAGGTAAGCATTTCTTTTATGAATGTATTTAAATGCAGTTGTACTACTAAGTGTGTCACCACCTTATTTTACATACATGTTGGGCCCTTCCCCGCCCCTAGGGCTATGGGGATCCCTGCCCGTTGGGCTTTGTGGTTGTACTCAACATTAGTATTTAGAAGAGACAATGAATTACTATCTCGCTTCAATAGCTACAACTCATCTTAATCATTTATGTTCGTGTATGTTTGGCAAAGCATATAATATTAGTATTAATCCAATAATTTATATGCAAATAAAAGCATCCAAGGTACATCATATCATTAGCATCCATGAAAACTAGCCTTATCTTAATAAAAGCCACATACATGTTGTTATTAGATATGAAATCAAAGAGTCTAGATAAACAATAGAATGATCACCCTAAAAAGAAATCATGGGTGTATGTCACTATGAGTCCAAGACTAAGGTTTGATCTTTAATTAGGGACACTTTCATTTTCTTATGTATAGATCAAGGATTGTCTATGGATTTTTATCTTGTTTTGTAGTCACAATATCAAATATCAAAATTAAGCCTTCATCTACTTAATTATACCCATTAATATTTAAAAAAGAAACATTCATCACTAAGGTTGTGATAGGGGTTAGGTCATTAAAGGTTTCCATTTGGGATTCACATGATCCAATGTGATCAGAGTTAAATCTAGGGTTTTTTGGGGTCGTTCATGATCATAAGGGGTCATTATATAGTTAGGGTTTGGCCAGATCTGACTAGATCAATGAGAAAGATTGATCAGTTCTTTGCCAGCTAAGGGTGGCTTGACCATTGACCCACGATTTCCTTTGCATTCATGGCAGTCACTAATTGGTCCACCTTAGGTACGCATGGTTTCTTGCTCACTTATCTCTCCTCATCTAACCTACGATTGACTCTGACCTGGCAGCCCAGGAGTGGTCCACTTGGTGCCACATATACCCCCTCCTCCTTTGCTACATGCTCAAGAAACTACCAGATTGCCTCTCCAGTGACGACTCCCTTTGCAAGGGAGGATGTTGCTAATCCGCTGAAGGTGTGATCACCTTTGTGGACTCATCACAAAGTCGAATGGCATGGTCCCAAGACACATATACCTATACACCCTAGTGCAACAGTGAGAAAGGATGAGCTTGTTGGCGAGAGGAGGGTCAGAGGTGAGGAGGTGTTCTAGGTGAGTGTGAGTAGTCGTATGGTGAGGTATAGATTGATGAAGGTGTTGGAGAGGAGGATTATGTGTGGTGGTGCTTGGGGGTGTGCGACTGTGGTGGAGTGGTGGTGAGATGAAGGGGGAGTAGGTTGTATCTTTTTGGGGTAGATAGTTTCAAATTGAGGTTTGGGAATGACTAAAGAGGATATGGAGAATCTACTAGGATGTTTAAATAGGTGTGGGGAAGTGTAGAAGAGAAAACCCTAAAACAGGCACCACCTCCAGGTGATAGTTGTGAGCAATTGGGATTTTATTCTCCCTACTCCGCGGATGAGGGAGGATGTGGTGAGGGTGGTTGAGTTCATTATGATGTGGGGAGGAAAAATCTCATGTGGATCGCAAGATGGTGGGGAGATAAGGAGGAAGAGGTCAAGGTCAGGTAGCTCGGCTGTTTGTGGGGGAGGCTGAGTCTTGTTGAGGTAAGAGATGAGTCTTCTATCGTTGGATGCTCCATGATCAACCTAAATGGGAGGCTAGGATAAGATGCCAAATAAATGGTTCTGCACTCTGTAATTCAAATGGGCCGCATGACATATATGTGTCACACCTAAATCGATTAACTTAGGTCCAACCATACATAGATAAACAATGTACACAAAGTTTTTCAATAAATCCTAGAAAATTATAGGAATGTCCAATTGAGGTGAAATTTGGAGCATAGGTTCATGAAAGTTGTAAAATTTGTAGAAAAAGTTTGGGGGGCATATGGTGAATTTATATCCTTTAGTGTAATACTTTGGTAAAAGTTGTTATTTAACCTAGTCGAAGTGTCACATAGTGCATGTTATACAAATTAATCATCGTATTTTGAAATTGAGTGGACAAAAAGATTAAGTAATTAAAAATAAATGATTTAAGTCTAATAGTGAACATAATTGAGAAAATAAACAAGGTTTTTGGAAAAACTCACTCTGTCACATGGCTGGAACTTCCACGATGTTGCAGGTTTGTCTCCCTAGTGCTCATCATCTAGCCAAGGACGGTCAATGAAGATCTAGATGTAATTGATGGTGCTAGAGATTATGCAAGATTGCTCATGGGTTATTGTGGATCAAGAGGAGAATCCCATGGGTTACTTGGCTACTAGGTTGATCCATGGATACATTTTTTACAATCTATTGACGTCAATTGTTGTTGTTCTTCTCCTCACGGGAGATGGAAAGGTCAGTGGTCTAAGTTTATGAGTTGTAGGATCAATGCTATTGCAGCAAGTGTTGATGGAGAAGATGACTAATGATGAGGTGCTTGCAGATGGCGTTGGTGACAATGAAGTAGGGTACATGTTGTCATTGATCAATCAACATTTGCAATAGTTGGTGATGATGAAGTTGGATTTCTTTTCAAATTGTAGTCATCTAGGATTTGAAATAGGCTTTCACCTTATGATTATTGACGGAGATGGTCGATGTGTTTGCAATAGTTGCATGTCTACTTGTCATTTATATTGCAGATCTAGTAGATCTATGTGGAAGGTGCAACATTTGTCTATGGTGACTAGTGTTGTTGAGGGATTGAGATTGCAAGTTTGTGTATAAGGTTGTTTGAAGATGAAGTTGGTTGTCATTGAGTTGGATTGATAGGTCCAAACTACATTCAAAAGGGGAAGATGGTGTTGAGATCGAGAAAGGGGACATCATTGTAGAGCTTGAGTTATGATCAAAATTCATGACTTAATCACTTCTGAGAAAAAGTAAAATGCATGAATTTACTCTCATAACTCTCAAGACCTAATGAAGAAGGAGGGGTGAGGGTCTATCTATAAGACCCCCGACCTATCTTTGTACTCAATTGTAATTTTTTGGTGTAATAAGATGTTCAACCCTTAAATTAATCTTATTAGATGTTTTAATATCATGTGGCATGCTTGCATTTTCAATTGGGTTCAATTTAAATAATGTTTGAACTATCCTTGTTATAATTGTACATGTTTTGGACGATCTTGCAATTTAACCAAAAGGGAGGGTCACCTTGCAAATTTTCACAAAAAAAGAGTGTTTACAATGATTTAACATCATGAGAGAGAATATGGTGATATAGGTCACCTTGATTGAATCATATTTATATATGCGACATCATCAAGTGACATTAGGGTTTCTAGGGTCGCTTACTTGATTTGGTGACTACCCTAGGGTGTGATGTTGTGACCATTATATCACTTTTGGTGAGAGTCGTGACCGAGACACATGCATGGAGATGTGCAGTCGTGACCAAGACACCTTAGACTAAGGATGGTCATGACAGTTGTCTTTTAGAATAAGTGTCTCGACCATGAGACAGTTATTATAGTTTTTATCGGGACAAAGTGTGCATGGGAATGCCTCAACCATGACAAGGGGGATAACCGACCCTAGAAGTCACGAAACACATGTTGGATAAAAATTGATATTTCATATTTTTCTATGTGAAGGAAATAAGGTTAACCCTCTAAAGAACAAGTGTCCTTTGGTGATCAATGGTGTTGACACCACAAAGAATCCTACTCCCCTCCTCCCTTGGATATATAATCCCTTCTTTTTCTTTCAATTTAATATTTTTGACACTAAACAACTTCATCTACCTCGAGACCACCTTTGGAGCATCAGAAGAAAGAAGAAGGAAAACGTGATCGATCTGTGGTGCATGATTGAAGGTTTTGTGCTAGGGATAGCCTTGGGTGGTGAATATTGGTGAATCATCTCTTGGTAAGTGATCCTTCCTTCTAGATCAAGATTTCTTCTAAAACTATTCAACCTCTTCTTCCTCTTTGTCCATGGATCATCCATGGTAATTCTTTTTGAAGATCTCTTCTTTGTAAAAATCATAAGTTAGGGTTATCATGGTGAACTCGAGTGAAAGAGGATCCTTTATTTTTCTTTGTTCTTTTTGGTTCGACCAAGATCTATTTTCCTTTCTCTGAACCTCCTTCTGATCATGGACATTTCTTGTTCTTGGAGGTGACTCCCTTGGATGAAGTGTTGGAGTTCAGTTGAAGGTCTTGGATCTTGTGTCATGGGAGGTTGTTCCTCATCAAAATCAGGCATGATTTATAACTTTTCTCTTCATCTATTACAGACATCCTAAACCTGATTATATATTGTTGTTCTAAGTTTCAGAAATGTGTTCTTCATGATGGAAGAGATGGTTTTGTTTAAAGGTTTAATTTTTTTTATCCAAGAAAGGATTACACTTATTCAAAATCCAAATCATTGTAATTGTTCTTGCTTATAGAAATGATCTACATAGCTTCTTATCTTTATGTCTTGTTAACTGATGCAACGTTTCTTCTTAAGGTGTTCTCTGTAGTGTTGCGGTCGATTTGGTTAATTAGTTAGGTAAAAACACCTATCTAGGTCATGCCAAGAACTTAACATTTTATGTTTAGTTTGTTATGACCATGATACCAATGAGTTTTGGTAATAACACGACATGATAGGTTGGTTGACACCCTATTGCATTTTGTTCGTGACACCCCTAGAAGTTGCACGGCCGCAACACCCCTTGGTGTTGCACACATTATGAATCTAAAAACATCGTGGTCACAATGTTGTGGTGGTGTGTTGCAGCCAAGTGAGTTGAGTGTGTCATGGACAAGTAAGTAGGGGCACGTCACGACTCGAGGTGAATTGTGTGTGCCACATGTGATTGTGTTGGATATGTGTTGTGGGCAAGTGAGTGAGGTATGCGTCGTGAGGTGCGACACCCTCTTTCCTTGCACGCATTGTGACTGAGTGAGGGAGTTGCACATGTTGTAGGCCGTGATACAGGCCTTGCATGCATTGCAAGGTGGTGTCACTTGCTGCACGTGTTGTAGTCAGAGTTAGCTTACACATGTTGCAAGTCATAAACCCATAATGTGTGAGTGAGAAATACTACTACACTTAAATATGTACTTGGATGTTGTATAATATAATCATGATATATGATGAAATAATTGTGCATGACTAATTAATAATGCTGGTGCGTAGCCTCAATACCCATGTATATATGGAAGTAATGAATTAAGGTTTTGGGGATGAATAGCTTTATAAAACCCTAATCATGTGATCAAGTGACTTATGTGCTCACCTTATTTGATGAATTGTATTCTATAATAGTGTTTCTCTATCTTGAGTATTATTGAGATATACTATGTTGTCATTTATGCAAAAATTATAGGAATAGGCCTAATGACCTAGCAAGTACATTGGGTACAGTTTGAAGTGAAATTCAATAGTAATGTGAATAAGGGATTGATGTCCCATAGTGATGACATTGACGATGACATAATGAATGGCAGTAATACAAATGCCATATGATGACGAGACAAGTTCCCACTTAATACGTTTCATATCTTCTAAAGTTGTATCTTGCCTTAATTTTCTCGAATTTGTTTAGGGTTTATACATTGTAACATGATTGATCCATTAAAAGTTACTTAATTGGAATGTTTAATCAAATGAAACCCTAATCATGTACTTTCCCTGTACCATAGATCCATCTTCAACATCACTATCTAGATGGACGGTGAAACAAATAACACCTATGGTAAACTCAGAGCACATATTATTGAATATGCGGGGTACCAGTGATATAATTCCTTGTATCCTTAAAATGTTGAAATAGTGGTATGTTGTTATTATTGAAAGGCCATGTGTGAGCCAGTTCTCTAGTTTTGTTCCATGTACCAAGGTAGACTAGTTGTTACAGGACCATAGCTGGACTATGAGTTGTTGTCTCTATAGGACTGTAGTTGTAACTACAAGTTGCTAACTTTTAGCAGTATGACTATATGCCCTTGCATTATAGACTTGAACTGACCAAGTAGTGTTGGTGATGGTCATGGAGTTCGACTCTTCCATTGATCTTCTATGGTACTAATTTCGACTTAGTAGTGTTTATATGGATTTGAGTGGTACACCTCAAATCCTCAGGGCATAAAATTGGTTAAACAGTTGTGTAGTATATTTTCTTAGGGTTAAATACGAATCACATTGGATGACTTTATGCCATATCATTATACTGATTTCTTTATTTATAATGTGATAAGAGAAATCAAATGTGATACATGTTCTTCATATTCCTTCCAGAAGTATACAATGTTCTATAGTTCAGTTGTATTTTTTTAAAGTTGCTCAAATAGTAATACGTGCTTTATTTACTGCTCTTTATAGTACTATGCTTATAACAGACATTGGAAAAGAGTTATAACTCTTTCTAGGACATTTGGTCTCACTTCGTGGGTTCCAAAACTTTTTAGGTGATCATGGATGAGGAGGTTGAGGTCATGGTGTTGGAGTTGAGCAACAAGGAGCTAAGTAACTATCAGAAGGTTGGACATGCTACTGGTGTAGAGTCTTGGTAGAATTCCTATGTGTCGTCCCTATACTCTCATGTCTTGGGGATAGATTTTGTTGTTTTGTTTATTGACATGAAGATTTTGGCTTTATTCCATGAAGGTATAGAAAGGGATTGTACATATGAAAAGGTTGTAATATGTATCAGATAAGGTTCGATAGCCTTCACACTTAATATGTAACATCTTTTGGTATATGTGAAATACATATGACCTATGTTATAGGTTTGTTTACAAAATACGTCTGCCTGAGATATTATATTGCAATTGATTTTAATTTACCCTATCTTTTGTGGTAATATTGTGGTTAGTGATAATTCCATGATTTGTTTTAAGTAATCTCATTTATTGTGGTGATGGCCATCACAATTTAGTGGTATTCGATCTATATGTTTATTGAGTCTATAGGGACATAGGACTAGGGTTCAAATATGTTCTTGCATCCTCTAGTGTATCTTATAGTAGCTTCTCCTATTGTAGAAGTAGAAGATGATAGAAAATATGTCTGGAGAACATGATGGGAATGTTGCAAAAAGCAACATTGTTATACCAAGAGATGCTGCTAAGAGGCGGAAGAGGGAAGAAGTTGTGCCCAAGATGCCTCAAGTCAACCCAACCGATGTACCTAACCCTTCTTTAGAGTATGTGGTTGGACAATTTATGACTACAATGAATCATATGATGAATAAGATGTCTGTAATTCAACCTAGGAAAAGGTTCTAGATGCTAAAACTCATGGGTATGAAAGACTCCAACTTGTAGGAGCATTGGAATATGTAGGTACCTTTTATCCATCTAATGCAAATATGTGACTGATTGAGTTGGAAAAGGATTTTAAAATCCTCAACATCATTGAGGAGGACAAGGTAAAGAATGCAATATACTTGTTGAAAGGGAGTGATGGCCACTGGTGGGCCATTGAGAAGGAGAAAAGGCCAGGAGTCGTGATCACATGGGAGAAATTTAGAAGGGAGTTTGTAAATCAGTACTTTCATGAGACTTACATAGATTAAAAGATTGTACAGTTTGAGAATATCTAACATGGATATATGTCAGCAAGTGCCTATGAAGACAAGTTCATGGAGCTTCTACGGTTCTGTCCACATATGGATACAACAGACAAGGAGAGAATCAGATGCATTGAGAAGGGTCTGAGCACTAAACTTACAACCCCAATGTCATCTTTGAAGAATAGAGAACGGTTTTCCACTTTTATAGAGTTGGTTAGGAGGGTAGAACAATCAGTTCTAGAGAAACAGGAGGCAAAGGCCAAGAAGAGGCATGCACAATACTAGGGACAATCTTATGGAGGCTTCAAGAAGCATAGGTACTCAACACAATAGTCTCAGAAAAGGTCAGTAATTCAATCGCAGTGGATACAAAGGAGAGGCAGTGGTTGTAGTTTGCCACATACAGGAGCCCAAAGTGAGATGTTAGTATTTGTGATAGGGCCGTCTAGGCCATGGTATGAGGGAAAAACACGTTTCAACTGTGGACATGTGGGACATACTAAGTGGTACTATCCTGTGAAATATGACAAGGTGACTCAGCAACCTAGGCCGAGTCAGAAGAGTTCAACATCGACAAAAACACAGTGGTAGAGGAAGCAGACAGATCTCACAATATGGTTCATTAGGACATGGTAGCAGAGGCTGAGGGAGACAACATGTGATGTCTTGATTCTATGCGATGAGTCATCCAGAGGGAGTCATCAACCTGAGGGTCATGATAGGTCAAATGGAATTGTATCATTCTGATTTGTCTTCTTCATGTTTTATATCTATTTTAATTGACCCGGGTGTGACGCATTCTTACATCACTAGAAAAGTGATAGCTAATTGTTTCTTGCCTTTTATTCATAGACATGACAATCTTCATCTAGAGACTCCCTTAGTTAGTTCCCCAAAGCTGTGGGAAGTGTGTTTGTCCTGTATTCTTTTTGTTTTAGGACACAGTATACAAGAGGATCTCTTACCACTTTATATGCATGAATTTTATGTAATCATTGGCATGGATACTTTGGAAAAGTATCAGGTGATCTTGGACTATAGTGCCAAGATGGCAATGTTTGTAGAAAATCATGCCTCACGAGTTTTCTAGGGTGATAGGAAGATCCTTTTGATATTTCTAGTTTCTTCTATGACAACAGAGAAGTGGATGACACAGGACTGTGATGTGTTCTTGGCACATGTGGTGGATACAAAGTCAAAGGGCCCTACTATTCAAGAAGTTCCGGTTGTACAGGAGTTTTAGGATGCATTCCTGATGAGTTTCCAAGTGTACCTCCTCCTATATAGATTAATTTTGAAATCAATGTAATTCTAGGGACTCAGCCCATAACACAGACACCATATAGGATGGCTCCACTAGAAATGATAGAGCTTAAAAAATATTTGCAAGAACTACTTGAGAAAGGATTCATTAGGATGAGCATGTCTCCTTGGGGTTCTCCCATTCTGTTTGTAAAGAAGAAGGATGGATCAATAAGGTTATGCATTGATTATCGACAATTGAATAAGATGATGATTAAAAATAAGTATTTGTTGCCACGTATAGATGATTTTTTTGACCAATTATGAGATTACACAGTCTTCTATAAGATAGATCTAAGGTTGGGTTATCATCAATTACAGATTAAGGCATATGATGTACCTAAGTCAGCCTTTAGGATGAGGTATGGTCATTTTGACTTCATGTTATGTCGTTCGAGCAAACCAAGGCACCAACAACATTTATGGATCTAATGAATAGAGTGTTCAGACCTTATCAAGACTAGTTTGCAGTTGTGTTCATAGATGATATCCTTATCTACTCTAGAAATGGTCAATGACACGAACAAAATTTATGGCAGGCTTAGACATTGTTGAGGCAGCATCAGTTATATGTAAAGTTCACTAAGTGAAAGTTTTGGTTAAAGGAAGTGGCTTTCCTAGGACATGTAATATCTGCCAAATTAGTTTGTGTAGACCCCAAGAAGGTGGAATCAATGTTGGAGTGGGATCAGCCGAAGACTCCTATGGAGGTTCACAACTTTCTAGGTTTGGCAGGATATTACAGGAGGTTCATTTAGAACTTCAGTGAAGTGGCATTACCCCTAGAAAAGTTAATAAGGAAGGAAGTATTGTTTGTTCGAGATGGCATATGTCAACATTCCTTTCAACATTTGAAGGAGAAATTGACCAGTGCACCATTATTAGTACTTCTAGAGTAAGGAAAAGATTATATAGTCTTTTGTGATGCATATAAGAATGTTTTGGGTTGTGTACTTATATAGGATAAGAATGTGATTTCTTTTTCTTCACGAAAGCTTAAGTAACACGAGGAGAACTACCCAACACATGATCTAGAGTTAGCCATTGTGGTCCATGCTTTGAAGATATGGAGACACTACTTGTATGGGAAGAAGTGCCTGATCTTCACCGACCACAAGAACATGTAGTATATCTTTTTGAAGCAGGAGTTGAACATGCGACAATGATGCTAGATGGAATTGATTAAGGATTATGATTGCAATATAGATTATCAAATAGGAAAGGTGAATGTTGTGGTGAATGCTTTAAATAGAAAGTCTTCCTTGTCATCATCTTCTGAGCTAGCACAGTTGAATGCTTTGGTATGCTATCAAAGAGATATGTTGCTCTCTCTTTGATAGATGAATGTACAATTAGAGGTAACCTTGTTATTAGGTATGTTAGCACAATCACAAATAAAGCTAACATTGAGTCAATAGATCAGAGATGCACATCATAATGATACTATGACACAACATATTCAGGAAGAGTTGGGCAGTGAGAAGTGTGATGGATTCCATGAATATGATGATGGGACAATGTGTTATCATGATTGATCAGTTGTTCTAGATATAGATAATCTGAGGACTTTAGTTCTAGAAGAATCTCACTCTTCTATGTATGCTAGAAGAAGCTCACTCTTCTATGTATGCTATGAATCCAAGTAGCACTAAGATGTATTAGATTTTGAATGATCTTTATTGGTGGCCAAGATTAAAACGTGATGTAGATGAGTTTATAGCTAATTGTGTAGTGTGTCAATAGGTTAAATCTTAACATCGGAAGCCTATAAGGACTTTGCAACTAATGCCTATACCTCAGTGGAAATGGGATCCTATCATAATGAACTTTTTGGTTGGACTTCTAATGACAGTCAATGGTAATGATTCCATATGGATAATAGTGGACAGATTGACTAAGTTAGCACATTTTCTGTCAGTGAAGATGAAGTATACACTGAGAATCTTACATAGGTGTATCTTGATGATATAATACATCTACAAAGTATCCCAGCTACAATAGTGTCAGAAAGAGGTCCTCAGTTTACTAGTCACTTTTGGGAGCATTTGCATATAGAGATGGGTACACAATTGAGGTTTAGCACTGCGTTCCATCCACAAATAGATGGATAATCTGAGAGGACAATACAGACCTTGGATAGTCTATTAAGAGCATGTGTATTGCAATTTTTGGGCAGTTGGGATATACATCTTAGCCTGATAGAGTTTGCCTACAACTATAGTTATCAGAGGAGCATTGACATGGCACCATATGAGGCATGGTATGTGAGACATTGTACATCTCCTTTATGTTGGTATGAGATAGGGGAGTATTGGCTTATGGGCCCTGAGTTAGTACAATAGGCAACAAAAAAGATCAAAGTCATTCAACAATAACTCAAGGTAACTTAGGATAGATGAAAATATTATGATGATAACTGTCATATACATTTAGAGTTCCAAGTGGGAGACAAGGTGCACCTTAAAGTACCTCCTTGGAAAGGAGTTCTACGGTTTGGTAAAAAGGGTAAGTTAGCTCCCAAATATATGGGACCTTATCCTGTGGTTGCACGTGTTGGGAAGGTGGCCTATAAGCTAGATTTTCCACTTGAGTTACATAATTTACAACTGTGTTTCATATCTCTATGTTGAGGAAGTGTCTCCCTAATACGAATTTGACACTTCATCCTATTGAGGTAGAGGTATATAATGATATATCCTATGTAGAAGGTCGTGTTCCGGTCCTAGATAGAAGGATCAACAAGTTGAAGAAAAAGGACATTGAGTTGATAAAGGTTTTTTGGCATCATCATGGCATTGAAGATGCCATGTGGGAACTTGAAGATGAGATGCAGAAGAAATATTCATCTCTTTTTAAAGGGATTCTAGGGAAAAATCCCTGTTAGGGTTTATAGTTGTAAGGCCCCTGACCTAACTTTTTACTCAATTGTAATTTTCTTGTGTAATTATATTTTTAAACCTTAAATTAATCTTATGATATGTTTTAATATTGTGTGACATGCTTGCATTTTTGATTGGGTTCAATTTAAATAATGTTTGAACTATCCTTGTTATAATTTTATATGTTTTAGACCATCTTGCAATTTAACCAAAAGGGAGGGTCACCTTGCAAATTGTCACGTATAGAGAGTGTTTCCTATTCTTTAACATCATGAGAGAGAAGATGGTGATATAGAGCGCCTTGATTGAATTATTGTTATATATATGTGACATCATCAAGTAACATTAGGGTTTCTAGGGTTGCTTACATGATATGCTGACTACCCTTAGGTTTGATGTTGTGACCATTACATCACTTTTGGGTAGGGTTGCAATCAAGACACGTTCATGTAGAAGAATGGTCACGACAGAGACACCCTAGAGTAAGGATGGTCGTGACAATTGTCTTTTAGAATAAGTGTCTCGACCATGAGATGGTGATTTGGGTTGAGATAGGGTGTGCAGGGGAATGTCTCGACCGCGACAAGGGGGCTAACCAACCTTAGAGGTCATGACACACCTATTGAATAAACATGGATATTTCTTATTTTAAGGAAATAAGGTTAACCCTTTGAAGAACAAGTGTCCTTTGGTGATCTATGGTGTTGACACCTGAAAGGCCCTTATTTCCCTCCACCTTTGGATATATAATACCTTCTTTTTCTTGAAAGCTAATCTTTTTGGCTCTGCACACCTTTGTCTACCTTAAGACCACCTTTGCAGCTTTAGGGGAAAGAAGAAGAAAAACTTGATCCTTGTGTGGCCGATCCTTGGCGCATTATAGAAGGTTTTGTGTTAGGGATACCCTTGGGTGGTGAATCATGGTGAGTTATCTCTTGGTAAGTGATCCTTCTTTCTAGATCATGTTTTCTTCTAAAAGCCTTGTTCCTCTTTGGTTGTGGATCATCCATGGTAGTTCTTCTTGAATATCTCTTCATTACAAAAATCATAAGTTAGGGTTATCATGGTGAACTCGAGTGAAATATGATCCTTCTTTTTCTCTTTTCTTTTTGGTTCGGCCAAGATCTATTTTCTTGTATCTGAACCTCCTTATGATCATGGAATTTTATTCTTCTTGGAAGTGTCTTTCTTGGCCGAAGTGTTGGAGTTTAGTTGATGGTCTTGGAGCTTGAGTCTTGGGAGGTTTGTTCTTCATCTATTACACCCATCATAAACCTGATTATATATTGTTATTCTGAGTTAATGTTCTTCATGATGGAAGAGTTGATTTGTTTAAAGGTTTAATCCATGTTTTATCCAAGAAAGGATTACACTTATTCTAACTCCAAATCATTGTAATTTTTTTTGCTTATTGAACTGATCTGCATAGCTTCTAATCTTTATGTCTAGTTAACTGACGCACCATTGTTACTTAAGGTGTTATTTGTAGTGTTTTTGTTGAGTTGGTTAATTATGTAGGTCGTAACACCTATTTAGGTCATGCCATGAACTTAACATGTTACATTTAGTTTGTTACGACCATGATACCAACGTGTTAGGGCAATAACACCACACGACAGGTTGGTTCACACCATGTTGCATTTCGGTCACGACACCCCTTGAAGTTGCACGGTCGCAACATCCCTTGGTATTGTACGCATTATGACTCTACATGCACTGCAGTCATGATGTTGTGCTGATGTGTGTTGTGGCCAAGTGAATTGAGTGTGTCGTGGACGAGTGAGTAGTATCATTTAGCGGGTCGAGGTGAATTGAGTGTGTTGCTGGCAAGTGTGTTGTATATGCGTTGTAGGCAAGTGAGTAGGGTATGTGTCACGAGCCGTGACACCCTCTTTCATTGCATGCGTTCTGACTAGTGAGGGAGTTGCATGTGTTGTGGGCCGCGATACAGGACTTGCACACACTGCAAGGTGGTGTCACTTGTTGCATGTGTTGCAACCAGAGTTAGCTTACACATTTTGCAAGTCATAAACCCATAATGTGTGAGTGAGAAATATTAGTGCACTTAAGTATGTACTTCAATGTTGTATAGTATAATGGTGATATATGATGAAAAATTTATGCATGATTAATTAATATTGATGGTGCTTAGCCTCAATACCCATGTACATATGGGAAGTAATGAATTAGGGTTTGGGGGCTGAATAACTTTATAAAACCCTAATCATGTGATCATGTGACTTATGTGCTCACCTTATTTGATGAATTTTATTCCATAATAGTGTTTCTCTCTTGAGTATTATTGAGATATATTGTGTTATCATTTATGCAAAAATTACAGGAATAGGTCTAATGACCTAACAAGTACCTTGGGTATAGTTTGAATTGAAATTCTACAGTAATATGAATAAGGGATTGATGTCCCATAGTGATGTAACATTGATGATGGCATAATGAATGGCAGTAATACAAATGTCATATGATGATGAGATAATTTCTCTCTTAACACATTTCATATATTCTAAAGTAGTAGCTTGCCTTAATTTTTTAGAGTTTGATTAGGGTTTATAGATTGTAACTTGATTGATGCATTGAAAGATACTTAATTGGAATGTTTAATCAAATGAAACCCTAATCATGTAGTCACCATGTACCATAGATACATCTTCAGTGTCAGCATCTAGCTGGATGGTGAATTGATTAACTCCTATGGGAAACTCAGAGCGCAAATTATTTAATATGTGGGATACATGTGATATACTTCCTTGTATCCTTAAAATGTTGAAATAGTGGTATGTTGTTATTATTGAACAACCATGTGTCAGCTAGTTCTGTAGTGTTGTGCCATATAATGAGGCATACTAGTTGTTATAGGACCATAGCTGGACTATGAGTTGCTATCTTTATAGGATTATAGCTATGACTACTAGTTGTTGTCTTTTACTAGTATGACTATTTGTCACTGCATTGCAGACTTGAACTGACCAAGTAGTGTTGGTGATGATCATGGAGTCTGGATCTTCCATTAATCTTCTATGGTACTGATTTTACTTAGCAGTGGTCGGTTGGATTTTAGTGGTACACCTCAAATCCTCATGGCATAAAATCTATTAAACAGTCATGTAGTATGTTTTCTTAGGGTCAAATATGAATCACATTGGATGACACTATGCCTTAGCTTTATACTTATTTCTTGAATTTTAATGTGATAAGATAAATCAACTATTATACTTGGTCTTCATATTCCTTCTAAAATTATAAAATGTTCTATTGTTAAGTTGTATTTCCTTAAAGTTGCTCAAATAGTAATTCCTACTTCATTTACCGTTCTTTATAGTACTATGCTTGTAATAGACATTGGTGAAGAGTTATAACTCTCAATAGGACATTTGATCTCACTTTGTGGGTTCCGCAACTTCTTAGGTGGTTGTGGAAGAGGAGGTCGTAGTGCTGGAACTAAGAAACAAGGAGATCAGTAGCAATCAGAAGGTTGGGCATGCTACTGGTGTAGAGTCTAAGTAGAAGTCCTATGTGTCGTCCTTGTACTCTTAGTCTCGGGGAGAGATTTTTTTTGTTTTGATAATCGACACGGTGATTTTGGCTTCATGCCATAAAGGTATAGAAAGGGCTTGGACATATGAACATGTTGCAATATGTATCAGATATGGTTTGATAGCCTTTGCACTTAATATGTAACATCTTTTGGTATACGAGAAATACAGATAGTCTATGTTAAAGGCTTATTTACAAAATACTTCTACTTGAGATATTAAATTGCATTTGGTTTTAATTTATGTTGTTTTTTGGTAATATTGTGGTTAGTGATAATTCCATGATTTGTTTTGAGTAATATAATTTATTGCGGTGATGGTCCTCACACTATTTTGGTTCTCATGGTAGGTGGTCATATCATAGGGAATGATCGGGTGTCCCTCTGCGTGATGGCTGAGAGAGGGTTTATAGGTTAGGGAAGAGGGTAACAATGCCTATCCATTCACTTTGGTAAAATTAATTTACTAAAGTATTACTTAATTTCCCTCCTCTAGTTGCTTCAGTGTCTTATAACCTCTAAACAAAAAATCCAATAGACATGAAATTTTCACCATTGTATTACTTCTTATCATAGTAATTTCTAGAAATAGTATCTCTTTATTCTATGACTCTTACTATCCTATTAAGTTTGCTCATTAATCACCCATTAATTCACATCAATGATGAAAAGTACATATATTTTATATGTCTTCCAAATCCATTACTTTTAAATTCAAGAGTACTCGATGATCAGGGTCAAATCAAGTCATTTTGCATAATTGATTCAAATCAATCCTCCAAATTAATCCAATTCATAGAACAAAACTTGAGGGACTTATTTGTGATGAATCCAAATTAACATTAGAAGCTTAAAACAAGATTGATTTCTATCGTGTAAACTTGAAAATTTGATCAAAATAATGACTGGGATTTTGAATGAAGGACCATTGGGTAAATAAATTGAAGTTCCAGAGAAATTATGATTTATAGCTCAAAGTTGATGTAAGTCCCAAAAAATCCAATATGTTACAACTCTCCACCCTTAACGGGGATATAGTCCTCAAAATCCACACTTCTATGGTCTAATTTGCACTACCCTCCACCCTAATAAAGGACTCAACTAGTCAACTATAATACGATGTCCTTCACCAACTCTAGTTTCTCCTATATGTTTTTTTTTCATACTTCCTTGATTGTGACTTAGCTCGATAAATCATCAAAAATTTCCAAAAAATGTTTTCTCATACTTTTAGTATTATAAAGGAAATGATTTGTTAATGAGAAAACCACTTTATGCAAAACTAAAAGGTGGCCAACCTAAATGCGGGAGCCTAGTCACAATCACCTATGTCTATATGCCATTTACTGTTACTCCATTATCCTAACTTCTTGCCATATTTTGGGAATTTAGATTCCTATCAAACATAAAGAGTCAACTAAGTAGATAGTGATGTACGGTCCATATAATATCTCTAGGATCCCGAACTCATTTCTTGGTTACGAATCTAAATTATCAAATATCTAATTATGGGTTTCACTACAAAATTATTAGGTATAGTCATCATGTCCAAGCTTACAAACTTATCATATTTTACTCAATATTATTGTCACTGGTCTTTATGTGACAATTTATTGGGTCAAAAAAATAGACACTTTATTTTTATTTCCTCATTTTTGGTGGGTAGGGTTTCATATCAATATGATTCTTAGTTCAAATATATTACCCAAAGTCTTATGTACCTTAATGATGGGGGTTTCCAAAATATAATGTACTTAATATTCATCACATTTTACCATTTGATTATCTTATTATAGGATGGAGGAAAAAAACTATCATCCTTTGTTTCCTAACTTATAGTTCCCTGCTTTTATGGATCTAATGTTGAACTCATTTCAAAATTTGTAGATTTTCTAATTACTTATTCTCTCCATATGTGTAATTACTCATTTACATGGTGGATATATTGTTCACTATTTTTCAATTAATTGTGCATTTATAGGGCTTACCCATCAATGATTTTTTTATTTAATGAGGTGATTCTTTAGAGTCCATAATTTTTCTTTTCTCTATTGAAGGTGTTGTACATGTAGTTTTTTTTTTCATTTAGTGACTTAAGTCAAGATTGGGCTTTTTCCAAACTAAAGAAAGATTTTAAGGAATAGTACCCATTCATATACCTATAGTGGTGATTCCAATGTTCCAAAAGCCTCATGTAAAACTATATACATGTGTCTTAACCACTTTTTCCTTGATAATATATCCATATAAATATATACCTATGGAATTTCAAAATCTACTAGAGTAGATAAGTAATTTCTATGAATTTTGATTGAGGTACATACCCCACATCATAGGTTCTTAGTATTCCCTACTTTTAGTCTAGGCATGTCCCAACAATTGAGTCAATGATACTAACTATTTGACTGTGTTCTAGATGTACTACTTCTTAACCCAAACTTCAACCAGACTTGCATGTCTATCGACTATTTATAGTATTTAATACCATTTTGTAAAGACTCAATCCTTACAATCAAATACTTACAAAATTTGCATCAAAAAATATAAACAAATCTTTTCATTCATATATTTTTTCTCAAAGTACATGGTGTCTTGTTTTTTTTTTGAAATGATACATACATAATGAATACTAAAACCTTACTAAATCTAATATTTATCTTACAACATAGGGCTATCTTATGCAGACTCCTCTAGGTCTTCTTTGATCACCTTCCCATGAGTTCCCAGTGGGAACAAAACTACACATGGGCTCCAATAAGGGAAACTGGGGTCAACAAAGCTGGTACAAAATTGGTATTTGGAAAGAAAAACAACATTAAACTATTTACAAATAATTTTATCGCAAAATGAAAAGGAATGAACAACATAGTTAAGCATCAAAAGGTAGCAAAGTGTTTTCAAATTTAATAATATTCAATATCCAATTTTTTGAATTAGTAATTCAAGTTTTTAATAGTTAGCACATGTCAATGTCGATGTTGTTGGGGAAGCCATATCTTCACTTCATGAGATCGACAACACACCAACTGTGTTTCCCAGTATACTAAGGGACATCATGTCCTTCTCTCTGTATAGAGTCGTGGATGTGTTATTCCAGTAAACTATGGGCACTAGTATGCGCACTACTACAGAAATGGCTTATAACGTCACTTTTAAAGGTGTCGGTTGTAATAATACACCAACACCTAAACAATACAGTGTCGGTTTATAAAATAAACTGACATCAATCTGTGAAGGGCGACCAGACATGGGTATCGCTTTTATTCAGTGTCGGTTCCTTAATAACAAACCGATGCCTAAAAGTAACTGCCAAATCCAAAATTTCCAGTTAAAAAAATTACCTCCAAAAATTAACATACATCGTCGGTTTTTAAAAAAGAAACCGACAACTAAAGGTTTTCTGCGTGACAGAAATTTGACCAATTTTTATCGTCAGTTGTGTTACAATAACTGATGCCATTGTGTTTTCGTACACATAACCGTGGAAATTTTCACCTCCCTTTAGTGTCGATTTTTATAAGGAAACCGACGACTATGGTCTTAATTTGAGAACATTTATTTTTGTCAGCATATAAATATAGACATCGATTTTTATGTTTGGAACCGACACCTATAATTGAACAATAGCGTCGGTTTTGTGTTGGTAACTGACACTTATAGTTTTTATTGTCGGTTGTTGTTAGTAACCGACACCTATTGTTAACTTAACAGTGCACCCGCACGAGGCAGACTCTTCCCCTTTTGTTTCATTCATTTCCGCTCGAGGGTTTGCTGGTCCGGCGATTCCTCTGCTCCACCACTGCTCGCTGCTGCTCTGCCTCCGCCTACGCCGCCGTTTGCTGGTGCTTTGGTCGCCGACACCGCCGCCACTCGCCGCCGCTAGTCGCCGCACCTCTGCCGCCGCACCTCTACTAGCTTCTGCCTCCGCCGCCTCTGCTTCCACCAGCCGCCGCAAGTTCTCCGGCCGCTGCTCTCCAGGCTGGCCGCAGCTCCTAGGGCTCTGATCCCTGCTCTCCAGGTCACTGCTCCGCTCCGACCACAACTCCTGCATGGCCAACGCCGCCACAAAGGTACCCTTCTCCTGCTCTTCTTCCTCCTCTTTTTCCTCTGCCCTCAAGCAGGTACCCTGCTCCTGCTCGAATAATGTAGGAAATAAGTAGATTGTGAATAAAAAATGCTCTGATTCACATTAATATTACCATGTTGTATATGGTTTTGATCAGAAAAATGTGTAGATTGTGAATAAAATATACTTAAAGCTCTATTATTTCTTCTTGTTACAAAGGTATAGTTAGTACACGAATATTAGATGATATTCAAGAAAACCCTAGTTTGATGAGCATGTTGTTAATATGTTAATTATGATTCTTTTATTTATTCTGATGTCAGTATATAATTATGCGATCCCAACATCTTAAATTGAATTAGAATGATTTCAATGAATTATAGGGTTTTAAAGTTGATAATCATGTAAATGCGGGAATAGGGTTATTAAACCAATAGTTATAACATAGTATGATCTTAATCTGATCTGGATGTTAATAATAACGTAGTATGTTAAATATGATGATTAGGGCTATATATATAATGTCTAGTAAACATTCCTAGACTTCTTGTCATTAGGGTAATTTTTATACATGTTTGAGTAAATTAGGGTTCTAATCTACCCTTTTGTCCTATATTTGATGCTAATTGTGCATATATGTTGAGTTTCATCTTACTCTTACCTAAGAATTTTTTTTCTTAATCTCTTATACATAACTATATTTAAGGTTAGTCTGTCTACTAGAGTGTGGGGATTAACCATGTTGCGTGTAGTTTATAACATTGCATTGTGAATTATTGCATGTTTGAAACTATTGATTTCTTGATTTATTATTTAATAATGATCTATAGATTAGGATTAATCATGTTGCCTGTAGTTTATACACATTTATTATATATAAGAATGACAACACATGAATTTGTTGGCCTAGAAACCCGTCCAAGATTTACTCATTAGGAGTAAATCTTTGATAGTCCCCAGTTTGGGACTGTTCTTGAACACCTAATCTCACTTAGGATATAAGTGTATAATGTGTATTGGGTTTTCAAGAAAATTTCGGCAGCATTTCCCCGTTTGTTCTCTAAGTACATATGTACTTAGAGAATAGCGGGGAAATGCTGCCGAAATTTTCTTGAAAACCCAATACACATTATACACTTACTAGTTAGATTAGGTGTTCAAGAATGGGATAGGTGGTACACATTTATTATATATAAGAATGTTTATATTAGAGGCATGGATGTTTATATTTTTATTATGTTTTATTTTTCTAAATGTGAACTTTACAATGTGAATGGGGACTTTACAATGTGAATTACTTTACAATGTGAATGTGAACTTTACAATGTGAATGTGAACTTTACAATGTGAATTACGTTACAATGTGAATGTGTACTTTACAATGTGAACTTTACCATTAGTGTTACTTTACAATGTGAAATTTATAATTTGAATGTGAACTTTCAGATGGCTGATCAGGACCGTGCTTATGATCACCGTGAGGGTGAGGACGTGCTTGCACCGCCTGACAATGTAAGTTTTAAGAATATATCCCTGAGGTTTCTATCTATATGTTCATTTATAATTATATTATGTAAGTGTGTTTTTTATCAAATTTTAGGTTGGTGATGTACCCCTTGAAGAAATTACAACACTTGATGAGAAGCAAAAGAAAATTGAGAAAGTGAGGGGCATCACAGTGATGAACAAGTTAATACAGCAAAGGGGCAATGGACCCAAATTGGCTGTGGATTTCGATCAGGCAGGAAATCCATATGGAGTGAACCGCAACTCCTTTGTTTCATATCTTGGGGTTCTTACTCACAGCCATTGCAGTCCTATCCTAGAATCATGGCATAAAGTTCCTAAGGAGAAGAAAGACCACATATGGAAGGAACTATGCGTGAGTTATTATTATTTGTAATTCTATTTGTGTAGATTACTAATTTTTAGGATACTAGTTAATAGCAATTCTATTTAATTTGCAGAGCATATTTGATCTGGATGAAAAGTTGCATCGTAAATGTGTGATGCAACGTTGTGGGAGGGTCCTAAGGAACTATAGGACCAATCTCACCCGAGATTACATACGCGATGCTGAGAATAGGTTCTTGATTGATTCCAATTCTAGACATTGATCAGTATTTCACTAACTCTACACTAATAATTTTTGTTTGTATTCTCTTTGAAAAATAAATATAGGAAGAAGGAAGCCACACAACAATGGAACTACTTGGACCCCAAAGAATGGGAGGAGTTTGTTACCCAAAGAAAAATAAATGAATTCAAGGTATTGAGTGCCACTCCCAATTTAATTAATATACATTTTTATGTATTCCCTATTCAAGATTAACCTTTAGTGTTACTAACCAAATCAATGTGCTAACTAACTAGGCTATCAGCGATGCTCAATGAGCAAGGCGTGCACTGAATGTGCACGACCACACAATGGGTCCAAGAGGATATGCAGGCATTCGCTAAAGACTACAGGCTGAGTCTACTCAGCCTACTACTACTCACGAGAGTGCATAGTCCTCTACTGTTGCTCCCACACCTCTGCCTCGTCATGTTATGTGGATAGTTGGTAGGCAAAATAAGAAGGGAGAGATACCGAAGCCCGCAACCGCTGAGGCGGCTGCAAAAATGGTAAAAATCAAACTCTTAGAGCAATCTATCGATATTGATTATTGTTATGTTTACTTACGAATTTTTGTTGATGGTGCTTAGCGGGAGCTGCACGAGCAGAGGAAGGAAGGCAAGTTCATCCCTCAGGACACAAGGGATGAACTAACAGTTGCTTTGGGTAACCCAGAGCATCCTGGACGTGTAAGGGGTGCAGGCGCTGGTGTGGGCATCAAAACGTTCTTTGGGCCATCCCAGCGCAAACCTGTCCCAAAAGTGGGACTTTCACAAGCTGAGGTAACTTATTCTTATTTTAGAACGTTATTGCGAAAGGGAATGCAATAATCAGAAACTAGCATTTCTTTTATCCATGTATAGGTAGATTCCTTAATTGATAGGAGAGTCGAGGAAGTAGTTGATAAAAGACTCCAGGAAGCTATGAAGAAGTGGCAGGCATCTTAGACTGCCACTCAGACAGTACCTGTGGCGAACCTCTCTTCTCCTACTGCTCGTATTGTAGAGGTTGAGAGTAATCCTATAGACCCACCTAGCACGTCCTCTGTAAGTATTTTTATGGCATATATAATAGCTAGTCTGTTCAAGATGACATGTTTGTGTATATATGCATATAACATTCTTTACGTAAATTTGTAGGGGTTGAAGCCATGTCGACTACAAAGTGAAGGATATATCGTTGTAGATGCATCAGCTTACCCACCCCTTAAAGGATGCATGTTTCATGGGAGTACAGTACCAGATGGCATGGTATGTGTGAGCCCCATACATATACTCGCTGGATGGATGAATCTTGCACTTCCTCATGCACACCCAGATGCTGAAACACTTGGTGAGGCAGTAGGCAGAGTGATACTGTGGCCCGAAGCGGATGTCCTCTATACTGCTATTGTATGATAAATTTTCATTACTTTAATTTGTTAGTGTGTATATATATATGAGTCAATTGATATGAAATTATATATACAGGTCAAAAAGACGAGACCCGCTACATCTCGGCCTCCACCTCTTTGACTACCAAGTTGGCTTCCAGGGGACCTACACGCCTCGATAGGTCCTAATTGTAGGAGTGTAGCAGTATGGATCGGCGAACATAATCCAAATTGCCCTATAAATGTTACTATTCCGGAGAATGCTGCAGGTAAATCATATGATAACAATCTATTTATACAAGTTTAGCATACGTATTAATGCATACGTAATAGAAGTTCTGGATACGTATTTATGCAGGTCAAACATTCGGAAACAACATATTTATACTATATATTTTGGAGTTGTTTAGTTATGATTGGCTGAACACATCTATGATAGAGCTGTGGATATGGTGAGATTAATGCATACGACAATCTGGTTTATACATCCATATACCTTGTTTTATATACGGCAATCTGGTTTCTTATATATTAATGCATATGTAATATATGTTTTGCAGCCACTTATACAAGACATGTACAGATTTTGGGTTTTCCCATGTGGGATTCTTGGTTCCATCTTTGATTAGTCTTGTAGTTACAGACCCTTCTCCAGTTATTTCATACTGTTGTGATGCTTTTGAATATTTTGGTAAAAATAATAAGACGGTGATAATAGCTCCATTCAATGTCGAGTAAGTTTACTTTGCTTGTAATTTGGACTTAAGCAAATTACATTTTTATTGCGGATATTGAGTTATTAATTTTTTACTTTCTTACCTGTAGTGCTAAGCACTGGGAGTTATTAGTTATTGTCCCCAAGACATTCACCGTCTATTATCTAGATCCTGCGGGGAGTGAGTTGGATGTATTATATGGACATGCAATTAAAAGGCCATTATTCTCGTGAGAAATATTTTATGTTTTTATATCTGTTAACATCTGTTACTGCATTAATATTTAATTATGTAATTTAATGTGGTACATTAACATATATAGGGCTTTACAAGAGTACAAAAAAGCTGGAGGAAAGGTCCCCAGGAAAAAAAACATGACACTCATTTGGGAGAATGTGAAAGTAATTTCCTGACTCCAATGTATATATTATTTATGTGAACTGTGCTTATTTGTATTTTTGAATATTTTTTATGTTTCAATTTATAGTGTGCTACACAAGACAACGGCTGGGCATGTGCCTACTATGTGATGCAATTTATGGACCTAATCATCAAACATGTCGTATTGGAAATCGATAACATACAACAGGTATTATACATAGTCTCGTTAGATAATATGAAATATATGAATCTTATTATATATTATTATAATTATGTATGTACGTCATTCTCTTTGTAGGTCTTTAAAACTGAGGACTTCAACACAGGTGCAAAGCGTTTCGATGTACATGCTCCCTACACGAGAGATGAATTAGATGTTGTAAGAGAAGATTGGGCAAAAGCCCTGCAAAGAGTGGGAATTTTTCAATATGGTTTTGATGACAATGATGAATAAAGAATAACTTTGTTCACATAATTAATTTTGTGTGAATGTGAATGAATTTTTATGAATTGTCATATGTGTGTGAAAATCATCAATACATGAATGTTTCTACATGTGTCTCAATGTGAAAAGAGATGAAATAAATAGAACTGCAGGTTGCTATTGGTTTCTACATGCGTGTGATGAAAAAATATAATATGAATTAAATGTTCTTATACATGAGTGTGAATCACATATATATAATATTGTCCATCATGTTAATTTTGTAGGTTTGTGGCCTGTTTTTGGCTGATATCAATGGATGTCGTAAAACCTGCAGTTCATAACTGAACTGCAAGTTTCTCATCCTGCGACCAGCTATAGCAGGTCTGCAGACTGACAGAAAAAAAAAATCAAAACATAGGCGTCGGTTATTTGAACAAAATCGACACATATGATATACGGCGGCGGTTTTCCACCTAAAACCGACGTCTATGTGACCAGGTACCACGGTCGTGCTGGGAAGCACGATCGTGGTGGCAGACAGGGGATAGGGTGTCGGTTATTATCACAAAACCGACGTCAGTTCTGATGATGTGGTGTCGGTTTCTCTTCGAAACCTGACACCTATAGTCCCTTTGTTGGCGCATTTTTGGTGGCGGGAAGAGTTTGGGCGTCGGGTTTTACTAAACAACCGACGCATATAGTCCCTTTGCTGGTGCGTTTTCGATGGTGAAAAATGTTTTGGCGTCGGTTGGGATCCGACGCTGAAGAGGCCCCCCTTTAGCGGCGCCCACTTGGGTGTCACTTTGAAACCGACACTAAAGAGCTTAAATAACCGGCGCTAAAAGGCTTTTATGTAGTAGTGGCCCTTTTTGACATTTAAACAATGTGCTACTATTTTCCATTATTTGTGTTTGTGGCTTTCAAGAAGGGGGCTAAGGTTTACAACAATTTTATGCGAACCAACCTATCTAATTATGCATGCAATCAATGAGGGAAATAGCATTCCAATAGATATTGAAATTTTGTACCTTTGCATAAATTCCCAGTATTGACTCTAAGGGATAATAAGAGAGACAACTACAAATATTAGAGAAATATTTATAACAATTTGCCTTCGAATCAAGTTGGTTTCAATTTTTATTTTTTTATTTGTGACTAGGGTTGTCCATCTAGGAGTGCCATTCATATTTTCCATTATTCTTATTTCCAGGATTTCTAGTTAGGTTATATATATATATATATATATATATATATATATATATATATATATATAGGCTGTTCATTCGTTACCCGCGTGGGTAGCCAGAATTTTCACTACCCGCTGGAGTAACTCGGGTCTCAAGAGTAACTATATGGTATGCTAGAGTAACTCTTCTGAATCAAAAGGATGGTACTCTGGAGTAACTCTGAGAGCAAAAGAGTAACTGCGTAGAAAATATACACTCAGTAAATATATGGATGGGTTTTTTTATTTGGGGGGGGGGGGAATGATATTATTTTTGGATCAAATTTTTTGGGGAGCTAGATAAAATGCTCCTCTACAATTGCAATTTTTTTTTAAAAAAAATATCAGGAAGGGTGTGCGGGTAGCTACCCGCATGGGTATTAAAGATAATCCCATATATATATGTATATATATATTTATATATGTATGTATATATATATGTATGTCTATATATATATATATGTATATATTTATATAAGTATGTATATATATATGTATATATACATATATATATATAATCAATATTATATATTCAATTGGTATATTGCATTTCCTTCATATTAGATGCTTGATTATTGTTCTCCCATATGTCATTCTATTAGTGTCTATGATTGAAAATGTTCATTTACTAGTATTTGCTTACTAGAAATACCTACAGTTTCTATTTGAAATTCCTCAATACACACATAATCATATGCTCATACCTTGACTTCAAATATGTGGAACTATATATATATATGTATATATATATATATATGTATATATATATATATATATATATATATATATATATATATATATGTATGAGAGGAATTACTTTTTGTCACAGTTGAAATTACCTCTTATTATTATTTTTATCTCTCTAATATATATCATATATTTGCAGATATACATATCTTGGGTATGACTTCATAAAAAGGCTACAATTATGCTTTCAATATTGTTACTACATTTACCAAGTATCTCTAATATTAACATACCATCATATACACATGTTAGTGTTAGTACATACACAAATTTGAACAGACTTTATTCATTAGCCTAGTATTATTATGTATGTTAGGGTATCAATATTATCATCATCACTCTATTCCATATTATCGTTGACTATCACAAAATAAAGAAATTTATAACAAATTATGTTTATTGCGATCTTTTGGTATTCTAAACTCATGTAAATAGTCTATGTAGATTATTATGATTTATATTTTAGGATCATCATATATATACTTACCTAGGGTTTCTAACATTTAGTATGAATGAAACTATTATTTATGATATATTCCATCAGGACATACTAGAATTATCTTATATTGTATTCATTTATTTACTTAGTTGTACTTTATGTGTAGTAACACTAGGGTTACTAACCATATACATATGTTGTAGTAACTATGTAACGTGTCTTAGGTACCTTAATTAACATCAAGTCAACTAAATATACTTTATATTATGTTGCCATAATCTATTTAATATAATCTAAAAAGGATGGCTGAAAGGACTACCTATTGGATGATCTTTTATTAATGATTTGCACGTTAACATGATATGGATTAGCTTCTGATTGAGTTCTTATTTGACTTTCTCTCGATCTCCTTGGTGTGGACCTAAATTTCTTCCATGGATTATTATTTGAGGAAGAGGGAGCATCACATCACATGTTCTGAGTTGTTTTGGAGGTAGTAGGTTTTAGATTAGATCAGGTTTGAGGACTATTATGCGATATGAGATCTGGAGTAGTAGGAACCTTGATGGTTTGTAGGAACCAAGGAAGAAGATAACATGGATAGAAGTGGTTTTTGTAGGTTTTTGGAATTACCATGATGTTGCAGGTCTATCTCCCTAGTGGTCATCATCTAGCCAAGGATGGTCGATGAAGATCTAGATGCTATTGATGGTGTTGCAGGTAATGCAGGATTGCTCATGGCTTATTGTGGATGAAGAGGAGAGGGTCATGGGTTTCTTGGCTTCTAGGTTGATTCGAAGAGATGTCTAGAGATATGTATTTCTTTGTCCATCAACGTTGACTATTATTGTTCTTTGCCTCATTGGAGATGGCAAGGTCGATGGTTTGAGTTAATGAGTTGCAGGGTTACTGCTATTGCAGCATGTGCTGATAGAGAAGATGACAGACGACGAGGTGGTTGCAGGTGGCATTGGTGATGATGAAGCATGGTAGATGTTGTCGTTGATCAATCAACAAAGGGGATGGATTGTTTTTCAAGTTGTAGTGGTCTGGGATTTGAAGTAGATTGTCACCTTCATATTGTTAGCGGAGATAGTCAATGTGTTTGTAGGAGATGCAAGTCTACTTGACATTTATTTGCAGATCTGGAAGATCTGTGCGAAGGGTGTGGCGTTGGTCTATAGTGACTAGTGGTGGTGAGGGATTTAGCTTGTAGGTATATGTATCAGGCTATTTGAAGATGGTGCTGGATACCATTGAGTTGGATTAGTAGGCTCTGGCTACATAGGAAAGGGGGAAGGTGGTGTTGACATTAGGAAATGGGACTCCATTGTGGATCCTAAGTTATGATCAAAATTGATGACTTAATGGCTTCAGAGTAAGAGAAAAATGTATGCATTTACTCTCATAACTCTGAAGACCTGAAGAGGAAGGATGGGTGAGGGTTTAGCTTGGTTCTCGCGACATGTGGTCAGGTCATAGGGCACGATCGAGTGTCCCTTTGTGTAATGATGGAGAGAGGGTTTATAGGTTAGGGAAGAAGGTCATAGTGCCTATCTATTCACTTTGGTAAAACTGATCAATTAAACTGTTACATACTTCCCCTCTCCTAATTACTTCAATATCTTATTACTTCTATACAGAAAATCCAATGGACATGACATTTTTGCCATTTCTTTACATCTTATCACAGTAATTTCTAAAAATAGTATATCTCTGTTCTAGGCTTATTACTATCCTACTAATATTTCTCATTAATCCCCCATTAATCCACATCAATGATTAGAAGTACATAAATTTTATATTTCTTCCAAAGCTATTACTCAGAAATTTAAGAGTACTCTATGATCAGGGTCATAAACAAGACATTTTACATAATTTATTCAAGTCAATACTCAAAATTAAATTGCTTCATAGGACAAAACTTGAGGGAATAAATTGTAATGAATCCATCTTGACATTAAAACCTCAAACGAAGACTGATTTCTATCATGTAAACTTGCAAATTTAATAAAAATAATGAATGGGATTTACAATGAAGGACCATTGTGTAAATGAATTGAAGTTTACGAGAAATTATGATTTATAGCTCAAAGTTGATTTAGGACCCAAAAAATCCAATATGTTACACTATCTTCCTATATACAAAATCTCTTCTCCTACAACTAGGTGTGAGATCTAGGTATCTAGTGTAAGAGTTGTTAGTGTAATTGCCTAGAGTTTTCTAAAGGCTAAATGGTGAGTAATGTGAGGTGAAACACCCTCATATCTACTCCCCCTTCCTACCCTTGACTCTCAATTTTCCTAATAACATTTATTCTAGAAACCTAGACTTGCTTCGTCATATTAGAATTACATCTAATCCCTAATTCAATTGAGCCTCATAAGGTTGGATGGGGTGTGGAAGAGTATAATTTCCCTAAACACACTCCATACTACCCATGGCCAACTAGTAGCTTAGGGTAATTCAAATAGAACTTACTTGTTGTTTGGTTAGGGAATCTAGAATAAAAAGATAGGATTTGCATGTTATATCACCCCTCGACTTGGATTCATGTGATATACCCTCAAATGGCCATGGCCCTAAAAGAGTCATGGTCTGTATTTGAGAACCTAGATGAGAATTCACATCACTAGGATTCTAGAATGGGTGTACAAGTTGATAGGAACTGGACCCACCTACTCCACCTCCTCCTACTCTAGCTAAGAATGATCCAACCTCCCAATTTTGATGAAGAATCAAGTTGCAAGCTCTACTACCCAATTCGACATGGCCATTGATTCCATTGATGAGGAGGTTCAAGCTCTTCAATCTTTTGGCAACTGACACAACCAAGGGCCCATGTCCAACACCTACACTCAGAATGCAAAAATCACACAAACTTCTCTTGGAAGCAAGGTGATGAAGGATAAGGACAAATAAGGTAGCACCCAGGGCCGAGGCATAGCTCCAAGTTTGAAGAAGAAGTTCTTGGGAGGTTAAAAAGTGTTGACCAAGTGAAGAGAGATGTGTCCTCTCATGGACAAACCATTGATCGACTTGATCAAAGTCTAGATCAGATTTCCATGTCACTTGTCCATCATGAGGAGGGAAGACTCCCTTCCCAAACTATGGTCAACCCAATAGTGATAGTTGTTATATAAGAACTCCTCAAGGTGCCTATGTACCACCACAAGGGCAAGTCACAACTTTGAAAAAATACCAAGAACCTCCTCATCCATATGCTCCCACTCCCCCACAACCCAACTACAACAACCAATACCCTCCACCTCCACCACATTCCTACCCACAACCCCCTCCTTAATATCAACCCCCTCCACAACAGACATAACATCCACAACAACCACCTCCACAACAATCAACCTACGTCCTCCATAATCCTAATCCACCTCACCAAAGACCAAAACCATCATCCTCATGATCTCCCCCTCATCCCCATGAGCAAGTGAGCATGGTATCATATGGGGGATGAAGGTTGTTGAGGAATTCATGGAGAGGGAGGAGATGGTGACAAAGGTTTTTGGCAAAGAACCATTACTGGAATAGTCTTGTGGAGATGCTAGGAGTATCAAAGATTTTGTTGTTTTGTTTCTACTTGAGAGTGCCAAAAGCACTGAAGTTCTTGTTTCCCTATATTTTAGAGAGAAAACACCACCAAGTGTCCCACCTTTGCTTGAGAAAACAACACCATGTATCTCACCTCCGGTTGAAGTAATGATACCATCTGTACCATCACTTTGTGGAAGTGCCAAGGGAACTGAAAAAATCTTCTCATTCACCATTCTATGAAGAGATAACACTCAATGTCCCACCCCATGTTGAACTTGTAACACCTGATGTACCACTACATTTGGAGTTGATGTCATCCCTAGCTCCACCCTATGAGACGAAAACTACCCTCATTTTTCCTAAAGGCCTGTAATCTACTCTAGACGATGTTGATATAAGTGGGAAATTTTTCTTTGATGCTTTAGAAGGTCCTTTCACCCAAGTTAAGCATGGAAATCCTTGAAAATTCCCCTGAAAAAACGAAAGTCACAACACTCATTTCCTTGCTTAAAGATGTTTACATCGGGAGAAGAAAAGTAAAAGTGATGCCACCTAAGCAAATTGTGGCTACAGAACATGTCAATTTCATTAGGTATAGCCACTTTCTAGAAACGAGGGGAGATCCAGGCGTCCCTCTTATCCCTTGCTACATACAATTGCAACTCATCAAGCGTTCTCTTCTATATTGGGATCAAGCGTAAGCAATATTCCTTATAACATATTTTACAGCTTGACATAGAAAGAATGAAACTGGCAGATTGTGTTCTAGTAATGGCTGATGGATCAAGGAGTAGGCCTATGGGCATGTTGCCAAATGAGATGGTAGAAATATACAAAATGTTAAATGTCACATTCCCAACTGATTTTCTAGTCATGGACATAGATCCACTTGATGGAAAGGATTTCGTCATCTTAGGGAGGCCTTTCTTGGCCACAGCTAATGCGGAGATCAAGGTTCATACATGCACTATGACAAACACACATAGGAGAATGGAGATGGACATTTTTATGTTCACCAAGGAGGAGAGACTGAAATTAAGTGATTAAGATCTATGTACCAACTTGGACTATAGTGATTTTAGAGAAGATTGGATAGAAAACCAGTACTAGCAATCTTTGCATGTTCCTTGCGATGAAGACCATGTTGTGAGAGCTTTCAAAAGGATCACATTTGAGGTGGAATATAACACTTCATTTGTGAACTCTTGACGGTGGAAGAAAAACAAGCATGGCTGAAGGCTCTAAACTTAGCGCTAGTGCAAGACAGCTTAAGTTGGTTTCAGAATTTTTCTCTCAAAATCCCTTTTCGTGTTACATTTTTGTTTTTCTTCAAGAAATGCATACACACACACACCATAATTGATAGTTTTTCTCTTTGTGAATCATGTTAGATTAGGTATAATATAGCAAAGATGATTTAGTGAGATCTATCTTGAAAGGAAAAAAATGAAACCAGTGAAAAAGCTAAAGAGGCCAGTAGAAATGTTCCATACATCACGACCATGCTGGTTGGCAAGATAAGACGACCATTTTGCACAACACAATCGTGATGGTCGTGCCCTACTCATCTAGTTCTATGTTGATCACTCCATCTCTTGGTGGTGGTATACCACAACTACATACCCTCTATCCTACTACTCTAAACTTCTATTTCATCCTGAGGACAATATGGTCTAAAAGTTTGGGGTGGTATGGCGGTAAACCCTTCCTTTAAGGCATTTTTATCTATATACCTTGTTCTAATTTTTTTTAGATGAAAAAATAGTTTGACTAACTTTTATACTTGTCTATCCATACCTTGTGTGATTGTTCATGCATTCATGCATTCAATGTACTTTAATTTGATGTATTTTTGTGTAATTTTTCAAATTTTTTTCATACCATGCATTGCATTTCATGTAGATTTTTGGTAATTTTTCAATTTTTTCATGTCATGCATTGCATTTCATGTAGTTTATTGGTATTTTTTGTGTGTTTTAGATAGTATTTGTGGTTTTATGATTTCTATTCCCTAAATGTAGGTTAAGATGTGATTGAATGCAAATTGTCACCATTTTGGCCAATTTTGCCCAAATTTAAAATGTTTTGCCGAAGAAGCATGTTTTGACCTAATTCCACTTTTTGAACAGAAAATTTTGATACATGAAAAATGCATGCTATATTCATATGTTCTATTACCAAATGGTCTTAATTGTTGATTTTCTACATGTGAATCACTTCTCTCATGTATTTGAATGTTTTGCTTTAATTATGACTTGAATAAGCTATGAATGATTAGGGCATGTGGAATCACATGATAAAAGTATGAATATATCTTGTTTAATCATGTGGTGTGACATTACTTAATGAAGTGTTAGAATGACTTTGATGCAGGATATTTTATGTTTAGAACCAAACTATTGACCCCTCTTTGACCTGACTTTTCTTTCATCATATTCTTACCTATATGCCTCATGAAAGGATGCAAAAGTGCACATATTGAGCCTTGGGCACCTCCAAAAGTTTAGGGTGACTATATATATATATATATCCCCACTTCACTCACACCACCATATGCCCTAGCTACACCAAGGGAAAAGAAAAGAAAATAAAAGCGAAAAAGGAACCAAAGAAAATGCAAAAAAATGAGAAAATAAAAGATGCTCCTATGTAATAGCATATAAATAAAGAAAAGATTAGTTCTTATATGTAATAGCAATCCAACCTCTTATTTCAACCCATTCTTCTATTTTCATACCCATTGAGCTTGGTTCTCATTTCACCCTTTTTCTACAGCATTGTGGATCACATAGTGTGGTTTGAAGTATAAAATTGAATGCATGAAAGTAAAACAACACTCCTAGTCATCATTGATTAATTCCACCATGAAACGTCTACAAGGAGCTACATGAAATCCATATGGATTGATTGTACATTCTATGCTCTATATTTGAAGTTGATGCTTCTTATTTCATGATTGGTTTTTGAAAATAGAGAGAAGATAGGTGAAACACATGTATTTAGTCACCTTGAGTGCCATTTAGTCAGTGAGCATTTGTTGAAATTCATTTATCATTCTTGTTTGCTAATTAAAAGAAACTGAAGAGAGATTAAGCTAGAGAATACTTGTGGACAAGTATGTTTTATGTTTGTGGTGGTGATGCATTCCTATTTTAGGGTTCCATCTTGTGTCTTTTTTAATATTAATCACATATAAACATGCTACAATGTAGGTTATTCCCCTGATATGTGATTTCATATCAAATACGCTTATGGTTTCTTTTTGTGTGTTTTTCAGGCATTTGCACATGCATTGGATGAAAAGGAAAGAGAAAGAGAGGACCCTTGGGTTTCTACACCTTGGGATCAGACCTAGGTCATCTCCAAGCATCCCATGGATGGGAAAAAATATGTCCCAATCAAGGATCAATCGATTGAAGGACTTAGGAGAAAAAATATGCATTTGGGCTCTCAAAATGGGTCGTGTTATATCACCAAAGCCATGACCAAAAGCTCAAATCACAGGTTGATTCCAAGCAGTACTAGCTCAGCCACCACAACTGTGGCCATCAATACGACCATATCACTTTAGAGCCACCTCACCCATGGCAGTCACCATGACGGTGGCGAGAAGCATCAACTATGACCACCCTCAGTAGAATGTTTGCGGCCATTTCCTCAACCACACACACACACCCCATGGCATGCCTATGCTACCAATCACCCACTACGACTGTGGCTTCCAGCATGGCCATGGCCACTGACCCCCAAAAGTCCCACTTTAACATGTCACTTTAGCTACTTCAACCTCGTTCGCGGCACTCCACCATTACCAGGTTGACCTCCGTCCATCACGGTCATGGTGACCACCCAAACCCTACCAATTTTTTCACTACATTTCCGTTACTACCCCAACTTAACCTAGTGCTTCCCCATCACCTATATATACCTAGGTGGTAGCTGTAGAAAAAGGTAACATCTTTTATGCATTCATTTTTACTTCCCTTAGCATTGAAGGAGATCTCAACTACTCTCATCCATCTCCCACTCCATTTCTACCTTCTTCCACCTAAAAATCCTAGTTTTCTGGGATTTCCACCACAAAACATCACCTTTCCATGCCATCTGCCTACTTTGGAGGGAGGTGCTCGAGCTACTTTAGCTTGGAGGTGAAGAAAGGAAGAGATTCCATGGCCATCTTTTTCTTTCTCCTTTATCTTTTGCTAATTTGGTTGATCACGTGTATCTAAGCCCCCTTTGTGGGATTTTTGGGGTATTAAATGTAACATTGATACTATGTTGGGGGATTATAACTTGTAATGAACATAATTTCATTCTATGATGATTGTCTCTTGCTTTTATCTTGTTTCCCACCTTTCTACTTTCCATTTATTCTTCCACACATAGATTGATTATTGTTTGACACTTGAAAACACTTACATTCAAGAGGAAAATGATTTCTATGTGTCTATCTTAAGAATTGTTCCTAGGTCCAACTCGTGGATCCCTAGCTAGTACCCTATCTTCCTATATACAAATCTCTTCTCCTACAACTATGTGTGATATCTAAGTAACTAGTGTAAGGGTGATTAGTGCAATTTCCTAGAGTTTTTTGAAGGCTAGATGGTAAGTAACATGAGGTGAAACACCTTCATCTCTACTCACCCTTCCTACCCTTAGCTGTCAATTTTCCTAATAACACATACCCTAGAAACCTATATGTTCTTAGTCCTATTAGAATTACACCTAAGACCTAGTTTAATTGAGCCTCCTAAGGATGGATGGGGTGTGCAAGGATGTAATTTCCCTACACACACTCCATACCACCCATGGCAAACTAGTAGCTTGAGGTAATTTAAATATCACTTATATGGTTGTTTAGTTTGGCAATCTTGAATAAAAAGATAGGATTGGCATGTTATATCACCCCTCGACTTGGATTCATGTGACATTCCCCCAAACACCTCACTCTTCCCATAACTTGTTTAAAACCTTAATTGGCTTTCTTGCTATTTCATGCTTTCTTAGTTTCTTAGTTGAATTACTTCTTGGTTAATTGCCTTGTCATAGATAGTTAATTCTTATTACTGTAGATTTTGCTTCTTTTTGCTTGTTTAATCTAGTTATTAGTAATTTAGGTCTCTAATTGATTTTGTGTCTTAATTTCTAGTCTAGCCTAGTCTTGTGCTCTTGTTTAAGTATTTTCTTTCTCTATTAATTAGACTTGCTTGTTTAGAACTAAATTAGGGTTCACTTGTTTATTTTCCTTGATTGCCTTCTTTCTTGAATAGATTGAATAAACAAACCCCAAGCCAACTTGAAATGCAAAAAAATCCAATATCCACTTTAGGAACACAACTCACTCTAACTAAGATCTTGTGTTCCCTCTCTCCTTGTGGTTGAAACCTTATCTTTCATCTTGCCTATTATATAACTCAACCCCATGAACTTGTGGGTGAAGTATGAATAGTCTAAGTGAGTGTGTTATATTAGGTCCTTATAAATTTTGAAATATCCCAGTGTGTTCCTCTAAAGGCACATCTAATCTAAATTCAATGGTTTAGAAGTACCTCAAGTTAGGATGCATCAACAACTTACTATGACTATGAGATTCGAAAGATGGATGTAAAACATCATTGCATAATGGGAATATTCTTGAGGATGTGTACATGACACAACCTGAGGGTTTTATAAATCTAAAGGATGCAAATAAAGTTTGAAAGATACAAAGATCAATCAATGGATTGAATCAAGAATCTCGAAGATGGAATATTTGATTTGATGAAATAGTCAAAAAGTTTGTCTTTAGTAAAAATGAAGATGAACCTAGTGTTTACAAGAAGGTTAGTGGGACCATGATCATATTACTCATATTATATGTGGATGACATACTATTGATGGGGATTGACATCCCTACTTTATAGATGGTACAAACCTAGATAGGAAATACATTCTCTATGCAAGACTAAGGTGAATCATCCTGCATCCTAGGAATCAAGATCTATAGAGATAGATCTAGAAGCCTTCTTGGACTAAGTTAGAGCACATACATTGACAAAGTGATTAAGGGGTTCATCATGGAGAACTCATAGAGAGGAAACCTACCCATGTTTCCTGGTGTTACTTTCTCTAGAGCTTAGTGTCCCAATTCTTGTGAAGAAAGGGAACACATGAGTAAGATTCCATATGCCTCTACAATTGGATCTAGCATGTATGCAATGTTATGTACCCATCTAAATGTCTTGTATGCCTTGAACATGATGAGCAAATATTTGTTAGAACTCAATGAAGCTCACTAGACTATCATGAAGAACATCCATAAGTACTTGAGAAGAATAAAGCATCAGTTCTATAATGACCCCATTCCCCGACAACCCCTAATTAAAGAAGGCCAAGAACTAGAGCCGTTATCCTAAAATCAGGATCAAATGGTTTTGCAAATAATCAAAAATAATTAATAAATTCTACTAGCTAAACTTGGTAAAGGATAAAAAGAAGTATTTATCCAAAGTTTACCAAAACATGGGATCTAAAATTTACCAAGAAATAGACCATCTATCTATATCATCTAGGCATTACTTCATTTGTTTGCTTTCAATATCATCTTTATTTAAATATCTAATTTCCAGTAAGATTATCCTAAAACGTCGACAATCAAAATGTCGATCATTATGACAAGTCATACCGGTATGTGGGGGAGACAAAATCTCACAGATAATGTTGACAACATAATTCAAAAATTAATGTAAAACACACCAAATGTAACATTTTCACCATGCCTACCCAATATAGGTTTCTCCACCCTCTATCATAACCCCTCAAGGTCTCATACTGTAGTTTTCACTGTCTTTCCCTGTCCAAGAAGATGACTTCACCATGTCTCCCCCTATCTAGGTGGGTGACTTCATAGGTCTCCCCCTATCTAGGTGGGTGACTCCTCATGTCTCCCCCTATCTAGGTGGGTGACTCCTCATGTCTCCCCCTATTGAGGTAGGTGACTTATCATGTACCCCCTATTCAGGCTGGTACCAAAATATGTCTTCTCGTATCCAAGCGAATGGCCTTTCCATAGTTCCAGAGGTGGCTTATATTTGCGCTAGTCAAGTTCATATATATTGTGATAATCATAGTCACTTTAAGGTTTGCATGGAATGAAATATTCAAGCAAGAATATAATTTCAACCATTTGAGGAAAACTCCAAGAAACCACATGAGTGTATGATAGGTAGTCCTAGGTGTAACCACGTACGTGTCTCAGGAGAATTTGCTGTCCAAATAGGAATAGTAGAATTAACCACACAATCAAGCAAGTCAACCTGAAATTCAATACATACACCCTTGTGTCACAACATGACTCTAAATCCTATCAAAGGACTGACTTGATTCTCAAGTTAGGTTTTTACGTCCACTTTCCTATGTCTTTAACCATATTACCCTTTTAGGCCAATTATTGCTCCTTTAAACCCTACTTTAGGTTCCATATATATGATTGTGCTACAAAAGGTATATTTTATGAAAATGTCCCAATTTTCTCCTTTTTAGGTCAAATTAGGGTTAGAGGTGAAAAGCTGAATACTTGATATTTTATTTTTATTGGGTTGACAAACCCTAATTCCATCATTTAATACACCTTTATGCATAAAGAAAGCCTAACTCTACAAAACTTGGATTTTAATATTCATATGCTCCAAAGTTTTCTTTTCATTCATAAAAGATCAAACTTTGATTAACAACATTAAATAAGTCTAATAGACTCATCAACATTCACAAATTAGGGTTTTGGATCCATTAAAAGTATTAAAGACATCAACTTTGAACATATTTCTAATTGGAAGAAGATATTGATCAAGATTATATTTTTATCATGTAGCTGGAATTTTTGTGGTCAATTTTCATATATAATTTGTCTTGATCCTAATTACCAAAAATTACTTATGATTTTTCCAAGATTAGCATATATTGTCCAATTACATGTTTCCATGTCAGCAAAAAGTTTGCTTTTCTTATTAACCGGCTCGTTGGGTTTTAAAGGGGGAAAAAGACCCTCGCGCCCCCCGCCTCATGTGTGCATGGTAGGACTTAATGGTCATTCCATTTTGTTTTACCCATAACCTCACGATGACAGCGAGGCGTCAAACCTAGGCGGGATTCTTGCGACCAGTCCTCAGACCACCCTAGGCCACGAAGCCCAACGGGGTTAGGGAAACTCTTACCCATCTGTGTCAGTCCCGAATTAGCATCTTGTGCAGCCAGAAATGGTCAGGTGTAGAGGGAATTAAGTTATGAAAAGCCATGTTAAGTACTTAATGAATAAGAAGGACAGTTTGTAGGTCTTACCCTGGTCCCCAAAAAGATGAGATGATTACAATAGATATCCTAGAGTACCTCCACCTTATGAGCATGTTGAAGAACTTGACGTGAGCCTGTCCACATTTCCTTTATCGTGAAGATGACAAAGAGACACCGCCGACATTCTTCAACTAGCCATGGGTTTAGTACCACCTAGGAGGGGTCCTTTTGTGTATATTCCCCTACTTGACAATGTCCCATGCTTATAGAGCCTCTGGGGTTGTGAGGGATATAGGAAAGAGATGGATAGTGTGTTAGGGATATCAGTGAAGGAAAATGAAAGGGTCAAATATTTTTCTCTTCTTTTAAAATAAAACCCCGAAGTGGAAAATATTTCTATCTCCCTCTCCATAACCCACTTTCCTCTCAAAATTTACAAAACTTGCCCAAAGACTATACCTTTTTCTTGACAAAACATTGCATTCAAGATACACTTTTAATTAGTCCAACGTTACTTCTTTACCAAATTTTAGATCATTACACATTTAATTTTCTAGACCACAAAACATCTTAGAAAGTTCTGATTTTTCTCCCATAATCTTATATTGGGATTATATTCCATTTAAAGTTATCTTGGATATTTATCTTGGGCACAAGGTTCCCCTTTTCCTATTTGGTTTCACAAGAACTTGTATGTGAACTTTTATTATAGAAATTAAATAAATCACATTTCTCTTTAATATTTCCTCCAATTGAATCCAAAATTTTAAAGAATCCTTTTAATAATTATATCTTAATTTAGGCACAATTTGATGTCAAAGTACAAGGATCAAACACTCTTTTCTTAACACCCATGTCATCCACTTATAAGGCATATATTATGCATGAAACACATCTTTTCTCTTTCTTTCTTTTCTATTTTCTTTATTTAGGCTACTCTTTCCATGTGAAAACAAAGGCTAAATAATTGTTGCCATATTTGCCACATTATATAGAATTCTACAATATTCTCTTTGACATATGTAGTTAATGCTTATTTCTTTTATTCTTTTTCATGTTATGGGGTTTTCTTTTCTCATTTTCCCCTTTTTCCATTGTTGGGCTAATAAAATAGTAAAATCAACATTCAAGGGAAATTTGTAAATCAATCCATCTAACAAATCAAACCACACAATTTCCAAACAAGCCCACTTTTATAGGTTAATTTGGAAAATCATACAAGCAAAATTGAGGTTATAACATACTTCCTCACTTACAGGAATTTTGTCCTCCAAATACGACTAGTCACACAAAAAATTCAAAATAAGATTTTTCTATGTCCATCTTCATCTCCCATGTCGCTTCATCCTCTCCATGGTGCTTCCAGAGATCCATTACCCCCTATATCTCTTTATTTTTGAGTTCTTTCACCTTGGTATCCAATACCCTCACAAGTGACTCAGGATAGGTCAGACTCTCTTAGAGCTCAATGGGTTCAATGCTTATCACTTGGCTAGGATCCTTCACATAGCGCTTCAAATTGGACACATGGAATACATCATGCATCATACTATACCATGGGGGTAGGTCTACACAGTAGACTGCTTCACCAATCCATTCTAGAATCTAAAACAGACCCACATATCAGGGACTCAACTTTCCTCAGTTCTTAGCTATAGCTCAGAGGGGTCAGATTTTCAAAAACATGTGTTCACCCACGGTGAAGTGAAAGTCTGCTTTGTATCAACATATGACTTTTTTCAATCATATGCCCTCTTTATCCTTTGCTTGATCAAAGTAACTTTACCAGCATATATTGGAAGTTCTTCTGACCTCAAGAATGTTCTCTCGCCAACATCATCCTAGTGAAGTGGTGCCCAACACGACCTCCCATATAACACTTCATACAGAGGCATCCTGATACTAGACTGATGGCTGTTATTATAGGCAAACTTTGCTAAAGGCAAGTATTGTTCCCATGATCCACCCCAATTGAGCACACATGCTCTCAACAAATCTTCTAATGTTCGGATCATCGTAACTAACTATCCATTAGTCTAGGGGTGTTAAGCTGCACTAAATTCCAATTTTGTTCTAAGTTCTTTATGCACTTATTTTTACAACTTAAGAATGGAATTTGGGTTATGTTCATAAATACTCGAACATAAAAAACCATGCAAGTGAACTATTTCCTTAACATATATTTTAGCTAACCCATGCTACATTATGACCTTTCCTATTCATGGGAAACTCATCATAAAATTTGTAGTGTTCGGGACACATTTCCTCTCAGGAAACACAATTGTTTGCAGCAACCCATCGGGTCATTGGTGCTCAACCTTCACCATTTGGTATGTGAGACAACTGGATACATATACTTCTATCTCTCTATTCATTAATTATCTTTGTGGTGTCAGGGTGTGATGTATACTTAAAACCATTAAATTCTTGCAATTTATGAAACTTTAAGGGAGAATATTAGGAGTCTAAATAATTGCATATTAGACTCCACCACTCACACCCATTTAGAGATGTGTTGAGACTTCTCCATCAAACCCTTCATCTCAATAAACTCTAGTTCATCTAGCTACAAGCTTGATCAACAAATCAGGTTTGGGTTATCTTTATTTGATACCTCAACTCTGGCATCCATTATTTTTATCACCATATTTAATCTTATACCTATAGAATTAAATCTCTACTTGTTAATTGTATCCTCAATTGAAATTTCAATTTCACAATTACCTTGATCATCTGGTCTTCCAAACCATTCATTCAACATTCTTCTACGGGTATGGTAATACCACAAATTCTTAGTCAGCTTAAGCATTTATTCTTCATCTCATTTCCTTTTCTAATATGGCATGTGTTTGTCTCATCTCTCACACTCATAATGCGATGAAATAAGCATTTGACTGTAGTCTAAATACAAAGTTCATCTCATTCCAAGAGTAGAGATGGTGCATCACACATGACTCTAAACCATACGTGCATTTCCATTCATGATGTAAAAAGCCTTCCTCACACTAGGGTTTGTGTAATTTCATTATTACTTTACTTCTTAAATCTTTCTTTTCTATACATCATGTCTTATGAGCCTTAGTAATATACTCAAGATTTCTAGGGTTATAGGTATGTTGACGTGGGATTTTATCGCACTAACAAACTCACTCGGGGTTGAAATCCCCGAGCTTTTACCAAAACCAAAGTGCAATAATACCACCCACAAGCAGATGAGTCTTATCGCAGTATAGTTAAGGATCGACGTTTTTAAGAATCCTTGTCAGTCGAATCTAGCTCAAGTAAAACTAATATTTAGAACGATTGGTTGATTTGAGGTTAATTAAACTAATTGCAAGAAAGTAAAAGATGAATTAAAGTTGGATTTAGATCAATGATATGGAATCACTGGGATGGTACCGAGTTTCACCTCCAATACTCATGCAAACACACTCAATCACAAACAATCCAGGCAAGATGTATCAATCCAAATAGAGTTGTTGTCGAACCCCCCGTTAGGGCATTAGGTTCACGAAAGCATCACCTTAGGCATCATGTCTCGTCACCAACCAGATCACTTACTCATGGCTCCGAAGATATCCCATTCTATTTCTAGTTTGGGAGTCAACCACATTAATCGATAAGCAAGCAGGTGATAGATCTACAAACTAACATCGACGATAAACAAAGACGATACAAAATCCAACTAAGGTTGTTGTCCACCCTAAGGGATGTTTAGATCACAGAAGCATCACCGTAGGCTAGATGTCTCGTCCCCTAACGGATCATACACTTACGACCTCAAGGAATCTTATCAGAAGTTCTCGTCAAAGAGTCAAACTTTGTAAACCGCCATTCCATCCCACATATAGGAGATTTCGCAATATAGGAAAGAACAAGATGAAAGCAAGTAGATAATAAGCTACAAACGTACCAACTAACAACGAAATGGAAAGTTATATACATTGCCATGGAGAGTTTAACAAAAGAACATGATTTGCAAGGGCAGCGGGGCTAGTCCTCGCACCCCAGCAAAAAGGTACTACTCACTCATGATGCGAGAAACAAGAAGAATGAGAAAGAAAGAGAAATCCACCATGAACTCAGTGCAGAAGGTAGTCGCAGTGCAGTGAAGAAAATACAGCCTCCTACGTCCTGTCGGAGCAGATCTGGATGCAAACAGGAGATGCCAAGACAGACTGGATAGTCTCCCTCGCTCCATCTTCCTTCTCTCCTCAGCCTCCTTGGTTGCAACACGGGCAGTAGGTGGAATGAAATTGGCGTGGACGACACTGGATTCGGATCGGACCTATGTACAGGTAGCCTGTCGGCTTCCCGGAACCCTCTACCTCAAATGAGGACCTTTGGGGTCCTATTTATAGGCACAGGACGGGCCCAAACCATTTTGTAGATATCTTTGCTTCAAACGGTTTGATAAAAGTTGTCCAAACGGTCTTAGTAAAAATCCATTCCAAACGGTCTTCACTGCCTTGACTTTTCCATACGGTTTCATGTATATGCTTAAACGGTATTCACATGAGCAGGGCTCCATTCGGTCTCAATCAGCATACGGTCTTAGAGGCAAAGGCATCAAACGGTCTTCGTATGCCCTTTTCATTTGGTTTGGAAACCGAGTGCAGACTTCCAAACAGTTTGCAATTAGTGTTATCCAAATGGTCTTTGACCTGTCCATTCAGTCTTCAGGTTGCTTTGGTAAACGGTCTTCACTTCTAGCAGCAGCAAACGGTATGCATGCCCATCATGCTCAAACGGTCTTCACATCTTGCTAATCTAAATGGTTTCGGCTGCTCGATTGACCAAACGGTCTGGGACCATTTGGTTGGTGGCGGCGGCGTGGCAGTGCAGCGGATGGTGGAGGTGATGATGCTGCGATGGATCAAGTTGCAATGCCGATGGTGCAGGGCAGGTCTAGGAAGATCTGAGGACGATGGAGGTAGAGGTAGAAGGTGTGGAGGTTGCTGCAGCAGCAGGTGTGACGGAGTCGGAGCTGCTGCTTAGTGGGGCGGAGCTCTAGGAGTAAGGCGCCGCCGGGATATGATAAATTGGAGAAAGGAGGTGTCGCTCAGTGGAGGTGCAGACATAGGAGATGACGTGCAATGGCCGTGGCGAGGCACCACGGTCGTGGTGATGTTGTGGTCCTACGGCCGTGCCGCCTTGCACGGGCGTGGTGGGTGAGTAATTGGGCTCTGATGGCGTTGTTCCACGGCCGTGGCATGACACCACGGTCGTGGTAAGGCTACTGCCCCATGACCGTGCCGTCTTGCACGGGTGTGGTAGGTGAGAAAGGACAGGCACTAGGGTTGGTTTACCATGGTCGTGGCCTCACCATACGGTTGTGGTGAGGACAGTGGACCACGGACGTGGTTGTTCAAAATGGTCGTGGTCGGGGCTCTACTTCAAGGTCTTACACTGCTCGATCCCTCACGGCTGGATTATGCCTCCAAACGACCTCTTCCAGTCTATCGGTCTTGAGACCAAATGGGCTCAAATAGTCTTGAGACCGAATGGGCTCAAATGGTCTTGAGACCGAATGGGCTCAAATAGTCTTGAGACCGAATGGGCTCAAACGGTCTTGAGACCGAATGGGCTTAAACGGTCTTGAGACCGAATGGGCTCAAACCGAATGGATGGAACCGTTTGGTCAGATTGATTGGTTAGAACCAAGGGTGAGTGAAGGTGGGTCCCAGCTGACTGTTCAACCTTATCAAGACCTACATTAAATCAACATAAATTCAGTTAAAACCTTGATAATCGAATCAATTAAGTAATTTTGCATATTATGATGCGTTTTGACAATTAATGAGTGAAATTAAATGTGTTGAATTGAATTTGTCCAAAAATGATAATTGAAATCCCTACTGAATATGCATTCATCAAAACACCCCAAACTTAAATGTTGCTCGTCCTCGAGTAACACAAAATCTGAAACAATCGCCAAATGAATACTTTCAATTCATGTGATTACTTCATCTTCACATCACAAATATTTTCTTTCCGCTCAATATGACTCAGTATCTCAACCTCCTGAGACCACTAAACACATCTTACCATATCTTCGTTCCTGAGTTCATTTTCCAAAATCACTTCCTCCTCACTTTTTCCAACAACAAGCATGTCGAAGAGTTTTGTAAGAGTCCAGAGACGCCCATGGAACAACAAGTGTGCATTTGATCTGACACTGGTGTTTTTCAAGATAGGGTAGGCAATCATTGTGCCATTAGGTAGAAAAGGGAGTGAAAGGTGGTATGAAAGGAAGAAATAAATCTCTCCTCTATTTGACTCGAGATTTTTATTTTATGATTTGAATTTCATTTATTGCATTTTTTGTGTGTGAATCTCTCCTCTATTCGACTCGAGATTGCATTTCTTTTTGTGTGTGCTTTGTCATCTTTTTGTTTGCAAATCTCTCCTCTATTCGACTCGAGATTGGATTTTTGGTAGTACACCCCTATTTATTTGTTAGGGGTATGGAAGAAGCGAATAAAGAGGGAAGTGGTGTGCCACCCCAAACTTAGGGTTTGGCACAAATTTGGCTATTTTTGTTACTTTTCGATGAATGGAGGGATACAAAGATGATATAAGAGGTTTAGAAGAGAGTTCAGTTCAGAATGCAACTTGATTTACAATTTAGTGCACCGGGTTGTTCTCTTTATCGTACTCTGCTCAATTAATGACTTGATGAGGATCCAATGGAGATTCCATGTTATTGTTCCACTAGTCAGTTAGGAAGCACGACGTGTTTGATCCCTATCAGTTCGACAGACGCTTATCATTTTTGCATAAGAATCATGATGTTAGGAATCATGAGCTTCACAAGATGATTTCAATCAAAAGGCTTTGTTTCAAAAAGTGGTCCTTTTAAGGATTTACTTCACATAAGGAGGATATAATGATTTAAAATGCATAGCAGGTTAGAGAGTGACTTTTTAATGAAATAGGAAGTGTCAAAAATTCATCAAGTATCTGTTCAATTTCTTTGAAAGACCTTAAAGAATTTTAAAAATTTTGAAATTTTTATCAAGAATGTGACAGAGAACACTTAAGTATGAAAAGGATGGGTGTAGGTGGAAAGTTGGGTACGTACCACCCACCCTCCACCCCAAACTTAGAGATTTGCTCATCTTGAGCAAACCCTAAATCCAAGATGGAGGGGAAAAAACATGCCAGAATGACCACCATATGTGGTTGCGTTCCAATCAGCGCGCATCCACTTATCTGAAAATCCCAAAGGTAAAGAGCAAGTAGATCTTAAAATAGCATCTTGCGATGCTAATTTTATTTAATGAAAAATTAACTAGAAGGTAAAAAAAATTGAAAAAACATTTTAATTTGAAAAGTGAAGTAAAACAAATTTATTGATCGGGTTGCCTCCTGACAAGCGCCTTTGTATTATGTCGATGGATCGACTGAATCCTTCAGCTTCATGGTGGATCCTTTGGATTGGTGAGTTCTAGTGTTTCTTTAGTGCCTATGTCAGTTGAGGTAAAATATCTCTTTAAGAGGGGACCATTTGCTACAAATTCACCTGACTTTTCACTCCATAATGAGAAGCCACCATGTGGGGAGTTGCTCTTGATGATGTATGGTCTAGACCAGCGTGAGTGGAGTTTTCTTGGGAATAACTTCAATCTTGAGTTGAATAGAATAACTTGGTCTCCCACTTGTATGTCTATTCTTTTCAGATGTTCATCGTGCCAAAGTTTTGTGCATTCTTTGTAGATTCGTGCATTCTCATAAGTTGTCATCCTGAGTTCATCCAGCTCTTGGAGTTGCAGAATTCTGGCTTGGCCTGCTTCTTTCATATCAAAGTTTAGTTGTTTAATTGCCCACCATGCCTTATGTTCCAGTTCGACTGGCAGGTGGAAAGCCTTTCCATATATTAATCGAACAGGTGTAGTCCCAATGGGAGTTTTATAAGCAGTTCGATAGGCCCATAAGGCATCGTTGATTTTTGTTGACCAATCCTTTCGATTGCGTCCTACAGTTTTTTCCAGAATAGCCTTTAGTTGACGGTTAGAGACCTCTACCTATCCACTTGTTTGTGGATGGTAAGGTGAGGCTACCTTGTGAGTAACATCATACTTTCTTAGCAATGCTTCAAAGTTTCTTTCAAGAAAATGGGAGCCTCGATCGGATATCACCGTGCGTGGGACACCAAAATGGGAAAAAATAATATCCTTGAATAATTTGATGATAGGTTTGTAATCACTAGTGACAGTTGGTATGGATTCAACCCATTTTGAGACGTAGTTCACCACCACTAGGATGTATGAAAATCCATGAGAAGATGGGAATGGACCCATGTAGTCCACCCCCATACATCGAATATCTCTACTTCTTGCCATAGATTCAGCGACATCTCATCTCTCTTTGTTATATTGTCTGATCTTTGACATTTGTCACATGATAGGACAAGGTCATAGGAATCCTTGGATATGGTTGTCCAGAAGAATCCACATTGCAAAACTTTCAAAGCAGTCTTTTTAGAGCTCATATGTCCTCCCACTGGTCCTGAGTGACATTGTTCCAAAATAAGTTGAGCTTCTTCTTCGGCGATACATCGTCTATACAGACCATCATCACATAGTTTAAAAAGATATGGCTCATGCCAGTGATATTGCTTTACATCATGAATGAACTTCTTCAGTGCATTCCTGGTGCATAGAGGATGGATAACTATAGAAGCAAGGTAGTTCACAAAATCCGAGTACCACGGTATAACTTCTGAGACTTTCATTAGTTGATCATCTGGAAGGGAATCATTAATCGGAATCTTCTCAGTATCCTGAGTGTGGATGTGACTGAGGTGGTCTGCTACAACATTCTCTGTACCCTTTTTATCTCTTATCTCTAAATCAAATTCTTGTAATAGGAGGATCCATCTAATCAACCTGGGTTTTGCATCTTTCTTTGCTAGAAGGTAACGAATGGCATGTGATCTGTGTAGACAATGACCTTTGAACCAATTAGGTAGGATCCGAACTTATTGAAGTCATATACGACTGCTAGAAGTTCTTTCTCAGTAGTTTCATAATTCCTCTGGGCTTCATCGAGAGTTTTCGACGCATAATAGATCACAATGTTTCTTCTCTATTCATTGCCCCAAAACTGCACCCACAGCATAGTCACTGGCATCACACATAATTTCAAAAGGATGGTCCCAGTCGAGAGCTCTAATGATGGGGGTGGTTGTAAGGGTCTGCTTTAGTGTGTTAAAGCTTTTGACACATTCTTCATTAAAATTGAAATCAATATCCTTTAGTAATAGGTTCATCATTGGCTTCATTATCTTGGAAAAGTCCTTTATGAATCTTCTGTAAAATCCAGCATGACCTAGGAAAGCACGAACTTCTTTTACATTTGTTGGGATAGACAGTTTAGAAATCACTTCAATTTTGGCTTTATCTACTTCAATTCCTCTATTGCTGACCCTATGGCCGAGGACGATTCCTTCCTTTACCATAAAATGGCACTTTTCCCAATTCAGCACAAGATGTGCTTCTTCACAACGTCTGAGTACTAGGGAGAGGTGCTTTAGAAATGAATCGAATGAATCTCCGTATACAGAAAAATCATCCATGAAAACCTCCATAATTGTTTCAGTAAGACCAACGAATATTGTAGCCATGAAACGTTGGAAAGTTGCGGGTGCATTACAGAGACCAAACGACATTCTTTTAAATGTGTATGTTCCGAATGGGTAGGTAAAAGTTGTTTTCTCTTGGTCATCTGGATGTATGGGTATTTGATACAATCCAGAGTAACCGTCAAGATAACAGAAATATTCTTGGTAAGCCAACCTTTCTAGGACTTGATCAAGGAAAGGCATGGGAAAATGATTTTTTCGAGTTGCCTTGTTTAATTTTCTATAATCTATACACATCCTCCACCCTGTGACTGTTTGAGTGGGGATGAGTTCATTGTTTTCATTCCGTATAACAGTTGTTCCACCTTTCTTCGGGACTACATGCACTGGGCTCACCCATGGCGAATCTGATATCGGATAGATTATTCCAGCTGTGAGCAGTTTAATGACCTCGCGAAGGACCACTTCCTTCATATTTAGATTCAACTTCCATTGATGCTCAATAGTAGGCTTGTGGTCTTCCATCATAGGGATCTTGTGCATACACAGTGCTTGACTGACCCCAGTGAGGTCACTCATTTTATAACTGATGGCTTTCTTTCTTTCCCTTAATTCCTTCAGGAGTTTCTCTTCTTGTTCAGCTGTTAGATCAGAATTTATAATAACTGGGAAAACTTTGAGATCGTCTAAAAACACATATTTCAGTCCTTCGGGTAGGGGCTTCAATTTGGGAGCCTCTGGTTTTTCGCATGTTTCTTCTGTAGTTTTCATAGCCTTGAGTTCTTTACTAGTGGCTTCAACATCTTCTGTAGCGGAGTCGAGGGATTCGATGCAATCATTTACTTGTTCGTCAATTGGTTCATCAACAGATGGGTTTGTTAGAGAAACTTCTAAAGGATCATCTGATTCATGATGCTCTTGAGTCAGAAGTGACATTTGCTCAATGCAGTCAATCAGATAGACTTCTTCTTGCATACTTGGTCTTCTCATACTTTCAAAAACTTTAAATTCAAGAGTTTCTTTGCCTAATCTGAGCAGTAAGGTACCAGCTTCAACATCAATCAGGGATCTTGCAGTGGCGAGGAACGGACGACCAAAGATGAGAGGATATATGGCATCTTCCTTTATGTCCATAATGACAAAATCGCATGGAACATATGTGTCCTTGCCTACCTTGACCGGGGCATCTTTGAGGATTCCTAACGGACGTTTTATCGAATTGTCTACAGGCTGTATAATCATGCCAGTGGGAAGAAATTCTGCAAAACCTAGTCTTTTGCATAGGCTAAGTGGCATAATAGAGATACTTGCACTGAGATCTGCCAATCCTTTCTTGCATGATGAGTCGCCAATGTGACATGAAATTCCAAAGGTTCCCGGGTCTTTTTGTTTCTTGGGCATCTTGCTCAATATGATATCAGATGTAGTTGTCGCCAATTTTACTGTCTCATACTCTTCAGTTATATACTTCCTAGTGAGGAGTGACTTTAAGTACTTCGTCCATGTTGGTATCTCAGGTATAGCATCGAGAAAGGGGATATCAACATGAAGCTTCTTCATAGCTTCTTTAAATTTATTGAATTTGGTATCAAGCTTTGTTTGTCTTAGACGAGCTGGAAAAGGTATATGAGGCTTGTACATAGGGATATCAGGTTATGGAGTCTCATTTTCTTCATCTTCTTGAGCAGGCTTCTCAAAATTTCCTTTTTCTGACTTATCATCTTTTGATTGAGTCTCTTGTGTTGTTGAGTCTTGGGCAATCACATGTTCATCCTTGTCTGTAATAACCACATGTGTCTTTTCAGGGGGGGTCCGAATAGTCTTTCCCTGTCCTAATGGTGACTTCATTCAACTGTTCAGGATGCTTAGGATTGTTCTATGGTTGGCCAGCAAAGACTCCAGTAGGTGGTTTTTTATGCTAGCTGCAAGTTGAGCTAATTGAGATTCAATAGCCTTCTGCTGAGCTTGTTGGTTAGCTATCATTGTTTGCTGAGTTTGCAACATCTTCTCAATGGCTGATAGCTTGTCATCAGGAGAAACTGGACCTTCTTACTATCCTTGTTGTTGATTAATATTCTAGTACTGAGAGTTATTTTGGTAATTATTGTAGTTCCTATTCTGAAAGTTCCCCTTGAAATTTCCTTGATTCCCAAAATTCTATTGTTGATTATATTGGAATCCTGGTGGGCCTCTTGGTTGATTGTTTGAACCAAATTGATGCGAGTTTACTGCTCCAGAGGGGTTTCCATATTGAAAACCTGGATGATTCCTATTTTGATTTGGATTGTAATAACTTTGACCGGGGATGGTATTAACAGTGTTAAGATTTTCCATTTGGCCATTATCTCCTTGGCCACATACATTGCCCAGAACAACATCGTAAAGAACATTGCATGATAAGGTGGAATGATCAGTTCCTTTACATGCTTCATAGAATAGGGAAGTAGACTTGACTTGTTCTGGTTGTCGAGTTGGTGAACGTCCTCTTCCAATGGCAGCAAGAGATGATTCAATATGGTCTTGCTTGGCAACTAAGAGTTTTAAGGTTTCAGCAATAGATTTGTACTCGGGAGTAGCTTCAGCCATAGCTACTTTCAAAACTCCTTTACTTACAGATCTACCCCAATTGGCTTGATTTTCTTCTCCAAGGGTGATGACTCTCCATGTCCTGTCATAACTTTAGTGCATGAAGTTTCCTCCAGATGAGGAATCTAGGATTCTCTTAATATCGTCATCCACACCCTTATACAAAATCTCAATGAGTTGGTTCTTGGGAATTCCGTGGTGTGGACACTTGCGCAGAAGTTCTTTGTATCTATCCCAAGCTTCAGTAAGGGTTTCTCCAGGAACTTGAGTGAAATTTGTTATTCACCCTCTAATTTCATAGGTAAGAGGTGGAGGGTAGAACTTTTCTAGAAACACATTTTGGAGTTGTTCCCAGGTGGTGATGGGTATTTCACTTTGCAGTGAATTGTACCAACTTATAGCTCTATCAGTAAGGGAGTACTAGAAGAGACAGAGTCAAATGGCATCATCTGTGACTCCATTTGATTTATTCATGGCACATAGATTATTAAATCTCAGAAGATGTTCTTGGCTATCTTCTCCTTGCTTGCCATAGAAAGGGTTATTCTGAAGTAGGGTGATCCAATGTGCTCTTATCTCGAAATTAGGAGCGTTGATAGGAGGAGGTTGTACTGGATGATGAATATTCACAGCTTTCAGGATTGAGAACTCTCTAAGATCTTTTTGTAGTTCAACTGCTTGCGCTGCTAGGATTTCCTGTTGAACCACAACCCTGGCTTCTTACATGAGCCTCTCTCTTTATGCATTAATGGCTTGAGCCACCCTTCGGGCTACCTCTTCTTCTTGAGCCATCCTTGCTTGATTTTCTCTGATCTGACGATGAAAAGTTCTGTCTATCTCAGGATCAAAGCTCGTTGTTAGTCTGGGGTTGTCTGAACTGTGCATGCACTATGCCTTGGATTATACCTGAAAATAGAAAGATTTCAAAGGTGATAACCACGAAGTAAGGTCAAATTCAAGTAGATGATCGATTGTTTCAAAAGAAAAAGAAAAATCCTAGATTAGTCTTAAAAGAACTAGACTTGACTAACTGATTCCTTTATCCCCGGCAACGGCACCAAAATATGATGTGGGATTTTATCGCACTAACAAACTCACTCGGGGTTGAAATCCTCGAGCTTTTACCAAAACCAAAGTGTAATAATACCACCCGTAAGCGGACGAGTCTTATCATAGTATAGTTAAGGATCGAACCTAAAGGACAACATTTTTAAAAATCCTTGTCAGTCGAATCTTGCTCAAGTAAAACTAATATTTAGAACGATTGGTTGATTTGAGGTTAATTAAACTAATTGCAAGAAAGTAAAAGCTGAATTAAAGTTGGATTTAGATCAATGATATGGAATCGTTGGGATGGTACTGGGTTTCACCTCCAATACTCATGCAAACACACTCAATCACAAACAATCCAGGTAAGATTTATCAATCCAAATAGAGCTGTTGTCGAACCCCCCGTTAGGCGTTAGGTTCGTGAAAGCATCACCTTAGGCATCAAATGTCTCGTCACCAACTAGATCACTTACTCACGGCTCTGAAGAGATCCCATCCTATTTCTAGTATGGGAGTCAACTGCATTAATCGATAAGCAAGCAGGTGATAGATCTACAAACTAACATCGACGATAAACAAAGATGATACAAAATCCAACTAAGGCTGTGGTCCTCCCCGAGGGATGTTTAGATCACAGAAGGGTCACCATAGGCTAGATGTCCCATCCCCTAACAGATCATACACTTATGACCTCAAGGAATCTTATCAGAAGTTCTCGTCAAAGAGTCGAACTTTGTAAACCGCCATTCCATCCCACATATAGAAGATTTCACAATATAGGAAAGAACAAGATGAAAGCAAGTAGATAATCAGCTACAAACGTACCAACTAACAACAAAATGGAAAGTTATATACATTTCCATGGAGAGTTTAACAAAAGAACATGATTTGCATGGGCAGCGGGGCTAGTCCCCGCACCCCAGTGAAAAGGTACTACTCGCTCATGATGCGAGAAACAAGAAGAATGAGAAAGAAAGAGAAATCCACCATGAACTCGGTGCAGAAGGTAGTCACAGCTCGGAGAAGAAAATATGGCCTCCTACGTCGTGTCAGAGCAGATTTGGACACAAACGGGAGATGCCAAGATAGACTGGACAGTCTCCCTCGCTCTGTCTTCCTTCTCTCCTCAGCCTCCTTGGTTGCAACACGGGCAGTAGGTGGAATGAAACTGGCGTGGACGGCACTGGATTTGGATCAGACCTATGTACAGGAAGCCTGTCGGCGTCCCGGAACCCTCTGCCTCAAATGAGGACCTTTGGGGTCCTATTTATAGGCACAGGACAGGCCCAAAATGTTTTGTAGATATCTTTGCTTCAAACGGTTTGGTAAAAATCCATTCCAAATGGTCTTCACTGCCTTGACTTTTCCATACGATTTCATGTATATGCTTAAACAGTCTTCACATGAGCAGGGCTCCATTCGGTGTCAATCAGCATACAGTCTTGGAGGCAAATGTGTCAAACGGTCTTCATATGCCCTTTTCATTTGGTTTGGAAACCGAGTGCAGACTTCCAAACAGTTTGCAATTAGTGTTATCCAAAAGGTCTTCGACCTGTCCATTCGGTCTTCAGGTTGCTTTGGTAAACGGTCTCCACTTCCAGCAGTAGCAAACGGTCTGCATGCCCATCATTCTCAAATGGTCTTCACACCTTGCTAATCCAAACAATTTCGGCTGCTCGATTGACCAAATGGTCTGGGACCGTTTGGTTGGTGGTGGCGGCGTGGCAGTGCAGCGGATGTTGGAGGTGATGCTGCTGCGATGGATCAGGTTGTAGTGCCAATGGTGGAGGGCAGGTCTAGGTGGATCTGAGGATGGCGGAGGTAGAGGTATAAGGTGCGGAGGTTGCTGCAGCAGTAGGTGTGATGGAGTCAGAGCTGCTGCTTGGCGGGGTGGATCTCTAGGAGTAAGGCATCGTCGGGATATGATAAATTGGAGAAAGGAGGTGCCACTCAACGGAGGTGCAGAGGTAGGAGACGACATGCCACGGCCATGGCGAGGCACCACGGTCATGGTGATGCTACGGTCCCACGGTCGTGCCACCTTGCACGGGTGTGGTGGGTGAGTAATTGGGTTCTGAAGGCATTGTGCCACGGCCGTGGCATGACACCACAGTCGTGGTGACGCTACTGCCCCACGGCCGTGCCGCCTTACATGGGCGTGGTAGGTGAGAAAGGACATGCACTAGGGTTGGTTTACCACGGTTGTGGCCTCACCATAGGTCGTGGCGAGGACAGTGGACCACGACCGTGGTTGTTCAAAAGGGTCGTGGTCGGGGCTCTGCTTCAAGGTCTTGCACTGCTCGATCCCTCACGACTGGTTTATGATTCCAAACGACCTCTTCCAGTCTATCAGTCTTGAGACCGAATGGGCTCAAACTGTCTTGAGACCGAATGGGCTCAAACCAAATGGATGGAACTGTTTGGTCAGATTGATTGGTTAGAACCAAGGGTGAGTGAAGGTGGGTCCCAACTAACTGTTCAACCTTATCAAGACCTGCATTAAATCAACATAAATTTAGTTAAAACCTTGATAATCGAATCAATTAAGTAATTTTGCATATTATGATGCATTTTGACAATTAATGAGTGAAATTAAATGTGTTGAATTGAATTTGTCCAAAAATGATAATTGAAATCCCTGGTGAATATGCATTCATCATATGTGTGGAGCGATCTTGTTTGTATGTATATAGGAAGTGCCCCTCATTTACCCCTTGGCCTCTGAACTCATGGAAGTGGCCAATCTTCTGACCCATGGACCATGGGCAACAATTGTTATTACCTTATGACCCTATGGTCTTATGAAATTAGGTACTATCACCTCTTAATCCCATAGGTCTTATGTACCTTCAATCACCCCTTCTTGACCTTAGGACTAACTCAGGGTTCTATTGAGATTTTATGACTTTATTTTATTTAATTATACATTTTGTTTGTGGTTCCTTTGGTGATATCCAAGCATATTGCATCCTTTAGAATTCTCATCCAAAATTTCCTTCATCTCTCTGGGCCATCATAGTTTTCCTTATGTCCCTTTATGGGAAACATGGCAACCCACTCATCTAGACCTGGTCCCATTCTATCGATCACTTCCAATGTGACTTTTCTTCATGTCCCTTAGAGATGGTCATACTTGGGTCTATTGAATTGTATTCAATCTATCTGTTGTTGTGCTATGTGCACTTAACCTCTCAAGTTCTTTTAACTTACCTTTAATGTTACCTCAGTTCTTAAACTAATTTTGGAACTCACTCTTTTAAGAAGGGTCCTTTACTAGGATAAGATGAAACTAATGCTTGGCAACACCAATGTTCACAAAATATACTTGAATCCAAAATTTATATCATCACATGTAGGCTATTTTTTTATTCTACCCGTGCATGTGGCTAGTCTAGTTGAGAACTTACTAATCCATTTCTAAGTTTGCCATTATGTCATATCCATTCCTCATCTCTCAAGGTTTAAGTAGTTTCATACCAACTTATGTGAGCGGCTCATCAATCCTATTTCACAGTCCAAGTGGGTTTTCCTTTATGCCAAAACATGAGTGGGGGCGGGGTTCCATGCTTAATCCTTATGAACTCACTCAAACTTGTGAGAATTATATTCACCAGATACCGCTATTTTCCCTCTTTGGTCTAGGAATATCACATTTACCTCCTTTGCATCAATCATGTTCAAGCATGTATCAAAACATGATATGGCATTTTCTTCCCAACTTTCACTTCCATGGACACAGCCCTTAGAGTCCTACACATGGGCTACCAATCTAAATCAGAGGCTTCACATCATATTACCATTTAGTACTTCTCTAGGATCTCAAGACTCTCTTTCCCTTACCTAGATGGTATACCATCTACACATATATATAAGAAGCCCCTTCTCTATTTCTAGGGCTTTGTCCATCCAAGGACATCTAGGGTGAAACAAGACTCTAGGGATCCCCCATACAGTAACCTGATTTGTTGTAGTTTAGGACATAAAACTCAAATATTCCTCGTAACCCCTCCTGTCTTGGAGTTTAGATTCTGAACCTTTCCTTCTAGGTTTCACTCTCTCAAGGGTTAACCCTATATCTCATCCTAGTACTAGAGGTCATCTATCTTATCTTATGCGGAGGAGCATACACCCACTCATATTATCAAAACCCCAAAATTAGAGTCAAATTCTCAAATCCAAGTGAGGTCATCATAAGTCACATTACTCCATTACTAAACTCCTCATACATCCCATTGTGTAGGCCAAACTCATAATCCAATAGAACTAATCATATTCCATCTTTACTTGCCTTCTTTTGGATGCATATCTATCTTCTACTTGCATTTGTGTGGAGATACACTTCTTGTTAAGGTTTCCATCGGAAGGAGTTTAGACTCTCGGGTCCTAACCTAATCTTAGGGTTTGACTCTCTCTTATGGATCATCTTTCCACTCCTAGTTTGACCCACCTTAGGTCGGGACACTCATCCTAAAAGTTGCAATAAAGGGTCTCATATCCTCTTCATTAGGTACTCACTTAGGTCCCATTCTTAGTATATATCTTCAGCCCACATTTGTATCTTGCATGCCATCCTCGACATACCTATGTGCATGGATGAACTCCTTACAGTTATAGTAAATGCTATTATGGTTTTCTAACCACTCTAAAATAATGTCAATGACATCTAGTTTAAATGTATATTATTGTTTGGTGGAGGATTCCCTACTCCTTATCATTCATAACCCCATCACTCAAGAGGAGGTGGAGATAGAGAAACCCTAGGCACTTAATGTTTGTTAACACAAAGGGTACAAAGAAGTGATGAGAGTAGATGACAAATGCTAGAGGTATCTTATTTCCAGTCAAATCCTCAGATTTCGGTCAAGTAGTCACACAGATTTCAAGAGTCCTTGTAAACTGACTAGTGGGGTGAAGGAAAATCATGCCAGTCCCCAGATCGTGATCCTTTCCTAGACACCTCCATATTTGGAAAATTCTCTAAAACCTCTCTTTGGGCTCTAATGATTTTGCAAAATTTATTAATTATTAAAGATTATGTGGAAAACCATGCTCTGATACCAAATGTAACGACCCCATTCCCTGACAACCCTAATTAAGGAAGGCCAAGAAAGTAGAGTTGTTATCCCAAAAATAAGACCAAATGGTTTGCACATAATCAATAATAATTAATAAATTCTACTAACTAAACTTGGTACAGGATAAAAAATATTCCAAAGTTTACCAAAACATGGGTTCTAGAATTTACCGATAAATAGACCATCTATCTATATCCTCCATTCCTTACTTCATTTTTTTGCTTTCAATATCTTCTTTCTTTTAATATCCTATTTTCAGAAAGATTATCCTAAAATGTTGACGATCAAAACCTCGCTCAGTATGACAAGTGATATCGATATGTGGGGGAAAAATCTCACAGATAATGCTAACAACATAATTCAACAATTAATCTTTAACAAACCAAATTTAACATTTTCACCATGACTACTTAATCTAGGTTTCTCCACCCTCTGTCATAACCCCTCAGGGCCTCAGACTGTAGTATTCATTGTCTTCCCCTATCCAGGTAGATGAATTGACCATGTCTCCCCCAATCCAGGCAGGTGACTTCTTAGGTCTCCCCCTATCAGGCAGGTGACTCCTCATGTCTCCCCTATCAAGGAGGGTGACTTCTCATGTACCCCTTATTTAGAATAGTACCAAAATATGACTCCCCCTATCTAGATGGATGCCCTTTCCATAGATCTAGAGGTGGCCTAGATTTGGGCTAGTCATGTTCATGTATATGGTGATATTCATAGTCACTTTAAGGTTTGCATGGAATGAAATAAACAAGCAAGAATATAATTTCAACCATACGAGAAAACCTCTAAGAAATCACGTGAAAATACAATGGGTAATCTTAGGCGTAACCACATACCTATATCAGGAGAATTTGCAGTTCAAATAGGAATAGTAGAATTAACCACACAATCAAGAAAGTCAACCTAAAATTCAATGCATACACCCTTGTGTCACTACATGACTATAAATCCTATCAAAGGGCATACTTGATTCTTAAGTTAGGTTTTTACGTCCACTTTCCTATGTTTTTAACCATATTACCATTTTAGTTCAATTATTGCTCCTGTCCACTTTTTAAATCCACAAACCCTACTTTAGGTTCCATATACAAGATTGTGCTACAAAAAGGTATCTTTTATGCAAAAGTCCCAATTTTATCCTTTTTAGGTCAAATTAGGGTTAGAGAGGTGAAGAGATGAATACTTGACACTTTTATGTTTATTGGGTTGACAAACCCTAATTCCATCATTTAATACACCTTTATGCATAAAGAAACCCTAACTCTACAAAACGTGGATTTTAATATCCATATGAGACCAAGGTTTTCTTTTCATTCATAAAAGATAAAACTTTGATTAACAACATTAACTAAGTCTATTAGACTCATCAACATTCACAAATTAGGGATTTGGATCCATTAAAAGTATTAAAGACATCAACTTTGACCATCTTTCAAATTGGAAGCAGATACTGATCAAGAATATTTTTATCATGTAGCTTGCATTTTTGTGATCAATTAATATATATAATTTGCCTTGATCCGAGTTAGGCAACAACTACTTATGATTTTTTTACAAGATTAGCATATATTGGCCAATTGGAGGGTGCCACGTCAGCAAAAAGTTTGTTTTTGCTTATTAGCCGGCTCACTCGGTTTTAAAGGGGGAAAAAGACTATCGCGCCTCTACACCTCACATGTGCATGCTAGGGAATGATGGTCATTTTATTTTGTTATACCCCTAACCTTGCGATGGCAGGGAGGCACCAACTCTAGGCAAGATTCGTGTGACTAGACCCTGCACCACCCCAGGCCATGAAGCCCAAAAAGGTCAGGGAAAATCTCACCCGTCTCTAGGGGTCTTGAGTTGGTGTCTTGTACAGTCGAAAATGGCCAGGTGTAGAGGGAATTAAGTTTTGAAAAGCCATGTTGTTGCAGCAACTTAATGAATAAGAAGGATGGTTTGCAGGTCTTACCTTGGTCCCCAAAAAGACGATACGAATACAAGAGATATCCCAAAGTTCCCCTGCATTTTGACCATTCTCTAGAAGTCGACGTGAGCATCCCGATAGTTTCTTTATCATGAAGATGAAAAAGAGACACCGCCGACATTCTTCAACTAGCCCTGGGTTCTGTACCACCTAGGAGGGGTCCTTCTGTGTATATTCCCCTACTCGACAATCTCCCATGATTATATAGCCTCTGGGTTGTGAGGGATATAGGAAAGAGATGGATAGTGTGTTAGGGTTACCAGTGAAGGAAAAGGAAATGGTAAATGTTTTTCTCTTCTTTTCAAATAAAACCACAAAGCAAAAAATATTTATATCTCCCTCTACATAACCCAGTTTCCTCTTGAAACTTACTAAAACCTTCCCAAAGACTTTACTTTTTTCTTGCAAAAACATTGCATCTAAGATAAACGTTTAATTAGTCCAAACTTACCTCTTTAGCCAATTTTAGATCGTTACACATTTCATTTTTTATACCACAAAACATCTTAGAAAGTTTTTATTTTTCTCCCATAATCTTATATTGGAATTATCTTCATTTAAATTTATTTTGGATATTTATCTTGATCACAAGGTTCCCCTTTTCCTATTTGGTTTCACAAGGACATTTATGTGAATTTTTATTATGGAAATTAATTAAATCACATTTCTCTTTCATCTTTGCTCCAATTGGATCCATAATTTCAAAGAATATTTTTAATAATTATATCTTTATTTAGGCATGATTTGGTGTCAAAATACAAGGATCAAACACCCTTTTCTTAACATACAATTCATCCACTATGAGGAACACAAATCTGCCATTAGTTAACCCTAAATCTGACTCATATAGATACCCATGCTCAAATATGTTTCTACCTTGTTTAATTATTCAGAAAATACTCAAGCATGATTAAATCACCAAATTCATGTGATTATCTTCTTTTTGTGCTTATATAGTTATGGGTCATTTATTTCCAATTTATGTGACTCAAATATTAGAAAAGATGAATTACTACTCTTTTTCCCAATATGGCTTACCAAAAATGATTATAATTATCTGTCATGATCTAAAGACCACCAAACTGATCTAGAAGTCCTACTTTGACATGACACTATCAATTATGGACTCAAATCTATACTCCATGACTCATACTCCACACTCATGACTCTAACTAAGAAAAGGGCCTTTTATACTCTTTTAAAACTAAATGGTTATCTTACCAATATATCTAATTAGTACCAAATCTCTCTTAATTTTAGGAATACAAAGGTACCAGTGAGGAGCATCTCTGGACTCCCCACTTCTACGTAGAAGGTATGCCATTACCTCTTACTTGGCTTATAATATAATATGCTTGTAATATATGTGTAGTAAATACTTAGCATATGATAATAGATAAAACGGATGTCATTGATGACATGTTGATTAATTTTCCATATTTATGAGTATGAACACAAGAAACATAACATGTCTAATACACTATGTGATAAGAACTAAATCGCTTTGGTAGAACAGTGCATTGATGAAAGTACTAAATCTCTTTGGTAGAATAGTACATGCAAGCACTAAATCTCTTTGGTAGAATAGTGCATTGATGAAAGTACTAAATCTCTTTGGTAGAATAGTGCATGAGGATGATCAATTGTACACATAAAGGAAAAATATGCCTAAAACTTGTGATCTTTTGTTGATAACTTTTCCCTTTTCTTTTATGCTTTTTATCATATTTCATATTTTGTTGCCAAGTAATAGTTTTATCTTTTTCCAAGTTATGAAAAGAGGTATAATTAAAGACACGTAGGCGTACTCAATACAATATATTTATATATTTCTTGACGTGTAACAATTTCAAATGCTTTTTAGGTACCCTTTTCTTATGATGATGATGATGCAACTCAATATGATGGCTCAACAAAATCATATCTTTCATTGGGATTCTAAAGTTAAATGGGACTCTTAGTTTAAGTTCTTTTTCTTCTACAAGTAGTTATCTCATGTATTAATTTTTTCTTCTATAGTACTATTCTTCTAGGGCCCTATGTAATCAACACTTGGTTTATTTAAGGAAGCTTTGTTATTTGGTGCATGTATATACTTGTGTGTTTAACCCTTTTGTACACCTTTCCCTTTGGGTTATAAGGTGTAGATTGGAGTTAGGTTGTTAACCCATGGCAAATGGTATTAGATTAGGCACATAGGTCAATATGTGTATCAAATACCTAGTAAACTTATTTAGACCTGAAGTAACCTATATTTAACTTTATGTTGTCGAGGTGTCTAGAAGGATACTTGCAGAAGGTTCTAGAATAACATCCTCAATCCTTTTTCACAGTGGTTAGGGTTACCCACTGCAAGTAATCTTCCTGGCTAACACAACTATTGTTAAAGTGGGCACCCGTACCTTAGAGAAATCTATCTTCTCATCTTTTCTCTATTAAGGACTACCCCAGCCACCTATTTAGTGAATGATACACACTAGGCTTCTCATCTACTTTCTCTCTCTCTCTCTCTCGACCATGATCAATGAAGTACTCTATCTATTAAGTGGGTAGATTAGGAGAATCGGGAACAACTAAAAGACATGAATATTTGGAAAACATATCTTTTATGATTGATAAAAACTTTGTTGTTTGCATTATGTTCTACCTCAAATAATATCTAAATCATCTTTTGATATACAAACTTCCAGATCCCTCCAAAAACTAGATCCAAGAGAAAGAGAAATAATGATGACTCTGGTGATGAATCTAACTCAAACCCTAATAAAACCATGGGTATAGGTGAAAGGGAGGAACAAAAGAAGGTGATGTTGGAATGCATGCATGCCCTATCCCTAAAGGAAACCAATAATATTGCTTCTTCATCTAGGACCAACCTTGAAACTACCATTAGTGATTTCCTCAAGCTCAAACCTGAAGCCTTTCATGGAGAAGATATAGGTGAAGTCCTTGATAAAGCTGATGCATTGATCCTATCTGTTGAAAATGCCTTTAGAGCCCTTAAATGTCCTGAGGAAGACAAAGTCACTTTTGCAACCTACCAACTTTGGGGGTCCTCAAAGTTGTGATGGGATAATTATTACCATACACGAGAACTTCTAGATTCCCCTATGAGTTGGGAGGAATTTAAGGTGATTTTTATTACTCAATTCATGCCCATATCTGCTAGATAGGAGAAGAGGAAACAGTTCAATAACCTCACCCAAGGAACCTTATCCGTTGTTGACTATGTTCGGGCCTTTATACTCCTAGAGTGTCATGCTCGTCACCTTGATGAAGATGAAAAGAGTGAATACTTCATCGATTACCTTAACTAAGAGCTGAAAGTTTACCTTTGCACCTCCACCCAGACTACCTTTGAAGCTGCCATCAATAGTGCCCTTACCCAAGAAAGAACCTTAGGGAAGAATAAGGCACCAAGTTTGGGATACCTCGGCATGACTGATGCATCCATCACCAAGGACAAAGAGAAGGGGAAGGATAAGAAAAAGCCTCATAGCCATGGCATGGGAAGAGGAGGAGGAAATAACCATAGAGGTCAATCATACTGAGGAGGACCAAACAGAGGAGGCCAAGGATGAGGTGGGCTACATTGAAGGCCACCACCTAATACTACCAAATGTGGGAATTGTGGAAGTATACACCCTAGAAAATGCAAGTATGATAGGTCTATTTGTTTCAATTGCAAAAAGGAGGGGAACATGAGGGGCAACTTCCCTAACCCACCACATTATATAAATCTAAATCCTAATGCCCCACCAACTCAGCCTGGACCTCCACCTATTCAACCAGCTGCTCATATAGCCCAGTCTCAGCCAGAACATTGTCAAGGCCGAGTTTTTACAATTGATGCAGAGGAAGATAAGGCTAATGACAACCACTTGATTGAAGGAAATAATGTTAAATTATTTTTTCCTTTATAGGAACCCCTTTAAGCCATGATCTCATATGAAAATCCTAATGTAGGTATGATATGTCTCCAAGATCATCTTGTTGTGGCCATATTTGATTCAGGATCAACAAAAACCTTCATCTCAAGAAATCTTGCTTCCATGATCAAGTTAGAGACAAAAGATCTGGTTATATCTTGGATGTAACAACTCCCATTGCAAAAATTTACACTTCTCTTCCGAAAACTGAAATCTTGCCTTTTTCTTATGGTGGCCATAATTTTCATTATGATTTCATTCTCCATGATATGGAAGATTTTGACCTAATTTTGGGGATGGATTGGCTTTTTGCCAACTATGCCATGCTTGATTGTCGAGCCAAGAAAGTAATCATTTTTGCACCCAATTCTAAACATTGGATAATACCCAAGAGAAAGGAAAGAAACTGAATTATGAATATCTCTTCTCTTAAAGCCGAAACCTTAATATTCAAAGGATGTAGAGACTACCTTGCAGTTGTGTTAGTGTCTGATTCTACAATAAGACCTTTAGAGAGCTTAGATGTGGTGAGAGATTACTCAGATGTATTTCCTAAGGAGCTTCCAGGGCTACCTCTAGTACGTGGGATTGAGTTCTCAAATGAGTTAATACCGAGTACCACACCAGTCTCAAAGTCACCTTATAGAATGGCACATGCCTTTTGGGTTGACCAATGCTCCTAGAGTATTTATGAATCTAATGAATACTATCTTCTAGATTTTCTTGATAACTTTGTTGTGGTCTTCATTGATGACATTCTTATATATTCAAACTCTATTGATCAACATCGTGAGCATCTCCAGAAAGTATTTGATGTGTTTAGAGCCCAGAAATTTATGCTAAACTATCCAAATGTGAGTTCTGGATTGACCAAGTCATGTTTCTTGGCCATGTCATTTCGGGTGGGAAATTTTTTTTTGACCCTACCAAAGTTTTAGCCATCCTTGATTGGAAAGCTCCTACCAATGCCTCTCAGATTCGTAGCTTCCTTGGTCTAGTAGGCTATTACCATCGTTTCATCCTAAACTTTAGCAAAATAGCCCTACCCATGACCAACATACCAGAAAAGATGACAAATTCATTTGGACTCTAAACGTGAATCTAGCTTCCAATAATTGAAATCTCGTTTCACTTCTGCTCCTGTCTTGACCTTACCTTCTGGTAATGATGGCTTTGTAATATTTTTTATGCTTCTAAAATGGGTTTGGGTTGTGTCCTAATGCAAGATGATAAAGTTGTTGCCTATGCCTCTAGACAATTGAAACCTAATGAGGTCAATTACCCAACTCACGATTTGGAATTAGCTGCCATTGTCTATGCCCTCAAAATCTGGAGACATTATCTATTTCGTGCTACATTTGATATATCCATGGATCACAAAAGTCTCAAATATCTCTTGACTCAGAAGGATCTCGATCTTAGACAAAGAAGATGGTTGGAATATATTAAAGACTATGAATTCACTATTTGTTATCATCCAGGCAAGGACAATATTGTAGCTGATGTTGATAGTCATAAAAGATCAATTTGTGCATCTATCTTCAATTATAAATCAATAAGTCTGGAACCTTTGACTTCTGGGTCACCTCAAGTAGAAGATGGCGCTATTATTCTGGAAAATATCAATATTATTCCCGGTCTTCTTTCTGAACTCCTGGCATCTCAAAAGAATAGCCCTATCTTGGAGGAGATGACAGCTCTTTTGGTTAAACCCCAGACACATTTATCTGTTGGTATGGATGGTGGACTGAGGCACAAGCACCAAATGTGGGTACTTGAGGAGTCGGAGACTAAGAAGTGTATCCTCTAAGAGTCACATGGGTCTAAGTATTTAGTACATCCTAGATTTACTAAGATGTACAAGGATCTGCAGAGATATTTTTAGTGGAGAGGTATGAAGTATGACATGGTAGAATTCATTTCTAAGTGCCTCACATGTCAGTAGATTAAGGCCCAACATCACTGTCCAGGTGGCTTATTGCAACCTATACCAATTCTTGAATGGAAAGGGAAAACATCTCTATGGATTTTGTGGTGGGATTACCCAGGACTAGGAAAGGATATGATGTGGTATGGGTTGTAGTAGATCGTTTGAACAAGTCTACACATTTCTTACCTATGCGGACTATGACCAAGGTTCTTGAGCTTGTTGAGTTGCATATCAGGGAGATCGTACGACTGCATGGAGTTCCAGTATCTATTGTTTCAAATTGGGATCCAAAGATCACATCACATCTATGGAAGCTGGTACAGAATGAGCTGGGTATGCTGTTGAATTCCAACACAACATATCATCCCCAAACAAATGGTCAGTCTGAGTGTACAATCCAAATCTTGGAGGATCTTCTTAGAGCATGTGTTCTAAATTGTGGAGGATCTTGGGATTACTACCTTCCATCAGTAGAGTTCACATACAATAATACTTACCAATCAAGTATTGATATGCCACCCTATGAAGCTCTCTATGGTAGGCCATGTAGATCCCCTCTCCATTGGGATGAAGTTGGAGAAAGGAAATTGCTAAAGTCTGAGGAGTTGCAACTTTATGCTGATATGGTATCTTTGATCAAGCAAAGGTTGAAACAGGCCCAGGATCATGAGAAATCATATGTCGATGCACATAGGTCAGATAGGCAGTTCAAGGCTATTGATTATGCTTTCTGGAAGATCAGACCCATTCATGCTATAGACAAGAACAGAGAGAAACTTAGTCAGAGATATGTGGATCCCTTTGAGGTTCTGGAGTGCATTGGTGAATGTTCTTATCGTCTTGCTCTTCCTCCACAATACAGTATGATGCACAATGTTTTTCATGTATCCAATCTAAACCATTATGTGAAGGATGATAGTCGTGTTGAATCACGAGCCTCTTGAGTTGTGGGAGAATCTCTCTTATCCAGATCATCCTACAAATATTCTTGATTCCTAATTCAAAGAGCTTAGGAACAAGAAGATCCAAATGGTGAAGGTACAATGGAACCATCATGGTGCAGAAGATGCAACTTGGGAACTTCATGTGGATATGGAGCAATGTTTTCCTCACCTCTTTTAGTCAATTTAATTTTGAGTAAAAAAATTCTTTTAAGGTGAGTAGGATGTGATAAAGTGTTTTTTCTAACACTTTTATACTTATTCTTTAATAATATCTTAACCCTAAACCCTAATTTCAAAGAAAGATAATTTTATCAATCAAACATTGGAATCTCGAGCTCAAACTTTACCAGCACCTAGGGTTTTCTATAATGAATCCATGGTTCAATTTTTGTGTCAATCCAACATTCCTAGCTCCCTCTATGTTTTTTCAAAGTTATTTCAATGTTTTCCTTTTTATTTAATCGTATCCATATGTGACCCTATGGTTTGGATCAATTGATGGGCATTTACCCCTGTCACGTGGGGCATGATTCAGTGATTCATGGATTGCCCCTGAGCCCTCTTCGTGGTCGTTCAATGGAGTGGCCACAGATCCAATGGGGATGGTTGAGGGGTCATCTATAACCTCTATACGACCCGCAAGATCGAGGATACAACCACGAGACTCAAACATCGACCATGTTCTCCCTCTCTGACCCATCTCATGAGAAACTGATCGAGGCAATGCCTCCACCTCATCTCCACAAATGGAACAACCCCTCACATGACCCTCCTTAATGACCAGAACTACTCCCATGAACAACTCTGCTAACCACCTTCTCCAAGCATGCCCATTTCAAATTGGTCATCTACAAACCACTCCCCCTCGCACCTATTTAACCCCCCACACACCTCCACCTGGACTTCTTTAGCTCGCCAACACCTCTAATTTTCCCAAAGAGAGACCTCATGGATTCACCCTCAATGCCTTCTGCTCTGTTCACCTCCTCCATGGCGTAGCTAACAATCAGGCTACCACCACCTTCACCTCTTCAATTCAACCACTCCTCAAGTTGTGAGAAAATCCTAGCAAGCTCAATAGTATGTTAGATGGATCCCACTCTACATAAAACCCACTCACCCCATCTCCTCCATCGTGAGCAGCTACCTTCTTGAACTCCCTCGATGGATTGATGCTCCAAAGGGAGCCAAACCCTAGCACCTCGCCACCCTGACCCAAGAGAGTCCCACAAAGGTGAAGCAGATCTCAATTCTGCATGAGGAGCAATCAGCCTCCATCCCAAGCTCGTCAGAAGTGATGGCAGAGTGAGCTTGCCTTGCAGAGAGAAAGAAGGAGTGGGACCCGTCTAGATCCGTATGGACCAGTAAGACTCCACCACCTCAGCTGGCTTTTCTTATATTTGTGGCCACACAATTTGACTCTGACCGTTGGATCTGGTCATCTAACAGCCCATCTTTTTCCCCTTTTCTTTTATTGATCCTTGATTTTCAATAATCGCCAGCAAACATCCTAATCTTAGGAAAATCATATTATATCATAGGGAAGTCTGATAAATACAAATAAATACTCCTTTTTTATCAGAAAAATATGAGGAACACAAATCTACCATCAGTTGACTTGTATAGATACTCATGCTCAAATATGTTCCTACCTTGTTTAATTATTTTGAAAATACTCGAGCCAGATTAAATCACCAAATTCATGTGATTATCTTCTTTTTGTGCCTAGATAATTATGGGATGTTCATTTCCAATTTATGTGACTCAAATATCAGCAAAGATGAATTACTACTCTTTTTCCCTATTTGGCTTACCAAAAATGATTATAATTATCCATCATGACATAAAGACCACCAAACTAATCTAAAAGTCCTACTCTGACATGACACTATCAATTATGGACTCACATCTTTACTCCATGAGTCATACTACACACTCATGACTCTAACTAAGAAAAGGGCCTTTTATACTCTTTTAAAACTAAATCGTGATTTTACCAATATATCTATAGTCCTAAATCTCTCTTAATTTTAGGAATAAAAAGGTACCAATGAGGAGCATCTCTAGACTCCTCACTTCTAACTAGAAGGTACACTATTACCTATTATTTGGTTTATAATATAACATTCTTGTAATATATGTGTAGTAAATACATAAGATATGATAATAGATAAAATGGATTCGTTTGATGATATGTTGAGTGATTTTCTATATTTATGAGTATGAACACAAGAAACATAAGATGTCTAATCCACTATGTGACAAGCACTAAATCTCTTTGGTAGAATAGTGCATTGATGAAAGTACTAAATCTCTTTGGTAGAATAAAACATGTAAGCACAAAATCCCTTTGGTAGAATAGTGAATTGATGAAAGTACTAAATCTCTTTTGTAGAATAGTACATCTGAGCACTAAACCTCTTTGGTAGAATAGTGCATGAGGATGATCAACTATACACATAATGGAAAAATATGCCTAAAACTTATGATCTCCTTTGTTGATAACTTTTCCCTTTTCTTTTATGCTTTTTATCATATTTCTTATTTTGTTTCCAAGTAATAGTTTTATCTTTTGCCAAGTTTTGAAAAGAGGTATAATTGAAGACACGTACGCATACTCAGTACAATATATTTATATATTGTGCTGAGGTGTACCAATTTTAAATTCTTTTTAGGTACCTTTTGATTATGATGATGATGATGCAACTCAATATGATGACTCAACAAAATCAGATATTTCATGGGGATGCTAAGGTTAAACGAGACTCTTAGTTTAAGTTCTTTTTCTTCTGCATGTAGTTCTCTCATGTATTAAGTTTTTCTTTTGTAGTACTCCTATGCCTTTGGGCCCCTATGTAATTAATGCTTGGTTTATTTAAGGAAGCTTTGCTATTTGGTGCATGTATATACTTGTGTGTTTGATCCACTCAGGGACATGCAACTTTAGCCCTTTTGTACACCTTTCCCTTTGGGGTATAAGGTGTAGATTGGGGTTAGGTTGTTAACTCATGATAGATGGTATTAGAGCAACCACATAGGTCAATATATGTCTATCAAATACCTAGTAATCTTATTTATACCTGAGGTAGCCCATATTTAGCTTTATGTTGTTGAGGTGTCTAGAAGGATACATGCGGAAGATTCTAGAATAAAATGCTCAATCCATTTTCACGATGGTTAGGTTTACCCGCTGCAAGTAATCTGCCTGGATAATGCAACTATTGTTAAAGTGGGCACCCGTACCTTAGAGAAATCTATCTTCTCATCTTTTCTCAATTAAGGACTACCCCAGCCACATATTTAGTGAATGATACACACTAGGCTTCTCATGTACTTTCTCTCGCTCGACCATGATCAATGAAGTACTCTCTCTCTATTATGTGGGTAGATTAGGAAAAATGGGAACAACCAAAAGACATGAAGAATTGGAAAACATATCTTTATGATTGATAAAAACTTTGTTGTTTGCATTATGATCTACCTCAAATAATATCTAAATCATCTTTGGATATACAAATTTACAAATGCCTTTAAAAAATAGATCCAAGAGAAAGAGAACTAATGATGACTCTGGTGATGAATCTAACTGAAACCCTAATAAGACCATGGCTATAGGTGAATGGTAGGAACAAAAGAAGGTGATGTTGGAATGCATGCATACCCTAGCCCTAAAGGAAACCAATAATATCGCCTCTTCATCTAGGATCAACCCTGAAACTATGATTAGTGATTTCCTCAAGCTCAAAGTTGAAGCCTTTCATGGAGAAGATTTAGGTGAAGTCCTAGATAAAGCTAATGCATGGATCCTATCTGTTGAAAATGCCTTTATAGCCCTCAAATGTATAGAGGAATATAAAGTCACTTTTGCAACCTACCAACTTAGGGGGTCCGTGAAGTTGTGATGGGAAAGTTATTACCATACACAAGAACTTCTAGATGCCCCTTTATTTTATGCTTTTTATCATATTTTTTATTTTTTTGGCATGTAGTAGCTTTATCTTTTTCCACATTATGAAAAAAGGGTTAATTAAAGACATGTAGGCATACTCAATACAATATTATTATATATTGTGCTAATGTGTACCAATTTCAAATGGTTTTTAGGTACCTTTTGCTTATTATGATGATGATGCAACTCAATATGTTAGATCAAAAAAATCAGATCTTTCATGGGGATGATAAAGTTAAATGGGACTCTTAGTTGAAGTCCTTTTCTTCTTCAAGTAGTTCTCTCATGTATTAAGTTTTTCTTCTGTAGTACTCCTATGCTTTCAGGCGCCTATGTAATTAACACTTGGTTTATTTAGGGAAGCTTTGTTATTTGTTGCATGTATATACTTGTGTGTTTGATCCACCCTAGGAAGGGAAACTGTAACCCTTTTGTAAACCTTTCCCTTTGGGGTGTAAGGTGTAGATTGGGGTTAGGTTGTTAACCCATGACATAGACCCACCTTGAGAGTGATGCATGGAAACCATGATTGGTAGCCAGAATCATCTCTCATAGTGATGGTGGTGATTGTGGTTCTTAGATCTAAAGTCACTACACTCATCACATGTCATTTGATGTACTTTGACATCATCCACCATGACCTTGAATAAGGGTTGTCATAAAGGTGGTGCTTGGGTGCATTGTGACACATGGAGATGAATTTGAGTGATGTAGATGGGATTTGTCCCTCCTACATGAGTATGATATCCTGGCCAATTGATAAGAGAGATTCAGAAATGCATTCCCATGATGATGTGAGTCAATATATGATATTGTGCTTACATATATCTTAGACAATCTTCTCTAATTAAAGGAACATTGGTTGAATGTCGTATATGATGATGATTCCATGCCTCAAGTTCAATCTAGATAACAGTGATAAAGGAACTATACAATCACTATAACATTAATCACAGATTGTAGGTTGAAGTTGTTCTCTAACTTTTCAAATTGCTTGGGTAGAAATGATGCCTTGCTAGATATCAATCATTTCTTGTTATTTCATAAGATGGTTATGGACATTCACTGCTAATGTAACTTGGAACCTATAGGGTCACACACATAGGATACACTTGGAATAGGAGCTTTTTCGTGAATGAAGCTTAAACTTGATACTAGAGAGTTAGGTATTCAATTTAAACAACAATGGTTAAAAATTGACTCACTATACTATGAAATCAAAATTAAATATTCTTTGATCAAAAGGAATTCCAATGGATCCAATGAACAAAGTAAATAGTACCAACACAAGCATTGGAAATAACATAGTATTATCAGATTCGTGAGGGTAGATAAAAGTATGTTTTCTTCTCTAAAATTAGTACTAAAGTGTCACATCTTATTTATTACACTGGCATCAAGTTTGATTCAAGATTTGAACTGATCATTTGACAGTTTCATGTCAATTGAACTGATATTGGAAATATGGTCCATGACATGACTAGTTCAGGAAGTGAACTGATCGGCCCAGGTCCATGAACAGACTGGTTTAGGTTGTGAGCCACCAATTTGATTAGATTAAGGATTAGTGTTGACTTCATGTTATGCATTAGTAGGATATCAATTTCCAATACAATTGCGATATGGAAACATGTTCATATGATCGATCAAGGGTTGAACCGATTGGAACACATGCCAACCGATCGGTTCACCTCTAAACTGATTATTTTGTCATTCACATGTTATGAAAATTCATGAATACCATCCTCTTCAACTCCCACTCAGATTGGAAACCCTGACCCTACCATTCTATAAATAGATGGGTAATGGGGGCTTCTCAGATACAACAATAAGCTCTGACAGTTGATGTCTTCTCTGGTTGTCGAAACTGAGAGAATCCGAGAAAGTCCTACCCATAAAAGGAAGGGATGGCAAGGGATATACAATTGTGGGAGAGCAGGTTGATTCTAGCACATCAACTAGAAGGTATATCCCCTTGTTATGTGTTCTACTAGAACGACAGGAGTTCCTAATGATTCGTGTGGACTACAATAGATACGAGGAGGTTGTTTCCTTCCACTAGGAGGACAAAATCAACCATTGTTCATGGTGATCAACTAGGAGGTAGTTGCTAACACTGTTCATGTGCAACTTGATACTACTATGAAGGAATTGTCGTTGGACTTGCTCTTGGACTATGAATAACCTCGCAAACTGTCCTTACCATTACATAGTTGTTGACGCAATCTACTGTTCCAAAATATGGCCGCTAATTTTTTTTGCTTCTGTTGCATGCTCTGTCATCATATTTCCCTATAGTGGTATCATATTGACGTCAATTTACTATACTTTGGGATTAAATATATATGATTGGATTTTGGTTTTTCATTTTATTTATTGCATATGATGTGAATACTTAAAAGGAGTAACATGCATATCTAAATTAATATCACATATGATCTCAACTAATATATATATATATATATATATATATATATATATATATATATATATATATATATATATATATATATATATGACCTGATATATATGCAATATACACACATCATCCTAAAAGTTGGTTTTGATGATGGATGTGAAGCATGCTTATGGCTAATAACTCTAGATCTATGTGTCTGGTTGTATGATTGTTTATTTCTATTTATGTCGTAGTTTACATATTGAGCCTTTATCTTCTCTTCCATATGTAAAAGTATTATTCTCTCCTTCCTATGCTCCCCTTAAATGTAACTTGAGGTTTCCCAATTACCATGCAATATGTTTAATAGCATTAGGATAGTTTAATTTTTGTTATGATGAAGAGGACATTCAACACCAGACGAACTATTGTACATTTTAGAATACTAGTCAATCGGTCGAAGGACCAAGGAGGACAAACGATAAGAGGAGTAGAACTGATCGTCTGGTGGCCCAACAGATGAACTAGAGGGGTCCAGATGTTGTTGGACTAGAGATTAGATGACCTTTCAGACAAACCAACTGACCGACCAAGAGATGAGACAATTGGTTCAAGGGTTGAGCTGATCACCCAGATTGGTTCAAGCATAGATCTTCATCAACAACCGACTTCTGCATGTGATGTACACCATAGATGGTAGTAATTCCTTATGGATCCAAGGAATTACAATAGTATGACCATAACCATCATTTTTGTTTTTAATTGCATGTTTTCCTTTGTGGTATATAGCATGTATATGATACGTACTATAAGTATGTGTTGATTGGATATGCAAATGTATATATAATACAAATCCCTCAATAAATATCAAGCCTACGATGCTTTCCATAAGCAATACATATGAAAAGCTTGATCGACCAAGTGTGGGCACACCTAGAGTGGTCAACTATCTATCTCATGGAAGTGTCATTGTAGATATGTGGGTCTGTCCTAGAAGGGTGCATATTCTACTTTGTTGGCTTATGGGTCAGGCTTGACTAGGTGACCTTAATAGAATTAAGTTTTTAGAAGCACGTAGATGGACTATGGAAAGGAGTTTTGCATACCATCTTTCCAAGAATTTCATGAGATGAAATTGGCAAATGTGGCCTACCTTAATGAATGGTAATGAGTGCTAGTGTTGGCTGGGTATTGACATAATTGTTTTGGATCTTGGCTTACTAGAAAATTGTACGCTGCAATCTTCTTAATTGATATGTGAGGGGTATGAATTTGAAGAAAATAGAGTGGGAGAAATAATGAATTAATTTCCTAATTAAACATTGCCAAATTATATATCAATCAGATCAAAAAGTGTTTTGACAAATTGGAAATTTTTCTTATAGAATCAAATAGAAAACGTGCAATCATTGCGACCTGTCCCTATGAAGCACAGTCTAAATGAGATTTACTTCCATCATTGGTTCAAGACTTTGAGAAGTGTTCTCTATGTTCCTGAAACACCAGTTCCAGTAGAATCCGCTCTGTATGTATCTAAGGTTTAAATGGATGCTTACTTAAAGCATACCAATAATGTTGTAGACATCAAAGCCTTACGTTGAGCTATATGAACTATGAGTAGCATAAGCAACATGAAAGGTATAATGTCTCTAAGGCATTGTTTGAGTGCAAATTGACAGAGGGAGATATAGTGGAGTCACCTGTGCTCAGTATGATTGGGAATGTGGAACATTTAGAAAGAATGGAATTTCCTTTAGGTTAAGAGTTGGCCACAGTTATGATTTTGCAATCATCGGTTAAATCATACAATCAATATATTGAGTATGATCACTAGGGTAATATGGATAAAATGTTTATTGGTTGCTTGACATGTTGATAAATGTTGAGGCACAAATGAATAAGGACAAACCTATGATGGTGATCAGTAGAATAAAGTCCAAGAACAAAGTCTAGGAGAAGAAGTGTTCTGAGGCTAATTGAAGTCTCAAGTCTTCTGCACTCAAAATAAGGAGAGGGTTATAGAAATCAAGGAAGATGAAACATGGGATAGAGATCTCTACTTCTGGTATAGACACAATTGAGATTAACTTCACTACTTCCTCATCTTGAGTACTGGATACCAGATATGGATCACACATTTGCTAAAATGTGAAGGATCTGAAATGATGTAGACCTTTAAAGAAAGGTGAGGTTGAATTGTGTGTTTCTAACGGAGCAAGAGTTGTTTCTAGTGCAGTTGGAACCTATGAGTTATCTCTTCCAAGTGGGCTTGTAATAGAGTTAGAGAACTGCTATTATGTACCTGCCATTAATATAAATATCATATATGCATCTTGTTTGAATAAGAATGGACTTGGAATTCTTATAATGAATGGTTGATGTTCTATTAGTAAAGATGGGATCTTATATTGAAGTGCCCCAATTTCTTAGGGTCTATACTTGATAGATATGGAGTCAAGCATGTATAACATAAATACCAAAAGACAAAAAATCAATAACTCAAACTGAACATACCTTTAGCATTTTCGTCTAGGGCACGTAAATGAGAAATGCATCTCCAGACTCCATGAAGATGGTTATCTGGACTCTTTTGATTTTGAATCAATAGAGACGTGTGAATATTGTTTGTTGTGCAAGATGACAAAGACTCCCTTCACTAGAAATAGTGATAGGGAAAGTGATCTATTAGGACTCATACATACTAATGTGTGTATCCATTTTAGATCAAATGCTAGATGTGGTTATCAGTACTTCATTACCTTTATTAATGACTTCAGTAGGTATGGTAATGTTTACTTGATGAAACATAAGTCAGAAAGCCCTTGAAAAGTTCAAGGATTTCATGAATGAAGTATAGAATCAACTTGGAAAAATTATTGAAGCACATCATTCTGGTCGAGGTGGAGAATACTTAAGCCAAGAATTTGAGGACCTTCTGCGAGCCCATGGTATCATATTACAATAGATTCCACCTAGAACACCAAAACACAATTGTTTGTCAGAAAGAAGGAATCACACATTACTAGATATGGTGTGATCAATGATAAATTTTGTTTATCTTCCAACTTCCTTTTGGGGACATGCTCTAGAAATAGTATTGTTTACACTTAACTGTGTACCATCAAAATCGGTTCAAAAGACACCATAGGACATATGGCATGGGAATCGTCCTGATGTGTCTTTTATGAAGATTTGGGGATAAGGATCTTATGTTAGAAAAATGTTTCCTAAAAACTTGGACCCAAATATGATAGACTTTTTTCATTGGATAACCCAAAGAAACTAGGGGATACTACTTTTACACTAACATTTGACAACAAAGTGTTTGTTTTCAAGACTACTTCATTCCTTGAAAAGGAATTTATTTTTTAAGGAATTAGTGGGAGAAAAGTAGAACTAGGTTTGAGACCAACAAGAAAAGATTGAACTTGTAGAGGTTCAGGAGGAACAAGAAGAATCACAAACTATCGTGGAATCTCAAGTTCCTCATTTAACACAGACCTCGTAGATCTAGTTGGACATACCTTGAGCTTGAAAGATATGGTTATATTGTGACTTAAGAAGGCGGTGATTTAGTCATAGATGATGAGCAAACAACATACCTAGAAGCTACTAAGCCTGCGTTTGACACAGGACTGGGATTCTGGAATCTGGAATGGGTTATTCAGGGTTAGTCTAGATTCTGGTGTTGGGGTAGTCAGGATGCAGTCTGATTTTGTTTGGCAACGCAGTCTGATTCTAGTCAGCTGGTCTGATTTGAGTCTGTGTGCAGTCTGAATCTGTTTGGCTGCAAGTCTGATTCCATTTGGCAGCGTAGTCAGTATCTTCTTATTCTATCATGTTCTTGCAGAACTATTTGAATAAGTACGTAGAATGTGTATTTGTGATGCTGCTTCAACCTAAGTTTAGAATATATTAAAAAAATATTTTATTTGTGTTGTGTGGGTGTTATTTTGTATATTTAGAAAAGTGCAAATAAGATATGATAATGCTAATTTTTACGTGGTGATAAAAAATTAATGAAACGCTACTGTCATATTGAATGACATTTGCATGTGGTATATATATGTAATGTTGAACATATTTGACACAGTAATTGTCAAGAAACATGAAATATGAAATATGAAATTGGCCTAATATATTTTGTTCATAACATAAACAAATAACATTATTGTCACTAACAACAACTGATAATAATCATATTGTCATCATTAGTAAAACATAAACAGTCAGTGATAATAAAATAATTGTTTACGGGTGAACTACGTCAGGGGAGACAGATAAAAAAGGGGACGCATGCCATAGCACTAAATAGCCAAACATAAGCTAAGATTTTGACAAGCCACTTTGGGGGGACATGGTTGGATGTGGATCTTGATTAAAATTGGCCAACGTTATGGCCTCATCGTACTCGTCCCATAACACTGGGCATGGTTCCTGCACTGACTACTTGTTTTGTTGTTTGATGTCATCTTTTGACTAATCAAACAACAATGACAAATGAGGAACATGATGAATGACCCGACCCTTGACTTGTTCATTGGTCCCAATTTTGTCCTCGTCCTGCTTTGTGTGATTGCAACATGGTTTTTTGCATAAAAGGTTATCTTCAACATATTTTTGAATTTTTTCTAGAGACATCAACAATTTTTCAAATTTTGCCCTTGCCCTTGCCTTTGTACGCGATGTCGACATATAAAATTAATAAAAACAAAGGTATGACCAAATAACAGAAACCGTAAAGTAACTGTGCCAATAAGTTTTACAAATAAATAATTCTACCTAACTTAGCTGATACTAAGTTTGAAGGTGATGCAATTTTTGTAAACATAATAATGAAGTAGGAAATTTGATCACATTATGGTAGCAACTTATAATATTGTAACACATAAGTAGAGCATGTAAAATGTTGCGACGCAAACACACAATTACAACGTTTAGCTTGTATGTTACAAGTTCATTTGTTTATTTCAATCGTTAGTGGTAAAGAATGCAGAAATCCCTGGTGGGTAAGTGCGACGCGTCGTCAAAAAGTTGCGTTCAATGCCTTGTTGCGCGGCCAATGTGGGGGGAGGCAATAAATCTCCCAATATGAAAAGATTGTCTCTTACAAACTCTCTCTTGATGTATTGCCATCTCATTTGCAACTCAGCGAATGAAATGTAAGGGCCTCCTGTTATGTATAGGAACTGGTGCCATGCCTCCATCCAAGCTTGTGTAGAGTATACTCCATTTACACATCTACCCACGTGATATTGGGTTCTCATCAAACCCCTGAGAACCATATCAAGCTCGGTAGACCAGATAAAAGACGGTGGTGGTGGTTGGCCAGCCATATAACAGATTTTGTAAGTAATATATTTCAAAAGTAAGGGTGTATATCACAATTAATTGTATTATTTGGTTTTACATAATGTTAAGAAAAATTTTGATTAATAACATACATTATTAATAAAACATTCACCAACATGAAGAAAAAATTCATAACACTTATAATGTAATACGACGTTTATAAAAGTGCCTAAATTAAACAAGTGTATGATGTTCATAACATCCATTGATAGTCATTCTAAATAGACAAGACAATGTAAATGTATTTTCCATTCAATGTTATGGAGTCATTTGAGGTGAAGGGATGTCCACAAGCAGACGACAATCTTCCTCCAGACTGGCAACATTGCGTTGTAAAACCTCATGCTCATACTTTTTGTTAGTGTATAATTCATCGTAGTTGTGATGAATTTCAATGAAGTCCTTCATGTTCATCGCCTGAACCCACACTGACTTGCACTCAACAGTTAGTAACATAATCTCCGCTTTCAATGAATCAATTTTTGGGGGGAGATCGACTGCCCAATGGAAGTATTTGCATTGGTCTTTTCCCTAAAATGTAGTATCAAGTTCAAGTTAATGGAAAAGAATGTGGAGCCTCGACAAGGGCAGTCTATTATTTATTGATGTACTATCACACCTCACGAGTAGGGCATATGTAATATATTTTGCCTGACCTTTGAATCAGAATGGCAAAGTCATATAACCCTGCATCCTCTGTGTTAAGCTGTAAGGATGCATTTAGCCCACAATCATACCTCGGAACCTCAGATGGAGTCATCGACATCTAATAAAACAAAATTGACGATTAATACAAAAATGTCAGGTTCATGACATAGTTTTCAAAGATAATATGAAGAACATTTGTTTAGGAGTAGATAATTGTTGCAACAGACAATTGAAGTTCATTTGGACAGATCATACTATAGTATATCTATGACGTATTGTATCCATCTTCTTCTGTTGAAGAGTCATTATCACTCATTATTTGAAGTCAGTGGCGAAGATATCAGCACCTCTCCCGCATACTTGAAATTTCTTCTTGTAGCCTATCAGTGTCTGCTCTTATTGAACAAACAAAGTCACAATGTTCTGACCAGAACTTGCGTTCGCTATGTGTATATGCGAGTTGTGATACCATTGCATCCCTAATTGCAGTCAGTGTGGCCATTGTAGGTTGTACTTGCTATGCGGGCAACCTCATATGGCATCTGGTTGGTACAAGACCCTTACCACATGTAAAATATGGCATGTGGGGATTGTTGTCTTCAAACCGTCCATTTGCCACATCTGTGGCATCCATGTACACTCGTACGGTGCACTGCAGACCACATGGGCATGACGGCATTTTATTGTCCATTTCTATACAGAAAACCTAATGAGACATAATTTGACATTGTTTATAAGTAGGCAAAATTGTAGTCAACAATAGAGTTTGAGAAAACATATGTATAAACTACTGATTTGCCCACATAGAATTGGCAACAGTTTCGCGCAAAAAATCTCCCTCCCTAGCATCGGCCTAGCTTGTTTGGTGGAGAGAACTCAATTCGTTCAAGATGTCAGTGGTAGTATGAGGCTCATCCAAGTTTTCGTCCATCATAGGATCGCCATCATTTTGGCACCAGATAAAATTGTGAATGATACAACAAGCCATTACAATCCGAGACTGAGATTGCACGGGAAAATTTGCTCCTTTACGAAAGTAGGAAAACCTCTTCTTCAACACAACAAAGGCTCGCTCAACAACATTACATAGTTGAGCATGTCGGTGGTTGAACTTTTCCTTTTTCCTGGTGTATGAGCTTCTATTACCCCGATACTCTGCTATATAGTAAGCAACATTTTGATATGGTGCAAGAAATTGGCTGGTGTTGGCGTACCCTGCATCAACAAGATAGTACTTCCCAGCGGGTACTTTGAACCTGCCTGTGGTTGTAGCTGTGTGAAGTACCCTTTGGTCAGCAGCAGATCCCTCCCAACCAGTCATGATATATGTAAACTCCATTGAGAAGTTTACTACAGCCATGACATTCATGGAAACATTCCCTTTTCTATTCCTATATCGGTTCTGCTTATCGCGCTTCACCAAAACAGGGATGTGTGTCCCATCAATTGCCCCAATGGCATCCTAAGACAAGTATATAAGAAATACACAAGTAAATACCAAACTCAACGATGACGATAGTGGTTATATTAACAACGGAATGGACAATGGTCAACTAAGTGATGGTCATACCTTGAAGTAAGGGTAAAATCTTGAACTCTCGGTGATGCGGCGGTGCGGAGTTGTGGATGTAGTTGGCATTACAATATACTCGTTGCACAAAACACACACTGCATCCAACACCTCGTTAAACTTTCTCCTTATGGTCTCACCACTGTGAATGTAGTCCTCAGCCAGAACACGGTTGGTATGGCCATGGACAACCATTTGAAGGAAGTAGCAAACTGCCTCCACTGATGACACACCTCTGGTACTTTTCAACAAACCTCGGTGCTCAAGTTTGTCAACAAAGGCTAAAACCATGTTGGGTAGCATACAATACAGATCGTATGCCCTCCTTTCATGTCCGGTTATTATTTCTAAAACCTTTTGATGGCCACTCCTAATACTAATTGATCTCGGTATTGGTTGGTGTGTGGTTGCGGCGTATGAATTTTGCATGGTATTGTGGGATATTTGGTTAGCTATTTGGTAGGATATTGCGTTAGCAATGTCATTAGCCAGACCAGACATAAGATCCGATAGTTGTAGATTGTCATTAGTTGTTTCATATGGATTAATACCGGCCATCACGTCTAGAATTAAAAGTGAATACCCGCATAAGAAAAATATCGAGATATTGCAGAAATGAAATTAGGGCTATAGCGACAAAATAGAAAATATTGACCAAATAGAAAATAACAAGATAAACCATTACATAGTACCATACTTCAGAGATTGTTCCCAATGGAATTAAATAGTACAACAACAACTTTTGAGAAAGTTCATAAAATAAAAGGCAGGATACTGATATAGTTCTAAAATTAGACAACCTCAGAAGTATGGCGGCAGGGTAGGATATGGTGGTGGAGTGAAGGGTGATTGTGATGCAGAAGCTCCAGAAGTTGTGTTCTTCATTTCTCACAAGTCTTGCAACCAAATGGTAATTTTTTGTGGGGTGTCCATAAGGCTTAGGTAAATGTTACAGTTAGTTGGATATTTTATGACGTGCACAAGAGTGGTAAAAACTGGGATAGGGGCATCAGGGTAGCTTGCATGAAAGTGGTGCAAAATGGTTTTGTATTCGTCTTTGTCATTAGACCTAGTAGCAATTTCGCTACCCATCTCATGTACCTTGGAAAACACCTTTGTGAATTCAGAAATGACATCATTAGACAGGACACAATTATCCTGTGAGCTTGACACTCACTTCCTACGTCTGGTCGTGGTGGGAGTCCTTGCACCAACACCTTGGTTGTGTGATCCACCGTTGGTGTCCTCACTTTGCATCCCAGAATCACCCATGTCTTCAGTGAAACCGGTGGGACCGGTCGGTTCTGGGCTGACAAATGAATCAGATGCATCTAGGTCAATAGCAACATCATCTTCAGATGCAACATCAGAAGGAGGTTGTGTATCGGTTGAGGACATTGCATGATGGCCCCTAGCTATGTTCCTCCCCCCCATCAACTCGACGTCGTGGTAGTGGTAGAATGGTCTGTTGATCAATCTTGCTAGTTCCCTATTTGCCTAAAATAGGGGACAACTACTGATTAGGTCAATATTAACAAGTTTAATTTAATATATAATACTCAGGGGAGTGTATATTATTAGACATACCGTAAGTTCCTCCCTCTACTCTGGGGTGTCAGGGAATATTGGCTTGTACCTGTTGTCATCCCATCCAACACCACTTTTGTTGGTCACCAGTTTTATCTTTGCATAGTCTCTCATGAGGTTCTTCCACTGGTTTTTTAACTGATCCAATGTATCCTCGTTCCTCCACATCCTGATATGCCAATCACGTAGTGTCTCCCTCCACGCGTCCCTAGTAAATATTCCATCGACGCACCTACCCATGTCATATTGTCTCCTCAATGCCGCAACCAGAGCCTCATCCAACTCTTTCGACCATACAATATGGAACCTCGGGTCTGGAGCAGCCATAGTAGCAATGACACTGCGATATATCACTTTAGTAAGGGTGTTTAAATGAAATTGTTATCAACACCTAGTATGAGTCTGCGTAGTTGAAAGTGATAACTTGTATTAAAGTACAGATGTTTGAGACCAAAGGGTACTTCACACACCTAGTATAAGGTCGATGTTTAAATTACTGATGGAATGGTGACATGAGCAGCAGAATATTGTGCTCTACATCGAATGGTGGTGTATTGAAGTTTATAAGATGATTAACAGCAACATAAATTAGGTGATGTACAACACAGTAGCAGTAGCTTCATGACCAAACAATATGCAAAAACAATCATGTCTAAATATAAACATGTCCTCTTATATGAGGTTACACATAAATATATAGGTACTTGTAACAGAACATCCAATGTGTTTTTAGCAAACACATCATCCAATATGTTCATTATAGGAAAAGTACATCAATAGCAAGCATTCAACATGGAATTCACAGAAACCATGTTCGTATTGCTCAGGAGATATACTTGGTCAACCGAAATCAAGGTTGAAGAGAAGAGCCCGACCAGTGACAGTGTTAGGGCCGATACATACAAGAAATGCAGAGGGAATATAGATTAGCTAAAATGGTTGGGTTATTTGAAATAAGTAATGAACAAATTGTTAAATGGACAAATAATATTCTAGAACCAAAGCAGACTAAGTCGGCATCCCAAAATGGTGACAGGAGCAGAAGAATCTTATGCTCTACATAGAATGGTGGTGTATCGATGTTTATAACATGATTAACAACACCATAATTTAGGTGATCTACAACACAATAGTCGGCATTCAGATATATGTTTCAACTTAAATACAAATAAAGAGAATGGTGGTGTATTGATTATAAAAATAAAGAGAATATTGTGTTGTACATCGAATGGTGGTGTATTGATTATAGCACATACTTGTTCCAACTTAAACACCATAAGTTGCACGTACACAAAGCATAAGCAGTCAAGGCGCACAGTCATAACACAAATAAGAATAAGTTGAATAATCAAAATTAGGGTGTCCCAGTTCTAGTTTTGAAAATTTGACACATAAAAAAAACCTACATGAATGATTCAGGCCTCAATGTAGGGCTTATAGCACATACTTGTTCCAACTTAAACAAATATATTACATAAGATATTTGTACCTGAACAAATTATGACCTATCAAACATAATACATGATACATATTAACATGAAAACACACCTGAAAACACACTGACAGATATAACATAAATCTACTTCTCGTGTTCCTTCCATGACCAAACAATATGCTAAAACAATCATGCCTAAATATAAACCAATCCTTGTAAATGAGGTTACTAGCAGGGAGAAATCATTAATTAAATTGTCAATATAAATATATAACAATTATTTTGTTCCTATCCGATATGGTCGACCTATTTCATTTCAATGCAGAATATTGTGCTCTACATTGTTGGTGTATTGATGTTTATAACATGATTATAAGCACCATAATTTAGGTGATCTACAACACCATAGTCGGCATTCATATATATGTTTCAACTTAAACAAAAATATTACATCATATTATTTTAAACGGAACAAATAGTGACCAATCAAATTAGGGCTTATACAATGAGCACATAATAGTGACCATTTTAAATGGATAGCACATAATTGTTCCAACTACAAACTAGTATGTTTATGAGCATATACAATGTACACTACACACTAGTATGTTCCAAATAAAAATAATTAATATGTAATAGGTGGATTCCAATTTTGTACTATTAAAGTAGTCCTAGTTGGGGGGGGGGCAGACCTCAGTCAAGGGATGTGTACAAGGTGCCAAAATATATTAACACAAAGCAAAGTTGGTACTAAAGTTTACAAAATAAATGAAATGACTATGAAAAATATCTACCTATACTAATGTGTGTACAATTTGCACGTATACAAAGCATAAGAAGTCAAGGCGCACAGTCATAACACAAATAAGAAGAAGTTGAATAATCAAAATTAGGGTGTCCCAGTTCTAGTTTTGAAAAGTTGACACATAAAAAATCCTACATGAATGATTCAGACCTCAATGTAGGGCTTATAGCACATACTTGTTCCCAGGTAAACAAATATATTACATAAGATATTTGTACCTGAACAAATTATGACCTATCAAACATATACATGATACATATTAACATGAAAACACACCTAAAAACATACTAACAGATATAACATAAATCTACTTCTCAGGTTCCTTCACTGACCAAACAATGTGCTACAACAATCATGTCTAAATATAACCTTGTCCTCATAAATGAGGTTACTAGCAGGGAGAACTCATTAATTAAATTGTCAATATAAATATATAACAATTATTTTGTTCCTATCCCATATGGTTGACCTATTTCATTTCAATGCATCCCTTTTATTTTGGAATATCCCAAAAGATGACATACTTTTTTGATCTTATATGCAAAATAAAATCATATATCTGGTTCATTACGTAGAAAATGTGATTGTATTGATCAGGAGAAATACCTGGTCAGCCGAAATCAAGGTTGAAGAGATGAGCAAGTGACAGTGTCAGGGATGGTACATACAACAAATGCAGAGGAAATACATATTAGACAAAATAGTTGGATTATTTGAAATAAATAATGAACAACTTGTTTAGATGGGAAAATAATATTCTGGAACCACATTAGACTAAGTCGACATCACAAAATGGTGACAGGAACAGCAGAATATTGTGCTCTACATCAAATGTTGGTGTATTGATGTTTATAACATGACTAACAGCACCATAATTTAGGTGATCTACAACACAATCGTCGGCATTCAGATATATGTTTCAACTTAAACAAAAATATTACATCATATTATTTTAAACAGAACAAATAGTGACCAATCAAATTAGGGCTTATAGCACATAATTGTTCTAACTACAAACTAGTATGTTTATGAGCATATACAATGTACACTACACACTAGTATGTTCCAAACAAAAATAATTAATACATAATAGGTGGATTCCAATTTTGTACCATCATAGTAGACCTAGTTGGGTGGGGGCAGACCTCAGTCAAGGGCTGTGTACAAGGTGCCAAAATATATTAACACAAAGAAAAGTTGGTACTAAAGTTTACAAAATAAATGAAATGACTATGAAGAAGATCTACCTATACTAATGGGTATACAATTTGCACGTATACAAAGCATAAGCAGTCAAGGCGCACAGTCATAAAACAAATACGAAGAAGTTGAATAATCAAAATTAGGGTGTCCCAGTTCTAGTTTTGAAAAGTTGACACATAAAAAAAACCTACATGAATTATTCAGACCTCAATGTAGGGCTTATAGTACATACTTGTTCCAACTTAAACAAATATATTACATAAGATATTTGTACCTGAACAACTAATGACCTATCAAACATAATACATGATACATATTAACATGAAAACACATCTGAAAACACACTGACATATATTACATAAATCTACTTCTCGGGTTCCTTCCATGAGCAAAAAATATGCTACAACAATCATGTCTAAATACAACCCTGTCCTCATAAATGAGGTTACTAGCAGGGAGAACTCATTAATTAAATTGTCAATATAAATATATAACTATTGTTTTGTTCCTATCCCATATGGTCGACCTATTTCATTTCAATGCTTCCCTTTTATCTTGGAATATCCCAAAAGATGAGATACTTTTTTGCTCTTATATGAAAAATAAAATCATATATATGGTTCATTACACAGAAAATGTGTTTGTATTGATCAGGAGAAATACATGGTCAGCCAAAATCAAGGTTGAAGATAGGAGCACGGGTCAGGCATGGTACATACAACAAATGTAGAGGGAATACACATTAGCTTACTAAAGAAATAATCTATCGGTACAGTAGTCAAGCCGCTAGCCTACTGAAACAAAGAAGAGGGTTGGCGGAGACATGCCTCTCAAGCAGTTGGGCGACTTCTGAGTACAGGGGCTCGGCAGCAGTGGCTTCAGAGAAGATTTTGTGGAGGATGCAAAGGTGAACAGGGAGGATTTCAGATATGAATCGCAGCACTATATAGCAGCAGCGGCAGTACTTTCCCTGTCTAGGGTTTAATGGGCTTGCACACAGTGAAAAGGGGGGCTTTGATGGGAGATGAAACTCAGGATGATGCCTGATTCTTGCCGTCTAGACTGGCGATGTAGCTCGGCGATTGTAGACGACCCATCATACCCCTTCGTCGGCTTGATTGACCGGCTGTTGCACCTACACCACTGTTCAGGCTTATCCCTACGACACTTCCCTACCATATGAAATGATGGGCTGATGCATGTCTTCGGAGAGGGCGTCATAGCTCACGGAGAAAATAGTAACTGCTAGGAGGGCGTCGACTTCTCGGTAGAGGGAGCAAAAGAGAGAGCAGAAGAGGGAGAGGGGAAAGGAGAAGGGGTGGGGAGGCGTCAGGGGGAGATGGCACCATCGCAGAAAGGGCGAGACGAAAATGGACTCAGATCACGGAAACCAGGTTATGAACCAGAATCCTGCCCCTCGTGGGACTGGGAGAACCCGGGTTAGGGGGTTCTGTTATCCCAAAACGGGGTTTTTTCAGGGTTGCAAACCAAACAAAAATCAACCTCAAACGGGCACTTGTTTGGCAAGGTTGGCACATAAAGACAAGGCCAAACCGGGTTTCGGTCCCATGCCAAACGCAGGCTAAGGGACCCAAGTTTGATATATGTCTTAAGGCCATGAGATCTAAGATGGAATACATGTACACCAACAAGGTATGGACCTTGATGGATCCACCTGAAGGGGAAAACCCCATAGGGTGCAAGTGTGTATTCAAGAAGAAGACTGACATGGATGATAATGTAAAAATGTATAAGGAAGATTCGTTGTAAAATGTTTCAAACAAGTTCAAGGTGTTGACTATGATGAAACTTTTTCACCAATTTCCATGGTTAAGTCCATCAGGATCATGCTTACCATTACACATTATCATGACTATGAGATTTGACAGATGACTATTAAAACTGCATTCCTTTAATGGAATCTTCATGATGATGTGTACATGACACAACCTGAGGGTTTTATAATTCCAAAGGATGCAAATAAAGTCTATAATCTACAAAGGTTAATATTTGGATTGAATCAAGCATCTCAGAGCTAGAATCTTTGTTGTGATGAAATAGTTAAAGAGTTTGACTTTACTCAAAATGAAATTGAATCTTATGTATACAAGAAGGTTAATGGGAGAACAATTGTATTCCTCATATTGTATATAGATGACATAATGTTGATGGGGATTGACATTCCTTCTTTACATATGGTAAAGAACTAGATGGGGAGTACATTCTCTATAAAGGACTTAGGTGAAGCATCCTATATCTTAGGAATCAAGACCTATAGAGATAGATATAGATGGCTTCTTGGAATAAGTCATAGCACATACATTGAAAAAGTTTTGAATAGGTTTAGCATGGAGAACTCAAATTGAGGAAACATGCCCTTGTCTCATGGAGTTACTATCTCTAGATCTCAATGTCCCAATTCTTCTGAAGAAAGGGTGCATGAGTAAGATTCCACATGCATCTACAATTGGAACTATCATGTACGCAATATTATGTACTCGTCCAAATGTCTTGTATGCCTTGAGCATGATGAGTAGATCAAAGTTAGGTCCCGATGACAGTCATTGTACTGGCATGAAGAACATACCAAGTACTTGAGAAGAACTAAGGATCAATTCCTTGTCTACGGTGGTGAGGAAGAGTTAGTGGTAAAGGGTTACAATGTTGCAAGGTTCCTAACTACAAAGATGATTATCGATTGCAATTAGGATTTGTGTTTTGAATCAACAATGGAGTTGTGAGATGGAAGAGTTCCAAGAAAGAGATAGTTGTGAATTCTACAATAGAGATGAGTATATTGCTGCATCTAATGTTGTAAAGGAGGTTGTTTGGAACAAGAAGTTCATCTCAGAACTTGGGGTGGTTCCAAGCATCACTGATGCAATTGAGATATATTGTGACAACAAGGGAGCTATTGTACAAGCTAAGTAACCCAAATCACATCAGCATTCAAAGCATATACAAAGGTGGTTCCATCTCATACAAGAAATTGTATAGCAAGAAAATGTGAAGATTTGCATAGTACCAACTGAGATCAATCTAGCTTACCCCTTGATAGAAGAACTATCGCGGTAAAAGAATGATGGTCATGTTAGATCACTTGGGATTAAGTTCAAGGGTGATTGGCTATAGGTGCAAGTGGGAGTTTGTTGGTATGTATGCCTAGAGATCCAATCATTTGATGATTGTAATGGAATATCTTGGAAATTATTTGATTAATAATAAAGGGAAAATTGATTTATAATGTTTTATTCAGTTATGATATAATGATGTAACATAATAAATGTCTAAAAATGATTATACTCAATGACAAATGTCTTCAGGGTTAGGACATGGACAATGATATCATATGTATGAAAGGAGTACATGCATTCTTGTTATGTCCCTACTCGAATGTTATTGTGGAATCTAAATAGACAACAATAATACATAAGACTAGAGTATATTTTTATTAATGATAGAATCTCATCAGTCATGATGTGTGATATCAAAATAAACACATAGGTACTTGATAGAGAATAGTGTACTAGAGAAATCCACCTTGAGAGTGATACATGGAAACCATGATTGGTATCCAAAATCATGTCTCATAGTGATTCACTGATTGTAGTTCTCAGACCTAAAGTCAATACACTCATCACATGTCATTCAATGTAGTTTGAAATAATCAACCATGACATTGAATAAGGGTTGCCATAAAGGTGGTTCTTGGGTGCATTGTGACATAGGGGGATGATGGTGGGTGATGTAGATGGGATTTGTTCCTCCTACGAGAGTATTATATCATGCTCACTTATAAGAGAGACCGAGAAATTCATGGCCATGTTGATGTCAGTCAATATATGATATTGAGCTTACATATATCTCAGACAGTCTAGTTCAAGGAATATGGGTTGAATGTTGAAGAGGATGATGACTCCATGCCTCAAGTCAACTCTAGATATTAGTGATAAAAGAACGATACAATCACTATAACACCAATCACAACATGTAGGTTGAAGTTGTTCTCCAACTTTCTAAATTTCTTGGGTAGCAATGATGTCTTCCTAGATATTGATCATTGATTGGGATGTCGTAAGATGGTTATGGACATTCACTACCAACATAACTTGGAACCTATAGGGTCACACCCATAGGATACACTTGAAATAGGGTTTATTCATGAATGAAGTTTAAATTTGATACTAAAGAGTTACATAATCAATTTAAACAACAATGGTTGAAAGTTGACTGATTGGACTGTGAACCGATTGGTTTAAGAGTTGAATCAATCATTTCAAAGTGTAAGGGCAATTGAACCAATATTGGTAATCTGGTCCATGAGACGACCAAATTAGGAAGTGAACTGATCATCTCAGGTCTATCAACTGACCGGTTCAGGTTGTGAACAACCCACTTGGCTGATAAATTTGATTAGAACAAGGATTAGTGTTGACGTCATATTATGCATTAATCAATCATTAATTGCCAATACAATTGAGATTGGCAAACATGTTGAAATGATAAGTTCAAGGGTAGAATTGATCATCTTGCATTCCATCTGATTAGTTCACCCCTAAATGATAATTTTACCATTTGCATGTTGTGAAAATTTGTGAAATGGCGTCCCCTTTGACTCCCTCTCAGATTAGGAACCTTGTCCCTCCTATTAATAAAGGGGTATTGGAGCTTCTCAAATACATCAATAATCTCTGACAATCATTGTCTTCTCTGGTTCTAGTAACTGAGAGAACAAGAGCAAGTCCTACCCATCAAAGGGAGGGATAGGAAGGGAGAGACAATTGTAGGAAGTAGGTTGACGCTAGCACATCAACTAGAAGGGAAAACTCCTCCTTCTCTATTCTACTAGAATGACAAGAGTTCACAGTGGTCCATGGGGACTACTACAGAGGAAAGGAGGTTGTTTCCTGCCACTTAGAGGACAAAGTCAATGGTTGTCTGTGGTGATCAACTAAGAGGTCGTTGTTGACTCTTCTAGGTGAATTGAAGAAAGGTGCACTCTATTGCGAGGGAATTATCGTTGGACTTGCTCCAGGACCAAGTATAACCTTGTAAGACATCCTTTCCATTACATAGTTGTTGATGCAATCTACTATTTTAATGGGATAATGATTGTTAACTTTTTTTGTTTCTGATGCCTACTATGTTGTCATATTTCCCTATAGTGGTATTAGATCCATGTCAATTTACTATGCCTCGATATTTAACCAATATGATCAGATTTTGGGTTTTCAGTTATTTATTGCATAAAATGTGAATAATTAAATTGATTAATGTGCATGTCCAATTAAATACCACATATGATCCCAAGTAATATATATACGATCTGATATATATGCAATATACATGCGTCAGCCTAAACATTGGTTTTGATGGCCCTAGATATGTGTTCTTTGTTTTGTGGTTGTTAATTGCTATTTATATCTCAGTTTGCATATCGCTTCCCTAGATTCTCTTCCAAATGTAAAAGTAGTATTTTCTCCTTACTATGCTCCCCTCAAATGTAACTCGAGGTTTCCCAATTATCATGTAATATGTTTAATAGTATTAGGATAGTTTAATTCTTGTTATGACAAAGAGAGCATTCAAAACTAGATGAACCACCCAATTCAGAAGATGAGTTGAATGGATGGAGGACCGAGGAGGATAGAAAATAGGAGGAGATGATCTGATTGGTTGGTGGCCCGATTGATCAACTGGAGGGGTCCAGAAGATGTTGGATCAGAGACCAGATGACCGTTCAGACAAACCAACTGACCGACAGGAGGAGAGACAATCGTTTAAGGGTTGAACCAATCAACATAGATTGGTTCAAGCTTAGATATTCACCAACAATAGGTTTTTGGATGTGATGTAGACCACAGATTGTAGTAATTCCTTGTTGCTCCATGGAATTAAAATAGCATCGCCATAACCATTGCTTGTGTTTTTAATTGCATCTTTTCATTTGTGGGATATATCATGTATATAATATGTACTATATGTATGTGGTGATTGAAAATGTATATGTATTTAAAATACAAATCCCTCAATAAATATCAAGACTAATATGCTTTCCATAAGAAACACACATGAATGTCTTGATCGACCAAGCATGTACACGACCTAGAGTGGTGAGCCATCTATCTCGTGGAATTGTCATGTTAGATATGTGGGTCTACCCTAGCATGGTGCATATTCTATCATGTTGGCTTATAGGCCAATTGACTAGGTGACCTTAATGGGATTAATTGCCTAGAAGCATATAGATGGAATATGGCAAGGATTTATGCATACTATCTATCCAATAAATGCATGAGATGCAATTTGCAAATGTTGCCTACCTTAATAATTGGTTGTGTGTGCCAACGTTGGCTGGATATTCACTTAATTGTTTTGGATCTTGGCACACTATAAGATTGTACACTGAAATCTTCCTAATTGATATGCGAGGACTATCAATTTGAAGAAAATAGTGGGAGAACTAATTAATTAAAGCCCTAATTAAACATAATCAAATTATATATTAATCAAATATAAAAGCATTCTGACAAATTGTAAATTTTCTTATAGAATCAAATGGAAAAGATGCAATCATTGAGATCGGTCCTTATGGATGACAATCTAAACAAGATTTACTTCCTTTACTATTTCAAGACTTTGAGAAGCATTTTCTATGTTCAAGAAATACTAGTGCCAGTAGAATCCACTCAATATGCACCTAAGGCTAAAATGGATGCTTACTTGAAGGATGTTAATAATGTTGTAGACATTAAAGACCTTACATTGAGCTATATGAACTATGAGTTGCATAAGAAGCATGAAAGTTATAATGTCTCTAAGGTGTTGTTTGAGTGTAAACTAATATAGGGAGATCCAGTAGAGTCCCATGTGCTTAGTATGATTGGGCATGTGGAACATCTAAAAAGATTGGGATTTCCTTTAGGTCAAGAGTTGGCCATGGTTATGATTTTACAATCATTGCCTAAATCGTATAGCCAATTTATCAATTATTATCACTTGAGTAACATAGCTAAAATGTTGTTTTAGTTGCTTGAAATGTTGATAAATGTAGAAGCTCAAATGGAAAAAGAACAACCCGTGATGGTGATCATTGGAATAAAGTCCATGGACAAAGATAAGGCCGAAAAGTGTTTTGTGGGTAAGTTGCAGTCCAAATCTTCTACACTCAAAATAAGGAGAGGGTTAAGGAAATCGAGGAAGATGAAGCAAGGGATAGAGATTTGTACTTTTGGTATATACATAATTGATATTAACTTCACTAATTGATTTTGGGTACTGGATACTAGATGTGGATCATGCATTTTCTCAAATGTGAAGGATCTAAAAAGATGTAGACTTTTGAGGAAAGGTGATGTTGAACAGTGGTTTCTAATGGAGCGAGAATCGCTACCCATGTAGTTGAAACCTATGAGTTATCTCTACCAAGTGGGATTGTAATAGAGTTAGAGAGCTACTATTATGTATCTGCCATTAATAGGAACATCATATATGTATCTTGTTTGGACAAGAACGGATTCTAATTTCTTATAATAAATGGTCAATGTTCTATTAGTTAAGATGGGACTTTTTATGGCAGTGCCCCAATGTCTTATGGTCTATACTTGATAGATTTGGAGACAAGTGTGTATAACATAATTACCAAAAGACAAAACTCTATAACTCAAACCAAACATACCTTTGGTATTGTCATCTAGGCACATAAATGAGAAACACATCTGCAGACTCCATAAAGATGGTTATCTAGACTCTTTTGATTTCAAATCAATACAGACATATGAATCTTGTTTGTTGGGCAAGATGACAAAAACTCACTTCATTGGAAATAATGAGAGGGAAAGTGATCTATTAAGACTCATACATATTGATGTGTGTGTCCCTTTTTTTGGGTAAGTCAGAGGGATTTTATTCATCTCACCTCTCTCTTGCAAGCAAAACTAGGAGATCATTACAGCCTACTAACTCATTTGTTGAAATAAATCTGGAAGTACTACTTCCATTACAAGATTCTATGTTGACGATGTCAACTATACTATTAGGGAGTACCCTATAGACAAAGGAACCACCCATGGTTTTTTGATGAAATTTCACAAGGCCATCAGCAACCTTGTTCCTTTCTCTGGGGATATGCCTACAGTTCCAACCTTTTTTCCAGCCATCCTTTATGCCTATCAACCACATGGCCAACTTCAGATAATGCTCTATTCCTCCCACAATGGCCTCTTTTGCCCTTTTTGAATCAGTCTCAAAAATTATTTAATAGCACGAAAGGTGTTGTCCCAAATTAACCGCCCAGTGAATAGATCTGACTTCTGCTTCAAGGACGCTACTAGCATGTATCTTATTACCCCAACCACCCATCCAGTTTCCATTCTAGTCTCTACACACAATAGCAATCGAAGTTGGGGTACTAGTGTTTCTAAAGATTGCATCCATATTAATCTTCCAATAGTTTGGCTCTAGTGGCTGCCAGCATCCTTTAGCAGATTGTGGTATTCTTCTTTCCTTGACCTCCGGGTTGAGTTCCAGATTTGTTAGATTGCACTCCTTTCTGATGAGATGAGCTATATAGTTGCCCGGATATTTAGTACCTTCAAACACTTGGATATTCTTGCCTTTCAATATTTTCCAGCACCCAATCATAAAGATCATACTTACACTCCTTTCTGTCTTAATAAACTTCTCCATCCACATCCAAGTGTCTATAATAGAGAAGAAATTAGTCCAAAATTGGTTGTCTAAGATATCTTTCCAAACCTCATGTGCCCTCGAACAATCACGTAAAGCATGGAGAATGGATTCCTCCTAAACTTCGCAAATTGGGCATATGGAATTTGTAGTTAATTCTCCGATCACTCTGTTCTTGTTCGTTAGGATAGCGTTATGGCCTACTAACCAGATAAAAAACTTCACCTTCATAGCAACCTTAGTCTCCCAGATTATATTCCAGTTTCCCTGGACTCTAATCTCCTTGCTTTGTCTTAGAATGTGATAGGCGCTCTTGATAGTAAACTGACCTGTGTCTGAATGGTTCCATGCTAGAACAGCATCTTCCTCGGTCTGTCTGGGGGTATCTAGTCTGGTAACTTTTTTTGTGATATCTTGTGGTAACCGTTCATTTAAGAACTCAGTGTCCCACTCATTGTTCAGGTTGATGAGGCTTGAAACTTTAAGATCCATCAAATCTTATGGTATGGGATGAGTACTATACTGATGTAGTCTTCCCTGGACCTCACACCATTTGTCCAACCAGACATGGATATTTCTTCCACTAATTGGTATCCAGGTCAAGTTTTCAGTTATGAAGTTCTTGTAATGGAGGAATGATCATCCTAGTCTGGAGATATTGGTGCTCTTAACTTCAGCATAGCTTGTGTACTTGAGGTTTAGACTTTTGCACCAGCTTGAATCTCTCTTCGTGGTGGTTTCCCATGCCAGCTTGGCGATAAGGGATGCATTGAGCTCCTTCATGCTTCGTATACCCAGACCTCCATGTTCCTTACTGCAGGTAACTTTGTTCCACACAACCAGGGAAATAGGATGGATTTTGTGATTGCCATCCCAAATGAAGTTCCGGACTGTGCCATCAATGCGGTCACACACCTTGATTGGTATGAGAGAAGTCTACATAACATAGCTAGGGATTGCAGTGAGGGTCAATTTTGCAAGGCTGACCCTTCCAACAAAGTTTAAGAACGTAGCTGACCAAGCCACAATCGATGATTCAACTCTCTTCAAAGTGCTATTATAGGTATCCTTGTTCACCCTTCTATGGATAAGGGGGACCCCGAGATACTTCCCTAGGTTGTTGGTGATATTGAATCCTCTAATACATCCAATTATGGATCTCTTGCTTTGCCTGACATTCGTTGAGAAAATGATGGAGGACTTCTTCATAGATACAGTCTGTCTAGATACTTGACTGAAGTTTTTAAAACAACTAAGGATTGTCCGCATTTCGTTCACATCTGCCTTGGCAAAAAGAACCATATCATCAGCAAAACAAAGGTGGGATACTTTAGGACCAGAATTGTAGAGTTTGAACGGAGTCCATTTCTTTTCAGAGACAAGCTTCTCGATAGATTGACTGAGTCTCTCTAAGCACATAACAAACAAGTAGGGTGACAAAGGATCACCTTGTCTCAGACCCCTAGTTGCTTTGAATGACCCAGCTGCCTTCCCATTCCAAATGATGGAACTTTCACCAGTCGAGATGGAACTCATGATGTAGTTATAGATGGTATTAGGGATTCCAACTTTCTAAAGAGAATCATGAATTAAGGGCCATGTAATATTGTCATAGGCTTTAGATAGATCAATCTTGATTGTCATCGTCTCCTTACTTGACTTCCTGCTCCTCATGATGTGGATTATCTCTTGAGTAATAGTAATGTTATCATAAATCCTTCTACCAAGGAGAAACACACTTTGTGCTGGAGATACCCACTGGGATAAATAGGATTTAATCCTCTCTACAATGACTTTTGATGTGAGCTTCAGATTAAGATTGTTAAGAGAAATTGGGTGAAAATGTTCACATTGTTCAGGTTTAGGAATCTTTGGAATCAACACTATGTTCGATTTACACATGTTTTCATTTAGCTCACCTGCTTGAAGGGCATCATTTATGGTAAGCAGGAGCGAATGTTTAACTATGTGCCAGTTTTTCTTAATGAAACTTCCATCCGCACCATCAAGGCCAGGCGCCTTGTACGGATTTAACTTAGACATGATGTTGTGGATTTCTTCTAGTGTAGCCCTAGAGCACTGTGCTTGTTTCTCTTACTCAGTCAGAATTTTGAACTCTCCTGGAAACTCCTTGATGTCCATCACATTGATGGTCACAGGTTCAGTAAAAAGGTTCTTGAAATATCCCAGAATTAGCTGTCGAATCTTCTCTTCATTGCTGATCTACTTGCCATCTCCATTTCTGAGCATAGTGATGGTATTGTGCCGTCTTCTTTGTTTGACATAGGCATTGTAAAACTTTGTGTTCAGATTGCCATCTATGAGCCAATTGATATGGATTTTCTGCCTGCAGTCTGCTTCCTCCTGTTTCAGAATATCACCATATTGGGCCTCCATGTTGATGATCATGTTAGATGTGATCTCATCATAGTTTTCTGCTATATTTTTCTATAATAAATTAATATTTCTCAGGATCCTCTTCTTCTCCTTCATAGTGCTCTTCCTGTTGTCACATGCCCATCTGTTAATGGTCTCTTGCGATTGTTCTAGGGCTTCATTGAAGTTCAGACTTGGGTTCCAACTATTCTTTACTGTTCTTTGAAAATCTTTTGATATAGATCAAGATTCTTTTATGAAGAAACGTTTTGGAGCATAAACGTTTCTTGTATCGCCAACCACAATGGGGAAATGATCTGAGTACACCTTCGGAAGGTGTTCGACTGTGAAGGTTTGATATGCATCAATGAACTCATTGTTGGCTACTGCACGATCGAGCCTCTATTGCAACCTACCATGTATGTACGTTAACCTCTGCCCATTGAAACCAATGTCCGTCAAACCAGCTTCCATGGGGGTATTATTGAAGGTCATAGCTTCTTTGAAATTGTAGTGTCTGCTTCTAGATTTTTCCTCAGGTAATAATTTCATGTTGAAGTCTCTGATGGCAATCCATGGAAGGGTAAATTTCTTACCCATTGAGACTAGGTGTTTCCATAACAGCTTCCTTATAGAAAAATATGGATGCGCATACACGAACGTGATCAGAACCTTGTTGTTAACCTTATAGGTGACGAATTGATGGTGGCAATTTATGATTTGAACTGTGCAATCCTCATCTTTCCAACAAACCCATATTCCCCTGGAAAAGCCCCTGGCTTCACATCTAAATGATCTATTGAAGCCGAGCTTCTTGATGGTGCTTACTGCTTTGTTACCGCTGATGCAAGGTTCTAGAATTCTGACCAACTTAATCTTCTTTAGTGAGATTAAATCTCTGAGGACACAACAAGTATCCTTATTGCTGATTCCTCTAGTGTTCCACACGATTGTATTTAACATTAACAACTGAAAACGATGGTGATGAGACTATGTTATGAGCAACACCCTATGTAGCCATAGGTGTTCCTTCACTCTCGCCATTCGTTTCTACTTCACCACATTCCACCTCTATCTGCAAGTGTGGACTTTTCCTCCTGTGTTCGTATGGTGGTTTTATTCTAGCTATCTTCATCTTTGGTCCCGAGCCTTTCAGTTTCCTCCCTGGTGGTAATCGGGTGGCTGAAATGTTGGAATCAACATCCCTTAATGGAAGTTGTTCCTCCATTTCCTCCTCCTCCTTGTTCTCCAGGTTCACCACTTTCTCTGTGTTTTCTACAGTGTTCCTCGTGGTGTCTTCATGATTCATAGTATTATTCATGTCCTCTGATGTAAGCTTTCAGTTTTTAGTATGCTTCACATTCTCTAGAGATGCTTCTAATGCCTCGAGATCTATAATCTCATCCACCTTCGGATTGATAGCCACATGAACCTCTACGCTGGTAGTTTCATTGTTCTTCAACTTGTTGATTTCATTCAACACTTCCTTTTTATCATCCACGGTCTCTACAGTTTTCTTTCTCCATGTCTTCGGGGGTGTCTTGGATCCTACTGTACTCTCCCTTTTGTCGACTACATTCTTTCCTTTGTCATTGCTTGTTTGGCTCTGGTGGTCATCATGTTCTTGCACCTCAGCCAGCTTTGCAAACTTGTTCTAGCTATTTTCCTCAACACTTTGTTCAGCAGTTTGTGTCTTTGTTCTTGGTTTATAAGCGGTGGACTTTCTTCTTTGTGTCTGCCATTTGCTGTTTCGGGTCTCCTCCTGAGTGATAGTGGGAACCCCTTTCTCCTTACTCATACCTTCCATGTTTTCCTTCTGACTCCCAACGTTCGGGTTGAGTGTGCATTTAGTATCCACATGTCCGATCTACCCACAGAAAGTACATGATTCAGGGAAAACCTCATATTCGACCTGGTAGGTCTCATTATTGATGGAGACGGTGTTTATCAGAGTTTTTGAGGTGTCTACCTCAATGGACAAACTAGCAAACTTGCTCCTTGTCCTAGCCATTGTGTGGCTGTCAACCTTAACAAGGCTACCCAGTGCCATTCCGATGTAGTCGAGCAAGGTTGGTACGTAAAGATGAAGAGGTAGGTCTAGGATACGGACCGAAGTCACCAAATATCTGGTAAAATCTATGGAAAGGTGGAAAGTGGGATCCCATTGCCACATAGCTAAACATTTGCCAAATAGTTTCCAAGGACCTCCAAACAAGGTAGTTTCAAGGTCCCGCCGGTAGGAGAATTGCACCACGTAATGTCCCAGATCTACTTCATATATATTAAACCTTCCTATGGGATTCCATAAGGTTTTTAGTCGATCCCTCATGTTCATAAACCCCACGTTAGATCTGATCAGTCTAGTTACTGTGGTGTACATCCATGGCCTAGCCAGTACCTCCTCAGCATCTGGGTTGATTTCTAGCTTCGGGTTTCCATTCAACACCTTTAGGGATTCATCTATTGTTGAAAGTCTGTGTTCAAGTAGCCTCTCCAGAAAATGATCTACTTCATCATCTTGTTCTCCCCCCATGGAGTAGTCACCAAGATGTATGGCTTGGTAGTATCCATCTTCTAGTGATGCCCCCTTTGAACGATCATCTTTCGCTTCTGTTTGGCTACTCCATTTCTCCGTCTCCCTTCTTCCTCCATTGTTTCCACCCAGTGGTGGGAATGATGAAGTGTAGTCTTTTCCTTGGTTGATCATAGTCTCAGCCTCGCTGTTTCCTTGTTGATTGACTTGGCCCCTCATCCCGGTGTATTAGAACTCAAATCCGACGTTAGGGATGGTGACCTTGACTCCTCTTCCTCCGCTATTCGAGAAACCCTCCAATGTGTTCTACCTCTCCATTCCTCCCTTCGTCCCTCTGCCTATTTCCTCATGGCTCAATGAGTCTTGTAGAATCTCCAGATCCTTTCAGATTGCTTCGCCTTCACCAGTTCCTCCCTCCTTTGAGGTGCCATCATCCTCCCCCCGTCGTTCCCCGCATTTTCCTATTCCCCCAGAAACCCTAGCTGCCTCCATATAGTTTTCTTAGTAACATTGTGTGTCCCTTTTAGAAAAAATGCTAGAGGTGGTAATCAATACTTGATTACCTTTATTGATGACTTCAATAGGTATGGTGATGTTTACTTGATGAGACATAAGTCAGAACCCCTTGAAAATTTCAAGGATTTCATGAACAAAGTACATAACCAACTTGGCAAAAGTATTAAGGAACTTTGCTCTGATCGAGGTGGACAATACATAAGACAAGAATTTGAGAACCTTCTGTGAGCTTATGGTATCATATCATAATGGACTCCACTTGGAACACCATAGCACAATGGTGTATCAAAAAGAAGGAATCACACATTACCAGATACAGTGCAATCATTCATGAGTTTTGTTGATTTTCCAACTTATTTTGGGGACATGCTCTACAAATCGCAGCATTTACACTTAACAAAGTACCATCTAAATCATTTCAAAAAACACCATATGAGGTTTATCATGGGAAGTGTCTTGATTTGTGTTTTATGAATATTTGGGGATGTGAAGCTTATGTCAGAAAAATGTTTCCAGAAAATCTTGGACCCAAATCCAATAAATGGTTTCTCGTTGGATATCTTAAATAAGCTAGGGGATACTACTTTTTCACTCCATCTGAAAACAAAGTGTATGTTTTTGGGACTGGTGTATTCCTTGGAAAGGAATTTGTTTCCAAAGGAATTAGTGGGAGAAAAGTAGAACTCAAAGAGGTTCTAGACCAACAACAAAACATTGAACCTATGGAGGTGATCACAAACTATTGTAGAATATCAAGTTCCTCATGTAACGCAAGGACCTCATAGATCTAGTAGGGCATGCCTTGATCCTAAGATTTTTTATTATCTTGTAACTCAAGAAGGAGGGGACTTAGTCATAAATGATGATTCAACAACCTACCTAGAAGCTATTAAGGGACCAGAGTCTAAGAAATGCTTGAGGCCATGAGATATGAGAAGGAATCCATGTACACCAACAAGGTATGGACCTTGATGGATCCACCTGAAGGGGTAAAACCCATAGGGTGCAAGTGGGTATTCAAGAAGACTGACATGGATGGTAATGTAAAAACCTATAAGGCAAATTGGTTGGAAAAGGTTTCAAATAAGTTCAAGGTGTTGATTGTGATGAAACTTTTTCACCAGTTTCCATGGTTAAGTCCATCATGATCGTGCTTACCATTGCAGCTTATCATGACTATGAGATTTGGCAAATGGATGTTACAACTACATTCCTTAATGGAAATCTTCTTGAGGATGTGTACATGACACAACCTGAGGGTTTAATAAATCCAAAGGATGCAAATAAAGTTTATAATCTACAAAAGTTGATCTATGGATTGAATTAAGCATCTCGTAGATCGAATCTTTGTTTTGATGAGGCAGTCAAAGAGTTTATCTTTGCTCAAAATGAATTTGAACCTTGTGCATACAAGAAGGTTAGTGGGAGCACAATTGTATTCCTCATAGTGTATGTAGATGACATACTATTGATGGGGAATGACATTCCTTTTCTACATATGGTAACGAACTAGATGGGTAGTACATTCTCTATAAAGGACTTCGGCAAAGCACCATATATCTTAAGAATTGAGATCTGTAGAGATAGATCTAGATGGCTTCTTGGACTAAGTCGTAGAAAATACATTGAAAAGTGTTGAAGAAGTTTTGCATGGAGAACTCAAAAAGAGGAAACGTGCCCATGTCTCATGGAGTTACTTTCCCTAGAACTCATGTCCCAATTCTTCTAAAGAAAGGGAGTGTATGAGTAAGATTCCATATGCATCTGCAATCAGATCTATCATGTACACAATATTATGTACTCGTATAGACGTCTTGTATGCCTTGAGCATGAAGAGTAGAGATCAGTGAGATCCTAGTGAGAGTCACTATACTTCCATGACGAACATCATTAAGTACTTGAGAAGAACTAGGATCGGTTCCTTGACTACGGTGGTGAGGTAGAGTTGGTGGTAAATGGTTACACCAATGCAAGCTTCCAAACTGGAAAAGATGATGATTGGTCGCAATCAAGATTTGTGTTTTGCCTAAATAATAGAGTTGTGAGATGGAAAAGTCCCAACCACAAGATAGTTTTGGATTCTACAATAGAGGTTGAGTATATTAATGCATCCAAACTGTAAAAATGAGTCAAAGTGGATTGACCTACACTAGCACTTTGTTTGGATCAAGAAGTTAATCACAGAACTTCGGGTGGTTCCAAGCATCATTGATGCAATTGAGCTATATTGTGACAACAATGGAGATATTGCCCAAGCAAAGGAACCCAGATCGCATAAGCATTCCAAGCATATACAAATGTGGTTCAGTCACATACTAGAAATCTTACAACATGGAGGATAGAATATTTTCATAGTACCAACATAGAGCAATGTTGCTGACCCCTTGAAAAAAGCACTTTCACTGTAGAAGCATGATGGTCATGGTAGATCACTTCAAATGACGTTCATGGGTGATTGGCTCTAATTGCAAGTGGGAGTGGGTTGGTATGTATGCCCAGAGAGCCAGTCATATGTAATTGTAATGACTTATCTTGTAAATGGTTTGATAATAATAAAAGGCAACTCGATTTATTCTATTTTATTCAATTGTGAGATAATGATGTAACATATTAAATGTCTAAAGAATGTTGATAATCAATGACATATGTCTTCAGGTTTAGGATCTAGATAATGAGATCATATGTATGATATGAGTACATGCATTCTTTTTATGCCTCTAGTCTGATGTTACTACGGAAGCTAAATAGAAAAAAGTATTACATAAGAGTAGAGTGTATGTTGGTTGATGACAAAATATCATCAATCATCATATGTGATATCAAACCAAACACATAGGTACTTGTTAGAGAAAAGTGTATCGAACAGACCCACCTTGAGAGTGATACATGGAATCCATTATTGGTATTTAGAATCATCTCTCATAATGATGGTGGTGATTGTGGTTCTTAGACTTAAAGTCACTACACTCATCACATGTTGTTTGGTGTACTTTGATATCATCCACCATGACCTTGAATAAGGGTCGTCATGAAGGTGGTGTTTGAGTGCATTGTGACACACAGGGATGACTGTGAGTGATGTAGATGTGATTTGTCCCTTCTACAGGAGTATGATATCCTACCCCCTTGATAAGAGAGACTGAGAAATGCATGTCCATGCTAATGTGACTTAATATATGATATTGATCTTACATTTATCTTAGATAGTCTACTCTATTTCAAGGAACATGGATTGAACGTTGAAGAGTATTATGATTCCATGCCTCGAGTTTAATTTGGATATCAATGAAAAAGGAACTATACAATCACTCTAACACAAATCATAGATTGAAGGTTGAAGTTGTTCTCCAACTTTTTTAATTTCTTGGGTAGCATTGATGTCTTGCTAGATATCGATTGATGTACGGGTTTTGAGTCATTTTTACAAGCTTGTTTTATATTTGTTTTATGCATTTGTTAGTCAATTAGTTGATCATATTTGCATAAATCATTATTATTGGCTTGTATATTCTGTATGCATCAAATTGTGCTCATTTTATCATATTTATAGTATTTTATACATTCCTTAGCCTCATACATTGTCTCTATGGATTTTTAGGATTTTCTAAGTACATGAGTAGTTGGTGCCACCGACACTCCGGTCGGTGCCACCGATACAGCCTCAGGGATTTGGCCATAGATGACCAGAAGCAGTCGGTGCCACTGACTAAAACAGTTGATGCCACCGAGAGAGAATCAGAGAGGTAGAGCAAGAATATGCACCAGCTCAGTGCCACCAACATTTAGAGTTAGTGGTACTAACTTTACCACAGCAAGATTGCAATTTCGATGCTGTCAGTGTCACCGACACCCAGGTTGGTGCTACCAACTTTGTCGGATTTCAACAATCGGATCTGAGCATCCCGATCCAATGATCCACGTTATGTGGTACCATAAGTTGGCCTAGGCCTTAAAAGAGGATGGCCATACCTAAAGGGAGGAGGACGTTGCACCGCACGATGGCCAGAGAGAAGAGAGAGAAGAAAGGAGCCAAAGGATGCCACCCGGGAGATTTGAGCACCTCTGACAGATGATTTTTCTACTGGAAGACTACAGAACGTGTGTTTTCTCGAGGAGGATCATCCAGAACACCTTCTCTCCAGGGTTTACATGAACTTCGTTCATGTTTCCCACATTTTTCTTCTCTCTCTCTCTCTATGTATTCACAACTGAAAACCATGTGGGGCTAAACTCGTTCTTTCCTTAAGACCCAGGAGTAGCCGGAGAATCATTGTATTAACTTTCTACATGATTTAGTATAAATTTCTCTTTATTCTTGGATATATGATTGTGGAATTGAATGACTTATCATTTCTTGGTCACCATTGGTAGGATTACAGACCGATAATTACTCTGGAAGGAGAATTAAAGGTTAGAAAACCATAATCTATACACTTTCCTACGCGTTCCATGGGAAAGGCAACATATGGTTGGTGGAAAGAACCCAGCGTTTTTGATAATGCACCTAGACTAAGAGATAAATTATTACAGACGTGGAATTGGCTTAGATCTAGGTAGTGAATTGCTTCGCGAAAGTGGGCAATTCTGACTACATGCTTTCTACTCAGGGTAGAAGTAGGAATTTATATTAATTCGGTAGAAATAAGATACAACAAGACCCCGTGATGAAAGTGGTAACCCAAAGGAATTCATCTCTTTCGAATCAACCATTTTTAATTTTCTTTTATTTTGTTCAAACTCAAATTCAAATTTTTAATCAGTTTAGCTGATCACACCATAGCTAATAGTAGTCACTGAGACTACATCTCCCTGAGTTCGACTCGGGCCTCATATAGGCCTATATTACTCGATGTGTGCACTTGCATTTTTACATACGGTTTTGGCGTGTCAAGTTTTTGAGGCCATTACTGGGGAGACGGAAAGCTCTCAGCACTACGAGTGTTGCGGTCAGCCACTCTAGGCCATTTTTTATTTTTCTTGTAATTTTATTTTAATCTTTTGAACTAAATTGCAAATCTTATTTATCTTTTTCAATTATTAGTACCAGTTCATACACTGATGTTTGAAATTTCATGGTACTAGTAAAGCAACAATGGGTGACAGAGTAGAAGCTTGAGAAAAGACCATATGGGAGAATATCAAGGCGTCTTCTTTGACTGCTCAGTTGGGCCCCATTAAGAAATAGGATGTGAAAATAGAATAATACAAGATTGATCTAGGGTTGGTTGTACTAGTCAAGTCACAGGCTTTTCATAGGCATACTCACAAAGACCCGATGGCACACATAAGAAACTTTGTGGAGTGTTGTGACATGGTGAAAGCGGATAAATTTCCACAGACAACTATTTACCTGAAGCTATTTCCATCATCATTGGAAGACAAGGCAAAAGAATGGCTATACAACCTGCCAAAGGAATTCATTGAGATATGGGAGTAGATGATTGAGGTCTTCTTTGAAAGATACTTCCCACCGGAGAAGACCAATGAGTTCATCCGAAAGATTTATAACTTCAAGAAACATGCTAAAGAATCGTGTCCATAGGTGTGGGAGAGATTCCAAAATATGCTCAAAAAAGTCCCTCGTCATGGGATAGATCTGGAAAACCAGGCGAAGATGTTCTATTTTGGTATTAACCATAATGAGTGTGTCACTCTAGATAGTGCAGGCACATGGTTCTTTCTCAACAACACGCCATCTAAGTGCCAAGAGATACTACAGAACATGGCTAAAAAGATATATCAATGCGAAAGAGAACGCCCATAGCACATCAAGAGTGTGGCAGATTCAAAGGCAATCAATGCGTTGAATGAAAAACTTGATTTGATTGCTAAGAATATATATCAGAAGGAAGAAGAAGAAGAGGCAGAAAAGGTCAAGTACATGAGGCAGCAGGGGTACAGAAATAATGAAGAGGATAGTACCAATGAGATGTTGAGGAAACTACTCCAGCAAAATGAGTTGTTCATGGGACAGACAAAGTAGGTTCTTCAGAGCCATGGGGCATAGATATATAACATGCAATATCAAATTTCTCAAATTATGGAGGACATGTCTTCCATGAAGAAGTTCATTTAGCAAGAACCTACTGGGAATGCAACACCTGTGCAACAACATCAGCAAGTTACATATATCTCAGTCAATAAGGAGCTAGAGCCCCCTATTGAGGATATACCTGAGCAGAACATTATACAGTTAGATATGGAATATGTCCCTAAAGTTTCATACCCTTGCAATTTGTATGGACTACAGGGAGGGTGCAGAACGCCACACAAGGAAGAGCAGGTGAAGGCTCTACTCCGTAGTGGAGCAACCATAGTCAACGAGGAGACACCCACAAGCAAGGAAAAGCAGCCATAAGAAATGACATCCACAGAAGATGTGTCAAATTCTATCTCAGAAGGTGGTGTTGAAGCAAGCTTAGTGGAGGAGATCCCTAAAGTTCCATATGTTCCACCGCACAAGCGTGTACAGGAGCCAGATGTGCCATTCCCGGATAGTCTGAAGCTGAAAAAAGAGAACTGGCACTTTAGGAAATTTCTTGAGATCTTCCAAAAGCTCCACATCAACATTCCATTGGTGGAAGCAATAGATAAAATCCCTACATATGTAAGATTCATGAAAGATATCATCAATAAGAAATGCAGGATCAAAGATACAGATGTTTGGTGTGTTGATGAAGTGGTGAGTTCTATTATTCAGGAAAACATGCCAAGAAAGAGGAAGAATCCAGGATATTTCTACATCCCATGTTCTATAGGTGGACAACAATTCCCACAATCACAGTGTGACTCAGGGGCAAGCATTAACCTCACGCCTCTTGCTACTTTTCAGAAGTTGGGATTGAAGAAGCCAACAAAGACTTCCATGACAATTGAGTTGGAAGATGGATCAATTGTGAAGCCACAAGGTATATGCAAGGATGTGCTAGTCAAAGTAGACAAGTTCATCTTTCCTATAGATTTTGTGGTCATGGATATGCCTAAGATGAAAGGATCTAAGATGCTATTGGGACGGCCATTCCAAGCTACAGCTGATGTGATCACTGCTATTGGGCGAGGATACTTGACACTTGGGATTGGTGATGATAGAGTGGAGTTTAAGCTTCCATATGAATCATCAGAGCCACCCCTTGACCAACCAGGTTGAAAGTATTCCTCATGTCAAGCCTAGGACATTAAACAAGGGTGCTTGTTAGGAGGCAACCCAACTTTAGATTGTTTCTTTATGTTCTTTTAATTTTATGCACTTAGTTTTGCTTAATGTTTTGTAATTTTTTTTTGTAAAAATGGTACCTTGATTCGTGTTTGGAAGTGTGCAGAACTTAAAAAGTCGGTACCACCGACATCTATGTTGGTGGCACCGAGATTTGATCAATGTTGGATCGGCTTTGGAAAGGCAGAGTCGGTGCCACCGACTTCCCTGAAGATTTTCAGAAAGTTACGAACGTGTATAACTAATAAACTATCGGTGGCCCCGAAATCCTAGTCGGTGCCACCAAAATTTTTTAATATCCCAAGTTCGATGGGTGCGTCGATGCACCAAAAATGGTTGGCAGAGTCGGTGCCACCGACTCCTGGTAGACAACCACCTGAAAAAGGCCGTAAATAGCATCGAAATAGTTTTTAGCACCATTTTTTGTAGAGAAAAGAAGGCTAAAGAATGTCACGTCTTAGCACCAAACACAAAAATGGGCCACAAAGAAGAGGGAGATTATTAAGAACAACTTGGTCAAATGAGCCTCCAACCATCCACCTCCACCACCCTTCAGAGCAAATGGTACCGCTGTTCTACCTCTTAAGTTGGAATTTTGACTATGAGGCCATAGTCATATTCATTCTTAGGGTGGGTGCTGGAACATCCTTTTTTCTTAGTTTCTTTCATCTTAGTCAGTTGTTTTTATTTTTGAATAAATTAGTTGTCTTTATTTCTAGGTTTACTGCATTTGTAGGATCCACAATCTATCTAGTATAATCTGTGGAATAGTAAATGCATGGTTTCATTTGAGTATATTAATCTCTAGGGTTGGGTGCACATGAAAAATGAGTAAATTTCAAAATAATTTGTGAGCCTATCTTGTGAGTAATTGAGTTGCATAATTGAGGAAGTGTTTGGGTAAGTCATCTTCAGGACATGAGGATATAAATGACTATCTTTATTATCCAAGGAAAGTGGTTAACAAGGTTGTTGAGCCTGAACCGACCAAACACTAATGTGACCTTAAACTAAAATTTAAGAGAGAAACCCCTTGATTACCCTATACACAGGTCATTAGAGAGGGACATATGATTTTCTCTGAAGGTTCTACCTCTTAGTTGTGTGATCTCATCCACTGTATCCATCCACTTTACACTCCACCATAAGAAGATTGAGTACATGTTATCATTCTTTCTCTTGATTGCATTTACATTACATAGTAGACTTTGCATAATAGTTGTTTATTTTTTCTTGCATTAGTGAAAAATGAAAAAAAAAGTATAAAAACATACATGCACAACAAAATCATGGTGCATGTCATTTAGTTGCATAACATCTTTGTTCATATAGTTACAACTGCATTACTTACAACATATAGTTATCATCATGTGCTAAGTTTATTCTTCTAAAACATAAGAAGGTAGTGACTTTGCCCATACCCTTGAAAGGAAGAAGAAAATAGTGTCATGATATTAAAAAAATTGTAGTGTAAGTAGAAGCCAATAATAGCATGTTGAAAGGGGGCTTGAAAAAAAAATCAAAAAAGAAAAAAAATTGACTATAGTTTTAGAAAGTGAGGGAGAAAGGGTGTAGTCCTACCTATATCATACGGAAGAATTAGTACATGATGTAGTTTGTAGATATTTTGTCTTATTGTGAGATGAAATGATAGTTGCATGCATCATTCCACCCCAATGATTAGGCATTAGGAGCATTCTATAAATTTGCATCATCATAGGTTCATCATTATTTTTTATTGCATGAATGATTTTATGTGCTCATGATTCTTCCACAGCAACCTATTCCAACTACCCATTGCTCTTATTGGTAGGCCACTCAGATGATTGTCTCCTCATTAATTATCTATCAGGAGAACTGCTTCCATGTAGATGGTAGGTAGAGAAAAGAGAAATGTAGATAGGAGATCACACAATGCATCAAGTATGAGCCGAACGAGTCTATCATATTAACTGCTTTAACTGATAGTGCCTCATTGATTGGGAGGTGGATATCTTGGATAGAGGTTTTTGATTTCCTATATGGCAGTTAGTGTTCAGTGGTCAGTAAAGGCCAGAAAGAGGACCAAAAGGTGGAGACTTTTTAGATGTACCTTATGCACTTTTTTCCTTCAGCTGACTTATCTCAATCAGATCCAAAGGTGTTTTTGCTCGAGGACGAGAAAGATTTCAGCTTAGGGGAGTTTGATGTATGGGTTTTGAGTCATTTTTAAATGCCTATTTTATATTCATTTTATGCATTTGTTAGTCAATTAGTTGATCATATTTGCATAAATCTTTATTGTTGGCTTGTATATTTTGTATGCAACAAACTATGCTCATTTTATCATATTTATAGTATTTTATACATTCCTTAGCCTCATACATTGTCTCTATGGATTTCCAGGATTTTCCAAGTACATGAGGAGTCGGTGCCACCAAGACAGCCTCAGGGACCGGGTCATAGATGACCAGAAGCAGTCAGTGCCACTGACTAAAACAATCGATGCCATCGAGAAAGAATCAAAGAGGTAGAGCAAGAATGCGCACCAGCTCAGTGCCACCGACATTTAGAGTCAGTGGTACTAACTTTACCATACCAAGATCGCAATGCCGATGTTGACGGTGTCACCGACACCCAGGTCGGTGCCACTGACTTTGTCAGATTTCAGCAATCTGATCTGAGCATCCCGATCCAACGGTCCACATTATGTGGTACTATAAGTTGACCTAATCCTTAAAAGTAGATGGACAGACCTAAAGGGAGGAGGACGTTGCACCGCACCACGGCCAGAGAGAAGAGAGAGAGAAGCAAGGAGCTGATGGACACCACCCGAGAGATCCGAGCACCTCCGACGGATGATTTTGCTGCTGGAAGACTGCAGAACGTGTGTTTTCTCGAGGAGGATCATCCAGAACACCTTCTCTCCCAGGGTTACATGAACTTCCTTCATGTTTCCCACAATTTTCTTCTCTCTCTCTATCTATGTATTCACAACTAAAAACCATTCAGGGGTTAAACACCTTCTTTCCTTAGGACCTAGGAGTAGCCCAGGGAATCATTGTATTAACTTTCTACATGATTTAGTATAAATTTCTCTTTATTCCTAGATATATGATTGTGGAATTGAATGACTTATCGTTGCTTGATCACCATCAGTAGGATTACAGACCGATAATTACTCTAGAAGGATAATTAAAGGTTAGAAAACCATAATCTATACATTTTCCTACGCGTTCCTTGGGAAAGGAAATGTACGGTTGGTGGAAAGAACCCAGAGTTTTTGATAATGCACCTAGACTAAGAGATAAGTTACTATAGACGTGGAATTGGCTTAGATCTAGGTAGTGAATTTCTCCGTAGAAGCGGGCAATTCTAACTGCAGGCTTTCTATCCAGCATAGGAGTAGGAATTTATATTAATTCAGTAGAAATAAGATACAATGTGACCTCGTGGTGAAAGCGGTAACCCTAAGGAATTCATCTCTTTTGAATAAGCCATTTTTAATTTTCTTTTATTTTGTTCAAACTCAAATTCAACTTTTTAATTGGCTTAGTTGATCACACTATAGCTAGTAGCAGTCATTGAGACTACGTCTCCTTGAGTTCAACTCGGGCCTCATATAGGCCTATATTACTCGACGCGTGCACTTGTGTTTCTACATAGTTTTGGCGTGTCATTGATCATTTCTTGTGATGTCATAAGATGGTTATGGACAATCACTACCAACATAAATTGTAATCTATAGGGTCACACATGGGATACATTTGCAATAGGAGTTTATTCATAAATGAAGTTTAAACTTGATACTAAAGGGTTAGGTATTCAAATTTAAACAACAATGGTTGAAAGTTGACTAATTGGACTATAAACTAATAAGTTCAAGTGTTGAACATACCATTTCAAAGTGTCATGCCAATCAAAGTTATATTGGTAATCTGGTCCACAAGATGACTGATTCAGGAAGTGAACCGACTCAGCTCAGGTCCATGAATCGACCAGTTTAGGTTGTGAACTGCCCGGTTGGAAGATCAATTTGGTTGGATCAAAGATTAGTGTCGACATCATGTTATGCATTGATCAAATATTACTTTCCAATACAATTGCGATTGGGAAACATGTTGAAACAATAAGTTCAAGAGTTGAACCGATCGTCTCACATGCTAACTGATCGGTTCACATTTGAACCGATCATTTTTCTATTTGCAGTTGTGAAAAGTCATGAAATTCCATCCTCTTTAACTCCCGCTCAGATTGGGAACCCTAACCATGACCCTCCTATAAATAGAGGTGTATTGGAGGCTTCTTAGATACAACAATAAGCTCTAACAATTGTTGTTTTCTATGGTTGTGGTAACCAAGAGAACCCCAGCAAGTCCTACCCATCAAAGGGAGTGGTAGCAAAGGAGAGACAATTATGAGAGAGAAAGTTGACGCTAGCACATCAAATAGAAGGGACAACTCATTGTTATCTATTTTACTAGAATGACATGAGTTCCATGTGGTTTGTGTGCACTATTACTTAGGCGAGGAGGTTGTTGCCTGCCTCTCAGAGGAAAAAGTCCACTGTTGTTTGTGTTGATCAACCAGGAGGCCATTGGTGATGTTGTCCAAGTGCAATTTGAAGAAAGGTGCACACTACTATGAGGGAATCATCATTGGACATGCTCTAGGACTAGGTATAACCTCACAAACCATCCTTCCCATTAAATAGTTATTCACCTGATCGGCTATTTTAAAAGGAATATGGCTATCAAACTTTTTTGTTTCCTCTACATGATTTTGTTGACTTGAGAGTTACACATTGCCCATATTTTGATAATGACTTCACCATTCCATTTGTATGTATCTAATATGTTTGTTCAAGATTGATTTCAGGCTTTAGATACATGAAAAGGATCAAATTATACAAGCCCTAGCTTGTTCAAGTTCAAGTCAAATGCAATGCAAGTGTGCATTTTGGGAAATCACTCCAAATGACCTTTGATGATTTCTATAATCACTTGTATTGATGATACAACTTGTAACTAAGATGAGAAAAAATCAGACACTTAATTCCAAGGTTTAATCACTCAAATGTCAATTTAGAAAATTTGTAACTAGCTGTTTATTGGTCGAGTTGGAAACTCAATCGATCCAATGATGGATTTTCTAAAGCTGACCCATTGGTCAAGTTGCACACTCACAGAACTCAACTAAAGGACTCACTAGGCAAAACTAATTTTATCTCATCAGTCGAGTTTCCCAGAACAAACTCGACTGATAGTTTGAAAATTGGCTTTGTTATTTAGTGGATTGGTCGAGTTACATTTATTTAAACTTGACAAAATGTATTTTACAAAAAATGTAGAAAAAGGTATTATAACCGTTGGTGAGTTTTTTGGGAGAGAATATATCTGTTGCAACTTGGAAAATGGCTATATGTTGACCTTAAGTGATCCTACACTCAAGGGAACACCCCCAGCTATAAAGAGGACCCCTTGGAGTTCATTCCAAGTTTGCTCATTCATTCTATTCTAAGTCCTTATTATAGTTGAGTGTATTACAACTCCTTGATCCCCTTTCTCTCTTTAGTTTACACTTAATTTTGTGATTATGAGTGAGATAGGCCAGCTGTAAGAGAGCTACTTCTTTGTGCTTGTAAATCTCTCATTCCATTCCATCTTCCCTACCCCTTTCCTCCATGAAGCAAAGATCAATCAAGCTACTCTGAGTGAAGGTGGATTTGTTGTTGTTCTTATTCAAGGTTGAAGAAGAGGTGAAGATCTTCTCCAGGTGGAGAAGGCAAAGGTTGAAGTTCCAAGAAGAGTGGGTAAACCCTAGAAGGTTGAAGACTTGTGCAAGAGTAGGTAAGTCCTTGGAAGAAGGAGGAAGACAATTGCAAAGTGGGTAAGTCCTTGGTAAGGTGGAAGACTCTTGATGCTTGGATGGGTAAGTCCTTTAGTGGTCTTGTGTTGTAACTCTTATTGATGAATATATAGAGAAAATAACTTGCAAAGTCCTAGAGGTTGACCTCTCTAGGTAGTGGACTGACTCTCTCCTAGTTTGGAGAGTGGAACCACTCTAAATGGCCATGTCAAGTACTTGCCTTCATTTTCTCTCATCCTTGCTATGCTTGTTAGTTAGAACTTAAAATTGCACTTAAGCTATTGGTTTTGATTGATGTAATTTGAAGTTCTAATCTAACTTGTAAGAAATTTTGAAGCTCTATTCACCCCTCCTCTAGAGCCCTAGATACAAAAGATTTGTCATCATTTTTCCATATATATTGCAATGACATATCTTATAAATCATTTGATTAATAATAAAGACAATCTTCCAATTTATTCTATTTTATTCAGTTATGAGATATTATGTCATATAGTAAATTTCAAAAGAATGATATTACTCAATGATATGGATTTGGGTTGAGGACTTGAATGATGAGATCATATAGATGTTAAGAGTATATGCATTCTTGTTATGTCCTTAGTCATATGTTATTTTGTAAGGCAGATAGACAATAATAACACATAAGACTAGAGTGTGTGTTAGTTGATGACAGAATCTCATTGATCATGATATGTGATATGAAACCAAACACATGGATACTTGTTGTACATAAATGTAGCAGACAAACCGACCTTGGGAGTGACACATGGAAACCATGATTGGTAGTCAGAGTCATCTCTCATTCTGATGGTGGTGATTGTGGTTCTTAGACTTTAAATCACTACACTATCACATGTCATTCGATATACTTTGACATCATCCATTGTGACATTGAATAAGAGTTTTTGTAAAGGTGGTGCTAGGGTGCATTGTGACACATGGGGAAGATTGTGAGCGATGTAGATGGGATTTGTCCCTCCTACAAGAGTTTGATATCCTAGATACTTGATAAGCAAGAGTGAGAAATGCATGGCTATGCTCCTGTGAGTCCATATGTGATTTTGAGATTACATATATCTTATATAGTCTACTCTAGTTCAAGGAACATGGACTGAACGTTGAAGAGGATGATGATTACATGCCTTGAGTTCAATCTGGATATCAGAGACAAAGAAACTATACAATCATTGTAACACCAATCACAGATTCTAGGTTGAAGTTGTTCTCCAACTTTCCATTACTTGGGTAGTAATGATGTCTTGCTAGATACCACTCATTGCTTGTGATGTCATAAATCATTTATGGACATTCACTATGAATGTAACTTGGAATCTATAGGGTCACACACATAGCATACACTTGGAATAGGATTTTATTCATGAATGTAGTTTAAACTTGATTACTAAAGTGTTAGGTATTCAATTTAAACAAAAATGAGTGAAAGTTGACTGACTGCATAATGAACTATCTGGTTCAAGTATTCAAACAATCAATTTAAGTGGAAAGTCAATTCAACCAACATTGGAAATCATAACCATGAGACGATTGGTTTAGAAAGTGAACCGATCAGCTCAGGTCAACTGACCAGTTTAGGTTGTGAACCGTCAGTTTGGTTAATCAATTTGATTGGATTAGGGAATGATGATGATGTCATGTTGTGCATCATTTGGATATTAATTTCCAGTACTATTGTGAATGGGAAGCATAGTGAAACAACTAGTTTAAGGGTTTAACCAATCGGCTCACATGTGAATCGGCCAGTTCAGTAGTGAACTAATCGGTTCAACGATCGTAGGTTCCAGAAAATTTATGAAATTATATCTCTTCAACTCCCTCTCAGACTGGAAGCCCTAACCCTGACCCTCCTATAAATAGAGGGGTATTGTGGTACTTCCATAGACAAAACAATAAGCTATGACAATTGTTGTCTTCTTTGGTTGTGGTAACCAAAAGAACCAAGCATGTTCTAACTATCAAAGGGAGGGAGAAAAAGGGAGAGTCAATTGGGAGACCAAATCAGCACTAGCACACTGACTAGGAGATACAACTCATTCCTATCTATTTATCTAGAATGATAGGAGAGCCTAGTGGTCCTTGTGGACTACTACAGATGTGAGGAGGTTGTTGCCTTCTACTAGGAAGACGAAGTCAACTGCCATCCATGGTAATCAACCAGGAGACCACTGCTAACATTATCCAGGTGCAACTTGAAGAAAGGTGCATGCTACTATAAGGTATAGTTGTTGGACTTGATCCAGGACCAGTTATAATCCTTCCACACCCTCTTTCCCATTACATAGTTGTTGACATGATCAACTGTTTAAATAAAATATGACAAGTTAAATTTTTATTTCTATTGTCTTATCTAATGCCATATTTTACTACATGTACAACCCTAAGCCATCTTGAGACAATCATCACAGACTATTTTGTAAATTTTGGAGCGGGACTCAAGGAAGAAAAATTAAAGAGGACTCTGAGGCGTTCCAAGGGATAAAAGGTGTTTTCTCAAGAGAGAAACTTCTTCTTCTTCCTTCTTCTATGATAATTGTAGTGAGGATATTTGTCGTTCTCTTCTCTCCACTCAAGAGTGAAGCTTCATGGAGAGTTTTTAGCAACAAGGATGGAGTTTTGACTCCTTGTCTGGAGATCCAACTCATTCCTACTTCTTCCACAAACATCCAAGTTTATTTCCTTTCATTATGATGTCTATCACTATTTTCTTACGATGGACTAAACTTCTGGAATCTCTAAGTACTTAATGACATAAGTGATTTCATGTGTTTTTGAGTTGGTTTTAGTTTTTCAAGTGTTTTGATGGGTTTTAAAGATGTTTGGTATTGAACTCATGATTACTATGCTTAAGTATCTACCTTTATGAAATAATATTAATTTATCAAATAGTGGCCTTTTAGCACCAAACAATAATGGGAGAAATATTATATAACGCTAAAGTGATGGCTAAATTTTGAGAATGTTTGGATGTTTCTAGAAGGAGATATTTAGGTTTAAAATTGGAGAAATAATGTATATAATTGATAACTGAGAGACTTAAGTTAGGATTGTAGCTAGTGTCACGCTCCCCTTTATTTTTGACTGGGTTGTGTGACAAGATCCAAGTCCTAGATATCTAATCTAGTGGTAGTGCTCTTTGGGTTGAGTGAGCCACATATAGACACAAGTGAGGGACTAACTCATACCACAAGATTGGAGATCGAGGGTCCTTGATTTGTTTCCTACCTTCTGGTTAGAGAAAGTTAGTGGGGCAGATGACCCTGCAACCATCTCGACCACCACTCACCTAACTCTTGAGATGGGGGAAGTTGGTGCCTGAGAAGTTCTCCTCTTCACATCATGAAGAATCTAGTAAGCATGACTCACAGTCTGCAAGTGAAGATCGCGTGAGAACAAACACCCACTTTGTCCCCCTTTTCCATCATGACGCATAGAATAGAAGAAGGAGAAAGTGAGGGTAAAAGAGATGGCACAAAGAGACCTAGGAGGTTAAAGAGCATCTGGGGATCATAGGAGTTTACCCACACACTATCAGTTCTTGTCGAGGTGGTATTACGGGTCAGCAAGGTGGACCTTAGTGGAGAAGAAGACTGAGTTTGAGGCCTTACATGAAGTTTTCCCACTAATTTTTTGAGTCCAGTAGATATTCTTAGATGACTCATGGTTCTAATGGAGGCTTTTCACAGTAGTTTGGTAGCACATAAGCCTTTTGCCTCTTTTTCTTCGCCGCAATAGAAACCCACGACGATGAACTCCTCAATTCAAGAAGGGGGGATCCATAGGAAGGTTTGCATAGTCGTGGAGGTCGTGTAGGACATTAAGAAGATTATGGAGCTTTAAATACTTGCACGTGAGTCATGGATCTACTATCATGTCTTACCAGCGGTCCAATCCATGGCAGTGGCCTGCACTGCGGACTCACACCAAGACATCAAACAGAGACGCCAAGAGGGAGGCGAGCGGTTCATAGGTCAACAGACTGACCGGCTCACCCAGTTAAACTAAGTCTATATTAGAGAACTGGCTGGCCTACCTCAAGTGGCCCAAGCATGGAGAAGTGCCACCCTGAGAAGCCACATGGTGACATGTAATTGGATGGAGAAGGTAAATCTTCAGTTATATCTAGACCTTGTATAAATCATTGTAATGAGCAAGTTTATCATAAAATTACAAGTAATATACCAAAATTCTTAGAAAAATGAGTAGAACAATACAGAATCATAATAGCAGTATTTTAATGTTTAGATCTCATTAATATAATGTAATATGTATTACACTTGTTTCATGAGTAATAAATACCAGATAATAGCCTAAAATTATGAGAATGCATTAAAACCTGTAAAATATGAAATATAATCCATAGAATATCATGTATGATATTGTTATGATATGTAATCTAGGCCTAATAACCTTGAATAAAATGTAGAAAATACATATATGGTTAATAAATGTTGAAATTTCCAAAATGTGCTCATAACATTATATGGAACATGATGTGTAACCATTATATCACTCTCATGCACGAAATTCATGTTACATGGTGATGACTCATAATATATAGTTTGAAACCCTAATTGGAATAAAGTATATAATATAGGGTTAATATGTACACAAAATGACAAACCTAATGTTGAAATGATGAACCCTAATATGTAAAATTACTGGAAAATAACATCAATATGATAACTCCAAGAAAAGAATGCAAGTAAAAATGGGAACATCAAAATGACAAAGCTAAACATAAAATGGACATATTAGGGTAAAGATGAGGAGAACCTAATGGTACATGTGATCTTGTCTTAATCAGAGTTTGACCAAAGCTGATAGTCAAATCTAGGAACATGTGATGATTAGAATATCTCAGTTGAACGTATGCATTACCTCTTACTTGGCCTACTATTTAGTATGGTTGTATTATATGTGTAGTAAAATACTTGGCATATGATATTGGTTGAAATGATTGTTCTTATATTCTGTGTTGCTTGATTTTCTATACTTATGGTTATGAACAAATGAAGCATAATATATTTGTTCCATTATGTCTAAGCACTTCAACTCTTTGGTAGTCAAGTGTTGTAAAATAAAGTACTTTAACTATTTGGTAGTCAAGTGTTGTAAAATAAAGTACTTCAACTCTTTGGTAGTCAAGTACTTGAAAGTGATTCAACTCTTTGGTAGTATGATCACATTATGAAATGATCCAACTCTTTGGTAGTCGATCATAAGGCCTTCAGTGCATTCAACCTTCTGCAGTCAATGCATGGATGATATAATGGAAAATGTGCCTAAAATATGTGTTCTATTTTGTTAATAAACATATATTTCTTCAAGTATGATTTTAATATATTTCTTCTGTTACTACCAAGTACTAGTTTTATCTTATTGCCAAGTCACAGTAATAAGTCGTAAATAAAAAGACACATCGGCGTACTCAATACAATATTTTAGAATATTGTGGTGACATATACCACATGTAATCTTTTGTTTAAGTGATGTGGGCATATGATCTTGAAGACCGGGATAGTTTGAGAGTTGTGTGGTGAGAAGATGTGCAGGTGGACCTATTGTCTAAAGATCTTGTTTTAGAATGTATTATGAGCATATGTAAAGCTTTATTGTTCAATGTGTAATATCGATTTGTAATAATAAGTCAACTTGTAATTATATGTTGAATGGTGAACATGTCTTGTATGGTTTTGTTCTTGTTGATGTGCATGTGCTACTTTTGTTTCCTCTGACTCCCTTTATATTCTTCTTCTCGGCCTCATGTGTGTACTCAAATTGGGATTCTCACTGAGGTGAGGATTTCAATTTGTATGTCACACATTAGAATAAGGTTTTTAAAATCTGGGGAAATCATAGGTGGTATTAGAGCATGAACAATAGCAAAGACTAATATTTCCTCATTATGCAACTCAAAACTAAAGAAAACCTTGAACATTAAAATCTTTAGGGTTAAATTAGTTGTCTTTTAGAGACTAATCTAACCTAGCCTCTACTTTAGAACCTAGATGTCTAAGAACTAGGTCTAGACTAGTTCTTGTTGTATGGCAAGTCCTAAGATGCAATCTTCTTCCTTATAATGTGGCAGTATGGGACATTACATTATTTAGAAATGGTGTGCATCAAGGAAAGTGAAATCCTATACATATAGAACTTGTTGTCTAGGGTATGTACACTAGTCTATATTTCATTCTCACCCCTTTCACTATGTGACATGGCACTAGACTCTCTACTATGTGTAGAACACTCATTTTGTGGATTTGGTTTTGAGTCCAATCAGATCAAGACTCGATAGTTTTCTATGACGCTTGTCTTATTGGAGAACAACTATATAATATTTTATTATATATGTATGTATTACAAAAAGGTGTCCATATACATGTACAAATAGGAGAAGTTCATGCAGCCTAAATGAAAGTGAGTGACATCAGTCTAGAAGAGAGTATAGTTCTGCATTAGATGTCTAGAGCCTTGTTAGAATATGTGATAGATGGAATAGATGAAATATGTTTAGATGATAAGTTCTCAGCCTTATATAGAAGATATAAAATGAATTTTGATGATATATATTTGTGTTTGAGGACTTAAGTTCAGTTTTAAGGATGTAAGATAATTTTTGGTGATGCAAGTAACTGGCTTTTGTTAGATAAGATAAGCTAACACAAGATGTGAATCAACACAAGCCTCAATCTCTTTTGTTAAGGAGGACTTGTAGTGTTAGGACCAATTTTAGGTTTATATCTAGAGAGATTGATACCCACATGGAGAAGGTCAGAGAACCTAAACTCTAAGATATGAGAATTATGAGAAATATGTGATGATATGTTATATACTAAACTACTCCTAAGTGAATGAGTTTAATTGATTTATGCATGATTCCTTTAGTCTTGTTGAACCTTAGATGTCCTTGGGATGACCAAACCCTAGAATCAGAGAGAGGTTGTCTATATGTGTACATGTGAACATGGTTACGAGTACCTATCATCTGGGTGAGGGAGAGAGAGCCCCAAGAGCCTAGAGGAGGTAAATGATGTTAGTATGTTGAGAAGCCTCAACTTGGGTTGATGATTCCTTGTAATAATCAATTGGTTGCATATATAAGAGAGCTTTGGGTAAGAATGTCTCATGGGTAGAGAACCTTGGAAGATAATGTCACACCATACCAGTTTCATTTGTGCTTGAGTGGCTAAAGCTTGTAAAGCTATTCACTAATACCAATGAGGTAGACCTGATAACTATAGACCAAAGAGGGAAGATACAAATAGTAATTTTCATACTCAGAGGTGAGTGATCTCAGAGAGACTGATTATGGAACTACCCTTGAGATAAGAGATGGGAGAACCTCAATTCGATAGATAAAGTTTTGATGTATGTTTGAAAAGCCACTCATATATGTTTGTTTAGCATAACCATTATACAATAAATGTAACAAAAGATCTAAGTTTGAGTTTTGATATGTGGGTATAACATGATGGAAACCTAGTGATGGTTTAATAGATCTCTATGTGAAGATGGTTAACCATGCATATGAATAATGATAATGTAATATAGTTGGTTAATCTAGTGATGAAATCATTAATAAAGTTTTTAGTTTGATATGAGAAAATGAAATGAGATGAGATTTATGATATAAAATAAATGTGGTGACAATTAGTGCTCAAAAATATGTTTAATATGATTTGAAAAATTAGCATACTAGGAAATGATGATGACACCATAATATGATCTTTATGTATAAAGTGAGACAAATATATTTAACTCCTTCCAAAAGTTTTCGAAGTATGTATTTGTATGTTAATGCCTGGGGTGAAATGAGTATGAAGAAACTAAATGAAAATATGGCATGATATATCCTAAGATTCAAAACTCTAGTTTTAATCTTATGAGGTGATTACTACACCTTAGATGCTTTTGAAGACTCATAGTAGTGGCCTCGATATGGTTTTGGAGCTTTGGTTTTAGATATGTTACACTTAGATTGGGTTGATACATATGTGAATATTTTTTGGGTTATAAAGTAAGCAAATTATTTAATTTCAAGGAAGAAATTTCTTTTAAGATGTATATGATGTAATGGACTAAATTTTGGCTCAATTTTGAGGAAGAAATTTCTTTTATGGTGTGTAGGATGTGATGGACTGAACTTTTGAAATATCTCTAAATACTTAATAATGAAAGTGATTTCATGTGTTTTTTAGTTGGTTTAAATTTTACACGTGTTTTGATGGAGTTTTGAAGATGTTTGGTATTAAATTTATGATTACTATGCTTACATCTCTACCTTTGTGAAATAATTATTTCATTGATCAAATAGAGACCTTTTAGCACTAAACTTTAACGGGAAGAATATTATGTAACAGTAAAGCTATGGTTAACTTTTCATAATGTTTGGATGTTTCTAGAAGGAAATGTTTAGGTTTGAAATTGGTGAAATAATGTATATAATTGATAATTGAGAGACTTAAGTTAGGATTGTATCTAGTGTCACACTCCTCTTTGTTTTGGACTCGGGTGCATAACAAGATCCAAGCCCTAGATATCTAATCTAGTGGCAATGGCTTGAGTGAGCCACAGATAGACTCAAGCGAGGGACTAACACACACCATAAGATTGTAGATCAAGGGTCCTTGACTTGTCTCCTACCTTGTGGTTAGATAAAGGTAGTGGGGAAGATGACCCTGCAACCATCTTGGCCTCCACTCGCTGAAGTCATGAGATGAGGAAAGTTGGCATCCGAGTAGTTATCTTCTTCACATCATGAACTATCCAGTGAGCAATGACTAAAGATCTGGTAGTGAAGACTGGATGAGAACAAAAACCCACTCAGTCCCCTTCTCCATCGCAACACACAAAACATAAGAATGAGAAAGGGAGGGTAAAAGAGATGCCACAAAGAGACCTAGGTAGGTTAAAGAGGATCTGGGGATCATAGGAGTTTAGCCACACACTATTAGTTCTTACTGAGGTGGTAGTATGGGTCAGCAAGGTGGACCTTGCTAGAGAACAAGACTGGGTTTGAGGCCTTACACAGAGTTTTCCGATCACTTTTTGGAGTCCATGAGATATTTCTAGATGCCTCACGGTTCTAGTGGAGGTTTTCAGTGGAATTGGTAGCACATAGGCCTTTTATGAGCTCCTCGATTCATAAAAGGGGGATACATAGGAAGGTTTTGCATAGCCGTGGAGGTCCTATAAGACACTATGAAGATCATGGAGCTTTCAATACTTGGAAAGGAGTCATGGATCTCCTTCCATGTCTTGTCGGTAGTCCAATCCATGGCGGTGGCTTGAGCTGTGGACTCATGCCCAGGCGTCAAATGGAAACACAAAGAGGGAGGAGAGTGGTTCATAGGTCAATAGACTGACCGCCTCACCCAGTTAAACTAGGTCTAGATTAGAAATCAATCAGCCCAGCTCAAGTAACCCAGTCAAGGAGAAGCTCCACTGTAAGAAGCTTTGTGGCGGTGTGCTATAGGCTGGAGAAGGTAAATCTGCAATAAATATCTAGATCTTGTATAAGTCATAGTAATTAGTAAGTTTATTAGAAAATTACAAGTAATATACCCAAATTCTCAAAAAAATGAGTACAACAATATGGAATCACAATATTAGTATTTAGGGTATAGATCTCAATAATATAAAGTAATATGCATTACACTTGTTTCATGACTAATAAATACTCTTGATAACAGCCTAAAATTATGAGAATGCAATACTAACTCTGAAATGTGATATATAATCCATACAAATTAGATATGATCATGATATAACATTTAATTGTTTAATTTTCTTAGTATGGATATCTAGGGCTAATAACCTTGAATAAAATGTAGAAGATACATATATGGTTAATAAATATTGAAATTTCCAGAATTTGCTCATAACTTGATATGGAACATGATGTGTAACCAATATATCTGTCTCATGAAAAAAAATTATGTTACATGGTAATGACTCATATTTTATAGTTTGAAACCCCAATTGGAATAAAGTATATAAAAAAGGGTTAATATGTACACAAAATGATGTGGAACCCAATGTTCAAATGATGAACCCTAATCTATAACATAATTGGAAAATAACATCAGTAAGATAATTCCAAGACAAGAATGCAAGTAAACAATGGGAACATTGTAATGACAAAGCAAAACCCTAAAATGGACATATTAGGGTTAAGATGATGAGAACCTAATGGTACATGCGATCTTGCCTTAATCAGGATTTGACCAAGGTGGTAGTTGAATCCAAGAACATGTGATGATTAGAATATCTCATTTTAAGGTATGATTTACCTCTTATTTGGCCTACAATTTAGTATGGTTGTATTATATGTGAAGTAAAATACTTGGCATATGATATTGGTTGAAATTATTGTTCTTATATTCTATCTTGTTTCATTTTATATACTTATAGTTATGAACACATGAAACATGATATATTTGTTCCATTATATCTAAGCACTTCAACTCTTTGGTAGTCAAGTGTTGTAAAATAAAGTACTTCAACTCTTTGGTAGTCAAGTACTTGAAAATGATTCAACTCTTTGGTAGTCCGATCACATTATGAAATGATCCAAGTAATTGGTAGTGATCATAAGCCCTTCAGTTCACTCAATCTTTGGTTGTCAATGCATGGATGATATAAAGGAAAATGTGCATAAAGTATGTGTTCTCTTTTGTTAATAAACATATATGTGTTCAAGTATGCTTTTTTTATATTTCTTTTGTCACTGACAAGTACTAGTTTCATCTTATTGCCAAGTCATATTAATAAGAGGTAAATAAAAAGACATGTAGGCATACTCAATATAATATTTTAGAATATTGTGTTGACGTCTACCACATGTAATCTTTTGTTTATGTGATCAAGACATATGATCTTGGAAACTAGGATAGTATGAGAGTTGTGTGGTGAATATATGTACAGGTGTACCTATTTTTCGAAGATCCTACTTTATAATGTGGTATGTGCATATGTAAAGCTTTGTTGTTCAATGTGTAATATCAATTTGTAATAATAAGTCAGCTTGTAATTATATGTTGAATGGTGAACGTGTGTAGTATGGTTTTGTTCTTGCTCATGTGCATGTGCTACTTTTGTATACTCTGACTCTCTTGATTTTCTACTTTTTGGCCTAGTTGTGCTCAAGTTGGGATTCTCACTGAGGTGAGTGTTTCAATTTGGATGTCACACATTAGATTACGATTTTGAAAACTCAAGGATATCACATTTATACTACTTGTATCTACTGTCTACACCCATGGATGAGTAGATATCCTTTTTTTGGTCATGGGGGAGTAACTCCCATGCATGTGTTATAGAAAAACGAATTTTCTTGCTTAATGTTGGTTTAGTTAGTGTTCTATGGATGCATCAATGTTTGTTTCACATATATGCTTGACTAGCCATCTTGTATATATGTCTTACACTTCTTGTGCATACTGGAAAGGTGTACATTGAAGTAAGGAGATGTAGTTTTTAGCTTTCTTTCCTTGACCATGGGAGTTGCTTGGTTGTGAAGGGGATTCCAAGGTTTTTGCTGGTTATATTCCAAATATATGCATGGTGGTTCTATGCAAAGGTAGAAACATTCTACATTTCCTAGAGGGCTATAAACCAGAACCTCTATGTGTGATTTTACTGGTTTTGAATTTGTTGTTGTTTTGTGGTATGATATGATAGTGAAACCCTATCCTTGAGAGTTCCTAATTCAAATAGATCCTTAGTATAATTGGTTTCTATTTTAGTTAGTTTTCTTCTAAATTTCCTAGTTAACATAATAAAGCCTCTCTTGTAACAAAAATCTAAATTGTTGAAGTTCATCATTCTTGCACCTAACAACATTCTTGGATGACCTCGATAATACTACACACACCCATATAATTGTAATGCAGTGTTCAAGCTTATAAATTTAAGACTTGCACACATAGATACCATTACCCTCTTTTGGGCTTACATACTCTTTTTGCACATACTCAATGTTCATGATGCATACCTTTCCCTATTTCTACTCTTTTGGATGTTTTTCCCAAACCACATAGACATAGACATTATAAAGGATGATTGATCAGAAGAAGTGTGTGCCAACAAGATAATATTGAGGATAGCTCAGAATGGACAATTCCATATGAAAATGGTCCATTATAGTAATTAGATATAACCTTAACTATTTATAATGCTACCCCTATGGAAAGGAATAATTTATTGATTATAATGAGAATAACACCGTAGTAGTCAATTTTTTATTGAATAGTACATGTCGTACATTAACAAATTAAACACATTATTCATCATGAGTAATAGTGTGTCTGGATTGGATGTATTGTTCCTCAATTAAGTAATAAATGGAACCCCTAAAGGGTCCCACTCTTCATAGTATGATAAAAAAACTTGAGCATTCAATTAATTTGACTATTTAAATATAACATATGATGTTCCTATACATATCCATTTACTATAAACATATCTATATAGAGTTTTGATGTGCCTAATCTTGAGTTGTCACATATTAATTATTTATTTAATTCCTCTCAAATTGGGTCATTGACACTCCCCAAACCATTTTAGTGATTGAGACTTGGTTTTAAGTCACCAATATTGACCCCTACCCCCTTTGTAGTGGTTAAAAATTTCCCTATGTGAGATTTTGTCTCTTCAAGAGATTAGTTCCTATCTACTTATTTAATGGGAGTTACTCTGACCACTATAGATTGTACGATATTCAGAATATTCATAGATGATCTTAACCCTAGTTTCCAACTTAAGCCCTTTACATTTTTGTCTTTCAAGCATGCCTCAGCTACATCCTCTTAGAGAATTGAGTGTGCATGGATAACAAACGTTGGACCCTGACTTGAGTTTTAGAGTAATGATGTCCCCTTTTTCTAACTTATAGTCTGAACTAACTCCATCAGGGATAGGCAATTCACTCCCATAACTTGGAGTTGGTTTGATATAGTTGTACCCAAAACTCTCACTAGTACAGAAATGACGTATAATGTCACATTTGATGTCGTCGGTTAGAAAGTAAAAACCGACACCAATATGATACGACGTCGGCTTAAAATGACAACTGACACCTATATGTGAAGGTCTACCGATTTACAAAAGACACGAGTATCGCATTTCCTTTAACGTCAGTTCTTTGACATAACAATCGACATCCAAAATCACCTGCGAAATACAATTTTTAGGGAAAAAAATTTGCCTCCGAAAATTTCAATTCGGCATCAGTATTAAAAACACCAATGAAAAATGTTCCGTGCCAAGACCCATGAAAGTTTTTATCCACTAATTGGTCATCAGTTTTTTTTCAAATAACTGACGACTAAATATCCTTGGCGAGGCAAAATTCATTCCCTTATTTGGCATCGGTTTTCACAGAAAAACCGACGAGGTTATGTGTTCACGCGTTGTCCCCACAAAAACTTTTATACAATCAAAAATTACAATAGGTGTCGGTTTATGTTTGTAACTGACATCTTTTCCTTTAGGCATCAGATTATTTCGATAACTGACGTCGATAGTTAACTTAATAGCACACCCTCGCGAGCCAGATCGACTGTTCCCCTGTTTAACTAAGCAGAGATAGGTTTGGTGATTTTTTCCGCTGCCTCCCCTTCTCTACTCATTGGCCGCCTACTGCCATGAGTAGCTTGAAGCTGCTCACCCCCTACGCACACTGTCAGTCGCCGCCACGAGGAGCTTAAAGCTACTCACCGACGGAGCTGCTGCTACTATCCAGTTGCCGCCATATTCCGGCCGCCACCACCTGCTCCTGTCGTCGTTGCCACCCGCTCTAGGCAGAATGAGGAGCCTTCCTCTAGCCACCTTCAGCTGCTCCAGTCAACGCCATTGGCCACCGTTTGCACCTCCTCTGCTTCACCTCCAGCGTCAGCCACCTTCATCTCCAGCCTAGCCACCTCCACCTCTGACCACTGCCACCACTTCCTGCTCGATCCACCAGTGCGGTGAGTAGTTAATCAATACTAGATTTGAACTTAGGGTTAATCATGCCACCATATAGTGGAATAGTATTGATTAATTAGGTTTAATGATGCATTAATGAACTTAATTAATAAGATTTGCACTTAGTTTCTCTAAGATTGTGTAATTGATTAATATTGATTAATCAGGGTTAATGATGCATGAATGAATTTAATTATTTGATATTGCTTTCTTTCTCTCTTATTAGTGATTGATTTAACTTAGTTCAATAATTGTTCTTCAAGCTTGTGTAGTTGATTAATAATGATTAATTAGTGTTAATGATGAATGAATGAACAGAAAATGGAAGAATGAATTGAATTAATTGATGTTACACAAAAACTAGGATATGAATGATGAAACGATGATGATGATGATGATATGATGATGGATGATGATTGATGATGGAAAAGAAAGATCTTTGTTGGTTGGCCCGTAATGGAGATGACGATGATGATGATGACGATGATGTGGATGATGATAATTGATGATGATGATGCGACGATGATGATGATGAGTATGTCAAATCAATTATGCACAACATCCTAAATTTTTCATTGAAAACGTATATACATAGTTCACCCTGAGGTCACTGTTGGGGTCATTCCAAACCTTGTCAGGGGGAGGTGGGGAAGAAGCGTGGAAGGTTTGGATAATATGGTGGTGGTAGTTCAATAATTGTTCTTCAAGCTTGTGTAGTTGATTAATAATGATTTAATTAGTGTTAATGATGAATGAATGAACACAAAATGGAAGAATGAATTGAAATTAATTGATGTTACACAAAACCTAGGATATGAATGATGAAACGATGATGATGATGATGATGATGATGATGATGATGATGATGATGATGATGATGATGATGATGATGATGATGATGATGATGATGATGATGATGATGATGATGATGATGATGATGATGATATGATAATGGATGATGATTGATGATGGAAAAGAAAGATATGTGTTGGTTGGCCCCTAATGGAGATGACGATGATGATGATGATGACTATGATGATGATGGTGTGGATGATGATGATTGATGATTGATGATGATGATGATGTGATGATGATGACAACGTTGATGATGAGTATGTCAACTCAATTATACACAACATCCTAAATTTGTCATTGAGAACGTATATACAGAGTTCACCCTAAGGTCGCTGTTGGGGTCATTCCAAACCTTATCAGGGGGGAGGTGGGGCAAAAGCATGGAGGGTTTGGAAAATATGGTGGTGGTAGTGATAGAATTTGATGAAACTACGACTGAGGCACGATCTCCCACATGGTGGGGTCCGATCCTAGAGAGGAATCAAAGCAGGCACTAGAGAGGAGAGCAATTACCAAAAAAGTAAAATTGGGAAATATGATTTTATTATAAAACATCATTACTTTGCTACATTGCGTTAAATGTAAACATAATACAATATAAATTTTCCATTATATCACAACTGTAGACATTTAAAAAAAAGTATTTGTTTAGATCAAATATTAACTTCTAGGTCTGATTGTAACAATTGTGTCTAAATTGTAACTATTATTATATAAAAATGACTAGTGTGTTTGAAGTGTAACAATGGTGTCTAAATTATAACTATTGGATCTTATAAGTAATTATTGTATCACTCTATTAACTAATTTTTCTAAAAGGTAACTATTACATGATGAATATAAATTATAGCATCTACCTTGTAAGTAGAAAGTATCCTGCACAAACTATAATACAAAATGAAATGCATACAATTCATCTATATGCTCTATGAATGCTCTTACATCTTCATATTGTTTGTTTTGAATACCAATTCAAAACTAACATTGAAGGGATTAATTAACCGACATTGAAGGCCACTTGTGTACTAGTACACTAATGTATTGCCAGATGAGTGACAAGGAAGCATCGAAATATAGCACGACCATAAAATTACCTTTATGTCCCACTTATATACAGAGAGATTTTCACAATCATGGTTTTAGGGAAAATTTTAATTGATAAAGATAGGTGTGTTGTCAATTTTCATATGTATATTGATAACATCATAATTTTTTTAATACAATTGAGGTTACAATTTTTTATGGTTGGTCTATAGACCCGTTGTTTGACTATTAAGCAGGATGGATGCCATAAATTACAAGCTCTACAAGTGTTCCTCTAAGAAATAGGTCAGAAACACCTACATAACCTATAATATCAAACATGTATAACAGTTCACATCCATACTTCATTCCATCCTCATGCACATATCCATGCATATTTCATGGACACACATGTAATCATTCTTGTCCGTGTGTACAAATGCAACTTTCATCATTTGCTAAGTAATTAAATAAGATGCTAACCTAAATTCTATGTTGCTAAGTAATTAAATAAGATGGATTTGATACATTATTGTGAAAAGTTGTGCTCTTGATGTGGAAGGGATCAGTAGAGGTAGCTTTCATTAGTATCTCTTACATGGTGCCCTAGTTTGACATATATGGAATGTAACCTATCTCATGCAAAATGGTTACATCTATAGTTGGGTAATGAAAACATCTTTAGTTGCTAGTTCCAAATATGTAAACGAAAAAAGTTATTTGTGATTTTCATGTAATTGAATGTTTGATTCAAGGATTTGTATGCTAAGTAATTTCAATGACGATGGTGATGATGCTAAGTAATTTCAAAATGTAATGTATAACTGGTTTTTTAGTTTATTTCACTATGTACTACCGACTACACATTTCTTTTTCAATTTAACAGATACAATGAATAACTTAGTGCAATGAATGTCAGTTTGTATTTGATTGACTATGTTTGCTTCATTTGTAGTTAACTATGCAGAAAATATGTTATGTATTCATATGAAACAATTATTTCTCCATCAGGAATATGAAATAACCCATGTTGTTGTCTGTTGTTAGTACTTTTTATATTACTTTTTCTCAACATTTTTACATTGTTGTAGGCATAACATTTAGATCTTCAATAGTCACCATGGCCTGGGCCTCTACCCCAATGTTATTGTTCCCTGATGAAGAACAATTGGACATCATCCTAGACGATTGTTCCTTAGCACAACTCACTATACATAAACATTAGCATTATCTAAATGGAAGACGCTACAAGGCTGGTGAAGTGTAGCTAAATTTTGGAAATTCAACATATGTTATCGAGGTTAAGTATGATGATGTCTGAAATCTTGTATCCACATCCAGTTGATGCAAGTGGGTTAGGAAGATGCTTTTGGGCTGTAGTGACAGGCTTTTTCCTTGTCTGTTTGACCATAATACCATCAGGGTTTGGATAACCAACATCAACAATGAGACGCCCGATAATCTCAAACAATTTGAGTACTCAATAGATAGCGATGATGATGATGATGAGAACACACCTGATTCTTTTATTCCTAATGGCACCGTTGATTTCTCTATCACCATTAGTTCAGATTCATCTAAAGACAATGACAAGCACCACGCCGCCTCAACATCAACAAAAAAATCAAGGTAGGTCCAAGCAACAAATTTACTTTCCTGTCTTATTTTGTGTTTCCACTTTTTGTCTTAAAATCAAACTTAATAGCTATTTTATTGTTGTTAAAACTATAGGGGAAGACCACCACAATGAAAAGGCCCTCACAATTACTAATTTCGAACCATGTTGTTGTTATTTAAGTTGTGTATCTATTCTAGTTGTGTCTCTCTCTTCCCAGTTATTTTACTTATACACATTTTTAGGGGTACAATAACCCCCTTGTTTAATTACTATTTTGGACAACAACACTGCTATATGTTCATAACTATGTCATTTTCATTTTCATTTTTATTTTCATTTTTCATTTGTATTATGATGGATGATGGAATACAAGTTTCTACATGTGTGTGATGAATATTGAATTAAATGTTCTTATACATGTGTGTGAATCTCCATATTATAATATTGTCCATATTGTTAATATTGTAGGTTTGTGGCCTGTTGTTGGCTGAAATCAAAGGAAGCTATAAACCTGCAGTTCAGAACTGAATTGCAGGTCTGCATCCTGCTGACCAGCTGGATAGCAGGCTTGCAAGTTGATAAGAAAAAAAAACAAAACATAGGTGTCGGTTATTTTTAGAAAACCGTCACCTATGGGAAGTGGTGTCGGTTTTAGAACTAATAACCGATGCCTGTGGTCCCACTACTAGCGCTTTTGATTTGGGTTGCAATCGAGGAAGGCTTTGTGTCGTCAGTTATGTAACTAATGCTGAAGGCATCTACTTTTAGTGTCACCCACTTGGGTGTCGCTTAGAAACTGATGTCAAAAGGGTTATTTAACCGACGCTAAAGGTGTTATATGTACTAGTGTCTATACATAGGTTTCTAGTAGGAGTTGACATCATGTAATAGGAAATAGTTTCCCCTTTCCATGATACTAGTGAATATATGCTTTTGGTAGTCCCTTCTATATGTTGAATAACTTGACTCTCTTGGTGAGATGAAAAAAATGTTAAAATAGTCTATATATATTCAACATGGTGTGAAACTATTGACTTGGTTCACGTGTTAATTATGGTAACATGTTCAGATTTATATCGCAAAGCTTTCATCGTTAAACTTATTTCATTATTATGTTATATGTACAAAAATAAAAGTTCTTTGAAATTTTATCAAGGTTTTATGAACCAAGTCACCACCATATGAAGTTTGAAGTAGTAAGAAACCCCTATGGGAAGCACCCCTTGAATAGTTAGTCAATGTTGAAACCCTAGACCTCAGTATGGATCAATGGGTAAGAAGAAAGCTTGGTTAAAGTGACTTAGTTGATCTACCTCATTTTACCTATTTTAGTGGTTAGTCTGATTATAGGTTAATTTTGTATGGTGTGGGTTCCTTCTACCTTAGTAAAGTAGGAGAGTAATATGATTTCAGCGAAGTTTATACTTAATAATGAATGTATTAGGTAACCCTTGGGTATTCCACAATTAATGTCCTCAGATATTGATAATCCCTAAATGAGGGTAATTAAAGCTTACTAATTGGATGATGTGTATATTACCTGTATGACATTACCTTGGAATCTAAGTTAAAACACTTTAGTAAATGGTAGTAAAGTTAAATTACATCTTGGACCCACATGGTAATACATAAACTCAACTGATGAACAATGAATTGCATATATGCATAGTAGAGTCTAATGCACATGTAATTCACCTATGAACAATGAGTATAATGGTTAGTTTTGTATGGTTACATACACTATAATGTTCAGATGTGGAAACCAGAATGAATAGCTAACCAAACCCTAATGTGACACCTTGCTTAATAGGATACCTGAAATGGCTAAGTCATGAGAAATATAGTAACAAATCCCTCTTAATGAGTACCTTTACAAAGGATAAATTGGTAAGTACCATTAGTAATAATGAAATGTGTAATTTGGTTGATTCCAAAAATTATGATGGGCTATGTTATGCATCAAAGGATTTTAAGGATGAACCCTCTTCAGGGGGTGAAGTATTGTAACATACGAACATGTGGATATTTTTTGTTAGCACTTTCTTTCTTATTCTTTTTCTGCAAGGGTCAGTTTTAACCCCCTTGAATTTAAATTAGATGGTGATACATGTCTTACTACTGCTCTAGATCCCATATTGTGTCTAATACAAGCCACTATACACACTAATTTAAACTAGATAATAATACATGAATGTGTCTGTATAATATGTGCTTGTTGGAACATGGATACAACATCTAAGTAGATGATGTTTTAATGATTTCATATTTTATGTAAATATATTTATACTAAGATATTTACCCACTTAATTGTAATTAATAAATTAAATAAAACTAATTTTTTAGATATAACTCATCTATTGGCTTTTATATACCTCTAGAGTAACCTTTTCCCCTAGTCTAATTAGGTACGTTAATCAACTTATACCCCAACTACTATAATGCAATATCTCCCAAATTTTAGTTGCAAAATATATGTAAAAGTAAATAAAAAGCAGGAGATGGCTTATCTATGCCTTTTTTTAATAAATTACAACATTCAAACTTGTTCACTCATTCTAATACCATGTATGTATTTTATATAATTACTGAATTATATATTTTATCTTTGTTAAATCGAGTTTCATACCCATCTAATATGTGATCTTAATATATCTAACTTACAAACTAAGTGCTTTTTTGGAGTCTCACATTACGCAATCTATCATATCCCAAAATCCCAAAATTTGGTCTCAATCAAACTTCATTTTCTCATTAATTTGACTGGTTGAAATTGTTACCTTTAATACAAAGTGATACAATGACTCATCAATTAATAATGATAGGTCTTTGTTAATTTTCCATATAATGGAATTTTCCCCTTCATGAGTGTGCCTCTCCCCATTGTGGAAAGCATAGCTTCTACATCGAAGTAACAGACAACCCTTTTCCTTCTCCTTTTTACTTCTTCTTCTTCCTTCTCCATTCTCTTCGTTACCCTATTTTTATCTCTTCCTTCTACCTCAATAGATCAAATGGGGGTCATCCTCAACCTTTAATACCCATCAACACTACCACCCTCTCTATAAAACCCTAAAAATGATAGTAAACAAGTTCATTTCTCTCTAAACTCATCTTATATTTCCCTAAAATAATAGGGCTTCCATTCACATTTTCCCTTATCCCCTTAGTAACCCTAACTCCTTTGAACCCCTTAGAGTGATATAATCCACATTCACAAGACCTTCTGGAAAAACCTAAAACATCAAGCAACCTAGAATCATTGGTTTACCTTTCTCAATGAACTACTCCCTAACGAGAGTCTTTGCTCGTACTTGTATCATTTCTGTCCATGTGACTTCATGAAAAAGCATCTCCCAACAACATCCACCTATCTTCAACAAATAGAAGCAAGACGACCTGCAAAAGAATTTCTAAAAATCTAAATGGTTTCTAACATTGATCATGGAAACTATGGTGTTAGATCACATGAATTCTTGCCACTTCTATGGAACCTCAAGGGAATAACCATGTTTAGGTCAATCTAATGTGGCTGGTAATGAGATTAATTTTAATATTTTACACCACAATAAATTAGGAGCATGAACATCACATAATACCCTCTGGAAACCTTGGTGAATCTGCATCTAGGTTTCCAAACTTAATCTATATAACCAATAGCAATGTGTTACGTAATAATGTTATAGATGGTTAACATAGTTGCTGACATTCCCTCACTAATTATCTCCATAGAGTATATATATGTAGATGTATGATGTAGTACATTAGTGTCAATAAGTAGATGCAGTCAGTAGGTTTGACTCATGAATTCTTACTATTATAATTTTTTTCTTAAAAACAAGGTTTATAGAACAATAAATGATAATTTGGAGGTGTGCAATACAAATTCTTAACCATAAATGGACCTTAGTCTAAATTATCAAGACAATTATGTGTATCTTGTTGATATACACGGTGATTTATTTTTAACAAGTCAACACTAGTATAATGATTTACTTCCTACTAATCTATTGGATAGTATATTACACAAACGTTTAGGAGAATCTAAGTGATTGAATCCATCTATAGTTTTCATCTAGATATCTAATAAATTGACCTAGTGTTCTATATGTATATATATACCCTTGTTTATGTATTGAATAACTTATTAGTCTTCTAAATTTTGATCTTTGAAACTAGTTAGTAAGTAGGTATGACAAGGTGGTCTCACATTCAACTTACATATCATGATTATATGAGAGTCCAATACTAATAAATCCATTATCTTAGTACTTATTAGTAAAATATACTATGTAAGTTCTAGAAATTCCATAAGTGTCATTGTACATATTCTAAATAGCAAATTATTCTTCTCATGTATTAAAAACCCTTGATATGCATATATACTTAATGATATTTCTTAAATATAAATGAATCTAGAAAGCATATCTATGTATATTGGACTTTTTTCAACAATAAAAAATGGAGAAAGTTTATGTATTATATGATAAACAAGATGCGTGATTATATCACACATGCAAATTCCGTACAAAAGAAAACCATAGATTTTACCTTAACCAAGCATAAAAAGTCCCACTCGCAAAAGGACGGATCTTGTCATAGTACACTTTACTATCAAATCCAAAGGACAACAATTTTTGGAGTTAATTGATTGATTTAAGAGAACTATGAAGAGTATGTAACAAAAAAGGTAGTTGATTGGTAATTGCACTAAGTACACAATTGGAAAAACTAAATTAAATCTAAGACCAACAATTGATGGAAACCCTAGGGTGAGGGGGTTTCGCTACTGATACATATGTTTTCTCTCTCACTACATCACAAAAAAATGAATAAATAATAGTGAGGCCATGCAAATCCACCCTTTTGGATGTATCATTAAACCATACAGATATCACTATATGCTCTTTATTTCACTACCTAGCGATCATATACCCTTCGCCTCAAAAATCAATCAATATCCTAGACCTTGTGTTCAAGTTTCTCTACATCAAAGATCTAATAAACATGCAAACCTTATTATCGTACAAGATTACAAAAAACAATGATTGATTAAGAATGTATCATAGTTTTTACATGCATGGATGTAATAAAAGAAAAAAACAAGGAATCAGGTCTAGTTTTCCCGCCCTAGCATAATAAACTACTCAATCGTTATGGAAAGATCAGAAAAATGGGGGAGAAAGAGATAGCCATTATCTCTATGGGTAGAAGAGATGCATCATTTGTGTGTGTGACAACATCCTTCATGTTTGATAGCAAGCTGGTATAACTCCACAGTTGGATACATCCTTGATGTTCTCTAGGTGACCTTCTTCTTTGTTGCTAATAATTTCCCTTGGATCTAACCCATTGTGAGGAATAAATAAGTGAAAATGGATGAACAATGGCAACATTCAATTGAAATGAGGGCATCTTCAGTTGTGCCTCTTTTGAGTTTTGGACCTTAATCTTGAGTGGAGTGGAGGTCGTTAATGGAGACGACCGATGGGAATGATAGTCTTCCTTATGTTAAGCATTAAGTGTTTTATTCTAGCAGTTAGGAGGATAGTTGTATCACAAAGGAGGTTGTACAACATGTTTATATGTGGAGGGATAGAGCTTGGCATTCCCATTGCCAACCATGAATAATATATGATTGGAATGAATTACTCAGGAGGTAGTGACAAGAATAACAAATACTAAACACACTAGTTGTAGAGTTTGAACCAGTTGTTGACTTCACATGATCTTAATTGGTTGGTGGAAATCAGTATATTCATCAATGGATGAGAGGGGTGAAAATCCCATCGAGAGATGCACAATAATTTTATTAGTTGGTGACACACAATAAAAACTAAAATAATGATTCATTTTCATTTCATTGATAAATGTATGCATGACTCTCATAGGAAGATAACTATGTATAAATCTCATTGTTATTGTCCCATTCAGAGTTCCATTACTTGGATTTGATGGGAGCTTCATCAATTGACAATGTTGGATTGTCATCCGTTGACGGTCATTAGTGGGTTTTAGTGTAGATGTTTCATCGGTTGTTGAATGTGCATGCTTTTATCTATTTTTGGGGTGGGGCATCATCAGTTGTTAGCCAATAGGCATCATGAATGAAATGAACTGATGAAAAAGTAGATGGAAGCATGATGATAAAGGTGCTGACTAATGCGGGCACATACTTATAGAAATGTAGGCTCATCACAAGTTATGTGGTATGTATTTGGGACCAAAATGGAAAGATGTGCCCCTATGTGTTTTTAATAAAAATTAATTATAGGTTGGGGCATTGCCTTGTACGTTATGAGAGGTGGCCTCCTCTTGACTCCCCCATTGATGGGACCCCCTATGCTGAAGTGGTATGGATAGATTATGCTCATGCCTATAGTAGAAACCCATAAAATACATCAAAATCATAATAAATTCACTTAAAATTAAACAAAAACACAAAGGAAGTTGATTCTAAAGAAGAATGGAAATGTGAATGCAAAACCAATCTAAAAATGAAATGAAAAGTAGGATGAATATGTATTCATCATGGCACTAGTGACAAAATATACTATGATGATACATACACATTGGATTACCCATATATACTATAAGAGATATTATTTTTTTGTCTCGAACTATAAGATACATTATTCATCCACACATGAAAAAATTTGATACTTAAACCCAAAGTTGTTATAGTAACAACATTTTAGTAAACATGCCTAATGTGAAGTACGTGTCTGACCCTAGTTGGCCAAACTTAAACTATAGCTATAGAGTAAGAATGCAATTAAAAGACCTAAATTGGAGGAATTCATATTATTACCTACACAAAAATATAAATTATGCATATTACAACTTATGCAACTAAAGTTGAATCTTAGAAGTAAAATAGTTATCTAATGGATCATATGTTCACCCAATAAGATAAGGGACATGAATATTCCTTTAGGTGATTAGAAGTAGGATACAGATAATATATATAATAATAAAACTAATGCATACGAATTTAATCTTTGATTTGACTAACAGACAATGTGTTTATGATGCAAAGTCAACTTGCAAACCTAAATATATTTATCGAGTTAACCACTAGTGGTAAATATCAGGTATGTGCAACTTCTATATAAATTTGAGGATTCATATGGCATTGATACCAAATTCCTATAATGAAGAATCTTCTTCACATTACTTCTTATTTCTTTCTCTATTGAAATGTTATGTCTTTTGAATTGCAATTATATGAACATATTTTTAAATCAACAAGTTCCTACTGTATTGGTTTTGTAATTCTCATGTCATTCAATATGATTTAGTTATTGGACATATGTCTTGCCACTCTATTGTGCATGTTAGTGTTAGAACAAGTTCACAGTCATAGATATTGATATATAACTGTACTATTTAATGACATACTTCTCCTTCTGTGGTGTGTTATTCCACCCGTAATATATGCATAGGCTCGTAATTCTATCCAGGGAGTGCTATTCCACCCATACGTATTGTAGGTCAATGAACCAATGATATCTTGGCCATACAATATTTACCTTCAGTCTATATTATGTTTGCATGCATTTGAATTATATTGCAAAATTGTGGAATTATTAACGACAAGACTCATTATACTATCTTATTTCTCTTATGTACAAATGTCTTATTCTCTTTTTGTACTTATGTCGAACTTAGCTATATGTTGATACCCCCCTTTTGCACATGAATCAACTTTATTGGACTTAAATACCCAAAATTATCAACAAAACATATTCACATACTCTTTGTCTTTGATGCATACATTTTCTTGTTTATAATCTTCTAGGTGTTGTTCCCAAACCACCTAGACATTGGTGTTGTAATGGATGATGGTGTAGGAGGACTGTTTACCAATAAGATGATATTGAGGATAGCTTGATATGGAAATATCGCCCTCTACAATTGCTCCTTTGTGATAATTAGATGTGCCATTATCTATTTGTAAGGCTATCCTTGTGGTGAGGAAATATGTGTCAAATGTAATGTGAATAATGTTGTAGTAGTTAAATTTTCTTTTACTGGATAATTATTAGGATAAATGTGTCATGCATTGATTAAAACACACCTTCTCCATCATACATAATAGTGTGTTTGGAGAGCGAAGGTTTTTTTTCTCAATTAAGGATTTGATCCCCCCAGGTCCCACTCTTTACGACAAAGATATCAAATGAACTGTAATGTTAAAGTGAATTTAATACCAATATCAACTCAGCATAGAAAGAAAGAGCTTTTTCCCAATATTAATCATGAATTGTATTTTTGAAAACCAAAGATAGCATTAGTACTTCATGCAATTTATAGATGCAATATAAATGATTTATATAAAGGCTAGTCTTTTGGAAAAAAAGTGATATTATTAATTTGGGTTGTATGAATTGTCAGTTGGGTCCATTCATCCCTCTTAATTAAATGGAAACTCAATCTATATTAGCATACTATGTGAGAGTATTAGCCAAATTTGTGAGAGTTTTGCATATACATGAATGATTTTCCTAAATTTCAAATTTTTAGAATTCATTTCTAGTTTGGAACCATATGATCCTATTCAATTTTTGATCACAGTGCCAACATTAATCATCTTAATTGAAATGCATAAACTAGATTTCATAAAAAAATTAAAATATTATTAAGATAAAAACAACTAAAAGTCTATGAATTATAATTCATAATACCAAAATCACATTAACATGATCTGCAATTGATAAATTCATAGACATTTTTTTTGAGGTAGATTTAAATTATCCAAGAGAAGCATTGTTGGTAAAGCTTGCTTTCAATTAAGAAAAATGAAATTTTGAATTCATACACAATTGTCTATATTTATCATTCTCATATTTCATTTGGTAATTGATACGAACAAAAATTATTTTCATATAAAATCACAAAGTCATGAAAGTAGATCAAGGTATAGTTAAGTGGAATTCCAAACAAAACAAACAACAAGAATGCATGTTGGAAAAACAATTATAACAAATTAAGCATCATAAATTGAATAAATCAATGATGAAAAATGAAATATAAGAGAAAACTATACTTCCCAAAGCCCCCCATGCTTGAATTCTATAGTGTATTCGATGTAGATCCAAACAAAGGAGTTGTCACTAGGTACCTCATTGTGGTAGTGGTTGTTCACTATCGATTCTTCTGCATTTACACAGTGTGTTAGGTGATTTTACAGCACGTGTTACATTTCATGTTGTAGATGGTCTTGATATGTAACACAAAGTGTAGAAGAAGATATGTCATTTAATCTGGACATTTACAATGTGTTTAAAAAATGTTGTTAAAATTTCTAAATAAAAAGGCATGTCATTTAATTTGGAAATGTGCCATGTAGGAGGTATGATCCTCCCATAACAATTTCCAGAAACAAAATGCATGTTTTCGCAAAAGGCAACATGCTGTGAAATTTCTATAGCTTCTACATTTTGACGAAGGAACATCTCACACACCATGTCAATTGTAGGTACAGCTTGTAGATGACTACTATAATGCTTTCTCATAAGGAGCATGTCTTTTTAAGTTGAAAACACATCATGTTTCCTTCATATCAAGAAATGCCAAAGTATTGTTTCTGTGTGCCCTTCCTACTTGACATCCCTAAACTAGCTTTAGTTAAAGAAAAATACTAAAATGTGAGAAGACTTCCATAAAAGTATTATTTTATGGTCCACATCAAACTCTTCAACTTCTTCAAGAATCATATGTTTTAGAGGTGCATCCATTGAAACTTTTAGAGTCGTCTTGATTTCCATACCGAACATAAAAGGGATATTAAGATCCATACCAGTGTTGGGATTCTTGGGCATGTGATTATGAATGGGGGGCCTTGTCTCCTCAGAAACCATACAAGATTCAACCTGATTCAACTTTCCTTGCTAAAATCCTCTTCAGTTATATTGCTAGGAGGGCATCTCAACAATCACAAGAATAAAAGGAAAATTCACATACAACTTTTTCAAAAGATTAAGGAACTTATCAAATTATTTTTCAGATTTTTTCTTTGCAAGCACATGAGGAAAATAACATATTGCCTGATTTCTTTTCCTTGGGCTGCGTCTTTATTGAAAAATTTTATTCCATCTTCTTTAGCAAAAACTTCTTGATCAACAATCTCAATGTGTCACACCCCGATCTCACACTAACCACTAATCACGAGATTAGGGCGCGACGGAGGGATTATCACATAAACAAATCACTGAGAACTTTTTCTTTTTATAACCTCGTAATGATATCCAGATTATTGCTGTAAACTAAAACATAATAAACTATTGCGGAAGCATTTCAATTAAACTGGCTAGAGAACATAAACAGAGTTTACAACATGTAACATTGTTTAACAGAAAGTAAAACATAACAGTTAATTTACATCTTTTACTCATTCGCCATACATACTCTCTCTCTCCCACACCATGTCCCAAGGACCGAGGGGAAAGGATTAAGAGACCACTATCTAACTAACTACATATACCTTCTACTGACTAGGGTGGTAAGATCCTTCAGATTCCTGGAACTGTCGCTGACCTGAAAATGTTTGAGTAGAGGAGTGAGCCTACTCGCTCAGTGAATAGTTTTTCATTTAACTATCACTAAACAACTCGTCAAGTTTATTATTCAGATTAATATACAAGAAATACTACACTGAGCAGTTCTAAAACAATATAATTGAAATAACAAAGAATGTAAATATTGCATCCAAAGAACAACTACTAGAAGACTATGCTCTAGTCTTCCTTAACTCTTTCATTTATAAGGAACTTTGTGAACCTATATGATCATATTTTAGCTTATGCCCTGATCTATGCTGTGTACTCTGCATAGAGACTCGCAGTGCACTACGGCCACACCGTACAAGACTTAGTGACACACCCGGGAAATGCTAAGTCTGACTGCCAGTCCTGTTCTGCTACAGGACCCACGAGCTCTCCGGCCCACAGGCTCTCCGGCCTTCTCTGCACTCACCATGAGTGGTCTGAACTCCTCCTCTAGCCTGAGCACACTGGCGCAGGGAGTCAACACTGGGTTACCACCAGAATTACTCAACAGGTTGGTGTTGGATAACCCTATCAACCCTCGTGCCACCAGAATTACTCAACCGGTTGATGTTGGAAACGAGTTTCACCCCTAAGGTGCAGACCTCCCAAAGGGGTTCTACGGTGTTCAGGGCACCTAAGTCTAACATTAACATTATAGGTACATTTTAAACAGAAATCATAACTCATTTAACATTTCTCACAAGGCTCACACGGCCTGCCATATCATATCATAAGAAACATCATAACTCATGTATTCAACATATATCATGTCTCAATAACATCCCTTTCTAGGGCATGTCATATCTCATCACCTGCAATTTACGAGATATGTATTGAAAATAAGAAGCCCTGCAGTATGTAGATATCAACTCAGAGAGAATAAGCATATAAACTTAAATGCACTAGAAACATACAATTCAATAGTTAAGTATCACCACATCTCATATCGAGACCTTTCATATCACCATAACATGATTCATTGAACACCCTATCCTTAGGGTTTCAGTTACCTCATTCACTTATCACATGGCAACACCCTATCCTTATATCATGCATGCAGGCAGATTTAAAATTCATAAATATACCAAACTCAAGTCAATTTGGCACATGCATAGCGAATTTACGCAATTGAACATCTTATTGCACAAATTAAAGAAATTTACTTCACATATGAGAATCATACTCAACATTTGTCAATTCTCTAAAATTCTCAAAAAAAAACGTGCACATTAACCCTAATCCTGGTTTGTGCATCACTTAACTCAATTAAGAGTTAATTACATATCACAACACAATTTAATAACAATACTTGAGAATTTCTGGTAATATTTCAGAGAAATGTGCCATTTCATGTAAATATCAATTTACACATATTAACGTCAAAAGATATATGCAATTAGGGTTTTCTTGCATATTTTTATTTATTCATATCAACTTTGAAATCGTACATCTGATAATTTATCAGAAATCATCATTGTCTGGGTTCATACCCAAACCATACCATTTTCAGACATGAATTTCTAATTTCAACTTTCAAATGAGCAATTTAGGTTCCAATGAACCATATAAATCTACTGATTCAATCAGTATTGTTCAAATGCTAAATTTAATCATATAACAACGTCTAGAAGCAGTTTATGAAATAAAAAGTCGGGCGACGCCAAACGCTGCCCAATGCCTGATAACGCCTGTTATCAGTGTAATTCGCGCACATAACTGAAAATATTCAAACGCCTGAGTTTATTAATGATAAATAAATGAAACCCTACTCACCGCATTTTGAACTGTCCGGGTTCATCCGGAATTGCGTCTAAGGCCGGATTCTGGGCGATTTTGGTTGTCTTCTACCTCTGGAATTGTCCTGTTAACGAAGTTGCTGCAAAGGAACAGTACCATACACACGTACTGGTTGGAAGGAACCAAGCTAGCTGCTAGTTGAGGGCTGGGTGGCTGCGGATGCTTGCTCTTTTCTAATAGCTGGAATCAATGGTGGTGATTCATGGTGCTGCTTTCCCCAAGACAGCCCCTGGCCAGACATGCTACAAACAAAAAATGTTTCCCCCCACGTACAGGTAAAAAAAAAGAGCTTAGTTAAGAGCTGAATCTAGGGCTGGGGCTTTGGATTTGAGCACAGACCTCATGGACGGATTCAAGAGCAGCGTTCCGGAGAGTTGGCTGCGCCCAAAAGGGTCTTTGGCCGGCGCCCTGCTGCTGGCCGGCGCAGCACCTGCTGTAGGTCGGTCGCTACTTGCTCCATCAAGTAGGGGCGCCACTAGGGCGAGATAGAGGAGGAAGGAGAAGAGAGGAGGACGACGCCCAAACTGGTCGGAGGTGAAGAGCTCGAGAATCACCCTCAATCGTGCCTATTTCTCCCTCTACTGCTCGGTCAAACACTGGGTTTGGGGCACCGCTTTTGTGGTTCTGTTCTAATGGGAAGAAGAAGATAAAGGAAAAAGGTAGCCGACCCACTAAAGGGGTAAATTACTGGGAAAAATTGCATCTCAAGTCCAAGACTCTTAAAAACGCCATAACTATGGCCTCGGGGGTCCGAATCAAATGATTCTTTTTGCAAAACTTCAAGCACGTAATCCACTACAAACTCAAGGCATGAAATAATGCTAATTGAGGTATTCTCTTACTAACCTAGATGTGGGTTGTAACAATCTCCCTCCCTTATAAGAATTTCGTCTCAAAATTCCTAAAAGAGAAAAGGAAATTGCTACGCATCTCAGACTCAAGCCCCCATGTAGCTTCCTATAGGTTATGATTTCTCCACCAAACCTTCACTAACGGTATCTCGATTCTTGAGCTCCTTGATTTCTTCGATCAACTATCTGTATTGATCCCTCAACATAAGATGCATCTGGTCTGAGTTGAGCAGATTATGGATCCACTATCTTCTCTGTACCAGGATAACACTTCTTCAACATTGATACATGAAATACATCATGTAGACTAGTCAACACAGATGGCAATTCCAACTTATAGGCTATAGGTCCAATCCTTTCAATGACAGGATATAGGCCCATAAACCTAGGAGTCAGTTTACCTCACTTACCAAAACTCAACACTCCCTTCCATGGTGAAACTTTCAGATACACTTCATTACCAATCGGAAACTCAAGATGTTAACGCCTCTTCTCGAAATGACTCTTCTATCTATTCTGAGCAGCTTTCTACTGCTCTCAGCATGTCCTCAAGAGTCTGAGTGGTCTTCTCAGACTGACCATCCGTTGGTGGGTGATAAGTTGTACTGAATCTTAATTTTTATGCCCAAAGCACAAAGCAACTGATTCCAAAACCTGGATGTGAACTTAGGATCTCTATCTGATATAATTGAAACTGGGATACCATACAATCTGACTATTTCATCCAAGTATATCTTAGCCAACTTCAAGACAACAAAGGTTGACTTAATATGAAGAAAGTGAGCAGACTAAATTAATCTATCCACAATCATTCATATAGAGTTACAACCTCTAGGTGTCCTAGGCAACCCTATCACAAAATCCATTGTGATATGTTCCCACTTCCACTCAGGTATAGGAAGAGATTGCAAGGTACCTGTAGGTTTCTGGTGCTCAGCCTTAACCTGCTGATACACACTGCACCTAGTCACATACTCAGCTACATCCTTTGTCATATCAGGTCACCAGTACAACTCCTTGAGATTCATGTACATCTTAGTGTTACCTGGATACATGGCATACATCGATGCATGTGCTTCCTCAAGAATCTATTCTTCCAAATTATTATCTCGAGGTACATGCAACCTGTCATGCTAATACAACAATCCATCAACTGAAAACCTAAACTCTGGTCTTTTCCCCCTGACATGTCATGCATGATCTGTTGCAACTTACTATCACCCTACTGTAGTTCCTTAATCTGATCGTAAAAAGTAGGCTTGACTTGCATCTGTGCAGTCAAACCGCTCTACTCTATCACCCCTAAGTCTATGTTCAACTTCCGCATTTCTACTAGTAGGTCTCTCTTGAAACATGCCATAGAGAATGCATCAGTTGTTGAACTTGATTTCCTGTTGAGGGCATCTGCTACCACATTCACTTTTACAGGATGATAATCTATCATTACATCATAATCCTTAATCAATTCTAATCATCTCCGTTGTCTAAGATTCAGATCCTTCTGGGTAAAGATATATTTCAAACTCTTATGATCTATAAACACCTGGCACGCCTCACCATAAAGATAGTGATGTTGTATCTTAAGAGCATGAATTACATCAGCTAACTTCAGATCATGTAAGGGTAGTACTCCTCATTCTATGCTACTTGCTTCTTGTTACTTATCCTTCTCATTTTGATCATATAGAATAAACATCCCAAAAATTGAAACACACAAGGTAAGAATAGATTATTCCTCATTCTTATTATTATTGCAAGAATTTATTTCATATCGCACTTCACTTATATTATATTTCTTCTTTTGTTCACAACACATTTGTTATATTTCAAATTTATATCTCACTCTTTCTCCAAGTCATTTTCATATTGTGTATCTACCTTCCAGATTAGCTAATTTTAAACCCTGGATTTTATTAGTGCTAGGTTACCTTTCATAGTGCAAATCGTATGATCTTGTTTTATAAAGATACTAGTATTCAAGGTCAAATCACTAGCGACATCCCTTGAACTACTACAACTCTAAACATTCTAGGGTTTGGTCCTTATCAGTAACATTGCATTATTGTGATGTAACTTTACTCCCTTAGTTTGAAATTCAAACTTTGGATCTCATAAGTTTTACTAAATTCTTCCTTATTTTATCATTAGAATTTCCTTTCTCTTTCTTGAACATTCAGATAAATTACATTCTCAATTTTCCTTGCGAGGATTTCATCATTATATTGTGTATCATTATTTCATTTACTTAAACGTCTCTACCATGGTAGTTATGCACCATATATGATTCATTTTCTAATTTACACGTTTCTTCATGTATATCATGTTGTTCTTCCAAAGGCTCTTTATTTCTATATACTTATTGTATACTTAACTCCTTTCTTCTATTTTCTCTTTGCTTTGAAGTACATAAAAGTATTTTACTCCATTCCATGATCCATTCCAAAATTGATTCTTACTATCTTAACCCTTACATATTTTTCTCATATCTTTTCCATATTCTCATATTTAGGGTTCACATAATACAAATCATTAAATTTCATCTGAACCTTATATCGTGTTTCTTTATTTCCAACTAAAGATTTCTCATATGAGGCTTCAACGTTGGGCCTCCGATATCAATTCCATCTACTTCTTAGATGTTCTAATCTTTCTCTTACATTTCAACATCTTAACATATGTACATTCTCACTATGATGCGGGTTTAAATTATCCAGAGTCTATTCTTATTATACTGTTAATAGGAGTCATTAGATCCCAGTAACGCATCCTGCCAGCCGGACCAGGCCGAACATGTAGTCCTGAAGCCAAGAGCTACTCGGGATTAACTAACTCCTATTAATCTCAAACATGTGGAAAGAATATCCACTTAGGGCAAACTGATTTAAACATAACTCCTGGTCTACTTACTACAAGGAATTTAAACAATAAATAAATCATTTCATGACATACAACAACATAAAAGAATCATATTTATTCTACAGATTGAAAATCTAAATTCATACATATAAGAGCATTTCTAGTGATTTCCAATCAAATAAAGAGTTGTATCACATCCTATTTTTAATCTCTTACTCCTACATTAATTTCCGGTTTCCTTAACCCTAAGATTTACAGGGTTTCTCTCTAGCCTATCCTTCCTCTGCATACTTGGCCAGGGCATTCAGAGAAGAATAGACAGAGTAGCTTGATACTGGTCAATCTAAGTACTCAGACACCTGGCCAGGGTATCTAAACACTCAGACCTCCCAGAGCTAAAAACACATCATTTCATATATATCTTAATTATAATTCTATTTTTCGATTCTAATGGTTCCTGACAACTCAACCTAAGCTCTCAACTTGATCCTCGTGACCACATCATCTTCCTACCATCTACAATACTATAATAGAACATTTCCTGTTATAAAATTGCAGTTAGAAGGAAGACACCTAAGTCCTAATCCTATTGGTCTCTTATCGTCCCCTGACCTTGACTTAGAATAACCATGTACTCAACCTATGCTCTGATACCAAGATGTCACACCCCGATCTCACACTAACCACTAATCACGAGATTAGGGCGCGACGGAGGGATTATCACATAAACAAATCACTGAGAACTTTTTCTTTTTATAACCTCGTAATGATATCCGGATTATTGATGTAAACTAAAACATAATAAACTATTGCGGAAGCATTTCAATTAAACTGGCTAGAGAACATAAACAGAGTTTACAACATGTAACATTGTTTAACAGAAAGTAAAACATAACAGTTAATTTACATCTTTTACTCATTCGCCATACATACTCTCTCTCTCCCACACCATGTCCCAAGGACCGAGGGGAAAGGATTAAGAGACCACTATCTAACTAACTACATATACCTTCTACTGACTAGGGTGGTAAGATCCTTCAGATTCCTGGAACTGTCGCTGACCTGAAAATGTTTGAGTAGAGGAGTGAGCCTACTCGCTCAGTGAATAGTTTTTCATTTAACTATCACTAAACAACTCGTCAAGTTTATTATTCAGATTAATATACAAGAAATACTACACTGAGCAGTTCTAAAACAATATAATTGAAATAACAAAGAATGTAAATATTGCATCCAAAGAACAACTACTAGAAGACTATGCTCTAGTCTTCCTTAACTCTTTCATTTATAAGGAACTCTGTGAACCTATATGATCATATTTTAGCTTATGCCCTGATCTATGCAGTGTACTCTGCATAGAGACTCACAGTGCATTATGGCCACACCGTACAAGACTTAGCGACACACCCGGGAAATGCTAAGTCTGACTGCCAGTCCTGTTCTGCTACAGGACCCACGGGCTCTCCGGCCCACAGGCTCTCCGGCCTTCTCTGCACTCACCATGAGTGCTCTGAACTCCTCCTCTAGCCTGAGCACACTGGCGCAGGGAGTCAACACTGGGTTACCACCAGAATTACTCAACTGGTTGGTGTTGGATAACCCTATCAACCCTCATGCCACCAGAATTACTCAACCGGTTGATGTTGGACACGAGTTTCACCCCTAAGGTGCAGACCTCCCAAAGGGGTTCTACGGTGTTCAGGGCACCTAAGTCTAACATTAACATTATAGGTACATTTTAAACAAAAATCATAACTCATTTAACATTTCTCACAAGGCTCACACGGCCTACCATATCATATCATAAGAAACATCATAACTCATGTATTCAACATATATCATGTCTCAGTAACATCCCTTTCTAGGGCATGTCATATCTCATCACCTGCAATTTACGAGATATGTATTGAAAATAAGAAGCCCTGCAGTATGTAGATATCAACTCAGAGAGAACAAGCATATAAAGTTAAATGCACTAGAAACATACATTTCAACAGTTAAGTATCACCACATCTCATATCGAGACCTTTCATATCACCATAACATGATTCATTGAACACCCTATCCTTAGGGTTTCAGTTACCTCATTCACTTATCACATGGAAACACCCTATCCTTATATCATGCATGCAGGAAGATTTAAAATTCATAAATATACCAAACTCAAGTCAATTTGGCACATGCATAGCGAATTTACGCAATTGAACATCTTATTGCACAAATTAAAGAAATTTACTTCACATATGAGAATCATACTCAACATTTGTCAATTCTCTGAAATTCTAAAAAAAAACGTGCACATTAACCCTAATTCTGGTTTGTGCATCACTTAACTCAATTAAGAGTTAGTTACATATCACAACACAATTTAATAACAATACTTGAGAATTTCTGGTAATATTTCAGAGAAATGTGCCATTTCATGTAAATATCAATTTACACATATTAACGTCAAAAGATATATGCAATTAGGGTTTTCTTGCATATTTTTATTTATTCATATCAACTTTGAAATTGTACATCTGATAATTTATCAGAAATCATCATTGTCTGGGTTCATACCCAAACCATACCATTTTCAGACATGAATTTCTAATTTCAACATTCAAATGAGCAATTTAGGTTCCAATGAACCATATAAATCTACTGATTCAATCCATATTGTTCAAATGCTAAATTTAATCATATAACATCGTCTAGAAGCAGTTTATGAAATAAAAAGTCGGGCGACGCCAAACGCTGCCCGACGCCTGATAACGCCTGTTATCAGCGTAATTCGCGCACATAACTGAAAATATTCAAACGCCCGAGTTTATTAATGATAAATAAATGAAACCCTACTCACCGCATTTCGAACTGTCCGAGTTCGTCTGGAATTGCATCTAAGGCCAGATTCTGGGCGATTTTGGTTGTCTTCTACCTCTGGAATTGTCATGTTAATGAATTTGCTGCTAAGGAACAGTACCATACACACGTACTGGTTGGAAGGAACCTAGCTAGCTGCTAGTTGAGGGCTGGGTGGCTGCGGATGCTTGCTCTTTTCTAATAGCTGGAATCAATGGTGGCGATTCATGGTGCTGCTTGCCCCAAGACAGCCCCTGGCCAGACATGCTACAAACAACAAATGTTTCCCCCCACGTACAGGTCAAAAAAAAGAGCTTAGTTAAGAGCTGAATCTAGGGTTGGGGCTTTGGATTTGAGCGCAGACCTCATGGACGGATTCAAGAGCAGCGTTCCGGAGAGTTGGCTGCACCCAAAAGGGTCTTTGGCCGGCGCCCTGCTGCTGGCAAGCGCAGCACCTGCTGTAGGTCGGTTGCTGCTTGCTCCATCAGGTAGGGGCGCCACTAGGGCGAGGTAGAGGAGGAAGGAGAAGAGAGGAGGACGACGCCCAAACTGGTTGGAGGTGAAGAGCTCGAGAATCGCCCTCAATCGTGCCTATTTCTCCCTCTACTGCTCGGTCGAACACTGGGTTTGGGGCACCACTTTTGCGGTTCTGTTCTAACGGGAAGAAGAAGATAAAGGAAAAAGGTAGCCGACCCACTAAAGGGGTAAATTACTGGGAAAAATTGCATCTCAAGTCCAAGACTCTTAAAAACGCCATAACTATGGCCTCGGGGGTCCGAATCAAATGATTCTTTTTGCAAAACTTCAAGCACGTAATCCACTACAAACTCAAGGCATGAAATCATGCTAATTGAGGTATTCTCTTACTAACCTAGATGTGGGTTGTAACACAATGTCACTTATTTGTGTTGGAATTGCATTCACGGTAGTGGTTCCACTCCACAAAATATCAACCTTGTAGATTTAAATGGGTTCATCCCTCGTTTATTGGTGATGGGTTGGATGATAATCCTAACAAAGATGAGGATTTTTGTTGTGCAATTTTATTCTCAAGAATCTTCACGTGTCTAATGATCTCATCCACCTTTCTAAAGAGTTGAACTAGTGCATCCTAGAGAACAAGGCCTTGTTGAAAGAATTATTAACTTTTCATTATCTAAGTGAATACATGCCACTAACAAGGATTCCAAGTTTAGCTTATAGCATAATGTGCATTTAGTTGGCTTATAGAATAATAATTCCATGTCTCTCAACAATTGTAACATCCCCAAGTTTTTTGAATTCTTGATCTAATTCAAAATTATTGATGTGAGGATATGAGATTAAGATGATTATAGGAGATTGGTTGATTAATATGCACCCTAGACCAAGTTTAGGTATTTAGTGCATATAAATGAAGTAAATTGGGTACATAAACTAATATAAGGCTTAAATTGAGAAATCATGATGGGTTAATCCTAAATTACTTAATAAAGAAAACAATAAAGCTTGTGGACCTTTCGGAAGGACAATGTATGAAATGTGGGCCTTAGGATCCCGTTCAAGCCCAATTGAACTATTAGTGGGGAAAATAGATCAATTGAGATATATGCTAAAGAACTTGGAAATTCATGTGAAATAATGATGCCAATAATATTGGGATATGATTGGTAAACTAATTAGGAGATATGAGTAAGATTCATAAGATTCAAAAGTAATTAATGACCTAGATAACTAAATGAGTAATCATCTACTACGTTCTTGGATTACAAGTTTCAAATTTTAAATAAACCTAATTTGACATCATATGATGGTTAAAATGGGATAACTAAAAGTTTTGAGATAATTACATCACTGTGTGTGACCTAGGTTGTTAAATTAAATAGATACTTTAAGAGAAAGGAAAGGGTATTCTTCATAACCTTTCATGTACATTAGAGGATTTATTTATTTTGAATTAGGATTATCCTTTTCATACCTAAAGTCTGGAGAAACAAGGACTATAGGGTGAATAAGATTTGGCTTTCGATCCCATCTACTAATTGTCAATTCAATATCTGTATTCAGAGTCTAGATGGACCTCGACTTGAATATTTGGGTGAGGGGACTTGCACAGTAAAAGAGGCTCCATCTCCTTGGACTCCTTCACTTTAGTTTTTCTCATGACTATCTCATAACAATGCCATCACCTTTGGGAGAAAAACCCAAACTCTTCAAACCCTCATATTGGCATTATCATCTAAAAACAAGACAATGCCCAATATTAGAGAAACCAGGATTCTATGGATGGCCATAGTCATCTCAACCCTAGACCATGTATCTATATAAGGCCATCTATATCCTCTCCAATATGACATGATCTCATTACAACCTCTATCATTGTATCATCTACTATGTTGACTTCTCCACTTCCTTCCTTTTGTTCATCTAGTCCAACGATTTCTCTATGTCTACTCAACCATCACTAGTCATCACAAAGGTTCTAAGCAAGTATGAGTGCCTTTGAGGAGTGACCAGAAGTTTTATACCTATCAATGACAATTGGGAGTACAGGGTCAACCTTGGTTTGACCTCCCTAATGGCTCAATAGAGCCTCATTTTCTGGAAGATTAAGAGGAAGGGAAAGAAGATGAAGCCATGCAGAATTACCTCCCTACCCATGTATCAGACATTTTTAGGTAAGGAAGTTATTGTCCTTTCTTTTTCCTTGGCCACACTAGAGTTGGGTTCCAAGATGGCATGAGCAATTGGTTCAGTATCGACCATGTGGATGAAGTAGAAAAGTTTAAAATTGTTTATGTGTCACCGTATGATTGTCCAATATGTGATATATTTATATTAAAATTAGAAAATGAACCATATCTCAGATAGTAGAAAAATTATATATCAAATTGATTAAAAAATATGTAGATTCCAAACAATATAATTCCATGCATAACTCTACTTGTAGTTCAAAAATTATAGTTAAGGCATGAATACAAGGTGATGTACGCATGTAAACCTCAAATATGATGAATAACATGTGATATAATATGATGTTTTTGAAGTATGAGATCCCAAGATCTTAGGATGATAACGATTTATATTAGGGTTTCTATAGTCTTACACAACATACATGAGAATTGAGTTTAGAGACATAATCCTAATATCCACTCTACACTAAGAACCATATATCTAGGCCTACACATGACCATGAAAAGCATCATATGGATAAAGGGTGATACCCTAGTTTTAAACATACTTTCATATCATCTTGACCACTTGGATCTAAAGTATGCTTGATTTCTTGTACATACAACTTAAATTACTAGAAGTGCAACTGCATGATGTCTTTAGTGAAGGTATGTGGTTATCTTATGAATATTCTCATATATCAACTTTGGATGATTGTTGATGATTTCTCAGCAATTGAAAAATAAACTATTTATATTCCTACTTAATTCTAGTTTAATATATGATTCTTATGTGTATCATGTAAAGAAACACTAAGATATTCTAAACCCATGGTTAGACCCACCACGGGGTAGTTCACATTTGTCCAACAATGAATAGAGAAGTGATTGCACCCGAGGTGAAATGACAAGCATGGGTCAGATTATCTAAATGAAAATAGAAGTTCATATGTAAACTTTTTGACTATTAAATACATATATATATATATATATGTATGTACATGGACACTTTGTATGAACCCAGCTTCAACGTATAGAAAAATATTGATTTGTACTTTGTTTGTCTACATTATAGCTAGCTGGCTTACATGAGCATGTGATGACTTGAAGATTTGGATAAATACATTGAGTTTCATAAAGTTAATGTCACAAGGATGGTTAGATTGATGCTGATATCTCTCAATGTAGTACTCTCTCTCTCTCTTTGTTAGTTTCTACTTTACTTAGATAGTTGTCTTGAACTCTTTTGAGGAGGAATATTTCATTCTTTTGAATCAAATAAGTATATGAAATAAACTTATTTGTTATTATTTGTTATGTTTTAAGTTTGAATCTTATAAAAGTGAGATTATGATACTTATTTATATGATATGAATTAATTGGTGGATAACAAAGGGAGGGGGTCATGACAATTAGTATCCAAACATAGACTTATCAAATAGTTTATATAATTAATATATTCATGTGATCCTTAGAGACATAAGGTATAAGACTCCTAACCTAGCTTAATTTTTAAATATGTTTTACTTTGTATAATGAGATTCTTAAACCTTAATCAAATATCTTGATATGTTTTGACATCATGTGACATGCTTGTATTTTCATTTTGGTCCAATTTGATTAATGTTTGATCTATCTTGCAATAATATGTGTACATTTTGGACTAGTTTGCAAATTACCCATAAGTGAGTGATAACTTGCAAAATGTCATAGGTAGAGAGTTCTTCTTGTACTTAGGCACCATGAGAGCGAATATTGGGACATGGAGCGCTTTGTTTGGATGATGTTTGTTGATGGTGTTCTAGGGTTTGCTAAGTGGAAGTGGTGGTGTAGCTAGGGTTTGAGTGTTGCTACCACTACCTCATTCTTGGATGATGGTAATGACCGCAACACCTTCTCTAAATCTTGTTGTTTCAACCAAAACAACCTAGAGGTTGAAACATATATTTTTCCATTACTATTCATGAGCTTGCTAGGAAATTAGGGTTTTGGTTCGAAACACAGTATGTGTGAAGTGTTGCGACATGATGACATTAATAGAGACCATGGAGGTTGCTACACCTTCTAATAAACATAGACCTTTTGTATTTTTGCATGTGAGAAGATAAAATTAGTTTCTTGAAGGGAATGTATCCTTAGACGATCTCTTATGGCGACACCTCATAATCACTTTCTCTCTCTTCCTTAGGATATATATCCCCTTTTCTTCCCTTGTGTGAGAATTTTCAACTTCATCTTCTTCTTCCTTATGCGTGACCAACTGTGGAGCTTCAAGAGCAAGGAGGGGAAGATCTTGAAGCATGGGTGGCCAATCCACCTTGCATGTTGATGATCTAGTACTAGATCAACTCCTTTGTGGTGATTTCTTGGAGATTTTTTTCTCTTGGTAACTGACTCAAACTTTTGATCACATCTCCCCTCTATTCTTCATCTCCTTCTTCCTCCTTCTTGACCATGAGAGATGTGGGTGATCCATGGTGACTTTTCTTGGGGATCTCTTCTTCACACGGGTCCAAGCTCATGTTTTCACATGAGTTTTCTTCATCTTCTTCCTGGTTCGACATAGGGTTTGAGTTTTTCATTCCCTGAGTTCTCCTTGATCATTGCATTTCTTTATCTTTTGAAGGGATCTTGTGGTTGAAGTACTGAATCAAGTTTGGGCTTCTTTCTCTTTCTTGAAGCTTGAGATCTTGGAGTCTTAGATCATCCATAATAGGCAGGTTATATAACTTCTTCCTCATCTATTATGTGCATCCTAAAACTGGTCATATGTTGTTCGTATGTTTCTATTCCAGATCTTAAAATATGTTCTTTTGGTAGAGAAAGTGATGACAGTTAATGTTGAACCATGTAATATCTTTAAAATGACTTACACTTCTAATAAACCCTGAAATCATTATATGAAACTTGTGATTTGTAGTAAAACACCTATTTTCCTGTTGAGACCCCATTTTATCTTTAGGGATTTTGAGATAGTTGAGAAATGGATGATAATCTCTTGTTCTTGTTTATGGAACTGTTCCATTTTGTTTATGATCCATTCATCTAGTATAAATGATGATTTTGATGATAGTTACATGCATTTCAAACCTAATTCTACACCCTGAATCATGATCTTCAAGATGATCTTGTTCAAGGGTTTGAAGAACACCCTTGTGTAGAGTTTTTGTGCTCGTTGACATTTTGTGTTTGCTAATATTCCACATGTTATGACCATGATGGTAGCAATCAAGACCTCATGATGGTCATAACATCATGTTGAATGAGGTTGCAACATCTAGGGTGAAGGGTGTTTGTGGCCATGTATATAAAAGTGGTCGAAACACTTATATGTCTTGGAGGTAGTGACCATATGGAAGTGTACTGATCACCACTCTTATGTATAGGGTCAAAATAGGTTATGATTTGGTCAAAACCATGCCTCGTTTTGCACTCAAGACATTATATAGTTGAGGTCAAAACACCTATGGTAGGAGGAGGTTGAAACACCTATGGTAGGTTGAGGTCGGAACACTAAATTCTTGAGGTCAAAACACTATGTCTTTTAGGGATGGAACCTTGTTCTTGTTGTAGCTGATACACCTAGGGCTGGTGGAGATAGAAACACTCTAATGTATTGGGTCGAAACAATATATATGTTGTGGACATGACACATTGAATGTTTCTAGGTCGCTACACCTGGTAATGAGTGGTCGTAACACATGTATGGTGAAGGGTCGATACACCTATACTCATATATGTGTATATGGTCAATACATAGTGTAATTATCTATATAAGATGATGTGACTTTAAAAGGTAAATCATTAACTATAGTTATTGACTCTAAAACTCTCTAATAATATGGGAGGTGATGGAATTAGGGTTTATAAGTTGAGTGATGTTATGAAACCCAATTTGAATACATTTGAACTGTAACCCTAATCCAATGTTTATGTGATGTATGTTCTTACTTTACTTGAATATTCTTGTTCTATAATAGGCTTTTCTCTCCCCTGTGTATGTATCTCTAACTTTGTAGGTGAAATGAATGTGCATAACTATGAGAATGCCCTAGAGAACCTTGTACAATATGGGTGGTGATTATAAGCATACATCATTGTTGAGATATATTGTGATATTAATTGCATGAGTTTTATTTGATATGAACCTAATGATATTTTGAGTGCCTTAAGCACAGTTTGAGAGAAAAATCCTCCAGAGATGGAATTGAGGGGGTTGATAACCCCATATTAATGGGTTATTGATGACTTTTTAATGTGTGTGATACAAGTGTCTTGTGGTGATGAGACAAGTTCTCACCTTCTATGTTTTATTACTTTTAAAGTTGTACCTTACCATTAATTTTATTGAATCTACTTAGGGTTAATACGTTATAACTTAATTGATGCATTAAAAGATACCCAATTGGAATATCTAATCAAGTGAGATCTTAATCATGTAGTTTCCATGTACCATAGATCCATCTTCAACGTCAGTATCTAGCTGGATGGTGAAATGAGTAACTCTCATGGGAAACTCAGAGTGCATATTGTTGAATATGTAGGGTGAAAGTGATATATTTCCTTGTGTCCTTAAATTGTTGAAATACAGGTATATAGTTTATTATTGAACGGCCATGAGTGAGCCAGTTGTCTAGTGTTGTGCCATGTACCAATTATGACTAGTTGTTTACAAGACCATAGCTTTGACTACGAGTTGCTATCTCTACAGGACTGTAGCTTTGACTATGATTGATAGATCTATAGGATTGTAGCTTTGACCACAAGTTATTGTCTTTAGCACTATGACTATATGTCACTGCATTGCAGACTTGAATTGACCAAGTAGTTCTAGTGATGATCATGGAGTCTGGTTCTTCCATTGATCTTATATGGTATATATTTCAACTTAGCAGTCGTCAGTTGGATTTGAGTTGTACGCCTCAAATCCATAGGGCATAAAAATGGTTAAACAGTTGTGTAGTATATTTGTTTAGGGTCAAACAAGAATCACATTGGATGAACCCATGCCTTATCTTTGTATTCATTTCTTAAATTATAATGTGGTAAAAGAAATCAATTGGTATACATGTTCTTCAAACTCCTTCTAAATGTATAAGATGTTCAATAGCTAAATTGTAATTCCTCAAACAGCTCAAATAGTATACTTGTTTTATTTAATGCTCTTTTACATTACTGTGGTTATAATAGACGTTGGTGAGGAGGTATATCTCTTTTTGGGATGTTTGGTCTCACTCTATGGGTTCCACAACTTTTTCGGTGGTTGTGGATGAGGGGATCAAGGTTGTGGATTAGGTTCTAAGTAGCAAGGAGAACAGTAACTACTAGAGGTTTCATATACTTCTAGTTAGAGATTAATAGTAGAAGTCCAATGTGGCGTCCATGTACTCTCAGGTCATTGGGGAGATTTTGTGTTTGGTATAACGACATGTAGATTTTGGTTTTATGCCATGTTGAATATATATGGCATGCATACATATAAACAGGTTGTGATATATAATAGTTGTGGCTTGATAGCCTTGAATTATGAGATGTAAAATTTTTGGAATATAATGAATATAGATGGCATGAGTAAAGGGTTGTTTATAAAACACTTTTACTTGAGATACTTGTTTACAAATGGTTTTAATTTACCCTATTTGTGGTAATATTGTAAGTGGTGATAATTCTGCATTTTGTTTTGAGTAATCTTGTTTTATGTGTTAAAGGGTGTCACATAAGGGAATTATTAGGGCATTGTTTATATACAATGGCATCTAGAAAGGATCACAATCAGGGGGCTAGTAAAATTTTCCTTTGCTCTACTAGTTGGTGAACGAGGACTCCTAGGCCCTTGTGAATCCCAATAGGACAAGTTAAAGTATTTTCCCAAACTAATATACCTATAGGTCACTCATTTTAAAAATCATCCTCTGTCATCTATTTTCTTTCTTAACCCTAGGATTCACTTCTCTCCTTACCTTGATTTACGGTTTCAGGAATAATTAAGGCTTCCTGTACCAATGAAAATAGATAAAATTAAATTAGAGAAATAGATATGAAATATGTGACTTGAAACTTATGTCCTTTTAGCAAGGGTAAACCCTAGAAATACCTCGGTATGGGTTGGAATATACTAATTATTCAGGAAGGATTTGGCTCAAGATAACCTAGTCAGTTAGGAAAACCTATATGGGTTAATGGAAAGATAAAACCTTAAGATGTACAAGTTAACCCTTAAGCCTAATAAAAATCCCTAATTTTGGGTATAGATAAAAAATAAATGAAATTAAATAATACCCTTATCCAAACAAACCCTAAGTAGGGACAAAGGAAAGAGAAAATGCAAATGCGTTTGGTAAATTTTGGGTACCACAATTTAGATATCAGTAGTTTCCCATGAAGTAAAGTATGTAATATACTAGCACTCATGGATGCATGGTACACATGAAGTGTTTGTCATATATATATATATATATATATATATATATATATATATATATATATATATATATATATATATATATATATATATATATATATATATATATATATATATATATATATATATATATATATATATATATATATATATATATATATATATATATATATATATATATATATATAACATAGGTATACACTAGTTACATAAGAATAAAGACAAGACCCCCAATTTTCCTATAGGGATGGTGTCCAAACATAGGGAGGGTCAACCATAAAATAGGAAAAGACCTACAGAGGAAGCATAAACCTAAACCCATTAGGTTAGGTTGTGGCTAGAGATCCTAATCTCCTTCTCAAAACCAAGAAGGCACCCTAGGTTAGGACCTCCTACAAAATAATGAGTTCAAAAACCTTGTGTTGGGATTTAAAAATTTTAGGTAACTTTTTTTGTCTAAAAGGGACATAAAGCTTGAAGTATTAGGTAGGGAAGGATACAAGGTATAAAACTCCTTACCCCTACCTATTCATAATAATTTGTCCTTCATAATATAAAAATGATTACATCATATTAAATGTGAAAATCTTTGTGAGAGAAATCTCGAGGTAAATATGTTATGACAAGTAAATTACAATGAAAGAAATAAAATAACAATGTCATGTCTAAGGTGTGTAAGACCTACTTCCATCGGCTATACATAAGAAGGGTGTGCATTTTCCTTAATTCAATAGAGTATAGATATACAAGAATGAACATTTTAGTTATATAAATATGAAATAAAATGTGTAATTTAAGTTAACACCTTGAAGGGAAAATTATGAAATGCATCTAAGTTATAAACTCTCTTGGTTCAAGATGGGTCATTGGACATATAAATATAATGATGCTAGATATCCTTAATCTAAAAGAAGTTGTAAGTGACGATTAGAAATAAAGTAACAACATTTGAGTAAACTCTAGGAAGGGTAGATCCCTATGTCAACCCTAGGCTCAATTAGGGATTCTTAAAGGTACATGGGACCCAAGGGGTTAGGAGGTGATCATACCCTGAATACATAAGGCCCATGGGGTCAAGAGAAAGCCTTCCATGTGTAAATAAAGCCCATGGGGTTAGGATAATTGCCACCTCTATAAGTACATTATGCCTAAGGAGTCAATGGGAAAGGCACTTAAGCACATAAGACCCTTTGGGGGAAGAGGAGATCACTCCTAAGGTACCTATACCCCTAGAGACATTAGGGGAATAGCTAAGGATAATGAATACAAGAGATGTAGATATAAGGAATGCACGAATTTATGCATTATGGTTGAAATATAATTACAGGGTAAGTTGTGCATAACCTCAAGAGCTGTGAGAAAAGCACATGTCGCTTGGGTTTATGAAATTTAAAGAAACTCGTGGAGTTAAAATGCATTCATGGTTTAAAGTCATTGTTGAGGATAACCCAACATGAAATTTGAAATTAGAAGGTAATATATGGATGCACCGTCTCTATACATAGGAATATGGTGATCTTTGTACTTGGAATGCAACCAAATATTTATCTCATCTTAATCTGAGTGTGAGAGATTGGGCAGTCACATGTGATACATCTAATTGATATATGAGAATCAATGCACGAAGTTGAAATTATTGACATGATACAGGGTATAAAGGTGTCACCTCACCATGTCATGCATATAGATGAATAAAAATTGATATGATTGATACCTAGGTGAAAATGTAATTACCAAGTGAAAATAAATATCCAGGTGATAATAGCATGACATGAATGAAGATGTGGGAGTACTCTGGTAATAAATTTAGGTCCCAACCTCAATTATAGAGATAATTTTCACACACATGAAATTTAGTAACTAAAACCTAGCTGAAACCTATCCTAGGGAAGCTTCTAGCCCTAATGCATGAGGTTAAAATTAATTGTCATTCACCTTAACCCAATTGGGCTTGATTTGGGGACAAATTTTGTTTTAAGATGGGATGAATGTAATGTCCTTAACATTTGAGAATTCCAGATCTAGTTTAGAAACATGATTTGAAGATATAAGAGGACTAATAAAGATGATAATAAGACTTTGGTTGATGAATTGGAACCCTAGACCTAGCACATGACTTAAGTGCATATAAATGTAGTAATATTATGAAAATAAACTACGGTGAAGGTTCAATTGAGATATTATGATGGGTCAAGCTTAATTTCGTAATTAAGAAAATGATAAAGCTTATGGACCATTTGGAAGGCCAAGGTATGAAGTAGGGGCCTTAGGATCCAATTCAAGCCCAATAGGACAATTTGTGGGGTAGATTGTTCCATCAGGATATATGCTAAATAAATTAGAAATTTATGCATAATTTTGATGCTAATATTATTGGGAGATGATTGGTAAACTATTTAGGAGATAATGACCAATATATAATAAGATTTTAAAGTAATTATCACCTAGATAATTACATAAGTAATTCTCCAACCCCTACTTTGATTCCTAGTTTCAAGTATCAAACAAAAATAATTTGACATAATACTTGGTCCAACATGAGATATTGGTTAAACAAGGATAAATTCAAGTTTTGACATAATTACATGATTATATGCGACATGTGTAGTTAAATTAAATGTATACTTGAAGAGCAAGGAAAGAGTACATTTAATACCTCTCTTGACCCCAACCTTGGCTAGATCTGAGATAAGGATAATGTGAAAGTAACCTAAATATTGACACTATTTGGATAATCCTAGATATGTATAGGATCTTTAGAAGTATTGTGACATTTCAAATAAAGTGGATGATTCATTTAACTTGAATCATGATTATTATTGTCACACCTGAAGTCTGGATAAACTAGGACTATAGGGTGACATGGTATGTGGCTTTAGATCCTATTATGATGGGACAACCACACCTCGGGTCCATACAGACATGGAATCATGGACTTGGGCAAGGGGGCACACCAAGAGATCATCTCTCTCACCCATTTGTCTATCATCACACAAGTACATGAGACTCCATCTCCTTGGACTCCTTCCTACCTCAATTTCCCTCATTGCCACTAGATAATAATAGCACTATCTTTTTGAAATAAATTCAAACTCAATAAACCCTCGCATTTGCATTATCGTCTCAAAATGGGATATTACCAATTTTGGAGAGACAGGGATTCTATGGTGGACCACGATTGTTTCACCCCTAGACCATGTACCTTTAATAGGCCATCAATAGCCTCTCCAAGATGATGGGATCTCAATACAACCTTTGGTCTCATCTCATCAATTGTGGCAACTTATCCTCCTCCTTCCTCATGTTTTTCTAGTCTAGTGACTACTCCCTATCGCCTCAGCAATCACTGACCATTACGAAGGGACTGGACAAGTCTGTAGGGCCTCACAAAAATGATTAGAAGTTTTACCCTTTATCAACAGTCAGGAGTAGAGGGTCAACCTTGGGCTAACCTCCTCCATAGCTCAATAGAGCTTCATTTTCATGCAAAAGAAGAGGTCACGAAAGAAGTCAAATTTAGGAAGAATTACCTCCATGCCCCTGGAGCAGATGTTTTGGGGTAAGGGCAATATTATCCTTTCGTTTTGTATTACATGAACATGAGCAGGGTGTTAAGATGGCATGAGCCCACTGACTCGTGCATGGACCCATGACGAAGTATATCAATTTATAATTATTTATGTTTAATTCTCTAATTGACCACAATAAATATATAAAATGAATGGTATATTAGATAATACTATAATTTTATACCAAAATGATCAAAATAAGATGTAGAATCCAAAGAAATAATTTCAATGCTCAATTTTGATTGTAATTAAAAAGTATAGTTATAAATACATGTAAACCTTAGATTTGATTAATAACATGTGGAATATATTAAATATGTGCATCTAGTGGTATAATATAAAATTTTTGAAAAATAATGAGATCTCAAGATATTAGGATGATATTGATGTATTATGATTTCTAAATTCATTAGACCACATGTAAGAGAATTAGGGTTTAGATACGTAACCCTACTATCCACTCTAGACCAGGGACCGCATATCAAGACCTAGAATTGACTATCATTAGTATCGTATGGATACATAGTGACACCCTAGTTCTAATTATACTTCTAGATCATGTTGATTACTTGGATGTACAATATGCTTGATTTCTTGGACATACAACTTAATGTACTTGAGGTGTAACTAAATGATGTATTAAGTGAATGTACAGGGTTATCATATGAATAATTGCATATACCAACTTCTGACAATTGTTGATGATTTTTTTATGATTGATGAATAAACTACTTGGATGTTTATTTAATTCCATTTAAATATATAATTCCTATGTGTATCATATAATGAAACAATAAAATATTATGAACTTAGGGTTAGACCTATTAAGGGGTAGTTCACATAAGTCCAACGATGGATAGAGAAGTGATTGCACCTAAGTGGCATGATAATCATGGGTTATATGATTTAAAAGAAAATACAAGGTCAGATGTGCAACTTTGTAATTGTTGAATATATATATATATATATATATATATATATATATATATATATATATATATATTTACAAGAAAACGTTTGTATGCACCCACGTATAGAGCATAGAAATATATTGGTTTGTGCTTTATTTGTCAGCATTTTAGGTAGCATGCTTACATGAGGACATTATGACTTGGGGATTCATATGAATACATTGAAGTTCAAAGTTTAATGTTACAAGGAGTATTAGATAGATAATAACCTCTCTCCATGCAATACTCTCTCTTTGTGTAGTTTTTCTTTTTCTTAGAAACTTGATGTAAACTCCTTTTATGAGGAATATCGCATTCTTTTGTATCAAATAAGTTAATAAAATGAAATTATATGTTATTTATTAAGTATGAATCCTATAAAAATGGGATTATGGTACTTCTCCTTATGATCTGCCTTCAATGGTGTGTAACTAGGGGAGGCCTGGTCCAGTTCCTTCCTCTGCCTCTGCAACTTCTCCTACTTATGGTAGTGGACAAATTTGTGGTTGGATGTTGGTCCAGCCTACTATGAGGATCCTGTATCCCATCACCATCTTTCTCCTAGGGGGTCCCGTGGTTCCTATGATGCCGCATTTCCCGGTCCTTTTCTTTGAGTGCTTCAACCCAGATTCGCTACCAAAAAGTGGATAAGATGGCTGCACTCCAGCTCACTCCACCTATAGCAGATACATGTCCACAAATTTGTCCTCTACCATAAGCAGGAGTAGTTGTAGAGGCAGAGGAAAGAACTGGACCAGGACAAAAACATTCACATACAATAGGTATTTCCTAGATGAGTAGAGATCTTGTTCATTCTCCGCATAATGATGTTCATCTTGGCATCCAAAATGCCTATGGTATCAACTGTATGGGTTCCTACATGTTTATGATGGGAGGAATATGAAATGGTGGTACCATTTCTTATGTCCCACTGGATTTGGTTGAATGATATATTTTTAGTGATGTCATGTGCTTCCTTTGGCATCATAATCAGAAGGGATCCGCTAGCAAATTATATTCTTTGTCACCACTTGACTCATGTTTGAAAGTGGTCCAGTTTTGAAAATTTGCATTAGAAGTTATTTCTCAAGTCCATGATGAGGACATAAGTGTTGCATGTCTTTTAACCACTGTCATGCATCTTATAAGGATTCTCCAACCTTATGAGAGAAATTTGTGAGCTTTCTTCTTAATTGAGAAGTCCTGCTAATTGGACAAAATATAGAGGGGAACTCCTTCAGTAAGTCATCCATGTGATAATACATCCATGAGGCAATGAACTCATTCATACATTTTCTTTATCCCATAGAGTAAATGGGAACGAGAAAACCCTTCACCCGGTACCCATTAATAACAGAAGTATGCATCAGCTCTTAAGATTCTACCATATGGAGGTTTTCACCCTCCATGGCAGTGCCCTCAAAATGATTTTTTGTACCATATGTATGATCTCAAGATTGAAATTATCTACCTAAATAGATGGATAGGTAATTGCCGCATTTCTATTGGTAGCATCTAGAACTGTGAATTATTTCAAAAGTTGAGTCTTTGTCACTTCTTTTAGCTCTCTCTTAACTAAGGAGAGCTATTCCTACAAAGAGGGGGAAATTTAGCAAATATGAAATGAAACAAGTGGAAATGAATAAGTTTAGAATGGTAATAATGGTTGAATTTAATAATATATTTATTTAAACATATGAATGGATATCGTGGTCTGAATTAACCTAGTCTTCTTTACTCACTTGAGTTTCTACTCTAATAGATAGAAAGTTCCCCAACAATGATGTTGAAAACTTAGTAACCTCTCACCCAACATAATTATTTTTGTCAATTAGATCAAATAGTTATAGTGGACTATCCTTACTCTTCTAACCCCCTCTCTACATGTATCGAACATCATAAACATATGTTAATGATGTACATCCATTAATATACACATAAAACACATATCCATCACTACTTAAGAGAAAAACACACATTCACCCTATGAATAATAATTATTTGACATGAAATAATGTGGAGGCTACTCCACCATATCTAATAGATTAGAAACTACTCGTCCATATTCATGATTTGTAGGAAACAAACACATATAACAATGGATTTCATGAAACAATATCAACTATAAACCTAAAACGAAAGGAGTGGAAACCTCCTGGACCCATTGTGATGGTCTGGAGTATCTTTTAGAGCATTTTGAGAGAATCGCACGAGTTCTCCTTTAGAAATGGATGAGAATAGAACTCCACGTGGAAGGGATGTGTCATTCCTTCGATAAACAGGAATCACTCTCACTTTCCTTCTTCCACCTCCAGATCTTGGTTCTCGTTCCTCCTCCACTCCCTGAATGGCCACCCTCATAAATGGCTTTAAAATGATGTGGATAGGTTTCCCGGACGGCTGACCCATTGTTTTTATATGTTAAACCATTAATTAATTCTGGAAACTACCCAACACACACGTTTACCTCATAATTCTCAATTAAACGATGAAAATTGTTGATTTCTGCATGTTTAGTGAAATAGTCGGCAAGATACATGGCCTGTAATAATACAACATGGGGTGCAACTTCTGTGTCAGTATTGCATTTGTTACGTGGTGAATCATGATGATAGGAAATGATAGTAAACAAAAATCTTTTTTTTGTTTGTAATGGTGAAAAGGAATCATGGTGAATCTATGGTGAATCCACAGTGAATTTGTGTCTATTGTCCCCATGAAAAAGAATGGTCAAATCATGATAAAAGAAGTTTCTTTCAAAACTCCAATGCTTATTTAGACAAATATGCAAAAAAACGTTCTAATGAAAATGATTCTTACTTGTGTAGAGTGTTTTGTATAAAAAAAATCCCTCTCCATCACTATAACAATGTAACAAACAATATTTTAAAAAAAAATTACCACCACCGTATGTATCACCATACACATATTACCAAATAACACATTTTAACAATTTTCCCATCATCATCACCGACCTCATCCCTATCACTATCATTTTATCACTACATACCAAACGAAGCCTAAATGTCAACAATAAAGAGAGTTGGCATGTAATATCTCGACAAGACATGTAATGGTACAACACATGTTGTTTCTAAATATGGTCATGTACTTTCAGCTTCTTCTCTTGGTTTGCTGGCAAGTTACACACAATGTAACTGATGCAGCCATGTATTATTTCGATTAAACTCAAATATTAACCAATGTTTATGGAATTGGTGTCTTTTGCTACATCTAATCTTGTGCCTTCTCAAGTGAGAGACGTGATGGAATCAAACTACATGCGATTAAAACCATGACAGAATCAAATAACAACAAAAGGTCATTGAGCATAATTTGATGTCCAAACATGATAAACTCAGACAATAAGCGCTTAATTAAGAAGATAAAATACAACATAAAATGGGCTTATCAACCACGCCGTATGTGAACTACAAGAGCTTACAGAAATAAGAAAAGCGACATTGATATTCTGAATTAATACATTGAATGAAAATAATACAGAAACGCCATTGGTAGTGTGTTGCGCGTCCATATGACCGACCACACACACAATGGCCTGACGAAAATTGAATGGTTGTACATATTTATGTACTCTAGATGAGATTCAAACAAAAATATGACTGTGAAATGTTGCGCGTCTACATAACAAACCACGCAATCAATGACTTCTTTGGAGTTGAATTGCCTGAAGTTGACTGGCTGTAAATGAAGAAGGGACTTTGAATATTCTCCAACAACCGGAATTGCAAGTTAATTTCCTCCATATCACACACAAGCCATCCTTGGACGACTAGCAAGAGCTTGACTAATCTTCTACTTTTATGAGTCATAGTCAATGCCACCGACTCAGTACAAAAGACAGGAGAGGGCATTTTCTTTATCATTTCAGTGGAGTGAATTATGCATGGCTCCGAATTGGTCGATTTCAAGAAATTTGTAATTTAATTGCCGGTCTCATTCCTAATGGTCCAAAAGACAATACCATGACCCGCACGCGTAATAGCTCCGTCTCCCGGCCCAACTGCCAAATGATTCACGGACCACGGTGAGTTTATTTTGTTTGTCGCAGTCCAGAAAGTCACTATTCGTGCTATGTAAGTTAACCATTATGTGAGAAAAGTTCGGCACTTGGTGCATCATATTGCTGCTCAGTGCCGAGGACTTCACTCGAGCATTATTTAAAGAAAAATTCTTACCATAATCAGTCAGAGAAAACGCGCATTGTAGCGCTTATTGAGATATACCTACTGACAGCTGATATGCTGCATGCCCATGCAGAAGTACCCCAGTAATACCCTGCTTTCTCACAGAATCTTAAAAGCGTTGTTTGAATTTTCACTTGCTGTGTTAATCTTAAAGTTCCCTCCGTTATTTCCTTAGAATCATAGTATAGCTCTGTTACCTCCCTCTTTCTTCAAAAGTCTATATTTCTTCACAAATATGTGAGTATTATACGTTTTTTAATTAAATTTTCTTATCTCTATTATTACTAATGTTGTAATATTGTTTGTATCTATTAATACAAATGCATTGACCACCTGGAAAGATGCATTAATCATTCCTTATCAAGTCTTTTGTACCTTAATATTGATCCCCTTTGGTAATTATTTTTATTAAATACTAGAATCCTGCAAACTCCATTCTCTTTATAGTTATGAACTTATCTACATATTAATTTTATAGTTCAAAATCACTAGTAAGTTAGTTCACTCTTCCATGTCATTAAAAAAGTAACTTTCTTAATTCAATATAGTATGTAAGTTTTTTGTTGTCATACAGTACTAGCACAGAATACAATAATCAAATATTGCACATGTTGTATTTTACACAACAGAACAACTTCCAAACTTTTCTTATATATACAAACACGTAACTTTCTCAGTATACATACTAACACACAATACAATACTCAGATATTGTACACATTTTCTTTACACAATATTACAACTTTAATCATATATTATTATTATCTTTTTAATTCATCGCCTTATACAAATGGATTTTATTGACTTAAATAACTCCTATTCAACTTTCAATGAAGATTATGCTCTCATTCAAGTCATTGTTGGTGTTGATCCAAAAATGTCTTAAAGATGAAAATTGACTTGTTATTTGATTAAATCAAAAGCTAGAGATGTTTACACAAAATATACGGACAATTGTGGTTTTGGTGTTATAACAAAGCAATCTACTAAGGAATGTGGTGATGAGTTTATTCAAAGAACAACATTTGCATGTGCCAAGGCAGGTCCACACCCTAAAGTAAAGAAAATAAACCAACTACAAAGATAAATCATCCAGCTAATATCATACTTTATCGAATTTTTGTTCGTAAATATTATGTATCCACATTTATAGAAAAGTATAGTCACGGACTCCTAAGAACCTAAGTTGATTAGATTTTTATCTTCTAAAAGGAAGATCCCTCGGGACATCCAAAGACATACAGACCTCAACGATAGTACATGTAATTCAATCCTTTCCGTTGAGCTCAATTTCTACGTTTAGTATGAGAAGTACAATACTAATAGGCATATTTTTATAGGTATCCTTTCTACTAAATCTATGACTATTTTGTTGTATAAGTTGGATCATTCATAATCTTTGATTTGTCCAAAAGGACTTGATGAACTATGTTGCATCATCTAGAAACATGTGCCTAGGAAAAGGCAATGATCAAGCTATTTAGAACATTGTGATGTACAAATAAAACAATGATTTCATTTATGTTCTTGATATAGAAAACTTTGGTGTTCTACAAAATGTTTTTTAGGTTGAATCAAGATCAAGGCATGCGTACAAATACTTTAATGATGTCATAACATTTGGAACCACATACCTCGCCAGCAGAATACAAAATTCCCTTTTCCCCATTTATCGACATTAATCACCACAGTCATTAATTTAAATGGGATGCACTTTTTTATTTGAGGAGACCACAAACAACTATGTATGGTTATTCAAAACATATATTGAATGTATTGAAAAATCATTATTTTCTTTGTGTACTTTTCATGTATAGTACTAATCACATTTCAAGTATAGTACTATTCAAATATAGTACAACATCTCTTATGTTATGTTAGTATGTACGGCTCAACAATATCAATTTTATCTTTTTCCTTTATGTGGTGTGGAATCAAAGGGCATCGTGGCTGATCAGGATCAATATATTATGGAAATGATGTTAAAATAACTTTCCCCAATACACATTATCGCTTGTTTATGTGTATATTATGAAAAAATGTTTTGAGAAATTAGGAAAGAACTCACCATTTCAAAAATAGTAAAGGATGTAGTTTATGAGAGTACGTCTCTAGAGGAGTTTGAGAACACTTGGCATCGACCTATCCAACTTGTGAGTAAGAAATAAGAGAGATGTCTTAGTAGTATTCACGATCTAAAACAATTGTGGGTGTTTATTTGTGTCGATCATTTTTTGTGGGCATGCATATCTACAACTCAGAGAAGTGAATCAATGAATGCATCTTTTGACAGTTATGTCAATTCAAGTACATCACTAAGGAAATTTGTTTCTCAATATTATTTAGCTCTTCAATCAAAATCTAAAAAAGAGAGGCTAGCCGATTTTAAATCTTTCTACAAAAGAACCACACTTCAGAACTACACTTAAGATTGAGGCACATTACACTGAGTCTATAACATCCCTGACTTGGGTTATGCTTTAACCCTATGTGTTTTGTTTAAGAAAGATCATTATATGCTTAATATTATCTTTTGAAAAGTAATTAAGGCTCAAGAGGAACTTATATTTCAATTTTAGTCCATTTCGAGTAATGTTGAAAGTAATGCTTTACTTGTTTGGACTAAAGTGCAAATTACCCAAGTTAAGGGGTTAAATTGCAAATTGTGCATGATAATGTGTTCCTCATGTGTTGAAGCATCATGGGAATGAAGATGATGTAGAGGTATGGCTAGTGAAAGCTTGAGTGCCAAGAAAGAGCTGATCAAGCAATGCTTGTGCATTAAAACCTAGTTTTGGTGTAATGTGCAATTTACCCAAAATCCAGGGTTCAATATGCAATTTACCACTTCAATACGGTCTTTAATATTATTGGCATCTTGTAGAGGCAAGAAAATGAGAGGGGCATCTCATTTGAGCTACTTTGAAGGAGAGAGAATCTTGATATTAAAATAATCAAGATTTAAGCATAATTAAAATAATGCAAAAATAATTATATTTAATGGATTGCCCTTCAACCAAAATTGTGTTGGTTGAAATCCACATATATGGACGTCCTTGTGCCTTGCAAAGGCAAAGGAAAGATCTACGTGAGTGGATGACACACTCACATTAAGAAACTAAAAAGAATTATCCACTAACTTATGGATAATGATATTATAAAGGTTAAGGTGCTTAATTTCTTTTCCCTTAATTCATGGATAATGGAAGGGAGTTTGGTGGTGATAAAGATTCCTTTGCATGCAAGGAACCAAGGGGGAATATGTGGCAACAATTTCAGAATTTAAAGGATTTGAATGAGTCATTTTCTCTCTCTTTGATCTTCTTATAAAAACACCCTTTACAACTCAAACCAAGGACTTTTTCAAATCCACTTCTTCTCTTTGCTTGCAAAAACAATCAAGGGATCTAGGAATAGCGGGAAGACGACCCCCAACCTGTTAGTAAGCTTCTTGACCTTCGTTCATCTTGATTTCATGGTGGAAATCACAAATCAATGCATGATTTCTTCTTATCTCGATCCCATCTTCAATTCTAACCATTCCTTTTCACTCAAAAGCTTGAGGAACGAATCTTGTGGTGTGAAAAAGCTCCTTCCACCATTGTTGATGTGAATCTCCAAGCTTTGAAGCTCAATTGGAGGCAAGTTATATAACTTGATCCCCTATTCATTATTATTGAATTCAATTTCTTAATCAATTATGTTTAATTGCTCTTCTTACAATTCCTTTGATTAATTGATGCAATTACCATGATAATGGCAGTAGTTTTCGATGGAATAAATCTTGATGATGATAACATCATCTTAGGCACACTTTCCAACAAGTTTGTATTGCAAACAGTTTTATGACCTTGGTCCAAACGGTTTCACCACACTAATTGGAGACCGTTTGGAGGTTTGGATCCCAAACCGTTTAAAAGGGTTGACTGTTTGGATGGGTTGACCGTTTGAGGTTAGGACCCTAGTAAATTTTGGATGATGATCTAATGAATCTAATTGGTTAATTCAATATATGGACAATCCTCCAATTAGAAACCCTAATCGGGTTAAGTGCTGAATTTGCAATTATTTGACTTAAAGTTTGGGTTGATTTGCCCAAACGGTCTCAAGACCATTTGGAGATCACCCCAAACGGTCTCAAGACCATTTGGAGGTCAACCAAGACTGTCTGGAGGTCTAGGGTTGAGTATGGTTTAGTAATTGAAGAGTTAGAGATATCAAATTGAAGTGCAATCAATAGTTAAATTGATGATCAATCTAATGATGCAAACCCTAATTGGATTTCACAAATTTTAATAAATGATGAGGCAAACAGTCTCAATACCGTTTAGAGGTCATCTAAATGACCTCAAGACCATTTGGAGGTCATCCAAATGACCTCAAGACCGTTTGAGGTCAGGTCATATCATAACTTGATGATGATTCATTGATTTCAATTAGATTAGTTCCACAATGTTAATCCTTGAAGGTTCCTCAAATTCAAAACCCTAATTGATGGGTTCTTGATTATAAATCCTAGTTCAAATTGGGTTCAAAACCCTAATTGATGGTCCTATGGAAGGGTGATTCAATAGTTCAATTGATGAATGAATCAAGGATTCAATTGATAGGAGGTTCTTTGATGGAAACCTTGAATCGATTAAAGTGTTGAAGGATCTTTTGGTCCATTCGGTTTTGAGAGGGTTTGGACCAAACGGTCTCAAGACCGTTTGGGTCCAAACGATCCCAATCCATTTGGAGACCCAAACCCAATCAGTTTCATTACATTCTTGCTTAAACGGTTTCAAGGGCAATGTGCCCAAATGGTTTTAAACCATTTGAATTTTTTTGAAAAACCAAGACCGTTTAGGGTCTAAGTAACCAAAACCATTTGAGGTTCAACATGGTTAATCCATTTGGATATCTAATGTATTTGAAGATTTAATTGGTCAATTCAATTAGATACCTCATGTAATTGAAGGTTCAATTCATCAAATCTTCTGGACATCCTAAAAGAGGATGAGAGAGAGAGATTCATACATGAAAAATAATCATGTATCAATCAAGAATAACACATTCAAAATGAGTGAGGTATACAATTAGGGTATGATCCTTGAGGAAGAGATCATAAAACCCTAATTGAGTTAATTGATGAATTCAAACCCTAATTTAGGGAAATTCTGAGTGAAACCCTAATTTAGGGTGATGTGATGTGAATAGTAAACCCTAATTGTGGGTTATTGAATATTAACCCTAATTTAGGGTGATGTGATGTGAATAGTAAACCCTAATTTTAAAAAGGGTAAAGGTGTGTGAAACTCTAACCTTAGACAATGAAATGATAAATCATTGGTCCTAATTGAATAAAGGGGATGAGTAACCCTGATTTAAATAAAATGGGAAACCCTTACCCTGGTAAGGGAATAGTGGTGTTACTCTGGAATAGCATGGAACTGAAACATGATTGATATATATGTTATCATATGTGCTAACCATGTAGGTATCTTGAGATGATGTACATAGCCAGGTATGAGCTATGATGCTTTATTTATTGAAATTATTTATTGGGCCTTGTGTGCCATAATATGCCTTGTTGCTTAGTAAGAGGTAATAAGAGAGTTAATGGGCCTCAAGTGCCAGATAAGATGCTTGTGTAGCAAGTGTCATGTGTACCTTGGTCATATGACCTGAAGGTGATGGTTACCTGAAAAAGTGGTAACAATGCTCAGTGATGAGCTAAGGGTTTGAATACCCAGAACCATATCTTTATGGCATTAAATTTGAAATGAGGTACTGAGATCCCAATGTCTTTTAAAGACTGAGAAGTAACTGATGAAAACAATACATGTTTCTTTATAGCATTTGTCCTAATAAGTTATGTTTGTAAACTTGACTGATGCTAAAAGAATATGATAATGTACTTAAATAATCAAGTGAAAGCTATTCATGTAGTGCTCTGACCATAGATCCATCATCGTCAGTAGTTGGTGATGGTGAAACAGGTTTTCCTGTGGGATCTCCTGGAGTTTGCATATTTTGAATATGTGGGGGTCAATGGGCAAAAATATCCTTACGTCCTAATGGGGGAATTGATGGAAGGTAATCATTAAACCTCTCAATCCTTCATTATATGTTCCGGGATGGATGTATCACTAATCTACTAATGATGTTAATGTTGGATCGATGGAGGTAAACATGAAATCTCTCGATTGTGAAGAGAGTACAACCGCCACTGTAACTCTATAGTGAAGATGCCACTATACCCTGGCAAGCTATGTAGCATAGACACTAGATGTCCTACATGTGATCTCGTACTGACTGAGATGTGGGAAGTCATGGAAGCCGGCTCTTCCACTAAATTTTTATGGTACTGATTTCGATTTCGCAATGGTCAGTTGGAGTATGAGCAGTCTACCTCATCTCCTCAGAGCTTAATTATGTTTGAAAAATGTAATCAGTCGTGTAGCGTATTTTCTTAAGATTGAAATACGAGAACCACTGCTTGATGTTATCTTTCTTAGCATGACCTGGATACATAAATGTCACTTATGTTCTTTAATTCATTATTGAATAAGAGACATGCTACCTTGTCAAGTTATAGCTGAAATACTTGAATAGGATTGTTGCTTTTACCTGCATAGATGTTAATTTATCTCGTACTGAAATATATGATTCCACTGCTCAGTTTATTTCTATTAAACTGCAATAATAATGTTTTCGGCGGAGAGTTATATCTCTCTCTGGGGCAATTTTACAATTGTCTCACCCCCGTGGGATCCAACATTTTTAGGTAGACGCAGACAAAGAGGCAAAACCTCTGTAGCAGGCGAGGAGCAGTAGCAGCATCAACAGGGACAACAATAATCCTACAGGTGGCAATACTGGCTGTCAAGTTATGACAATAGAGTCCTATGTGTCATCTCTGTACTCTCAAGTCCTAGGAGTCAGTAGATAGTGTTTTCATATATCAATCTGAGATTTTGGCTTTAAGCCTCGAGGATTTTGTTACTTGTGCTTTTATAAAGTTAAAGTGATGTATATATATGTCTCGAGAAAGAGATGGTACATGGAATGTACAATATGGACCAGTATGCAAATATATTACTGTGGTTCTTGTTTACAGAGTTTTCTGGTAATGGATTTATGTGTAAAAGTTTTAATTTTTAGTGATTTTCAGTAATCTGTTGCTAATGATACGCTTCCGCATTAGTTAATCTTGTTATTTTAGTTAAGACCGGTTTGTACACGACAAGATTAGTGTGTATCAGAGCTCTAAGTTCGCTGAGTCTACAGAGATATAGGATTAAGGTCGTTGAGTATGCTCTAAGTGTTTTCCCATTTATCTGATAGTGTCTTCTGCTCATATAGGAGAAGAAGAACTTGAAGATGTCTAGATCACATGACGAACATGCTGCTGAGAGCAGCGTTGCTACACCAGGAGGAGGTGCAAGAGACCAAGATAGAGAGGAGCTTGTACCTGAACAGCCCCAGTTCAATCAAGTAGATATGGGGAACCCAACCTTCCAAGCCATGTTTGGATAGTTTATGGCAGCCATGACTCATATGACTGATAGGATGCCACTACCTGCACCTAGGGCACCTACCCACCATGAAGGACAGGGAGTTCGTAAGACCTTTGAAAGGCTTCGCCGGGGGGGAGCCACAGAATATGCTAGAACAGCTGACCTAGATGATGTAGATTTATGGTTGACGGAGCTGGAGAAAGCTTTTAGAATTCTCAACATCCCAGAAGCTGAGAAGATGAGGCATGCTGTATACCTTCTGAAGGGAAGTGTTGGTCATTGGTGGACCATAGAGGAAGGTAAAAGGCCAGGAGCTGAAGTCAGATGGGATGAATTCTGGTGTGAATTTGTCGCTAGATACTTCCCTAAGACGTATCTAGATGAGAGGATCTCTCAATTTGAGAGGTTGAGGAAAGGACAGATGAATATTAGCGAGTATGAAGCTAGATTCATGGAGCTTTTGTGGTTCTGTCCACATATGGAGGCTACGGATGAGGAGAGGATTCAGCATTTCGAGAAGGGGTTGAACGTTGAATTGACCACTCCTGTGTCTACTCTGGAAAACAAGGAAAGATTTGCCACTTTTATGGAATCCGTTAGGCGGATAGAGAGGTCTGTGATCGAGAAGCGGCAGACCAGTAACAATAAAGTGTATCCTCAGTTTCAAGGACAAGGGTCTGAGAGTTTCAAGAAACTAAGGTTCTCTGTACCACCACCACCAAGATTTAATACCCCGACATAGTGGACGTCAAGTATGGGTAGGGGATGAAGTTTTCCTCCAAGTAGAGCCCCCAGTACAACATAAGCATCAGTGATAGGACCACCCAGGCAGAGTTTGGGAAGTTACAACTACTTCCAATGTGGGAGGTCAGGACACTTGAAGAAAGATTGTCCTGAGAAAGTCAGAACTATGACTCAACCCCAAAGGTAGAGTCAGCAAGGCTCACAGAGGTGACCGTTCAATAATAACGCTAGAGGACATGCACAAGCGTCCCAAGCTGGATCTTCGGCACCAAACAACCAAGTATAGGGTCAACAACAAGCAACGGCTAGATTCTATGCCATGAATCAGACCGAAGCAGTAGTCAACCCTCGGGTTGTGATAGGTCAGATGGAACTATTTTATTCAGATATGTCTTCATCCTACTTCGTATCTGTGTTAATTGATCTGGGTGCTACACATTCCTTTATCACTCGAGAGGTAATTCATGACTGTCAGTCATAGAGCAGATAGTTTGATGCTAGAAACCCCTTTGCTGGGATCTGCAGTGTTGTGGGAGGTGTGTTCTCCGTGCAATCTTTCTTTTTCTAAACATTGCATTCAAGTGAATCTTATACCACTTGAGAGGCATGGTTTTGACATAATCCTAGGAATGGACACCTTAGAGAAGTATAAGGTTGTCTTGGATTGTGGTTCCAAGCATGCTATGTTCACAAATAACAGTGACACGTGGATCTTTCAGGGAGATAGAAAGATTCTTCCAACTTGTCTAGTGTCAGCTATGGTAGCTGAGAAGTTGATGAGACAGGGATGCTTTACATTCTTGGCTCATGTGGTAGATACCACAATGGAGAGCCCTCATCCTTCTGAAGTTCTGGTTGTTAGGGAATTTGAAGATGTTTTCCCTGAAGAACTTCCAGATGTTCCTCCGTCCTGAGAGATTGATTTTGAGATTAATCTAATCCTAGGTACGCAACCCATAGCACAAACCCCATATAGAATGGCACCTGCTGAGATGGCAGAGCTCAAGAAACAACTGCAGGAGTTGCTTGAGAAGGGTTTTATCTGACCAAGTACTTCACCATGGGGTGCTACGGTCCTCTTTGTTAAGAAGAAGGATGGGTCGATGCGGTTATGCATTGACTACAGACAGTTAAATAAAGTAACAATAAAGAACAAGTATCCTCTGCCAAGGATCGATGACTTGTTTGATCAGTTGTGTGGTGCAACTATATTTTCTAAGATAGATCTGAGGTCGGGATACCATCAATTACATATCAAGGAGGGTGACATACCTAAGGCTGCCTTTAGGACAAGGTATGGTCACTATGAGTTCATAGTTATGTTGTTTGGACTAACTAATGCACCAGCTGCATTCATGGAACTCATGAATAGAATCTTTAGACCTTTTCTTGATCAGTGTGTAGTCGTCTTTATAGATGACATTCTGGTATATAGTAGAGATGCTCAACAACATGAGTAACACCTTCGTTAGGCTTTGACTTTGCTAAGAGAGCATAGGCTATATGCTAAGTTTAGAAAATGTGAGTTATGGTTACCAGAAGTTTATTTTCTAGGACATGTAATATCTGCTTCAGGTATTCGTGTTGATCCTAAGAAGGTAGAATCTGTCCTGCAATGAGAACAGCTAAAGACACTGACGGAGATTCACAATTTCCTAGGGTTGGCAGGCTACTACAGGAGGTTCATTAAGAACTTCAGATCTTTAGCTTTACCCCTAACCAAGTTGACTAGGAAGGAGGTTCCTTTTGTCTGGAATGACAAGTGTCAACATTCTTTCCAGTTGCTAAAAGAAAGGTTAACCAGTGCACCTGTGTTGGTGTTACCTGAGAAGGGAAAGGGGTATATAGTTTTCTGTGATGCATCTAAGAATGGTTTAGGATGTGTGTTGATGCAGGATAAATAAGTGATTTCTTTTGCTTCTCGAAAGATTAAGAAACACGAGGAGAATTATCCGACGCACGATCTAGAGCTAGCTATTGTGGTCCATGCTTTGAAGATCTGGAGACATTATCTCTATGGAGAAACATTCTGGATTTTCACAGACCATAAGAATCTAAAGTATATCTTCTCACAACATGAGCTGAACATGAGGCAACGCCGCTAGATGGAATTAATCAAGGACTATGATTGTACAATTGATTATCATCCAGGAAAGGCTAATGTGGTAGCTGATGCACTAAGTAGGAAATCAGCAACACCAGCCCTAGATAAAGAACAGTTGAATTCCTTAGTGTGCTCTGAAAGAGATATGCTTATCTCCCTAAGGCAATACAATGTACAACTTAAAGTATCATTGTTAGCCGGGATGTTAGCTGAGATGCCAGTAAAACCTACTCTAAGGCAGCAGATTAAGGAAGCACAACAAGCTGATACTGTGATTCAACAGATTAAGTCAGAGTATGGTAGTGAGAAACGTGATGGTTTCCATGATTCAGATGATCAGGTAGTCTGTTACCATGGTAGGATGGTAGTACCTGATGCTGATAACTTAAGAAAGTTAGTTCTGGAAGAAGCTCATTCTTTGATGTATGCTATGCATCTAGGGAGCACCAAGATGTATCATAACTTAAAAGATATGTATTGGTGGCCTGGATTGAAGAAAGATGTAGTTGAGTTTGTTATGCGGTGTCCAGTGTGTCAGTAGGTTAAAGATGAACATCAGAAGCCCACAGGTCCAATGCAACCCCTGCCTATACCGCAGTGGAAATGGGATCATGTGACCATGGACATTGTGGTTGGTTTGCCTAAAATAGCCAAAAGTCATGATTCCATTTTGGTAATAGTTGATAGGTTGACAAAGAAAACACATTTCTTACCTGTTAAAACAACCTACACAACTGAGAAGCTTGAACAGATATACATAGATGACATAGTGCGGTTGCACAGAGTTCCAGCTACAATTGTTTCTGACAGAGGTCCCTAGTTTACGAGTCATTTTTGGGAACGACTTCATAAAGCTTTGGGTACACAGTTAAGGTTTAGTACAACCTTTCACCCACAAATAGATGGACAATCTGAGAGGACCATACAAACCTTGGAGGACTTGCTTAGGGCATGCGTCCTTCAGTTTGTAGGAAGTTGGGATCTACACCTGAGCTTGATAGAATTTTCTTATAATAATAGCTATCAGCACAGTATTGACATGGCACCATATGAGGCATTTTATGGTAGGCGTTGTAGATCTCCTTTATGTTGGTATGAAATAGGAGAATATCAACTTTTGGGTCATGAGTTAGTACAACAAACAACTGAGAAGATTAAATTAATACAACAATAGTTAAAATTAGCCCAGGATAGACAGAAATCTTATGTTGATAAGCATCATAAACCCTTAGAATTCCAAGTTGGAGACAGAGTATACCTCAAGGTTTCACCTTGGAAAGGTATTCTGAGATTTGAAAAGAAGGGGAAGTTAGCTCCTAGATTTATGGGACCTTATCCAATCATTGAAAGGATGGGAAAGGTAGCCTATAAGTTAGAGTTACCACCTGAATTGCATAGATTGCACCCAGTGTTTCATATCTCTATGTTGAGGAAGTGTCATCCTGACACTAAGTTAGTTCTGCAACCTATGGAGGTTGAACTAAATGATGATATATCGTATGTTGAAGGACCTATGTTGGTTCTTGACAGAAGAATTAAAAAGCTAAAAAAGAAAGACATGTGTCTTGTAAAAGTTCTCTGGCGTCACTGTGGCATTGAAGAAGCTACATGGGATTTAGAGGAAGAGATGAGGAGGAAATATCCTACTCTTTTCTCTTGAGGTTTTTGTTGATGATTTCAGGGACGAAATCCTTGTAAGGGGTGGATAACTTGTAACATCCCTGACATGGGTTATGCTTTAACCCTAGGTTTTTTGTTTAAGAAAGATAATTATATGCTTAATATTATCTTTTAAAAAGTAATTAAGGCTCAAGATGAACTTATATTTCAATTTTAGTCCATTTCGAGTAATGTTGAAAGTAATGTTGAAAGTAATGCTTTACTTGTTTGGACGAAAGTGCAAATTACCCAAGTTAAGGGGTTAAATTGCAAATTATGCATGATAATGTGTTCCTCATGTGTTGAAGCATCATAGGAATGAAGATGATGCAGAGGTATGGCTAGTGAAAGCCTGAGTACCAAGAAAGAGTTGATAAAGCAATGCTTGTGCATTAAAACCTAGTTTTGGTGTAATGTGCAATTTACCCAAAACCTAGTTTTGGTGTAATGTGCAATTTACCACTTCAATAAGGTCCTTAATATTATTGGAATCTTTAGAGTCAAGAAAATGAGAGGGGCATCTCATTTGAGCTACTTTGAAGGAGAGAGAATCTTGATATTAAAATAATCAAGATTTAAGCATAATTGAAATAATGCAAAAATAATTATATTTAATGGATTGCCCTTCAACCAAAATTGTGTTGGTTGAAATCCACATATATGTACGTCCTTGTGCCTTCCAAAGGCAAAGGAAAGATCTACGTGAGTGGAGAACCCACTCACATTAAGAAACTAAAAAGAATTATCCACTAACTTATGGATAATGATATTATAAAGGTTAAGGTGCTTAATTTCTTTTCCCTTAATTCATGGATAATGGAAGGGATTTCGGTGGTGATAAAGATGACTTTGCATGCAAAGATTCAAGGGGGAAGAGGTGGCAACAATTTTGGAATTTAAAGGATTTGCATGAGGCATTTTCTCTCTCTTTGATCTTCTTATAAAAACACCCTTTACAACTCAAACCAAGGACTTTTTCGAATCCACTTCTTCTCTTTTCTTGCAAAAACAATCAAGGGAGCTAGGGACAGCGGGAAGATGACCCCCAACCTGTTGGTAAGCTTCTTGACCTTCGTTCATCTTGATTTCATGGTGGAAATCACAAATCAATGCATGATTTCTTCTTATCTCGATCCCATCTTCAATTCTAACCATTCCTTTTCACTCAAAAGCTTGAGGAACGAATCTTGTGGTGTGAAAAAGCTCCTTTCACCATTGTTGACATGAAGCTCCAAGCTTTGAAGCTCAATTGGAGGTGGGTTATATAACTTGAACCCCTATTCATTGTTATTGAATTCAATTTCTCAATCAATTATGTTTAATTGCTTTTCTTGCAATTCCTTTGATTAATTGATGCAATTATCATGATAATGGCGGTAGTTTTCGATGGACTAAAGCTTGATGATGATAACATCATCTTAAGCACACTTTCCAACAAGTTTGTATTGCAAATGGTTTTATGACCTTGGTCCAAACAGTTTCACCAAACCGATTGGAGACCAAACAGTTTGCAAACCGTTTGGAGGTTTGGATCCCAAACCGTTTAAAAGAGTTGACCGTTTGGATGGGTTGACCATTTGAGGTAAGGACCCTAGTAAATTTTGGATGATGATCTAATGGATCTAATTGGTTAATTCAATATATGGACAATCCTCCAATTAGAAACCCTAATCGGGTTAAGTGCTGAATTTGCAATTGTTTGAATTAAAATTTTGGGTTGATTTGCCCAAACGGTCTCAAGACTGTTTGGAGGTCACCCCAAACGGTCTTAAGATGGTTTGGATGTCAAATAAGACCGTTTGGAGGTCTAGGGTTGAGTATGGTTGAGTAGAGAGTTAGAGATATCAAATCGAAGTGCAATCAATAGTTAAATTGATGATCAATCTAATGATGCAAACCCTAATTGGATTTCACAAATTTTAATGAATGATGAGGCAAACAGTCTCAAGACCATTTATAGGTCATCTAAACGACCTAAAGACCATTTGGAGGTCATCCAAACGACCTCAAGACCGTTTGAGGTCAGGTCATATCATAACTTGATGATGGTTCATTGATTTCAATTGGATTAGTTCCACAATGTTAATCCTTGAAGGTTCCTCAAATTCAAAACCGTAATTGATGGGTTCTTGATTATAAATCCTAGTTCAAATTGGGTTCAAAACCCTAATTGATGGTCCTATGGAAGGGTGATTCAATAGTTCAATTGATGAATGAATCAAGGATTCAATTGATAGGCGGTTCTTTGATGGAAACCTTGAATTGATTAAAGTGTTGAAGGATCTTTTGGTCCATTCGGTTTTGAGAGGGTTTGGACCAAAAGGTCTTAAGACCGTTTGAGTCCAAATGGTCTCAAGACTGTTTGGGTCCAAACAGTCTCAAGACCGTTTGGGTCCAAACAATCCCAAACTATTTGGAGACCCAAACCCAATCGGTTTCAATACATTCTTTCTTAAACGGTTTCAAGGGCAATGTCCCCAAACGGTTTTAAACCGTTTGAATTTTTTTGAAAGACCAAAACCGTTTAGGGACTAAGTAACCAAAACCATTTGAGATTCAACATGGTTAATCCATTTGGATATCTAATGTATTTGAAGATTTAATTGGTCAATTCAATTAGATACCTCATGTAATTGAAGGTTCAATTGATCAAAACTTATGGACATCCTAAAAAAGGATGAGAGAGAGATTCATACATGAAAAATAATCATGTAGCAATCAAGCGTAACACATTCAAAATGAGTGAGGTATACAATTAGGGTATGATCCTTGAGGAAGAGATCATAAAACCCTAATTGAGTTAATTGATGAACTCAAACCCTAATTTAGGGCAATTCTGAGTGAAACCCTAATTTAGGGTGATGTGATGTGAATAGTAAACCCTAATTGTGGGTTATTGAATATTAACCCTAATTTAGGGTGATGTGATGTGAATAGTAAACCCTAATTCTAAAAAGGGTAAAGGTGTGTGAAACTCTAACCTTGGATAATGAAATGATAAATCATTGGTCCTAATTGAACAAAGGGGATGAGTAACCCTGATTTAAATAAAATGGGAAACCCTAACCCTGGTAAGGGAATAGTGGTGTTACTCTGGAATAGCATGGAATTGAAACATGATTGATATATATGTTATCATATGTGCTAACCATGTAGGTATCTTGAGATGATGAACATAGCCAGGTATGAGCTATGATGCTTTATTTATTGAAATTATTTATTGGGCCTTGTGTGCCATAATATGCCTTGTTGCTTAGTAAGAGGTAACAAGAGAGTTAATGGGCCTCAAGTGCCAGATAAGATGCTTGTGTAGCAAGTGTCATGTGTACCTTGGTCAGATGACCTGAAGGTGATGGTTACCTAAAAAAGTGGTAACAATGCTTAATGATGAGCTAAGGGTTTGAATACCCAGAACCATATGTTTATGGCATTAAGTTTGAAATGAGGGACTGAGATCCCAATGTCTTTTAAAAACTGAGAAGTAACTGATGAAAACAATACATGTTTCTTTATAGCATTTGTCCTAATAAGTTATGTTTGAAAATTTGACTGATGCTAAAAGAATATAATAATGTACTTAAATAATCAAGTGAAAGCTATTCATGTAGTGCTCTGACCATAGATCCATCATCGTCAGTAGTTGGTGATGGTGAAATAGGTTTTCCTGTGGGATTTCCTGGAGTTCACATATTTTGAATATGTGGGGGTCAATGGGCGAAAATAACCTTACGTCCTAATGGGGGAATTGATGGAAGGTAAACATTAAACCTCTCAATCCTTCATTATATGTTCCGGGATGGATGTATCACTAATCTCCCGATGATGTTAATGCTGGATCGATGGAGGTAAACATGAAATCTATCGATTGTGAAGAGAGTACAGTCGCCACTGTAACTCTATAGAGAATATCCCACTATACCTTGGCAAGCTATGTAGTAGAGACACTAGATGTCCTGCATGTGATCTCGTACTGACCGAGATGTGGGAAGTCATGGAAGTCGACTCTTCCACTGACTTTGTATGGTACCGATTTCGATTTTGCAATGGTCGGTTGGAGTATGAGCGGTATACCTCATCTCCTCAGATCTTAATTATGTTTGAAAAATGTAATTAGCCGTGTAGCGTATTTGCTTAAGATTGAAATATGAGAACCACTGGTTGATGTTATCTTGCTTAGCATGTCCTGGATACATAAATGTCACTTATGTTCTTTAATTTATTATTGAATAAGAGACATGCTACCTTGTCAAGTTATAGCTGAAATACTTGAATAGGATTGTTGCTTTTACCTACATAGATGTTAATTTATCTGCTACTGAAATATATGATTCCACTGCTCAGTTTATTTCTATTAAACTGCAATAATAATATTTTTGGCGGAGAGTTATATCTCTCGCTGGGGAAATTTTACAATTGTCTCACCCCCGTGGGATCCAACGTTTTTAAGTAGACGCAGACAAAAAGGCAGAACCTCTGTAGCAGGGGAGGAGCAGCAGCAGCATCAACAGGGACAACAGTAATCCTACAGGTGGCAATACTAGCTGTCAAGCTATGACAATAGAGTCCTATGTGTCATCTCTGTACTCCCAGGTCCTAGGAATCAGTAGATAGTGTTTTCATATATCAATCTGAGATTTTGGCTTTAAGGCTCGAGGATTTTGTTACTTGTGCTTTTATCAAGGAAAAGTGATGTATATATATGTCTCGAGAAAGAGATGGTACATGGAATGTACAATATGGACCAGTATGTAAATATATTATTGTGGTTCTTGTTTACAGAGTTTTCTGGTAATGGATGTCTGTGTAAAAGTTTTAATTTTTAGTGATTTTCAGTAATCCGTTGCTAATGATACACTTCCACATTAGTTAATCTTGTTATTTTGGTTAAGACCGATTTGTAAGTGGCATAATCATATACCATTAATATGTTTAGGAAACTCCCAAACGATTTGGAAGGAATGACATTTTGTGAGTCAAAAATTATGTCATTGTATTCTTTCCAATCATCATATGTAATTATCGAGCATAGACTCAATGATAAATTCACATGAATGTATTACTTTTTAGAAGGATTTTCATATATAGTACATAAATATGACAAAGAGATCAAATGTTCATTTTTATTTTTTGAGTCAAAGGGGATTTTATGTAGTCATATTCTTTGTGTTATTAGCAGAAATTTAAAGTTTTATAAAATAGTGCAACTATATCCAATGGATATATGGTGGAAAGATTGCATCATAATTACAACACTCTTACACCCTTCTTATTAGTGTGTGCAATGAGACAGAACAACATGTAGAACACATATATATAATATGCGGTGGATTTGCAAACTTAGCAAGATCACTTGTTGATAAATATGAAAACATCAAAAGAGAGCTAGGAGATGCATACAAGAGGATAAACACTATTTTTAAAGAGAAAGGAAAATCATAATGGTAAATATTTCTATCTAGTATTGTATATATTCATATTAACAATTTGGAATCGCACTCTCTTACCTTTTTTCAATTATTGCTAGAAAATACACCCTTTATACATGACCTTACTATAGCTATGTGCGTTAGGAGACTATCATCTTTACAAAAAAATGTCAAAGAGAGAGCTATCAGAACCCAGAAAAAGGACTTATAAAAAGAAGCTAGCAAAGGATTCCAGTGAAGATGCCCATATAGTATGTCTAGACAGCAATATAGTGTACCTAGACCAAAGTTCTATGGGTTTAGATGATATATCTTTGCAATCCTCTCCAACACAGGATACTGATAAGAAATCAACAAAGGATTCAAATACAAATGTAGAAACTATAATGGTATTGCTTTTAGTATTGCACATATTCATATTAACAATTTCGAATCGTACTCTATTACCTTTTTTCATTTATTATAGGAAAATACACCCTTTATACAAGATCTCACTAAAGCTATTTGTGTTATGAGACAATCATCTTTACAACCATTGCCTTCCTCCTCGCACAACCTCCTGGTACAACAACAATGCTCTCAACATGTTCTTTGTGTTATCCAGACATATCTTTTGTTTCTTCTTCTTCTTCTTCTTCTTCTACATTATAATAAGTTATGATCAGATATGTTGGATGAAACAAAAATAGACACAAACCCTAGTCCTATGTCCCTGTAGACTCAAAAAACCTTGAGCTCTGATGCCAACCTTTCCATGTGACAACCCACTACCACATGAGCAAGATTACTCAAAAACAAAGTGTGGAATCAACACTAAACAACTAGATTATAAGAAAAATCCATAGATTAAAATCAATTTTATACAACCATAAAAATAGAGCATGTTACATAGAAGTCCACAAACTATGCCACCTGTATTACATATTATGCCATAAAGGTATATACATCATTGTTTACTGGCCAACTTGCCACAACCCATTACAAGAGGTAAAATACTCACATATTAAAACTATACATGTACAACCATGGCATACTAGAAAGACCTTGTATTGATGTATAATAACTACAAAACACTCCCAAGGACCTGATATTACATGGAGACACATGGGGCTCCATTACAAAAGGCTAGCATCATATCCAAACTTCAGTAGCTACTACTCTCCTTGTTGCTCTTCCTTAACCACATGATCTCTACCATGTCATGCACATCCACCTAAAAGATGTGGAATCCCACAGAGTGAGACTAATGTCCCAGCAAGAGATATAACTATCTGCCAATGGATTTTATTAACACATATTGGTATATAGCAGGAAAGTAATACTATTAACAGGATGAGCAAAAATTCAGCTAAATAATATAAGTAAAACTAATATCACAGATTAAGAAGTTTAAGAAACTAAAATTGATTAGTAGATTATCATATATTCTCAGAAGGAATATAAACAACATGTATACAAGATAACAACTAAGAAGTATAAGAAACAAGTCAAAGTGTCATCCAATGTAAAACATGTTTAACCCTAAGAAATTATACTGCACAGTTGTATTACGTCTTTTATTATGTCCTGAGGAGATGAGGTATAACACTCATGCTCCAACATACCACTACTAAGTCGAAATTAGTGTCATACAAGATCTAGGAGATGCAAACTCCTACGATCAATGACACCCTCGTCTAGTCTGAGTCTGTCGCACCGTAGTGACATATAGAGCCAAACTGCAAATCAGCCTAGTCCGCATTGGTATATAGGCATGACACTAGTGAGATACGGTCACAACCACTCCCCTGCTAGGGTATGATTGCAACCATACCTGAAAACATATCATCTAACATATGGCCTCAACCGCTCTCCTACAAGGGTATGACCATAGTCATCTACCAAATATAATGATTTTGGATGTAAGGATATATCCTCAAGTTGCACCCTACATATTCAACAATATGCGCTCTGAGTTTCTCATAGGAATTGCTTGTTTCACCATCCAGAATGCACTAACACTAAAGATGGATCTATGGAACATGGAAACTATATGATTAGGGTTTCACTTGATTAGTTATGTCGATTGGGTGAATTAAAGTTGCATGATACAAGTGGACGTACAAACCCTAATTCATTTTAGCAAGCATAACTATAAAACAACTCCAGAATATATAAAACGTATTAGGTATAAACTTGTCACATTATCACGTGATATCACTACCATATAAGTCGACCATCATTATCATGTCATTCGGGGATAACCATCCCTCATCACCTCATTGGAGGATATTACCTCAAACTAGGCATAAAGCCACTACCAGGTCATAAGACTCAATCACATAGTTCATGTACATCATCATTATCTCATCATGCCTCATAAAGGCTCATAATCATCACCTTGTGTCATTTAAGAGATACCATAAAAATCTTCAACTGTGATGTACATTCAACTTGCAACATTAGGGTTACACAAGTATGAGAGAGAAAACATCATTACATGCTAATCATTTCAAGCAATATAAGAAATTACATCATATACTCAAATTAAGTTTAGGGTCTCCATAGATAGATAATTAGGGTTTCCATCACATCACCCAACATAAAACCCTAGGCACATCACTTCCCACATCCTTAGAGCAATTTACAGTTAACCACCATCACCATAAACACATGGTCAAGAACCCAACATTCAAAACAACAACATGTGTCAGCCATGGAGATTGGGTACTGTAGTGACCATTAGGGATACACCCAATTAGCGACGACTAGGGTACATCTACATGTAGAGAACAACCAAACTAGACCATGTGTAGCAACCATCAACAACATGAAAACATAGAAATCAAATAGATGCATCAACATGTGTAGTGACCCCCCATGTAGCTCATATAACGACCACACATGTATCAAGGTGTAGAGACAAAACAAACTAATCCTTATGTATCAACCAAACCATTCAAGAAAATGTAGGGTTTTCTGTGATCCAACTAGTATGGCGACCATATCAACATCACACCAAGGTTGTGTCTACCCAACCGAACCATCTTAGGTAGCGACCAACACAAGGATCATATGTGACAACTAAAGTGGCTTAGGTTGGGATTATGGTGACCAAACCAGAACCCTAGCACAACATCAACATGGTCATAGAAACCTCAAGAACCAAGAATGATGTCGACCAAAATAGAAGTACAACATCAAGAAACTCAAGTGTCATAAAGATAAGAACCACATGAAGATTTTGAACTTCAAAACCCTAAAATAACCACCATCAAGATTAGCAAGGAAACCATGCAAAGAAAGGGAAAACTCAACGTCCAAACATGTACATAGGAACCAAAACCCCCACTTAACATATGATGCACAAACCATAAATATGATGATAAAACCAACAATCAAGGTGCATGTTAGAGCCATCAACTCCACCATCTACTTAGATTTCAGGTACATGAAATAGGGTTATGAGGAAGAGCAATCTATATAAGAATACTTTATAATCTTAAACCCTACAACAAGATACCATCATCTAGCATCTTATGATCACGTTTTAGAGATATAACAATAACATGAAAGCAAGATAAAGGTGCAATAATAGTAAAGGAGATAGTTATACAACCCAACTTGAGGTGAAGATCCACTCCAAATCCACTATCTCTAAGAGAGAGTGAAACACCAAGCTTGGATAAACTCCAACTCTGGTCAAAATCACCTCAAAAGGAGAAGAACACACCAAGGTCAAAGGAAAGTCAAAAGAGAGAGGGTGAAACCCTGGCCCAAAAAAAAGAGGAAAGAAGAAATAGGAGATCTTCATTTCACTCAGGTACTACCATGGTCAAACCATAGTCTCCACCACTATGGAGAGAAGTTCCTCAAGATAACCACCATGGTAATCCATAGTCTAATAGCCAAGAGAAGAAAGAGACATGGTAGAGTTGAAGGAAAATGAGATCAAAGAGAAATAAACTACTTATGAAGATCAAATATCACCAAGAACCACCAAAAGAAGATGATCAAGCCTTAGATCACCACATGCAAGAAGAAGACGACCACCTTCTCCAAGATCAGCACCTCCTCTTGCACCACCAAGCTCAAGGCCGAACACGCCAGAAGAGAGGAAGAAGAGATATAAAGGGGATACTTGCATGTTAAAGGAAGGGTTTATATACTCATGGGTAGGAGAGAGGTGAAAGATGTAAGGTGTCAAAATTCTAGAGCACCTAAGGACACATGTCCCTCAAAACCATGACCATGCAAGAACTCTAGATATGCATGCATCAAAAGGTGATAAAAACAAGGTAGTGTAGTGATTAATTAGGTCCACTCCACTACACCCTTAGGTTGAAACAAAACCAAGGGGAAACATAGTAGTGATCGCTACTCCATGTCACCCAATCAACAGGTCAACACACACATCAACACAAGAAAACCCTAGCAACCAAAGCCAAGGACAAGGCACCTAGGTCACAAAAAAGAAACCAAAGCAAGGTGTTTTGGTCAAAGCACTATCAAGGACACGAAAGGCATAGGTCACTAGAAGGATCACACCAACATGGTCGCCACTAAAAACTCAAGCATCCATGAAAACCTTACAAACCCTAGCTCAAAACCCATGATTCCACCTCATCAACCAAGGTCAAACAAAGCATGCCTAAGCATCATTCTCTGTCACACCCCAATCTCACATTAACCTCGAAATCACGAGTTAGGGCGCGACGGAGGGATTATACACAAGCCAAACCATTCATAACTTTTTAAGAACATTTAGAAGGCATAAAAAGGTAATCTGATTTATGCTGTAAAATAAAACTCAACAAACTGCGGAAGCCTTTTGATTAAGCTGACTAGCAATATAAACAAAGTCTACAACATATTACATTGTTCGACATAAAATAAAGCATAACAGTTAATTTACATCTTTATACACATTCTCTCTCACCCACACCTTGTCCCAAAGATCGAGGGGAAAGGACTAAGAGACCTCTAACTAGACTAACTACAAACCTTCTAAAGACTAAGCGTTAGGATGAAAAGATCCTTCCGATTCCTGTTGCTGTTGTTGACCTGAAAAATGTTTGAGTAGAGGGATGAGCCTACTCACTCAGTGAATAGCATTTCATTTAGCTATCACTAAACAACTCATCAGATAGATAACATTTAATTAAAAGATAAATGCAGTACTAAACAGGGCAGTTCTAATGACATAGTAGATTTACAGATAACAATCTCATTTCAAAGCAACATCAGATAATTTAAACAAATAAACTGATATAGAGAATTTGCACAGAAGTTCAAATCTCTTAACATATTAAATTTACTGTGATCCTATATGATTACATAATTATATCATTATGCCCCAAACATATGCAGCGCACTCTGCATATGAAGATCTGTAGCGAACTACGATCTCACCGTACAAGACTTAGCGACACACCCGGGAAATGCTAAGTCTGACTTTCCATCTTGGTCTGCACAGGACTCTCAGGCTCTCAAGGGCCTCATGCACTCAAGGGCCTCACAACACTCTCAGGCTCTCAAGGGCCTCACTGCAGTTCTTAGGCACTCAAGGGCCTCACTGCACTAACTCTGAGTGCTCTAGACTCCTCCCGCAACCTGTAGTGCACAGTCGGAGGGTCTGGGTTACCACCGTGACACACGCACAGATTATTGTTGAATAACTGGTCGCCGACCATCTAGACTCAGGGCTAGATCGGTCGTTTCACCCCAAAGGTATAGACCGTGCAATGGGGTTCTACGGTGTTGGAGCACCTAAGTCTATTAACTGATTAACATATAAACAATTAAACAGGAATATCACATTTCATACTTATTTCACATTATGGATATCACTTAAAAACACATATATATCATTTGTCATCTTCAACACGACTCAGTATCACTTATTCAGATTCAATTCTAATGACCGTCTTTAATCAGCATATCAATGCAACTGTAATACATAAAAATTCCATCATTTCCATCGATCACATTACGTATTTCAAGTTTCAATGAATCTATCATACACTACTGTATGTGTTACACTATTTAGAAGTTATACCAAATGATACTGAAGCAATTAAGCACTTAAATAGAGTTAAATAATGATTTCTGAATGAACTGCCACTCACAGCTGGAAACTCGGCCGATCGGTCTGGAACTCGGCCGATCACCTCACAGTTTCTGAAACTCGGCCGACCAACTTCGGCCGATCAGCAAGAAACTCGGCCGATCCACTGGGCAACTCGGCCGATCAAATCCCTGTTTGATTTCCTTATAAAGAAAACTCGGCCGAATCATATCTAATTCGGCCGACCAAGACACTGACCTGCAATAAAACAATAACTAGTATCTTAACCCAAATGAAAATCTAAACATGGCTCGATCTAAAGCTAAATCAACGGCTAAATTGTGGCAAGGAATTGCACACCTTTGTTGTGTTCTCAAAATCGGAGCTCAAGGGAGTTTTTCCCTACTGCTGGGCAACCCAAGATGATTTATGGTTGCTGTACGAAGCTAGCCTTTGCTGCAGGTCAGACGGCGCCACCCTTGCTTGATCGGGCACAGATGGAGGTGCCTATAGGGCTCGGTTGACTGGGAAAAAGGAGGGAAAAGGAAGGGGTAGGAGAAGGGAAGGGATGGCGCCTGCTAGCTGAAGCTATGGAAGCCCAAGCTCGCCCACTTTTCCTCTCTAGCAGGTCGACCAACCTGCTGCTGGCCGCAACTCTGTGCTCCGGTATGGCTGTAGGTAGGGCGCCACCCAGCGTCGACCTCGATTAGAAAAGAAGAAGAAGGGATGGAAGGTCAGGGATGGAGGGAGCTTGGTCGCTGGTTCAATCGCCCTAAAATCGCCCTGAGCGATTTCCTTCAGCTGCTCGGTCGGGACCTGCTATAGAGCGCCGCTTTAAGCGGTTGTTTCTGTTCTATCGGGTTAAAGAGGAAGAAGATAAGGCAAGGGGCCAATTAGTAATGGTAAATTACAAAATTGACCCAAGGGACTTATAAATGCCATAACTATTTCCTCGGAGGTCCAAATTGGATGATTTCTTTTGCATCCACTCAAGCACAAACTCCTCTACCAACTCAAAGCATGAAAACATACTGATTAGACTATTTCACTAGATCAAAGCTCTAATTGCAACTGTGATTACTTGATTCAACTTAATGAACTAAATAATCAACATTGATATCATTAATTGCCTCAGGTGATTCAAACTCAACTATTGATTCACATATTAACTTATTTTGATTAACCATGATATTTAACAAAATACTTAGCACTAACTGAGGTGTTTCACGTAATTCGAGGTATTTATTGACTAACCCTGATATGGGTCGTAACAATCTCCCTCCCTTATAAGAATTTCGTCCCGAAATTCCTAAAAGAGAAAAAGAAACTTGTTACACATATCTAACCCAAAACTCCCATGTGGCTTCCTCTAAGTTGTGGTTTCTCCACAAAACCTTCTCTAAAGGTATCTCACGATTTTTGAGTTTCTTGATCCTCTGATCAACCATCTGCACTGATCTTTCAACCTAGAACACATCTGATCTGATTCCAGATCAAACCACAATACATAGTCTTTCTAGAATTGTTATAACAGTATCTCAATTCATGGTAATTACCAAGAAATTATTATAGTATACATGCAGACTAACTAAAATTCTTAAATAAACAGAATGCATGTCAATTTGGTACTAAAATAAAATCATTTAATTTAACTGTTAAACATCATCACATCTCATAATGAAAATTGATATCAAAATACTTGATTCATCGTACACCCTATCCTTAGGGTTTCATTTGCCTTATTCATTCATCACATGCCAACACCCTACTCTTAGGGTTATCTCATTCACTAGTCACATGGCAACACCCTACTCTTAGGGTTTCCGTTATCTCATCTGTTTGATTGCAGTTCAAATCACAATACGGTATCATTCTAGAACTGGCAGAGAAGTATATTCAAAATCATTGTAATTAGTGAGTAATCTTTATATCATGTATGCAGGAAGATTAAAAATTCATAAATATTCCAAACTCAAATCAATTTTGGCACATACATACTGAATTCATGTAATTGAACATCTTATTACATCAATAAGAGTAATTTACTTCACCTATAAGAAACCATCTGTAATATTTTTCAATTATCTGAAATTTCTCGAAGAACATGCATATTAACCCAAATCCTGGTTTATGCATCACGTAACTCAATTAAGAGTTATTTACGTATCATACACAAATATTTAATAGTACTTGAGAATTTCTAATAATATCTCAGAGAAATGTGCCAATTCATGTAAATGTTAGGTCATAAACATTAACATAACAGGAAGCATGCAACTAGATTTATTTGCATATTTTAATGCTATCTTACTATCTTGAAATTATGCATCTAATGGTTTACTAAATTTGTATTGTCTGGGTTTATACCCAAACCGTACCATTATCAGTTGTGTATATCTAAACTCAACATTCACACTAAGCAAACTCTATAAGACTTAAATGTTCATCCCTACTTCCACTGAAAAACAAAACACATGCTCTCAGCATGTCCTCAAGAGTCTGAATGGTTCTCTCAGACTGGCCATCCGTCTGCGATTGAAAAGGTTATATTGAATCTTAACTTTGTGCCCGAAGCACGATGCAACTGTTTCTACAATCCTAAATGTGAACTTAGAATCTCAATATGATATGATTGAAACTGGATTACCAGGCAATCTAACTATTTCATCCATGTATATCTTAGTCAAGTTTCGAGACATCAAAGGTTGACTTAATATGAAGAAAGCGGGCAGACGAAATTAGTCTATCCACAATCATTCATATCAAATCACAACCTCTAGGTGTCCTGGGTAATCTTACCACAAAATCCATTGTGATAAATTCCCATTCCCATTCAGGCATAGAAAAAGATTACAAGGTAGCTATAGATTTCTAGGGTTCAGCCTTAACCTACTGGTACACACTACTTTTAACCACATACTCAGCTACATCCTTCTGCATATCTGACCATCCGTTTCAACTACTTGAGATTCATATACATCTTAGTGTTTCCTGAAAGCATAGCATACATCAATACATGCACTTCCATAAGAATCTTTTCTTTCAATACACTATCTCGAGGTACACACAACATGTCATGCATGGTCTGGTTTAACTCACTATCACCCTATAGTAGTTCCTTGATCTGATCATAAGAAGTAGACTTGACTTGCATCTGTGCAATCAAACCACTATGTGCTGTCACCCCTAAGTCTAAGTTCAACTCCCACATTTCTACTAACAGATCTCTATTGAAACCTGTCATAGAGAATGCATTAGCTGTTGAACTTGACTTTCTGCTGAAAGCATCATTCACCACATTCTCTTTACCAGGGTGGTAATCTATTGTCACATCATAAAGATAGTGACACCATGTCTTAAAAACATGAACTACATCAACTATCTTCAGATCATATATCGGATAATACTCCGCTTTCTATGCTACTCTCTTATTGTTACATTTCAAGTTTATGTCTTACTCTTTTCTCTAAGTCATTTCATGTTATTCATGTACCGATCAGTTTAGCTACCTTAAAACCCTAGATCACTATCAAAGCCAGTTTACTTTACATAGATCAAATCTCAAGGTCTTATTTTACAGAGATACTAGTATTCAAGGTTAAATCACTAGTGATATCCCTTGAACTACTACAACTCTAATCATTCTAGGGTTTTGTCCTTAACAATAGCATAGCGTTATTGTGTGCGGGTGTGGTCGATTATATAAATCAATTTGAGTTGCTTGGGTCAATAGCATATTAATTCAACACTCAACTTTAATTATATTGGCTGAAAATTCAGTTTTCACAATAGTTTCTGTAATTCGTTTAATACATAGCTAACAGAAGCTCCAAAAATTCTGGAAATTTTATATGTTATACCTAATGAAGTTTCAGACCTCTAGTAGAAATTTGAGATCATTTATAATTACCAATAAATAATTAAAAATCAAACAGTGCACTGCTATATTGCAGTCTGCAGCAGATTCGGCCGAGTTGCAAACTCGACCGACACCCTCACTGTAGAGATCAAAAGTCATCCAAAAATTACTCCAATTTAATACAGTATCTAAAATTGTGATTTTAAATCACAGTTAAAATTTTATATCAATTGGATGTACCAATAAAAAGATAAAATTCAATTACCACACTGCTATATCATTCAAACAAATGTGATCGGTCGAGTTTGCAACTCGGCCGATAAACAGGTCAGAACATTCTTAAAAAATTCTGATATTTTCCAATGTTGTTTACATTTTATATATCCAAATCATATCAAAATTTGAGCTAAATCAGAGTTACACATAAAATACTAAAAATCATTTACTGAGACACTTTACTTATCAAATTTGTGTTTATGCATCATCAAAACCCTATTTTGGGCCGATTAGGGTCTATGCTTCTCAAACCCTAATTCTCAAGACAAAAGAACATTTAGACTTCTTATCATAGTTAAAACATCCTAGTGTATATACATTCTCACTATGTTATGGGTCTAATTCATCCAGAGTCTATTCTTATTTTACTATTAATAGGACTCATTAGATCCCAGTAACGCATCCTGCCAGCCGGACCAGGCCGAACCTGTAGTCCTGAAGCCAAGAGCTACTCGAGATTAATCAACCCCTATTAATCTTAAACATGTGGAAAGAATATACACTTAGGGAAAACTCATTTAAACATAATTTCGGGTCTACTTTAATACAAAGAAAACAAACATTACACTTTTCACTTCATGACACAACAATATAAAAGAACCATATTTACTTTACAAGCTGAAAAATTTAATTTCATGCATATAAGAGCATTTCTAGTGATCTTTATATCAAATAAGAAAAATCAAGTAAGAGTTATATCGCATCCTATATGTAATCTCTTATTCCTACATTAATTTCTTATCTCATAACCCTAAGATTTCTAGGGTTTCTCTCTAGCCCATCCTTCCTCTGCATACCTGGCCAGGGCATCCAGAGAAGAACAGACAGAGTAGCTTGATACTGGTCAATCTAAGTATTCAGACACCTGGCCAGGGTATCTAAATACTCAGACCTTCCAGAGCTAAAACTCATCATTTATTATTCATCTCACTTATAACTTTATCTTTTGACCTTAATGATTCTTAACGACTCAACTTAAACTCTTTACTTGGTTCTCGTGACCACATCCTTTTCCTGCCATCTATAATAGTATAACAGAACACTTCCTGTTAGAAAATTATAGACAGAAGAAAAAATCTTAAACCTTAATCCTATTGGTCTCTTATCGTCCCCTGACCTTGACTTAGAGTATTCACATACTCAACATATGCTCTGATACCAAGATGTCACACCCCAATCTCACATTAACCTCGAAATCACGAGATTAGGGCACGACGGAGGGATTATACACAAGCCAAACCATTCATAACTTTTTAAGAACATTTAGAAGGCATAAAAAGGTAATCTGATTTATGCTGTAAAATAAAACTCAACAAACTGCGGAAGCATTTTGATTAAGCTGACTAGCAATATAAATAGAGTCTACAACATATTACATTGTTCGACATAAAATAAAGCATAACAGTTAATTTACATCTTTATACACATTCTCTATCACCCACACCTTGTCCCAAAGATCGAGGGGAAAGGACTAAGAGACCTCTAACTAGACTAACTACAAACCTTCTAAAGACTAAGCGTTAGGATGAAAAGATCCTTCCGATTCCTATTGCTGTTGTTGACCTGAAAAATGTTTGAGTAGAGGGATGAGCCTACTCGCTCAGTGAATAGCATTTCATTTAGCTATCACTAAACAACTCATCAGATAGATAACATTTAATTAAAAGATAAATGCAGTACTAAACAGGGCAGTTCTAATGACATAGAAGATTTACAGATAACAATCTCATTTCAAAGCAACATCAGATAATTTAAACAAATAAACTGATATAGAGAATTTGCACAGAAGTTCAAATCTCTTAACATATTAAATTTACTGTGATCCTATATGATTACATAATTATATCATTATGCCCCAAACATATGCAGCGCACTCTGCATATGAAGATCTGTAGCGAACTACGATCTCACCGTACAAGACTTAGCGACACACCTGGGAAATGCTAAGTCTGACTTTCCATCTTGGTCTGCACAGGACTCTCAGGCTCTCAAGGGCCTCATGCACTCAAGGGCCTCACAACACTCTCAGGCTCTCAAGGGCCTCACTGCAGTTCTTAGGCACTCAAGGGCCTCACTGCACTAACTCTGAGTGCTCTAGACTCCTCCCGCAACCTGTAGTGCACAGTCGGAGGGTCTGGGTTACCACCGTGACACACACACAGATTATTGTTGAATAACTGGTCGCCGACCATCTAGACTCAGGGCTAGATCGGTCGTTTCACCCCAAAGGTATAGACCGTGCAATGGGGTTCTACGGTGTTGGAGCACCTAAGTCTATTAACTGATTAACATATAAACAATTAAACAGGAATATCACATTTCATACTTATTTCACATTATGGATATCACTTAAAAACACATATATATCATTTGTCATCTTCAACATGACTCAGTATCACTTATTCAAATTCAATTCTAATGACCGTCTTTAATCAGCATATCAATGCAACTGTAATACATAAAAATTCCATCATTTCCATCGATCACATTACGTATTTCAGGTTTCAATGAATCTATCATACACTACTGTATGTGTTACACTATTTAGAAGTTATACCAAATTATATTGAAGCAATTAAGCACTTAAATTGAGTTAAATAATGATTTCTGAATGAACTGCCACTCACAGCTGGAAACTCGGCCGATCGGTCTGGAACTCGGCCGATCACCTCACAGTTTCTGAAACTCGGCCGACCAACTTCGGCCGATCAGCAGGAAACTCGGCCGATCCACTGGGCAACTCGGCCGATCAAATCCCTGTTTGATTTCCTTATAAAGGAAACTCGGCCGAATCATATCTAATTCGGCCGACCAAGACACTGACCTGCAATAAAATAGTAACTAGCATCTTAACCCAAATGAAAATCTAAACATGGCTCGATCTAAAGCTAAATCAACGGCTAAATTGTGGAAAGGAATTGCACACCTTTGCTGTGTTCTCAAAATCGGAGCTCAAGGGAGTTTTTCCCTACTGTTGGGCGACCCAAGATGATTTATTGCTGTTGTACGAAGCTAGCCTTTGCTGCAGGTCAGCCGGCGCCATCCTTGCTTGATCGCGCACAGATGGAGGCGCCTATAGGGCTCGGTTGACTGGGAAAAAGGAGGGAAAAGGAAGGGGTAGGAGAAGGGAAGGGATGGCGCCTGCTAGCTGAAGCTATGGAAGCCCAAGCTCGCCCACTTTTCCTCTCTAGCAGGTCGACCAACCTGCTGCTGGCCGCAGCTCTGTGCTGCGGTATGGCTGTAGGTAGGGCGCCACCCAGCGTCGACCTCGATTAGCAAAGAAGAAGAAGGGATGGAAGGTCAGGGATGGAGGGAGCTTGGTCGCTGGTTCAATCACCCTAAAATCGCCCTGAGCGATTTCCTTCAGCTGCTCGGTCGGGACCTGCTACAGAGCGCCGCTTTAAGTGGTTGTTTCTGTTCTATCGGGTTAAAGAGGAAGAAGATAAGGCAAGGGGCCAATTAGTAATGGTAAATTACAAAATTGACCCAAGGGACTTATAAATGCCATAACTATTTCCTCGGAGGTCCAAATTGGATGATTTCTTTTGCATCCACTCAAGCACAAACTCCTCTACCAACTCAAAGCATGAAAACATACTTATTAGACTGTTTCACTAGATCAAAGCTCTAATTGCAACTGTGATTACTTGATTCAACTTAATGAACTAAATAATCACCATTGATATCATTAATTGCCTCAGGTGATTCAAACTCAACTATTGATTCACATATTAACTTATTTTGATTAACCATGATATTTAACAAAATACTTAGCACTAATTGAGGTGTTTCACGTAATTCGAGGTATTTATTGACTAACCCTGATATGGGTCGTAACATTCTCTCTCTCATGATTCTAAGGCACAATAGGCACATTCAACATGTGACAAATTGCAAGATAAACCCTCAACATGGGTAAATTGCAACTTGGTACAAAACAAGCATACATATAGCATAACTAGCTCAAACATCATTCAAATTGGGCCAAGATGAAAACATAAATGTGTCACATGTTATTAAGGTGCATAACATGATTATATTAAGGTTTAAGAATCTTATTAAGACAAACAATCAAGATCAAGAACTAAGATAAGTAAGGGGTCTTACACTATTGTTTTCAAGTTATATTGGCAGTGAATGTCCAGAAAGAGAGGTGCCTAGTCACACATCCTTGCTACCCAAGTGAATGGAGAGTTGGGGAACAACTTCAACTTATAATCTGTGACATGTGTTACCATGATTGTATAATTCCTTTGTCTCTGATATCCATATTGAAGGCAAGGCATGGAATCATCATCCTTTCAATGCTCAATCCATGTTCTTTGAAGTAGAGTAGATTGTTTGAGATATATGTGACATTAATATCATATATTGATTCACATTTGCATGTCCATACTTTTCTCAATCTCTCTTATCAACTCACCACGATATCAGACTCTTATAAGAGGGACAAATCCTATCTACACCATTCACAGTCATGCCCATGTATCATAATGCATCCGATCATCACCTTTATGGCAACCCTTATTTAGTATCACAATGTATGATGTCAAAACACACCAAATGACAAGTGATGAGTGTAGTGATTTTAGCTATAAGAACCAAAATCACCATCTTCACTATGAGAGATGATTATGACCACCAATTATGGTTACCATGTATCACTCTCATGGTGGGTCTATCTCATACACTATTCTCTGACAAGTATCCATGTGCTTGGTTTGATATCACATATCATGAATGATAATATTTTATCATCAAACAACACACACTCTAGTCTTATGTGTTATTGTTTTCTATTAGTCATCCACAATAACATCTGACTAAGGACACAACAAGAATGTACATACTTTAAACATTTGTATAATCTCATTGTTCAAGTAACGTACTTGAAGACATACGTCATTGAGTAATTGTCATTCTTTAAATATTCATTATGTTTCCTCATTATTTTAGAACTGATTGAAATAGAATAAACTGGAAGCTTTCATTTATTATTAATTAAACCCTTTACGTAATATCCCATCACAATCATCATAAGATTGGCTCTATGGGCATACATACCAACAAATGGGTCATGATGTATCTCTGTAAACTTGTATGAACAATGTAGTAACTCTAAACCAAGGTACATTGGGTGTACATGATGTATATATGGAACCTTGTATGTTTTCTAATATTATGGAAGTATCTAATTTGTAATATGGCCAACCTTTTAAACCACATCAATGTATAAGATCTAAAAAAATAGACCAAGTTGGTGTATAAGAGTATTGTACATTTTGATTGTAGCCAAATATATAATATTAGGCCATGTGGGTGTACTTCTTTTTCTTATAACGAGGAACCCTCCTAGGTAGGGCCACTTTGGATTCACCCCAGAAGGGTAAACCTAGGAACCAATCACGTATATTTGGGGTATAATGGCACGTTCAATAACGTGGGGCCTTGTTTCACCCTGAGGGTTGGTAGCCAGAGTCGAACATGGATCCCTTCATTGGGGATTGTTGAGCCGCACCATTAAGCTACCCTCTCTCCACCATGTGGGTGTACTTAGGTGTAATGTACTTATATATATGTCATATGTACTACCTAGCTCATATTATGGTAGTATCTATACCAAGTATATTGTACATGTTGGTTAATATTAGGCCATGTCTCCGTATACGATCTAAAAGTTAGATCATGCTGGTGTACAAGAATATTGTTCATCTTTACTCTAGAAAAACATTTAACATTAGACCTTATTGGTGTACTTAAGTAATGTACATGTTTGGTGTATAAAAGTATTGTATGTGATTATTGTAACAGAAACATATAACATTGGATCATGTTGATTTTGTTAAAAGGTAGTGTATTTATATTTCTTTCGTACTATACAACTTAGTTCACTTAGAAGAAATATTTATTTGGTTCTTGCATTGAATGTTTTGGGTAAAGTATGTGAAATATTTTTAGACATGTATCTATAGAGCTTGACATGTTTGATTGATGCTTACTGTTCCTCAATCATGAGTAAATCATTTCATTACATTAGATCATATTACAATTTACAAATGATGCAAACATTTATTAAACCATCCATACAAAAATCAAGTTATTTGAGATATGTGTAGGATTTGTTCGGTTAAAACCCACTTCTGTAGTAGGAGTGGAAACTTCTTTGATAGTATGTGAAATATAAGGAGATTCTTTGAGGTCTTAAACAAGTTTATTTGACACTATTTCATGCATAATTGGAGTTATGAATGTGGAAACTGGTGTTCGTGAGGGTTGCAGAGATATTTCATCTACACCTAATCTAATTTGGTCTAGAGTCATTGTATTGTTGTCCATACATAATGTATGGACATCTAAATTTGAATCCTTTGTTGATTTCTTATTAGAGTTATCCAGTGTTGGAGAGGGTTGCAAAGTTATATCATCTAAATCCAAAATACTTTGGTCTAGGTACACTATATTGCTATCTAGACATATTATATGGGCATCTTCACTGGAATCCTTTGCTAATATATTTTTAAAATTCCTTTTTTCTGGGTTCTGATAGCTCTCTCTTTGATGGAGTGCCTGAAATTCCTCAATTTGACCCAAAAACTGTGGTCAATCCCACATTCCAATCCATGTTGGGACAGTTCATGGCCATAATGATGCATATGGTGGATAGAATGTATGTACCCCAAGAAAGGGAAGTTGTCTGCAATGTAGAATCCCAGGGTCCTGATATGACCTTTGAAAGGTTAAGGTGTGTGGGGGTGATAGAGTGTGCTGGTAGGGAATACCAGGAAGATGTGAGCATGTGGTTGACTGAGTTGGAGTAGGCCTTTAAGATCCTCAACATCCTGGAAGAGGATAAGGTGAAGTAGGTGATGTACCTATTAAAGGGAAGTGTTGGCCATTGGTGGGCTATTGAGAAGGAGAAGAGGCCTTAACTGGTAATCATTTGGGAGGAATTTCAATGGGATTTTGTGAGCCAATACTTCCCAGAAACCTATCTGGATGAGAAGATCTTGCAGTTTGAGAAGATCTAACAGGGATCTATGACAATCAATGAGTATGAAGTCAAGTTCATGGAGCTTCTGAGATTTTTCCTGCACATGTATGCAATAGATAAGGAGAGCATCTGAAATTTTGAGAAGGGGTTGAGATCATAGTTGATGACTACAATATCAGCTTTAGAGAACAGTGAGCAGTTTGCCACATTTCTGGAATTAGTGAGGAGGATAGAACGGTCAGCTATGGAGAAGCGTAAGAAGAACACTAAGAAGAGACCGACACAATTTCAAGGGAAGTCTTCTTGAGGCTTTAGGAAGCCTTGGTTTTTAGCACCTCAATCACAACAAAGGTTAGAGGTCCAGTCATAGTGGTCACTGAGAAAAGGCAGAGGCTATAGTTTCCCACCAACTGGAGCTCACAGTGCGGTGTCAATTTCGATGACATGGTCATCTAGGCCACAGTTTGACACGAGGACCTGTTATAGGTGTGGTGAGCAAAGACATCTGAGGTTGTTTTTCCAATGAAGGATGAGGGGGGTGATACAATAGCCAAGACAGAGTCAACAAGGGTCACAATAGTGGTAGTTCAGTAGTGATAGAGGACATGGTCTAGCATCACAAGTTGGTTCATCTAGGTAGGCAAGTAGAGGATGGGGGTGAAAACTGGAAACATCTCAATTCTATGCTATGAGTCATCTGAGAGGAGTCAGAAACCCACAAGTCATGATAGGTAAGATGAAGTTATTTCATTCTAATTTGTCTTCTTCCTGCTTTATATTAGTTTTGGTTGACCCGGCTGCGACACACTCTTTTATCACTAGAGAAGTGATAACTAGTTGTTCTTTGCCTATTAACTATAGATCTAATAGTCTGCTTCCAGAAACCCCTTTGGTTGGTTTCACTGAGTTGCAGGAAATGTATCCATCCTGTGTTCTTTCTTTCTCGGGGTGTAGCATTCAAGTTGATCTATACCACTTAACATGCATAGATTTGATGTGATCCTTAGAATGGATACTCTGGAGAAGTATCAGGTGGTCTCACATTGTAGTTATAAGGTAGAAACATTCTTTGACGACAACGTTTTATGGATCTTCCAAGGAGATAGGAAGTTCTCCTAATGTGCTTAGTGTCAGCTATGATAGCAGAGAGGTTAATGAGGTGGGGCTATAAAGTGTTCTTGGTACGTGTGATGGACACTAAGGTGAGGAGTCCTAGTATTTAGGAGGTGCCTATTGTTCATTAGTTTGAGGATGTTTTTCCCAACGAGTTTCCCAATGTTCCCCTATCTTGAGACATTGATTTTGAGACCAATTTGGTTCATGGTACACAACCTATAGCACAATCACTGTACAAGATGGAACTAACTAAGATGCAACAGCTGAAGAAGCAGTTGCAGGAGCTGTTAGAGAAGGGCTTTATTAGTATAAGCACTTCCCCTTGGGGTTCTCTCGTGTTGTTTGTCAAGAAGAAAGATGGTTCTATGAGGTTGTGCATCAATTACTGGCCGTTCAACAAGTTGACGATCAAGAACAAGTACCCATTGCCACAGATAGATGATCTGTTTGATTAGTTGAGGGGTGATACATTTTTCTCCAAGATGGATCTAAGGTCAAGATACCATCATTTATGGATCAAGGCGGATGACATACCCAAGTCATCGTTTAGGAATTAGTGTGGTTACTATGAGTTTGACATTGTGTTTGGGCTAACCAATGCACCGACAACATTCATGGATCTGATGCATAGAGTGTTAAATCCTTATCTTGACCAGTTTGTGGTGTTGTTCATTGACGACATTCTGATCTACTCTAGAGATATCTAAAAACATGAGAAGCACTTATGGCATGCATTGCCTTTGCTGAGACAACACAAGTTGTATGCCAAGTTCAGCAAGTGTGAGTTTTGGTTGAAAGTGATTGACGTGTATTTTACTACGCGCTAAAAACGCAAGTGTACGCATCGAGTAATATAGGCCTTGTGAGGCCCGAGTCGAACTCAGGGACACGTGAATTATTGGAGACTTCTACTAACTAATCGCAATCAGCTAGACCGATTAACAAAGTAGGGTTTTGTTGTTCAAATTAAAAGAAAATAAAAATCAAACAAAGAAAACAATCGATTAAAGGTTAATTTAATCAATTAAAAGGGATATCTTTAGGATGGCGGTTTCACCGCGGGTCAACATTGTATTAGATTTCATATAATTCCTCACACTTCTCTCTCTATCCGGGTAGTGGCCTGAAATGAGAATTACCCACTGTCGTGGTGTAATCCACTACTTAGATTTAGGTTGATTCCATCGTCATAGTAATCATTCCCCTAAACTAAGCGCATTAAGATCGGTCCCTTAGTTCCCACCATTAATTTTACAACTCCTTTGTCAAGGGTTTTATTAATTAATGTAGAATTCGTCTCTTTTCAACCGTTAATCCTTCTGTCGAAGTGATTAAGGGCATTAATTTATTATTATGGTGATCAAACATAACAATAGCAATAGAGAAAATGAATTTATACCACGGATATGAGAGAAAAATATGAATTATCAATATAAAATCATCATACAATGTATCCCCGGGCTACTCCCGGTCCTAAAGATTGAGGGTTTTAGCCTCTCATGTTCATCTTACACGAATACATGGTAGAAATTGGGGAATTCATAAGAAAAACGTGAAATAAATGGGAAAACCCCTGAACGGAGAAGAACCGGTGGATCCTTGGCGTAGAACACAAGCTTTCCCCGCCTGTCGGTGGTGGAAATTGTCTTTGGCAGCGTCCGAATCACCCGGGATGAGCTTCTCGGCCTCCGTTCTCCTTTCTCTCCTCCTCGGCACTCGTGCAAAACCAAAAACGAGATTCTCCTCCTTCTGGGCGGCCGTCATTAGGTATAAGTCCCTAATTAGGTCGTCAAATAATGACAGCCGTCCGATTGAGATCAAAACAGATCCAACGCATATCTGCCGGCGTCGATACCATCGACGCGGGTCGATGGTATCGACCCAGCGGATTAGCGGCAGCTTTCCTTTCTTTTATTCTGAGCGCCTGTGGTGATCTCGATACCATCGACTTGCGTGTCGATGGTATCGACACCTTTAGCGTCGGTTGTTGTCGTTTAGCGACGCTGTAGCTCTCCTAGTGTCGATGGCATCGACTTTGGTCGATGGTATCGACTGCATCTTCACCAGCAACATGAAGTGATCTCGATGCCATCGACTTAGGTGTCGATGGTATCGACTCTGTATTCCTCTTCTCGGCTGACAACCTGTGGCTTGGTCGATGGTATCGACAGATGCATATACTTGTTCTTCCTGAAATTTCACAACAGGCCCAAGTAAATCCACACAATTTATAATAAGATGATAAATAATGCTCAAAATAGTAAAACGAAGGGGATTTGATATAAAATGATGGAAAAAGACCAAATAAAGTGAATTATGCAATAATATCCATGAAAATGAGTAATTAAGGCACAAAACACATATGAAATAGGTCACTAAATGCGACTCAAAATCATCGCATCAAACTCCCCTAAGCTTAAACATTGCTCGCCCTCGAGCAACTAACCCTTAGAATAGAATTGCAGATGTCAACTAACAATCAACACATCACCCCACATCCCACATTACTCCCACTGGACATTCTTAAACCGGCCTTTCCTAATCACAGAATATTAATTACCCTACAGGCGACAATAATCATCAATAAAAGAAATTATCCTTCAAACCGATGAACACTATCACATAAGGCAGTTAACATAATAAAATTTGCCGATTCAGCATTAGTGCATCTTGTGATCGCCTACACTACGTTGCTCGCCCTAACTACCATCTACATGGAAGCAGTTCTCCTGATAAACATGAGTGAGGAGAAAATCACGGTGGCCTACCAATCCGAGCAACGGGTGGATGGAATGGGTGGTTCATGGGAGAATATGGAAGTATTACACAGTTTCAGTATGCATATAACAAAATGCCCTAAATGATGAAAATGCACATTAAGAATGCCCTAATGCCTAAAAGTGGGTGGAATGATGCATGCACTAACCTTCTACCTCAAAATGAGATAGAAATCTACTCAAGCCACATCATGTACTCAATTCCCCTGTTATACAAGTGATATCATTCCTTTCTCCCTCTTATTCCATTTCCTTCTAAATTCTCTTCTCTTTTTTTTTCATTTTGTTTTTTTTTTCTTTTAGATTTTCAGATTTTTTTTTCTTTTAGCCCACATATCCATAATTGCTTAGAGCTACATGTGTTAGGCTATTTTCTTCATGATTGGAAATCTTTGTACTAATGCGAGGGTATGGAACAATTTAGATCACTTTTCAGGACAACTGAGGTACATGGTGTACTTATGCATGAAAATCATGAAAGTTATGAGTGCAACTACATGACATGCACCTAAAGGTAATGTGCATGTATCATCGTATATTTTTTTTCATTTTATGCAAAAATATGAAAATAACAATGCAAATCCTATCTACATGCTATGCACGCAAAAGAAGTTAAAACTGTACTTTACTTCCAATTCTTGGGTGGATTATGGAAAAATATGAAGTGGAATGATCACAAGATTAAGTTACTGAACCTTAGAAAAATATCATGTGTCCCTCCTTACTGACATGTGTAGTAGTTCAAAGGGTTCTTTCTCGTATATCCAATTAAGGCCTCATTACTATTTGATTAGGTTAGGCTCCAACAACCGTTACTATCCACTTTTCATGAGTCAATGGGGGTGTGAGTGTGACAATTTGCTTCAAAGTTGACATAATCAATCATTTTCATAGGACAAGTTTCCCAAGGACAACCAAGTTAAGCTATCCAAAAGACACAAAAATTTTGAAATTCCCTTAAATTTCCCATGAAAAATCGAGATGACAATTTTTACGACATCCACAATTACACTAGATAGATGTGGATCCTAAACAAACACTAAAATTGCAAGAACAAATAACAAAGCAGAAACTAAAAACAACTAAAGAAAAGATAAAAGATAGAGCTGTTCCAGCCACCCCCTAAGCTTGAATTCGACTATGGCCTCATAGTCGAAAACCAACTTAAGGGTGGAACAGTGATACTATGATCATTCTTGTGGAAGCGGAGGTGGGTACTGCCAGGGTCGTGGGGTCCGGATTTGCTCTGGATGATGTGACTTCATTTGGCCAATAACCCCGTCTTGAATAACTGACACCGACACTGCTGTGTGCCCGTCGATACCATCGACGAAAGTCGATGGTATCGACTTGACTGAGTCGATTTCTTCTGAAAATCTCCAGAGATCTCGATGGTATCGACTGGCATGTCGATACCATCGACCTTTATTGCGCAGCCTGCCTGTAGGTAAGTCGATACCATCGATGGGACCGTCGATAGTATCGACTCAGTGCGATTTTTGCAGCTGTCAACCTGAACCCATGTCGATACCATCGACCAGTGTGTCGATGGTATCGACCCTGCCTGTGCCTGCACATTGAACAAAAAGGATCAAGGTATCTTCTTTACACTAAAATTTAAACGAAATAAAGGCAATCTACAACTATATCTAAACTAACCCAATGGTTGGGTTGCCTCCCAACAAGCGCCCTTCTTTAGCGTCTTAGGCTAGACGGTGTGACAATCATCATCTTTTCACCTTGGGAACTGGGCTCAGAGGATCATTTGGTAATTTGAATTCGACTCGATCTCCTCCAATACCCAAGGACAAAGTCCCTCTGCCTAAGGCAGTCACGACATCCGCCGTTGCTTGAAACGGTCTTCCTAGGAGAATTTCACAACTTTGGAGTGGTGGCATATCCATGACGACAAAGTCCACAGGGAATATGAATTTATCCACTTTGACGAGAACATCTTCACATACTCCATAGGGTCTCACGGTAGACCCATCTGCCAATTCAATTGTTGCAGCCAACTTCTTTATCTCTTTTAACCCAAACTTTTGAAATGTAGCCAAAGGCATGAGATTTATACTAGCGCCGGAATCACATTGCGCTTTAGAAACATGTTGACCACCTATTGAACACGGAATGTAAAAACCTCCTGGGTCCTTTCTCTTCTGTGGTGAACTCCCGTGAATCATAGAGCTCACTGTCTCATTCATCCAATAAATTTCATCGTCTTTTATCCGCCTCTTCTTATTGATGATTTCTTTAATGAACCTCCCATAGGCGGGTACTTTCTCGATCATCTCCACTAACGGAACGTTGATGTGGAGTTTTCGGAATATCTCCAGGAATTTTTTAAAGTGACGATGCTCTTTCTTTGACTTAGGATTAACCACATTTGAAACATCTGCTGCCTCAACACACCTATGAGGTGGCACATAAGAGCTTTTCGGGGCTACCTCCCCTAAGCTTGCTTCAATTATTCCCTCGGACGTGGGATTTGGCGAGACATCATCAATAGTGGCAGCTTGTTGTGGTTCCTCTCTCGCCTCAGACGTCTCCACATGTGCACAAACAACATGCACCTGCTCCTCTTGCTTAGATGGAGAGACCATACTCACAACTCTCTCTGATTTTCTGAAGAAATGGTTTCCGCCCGGCAATCTATAGTAAGTGCGTGGATACGGTATCGCCGGTGTTGCATTCACATTGAAAGTCATTTTTCTTTCTTCTACAGCTTCTTGCACCTGAGATTCCTCATTTCTTACCACCGACATGTACTTAACCTGATGATGTGCTTGGGCCACGTTCACATTCTCAGCTGGTTTCTGTTGATTGGCGTGCTTGATGGCCGCCACTTCACTTGAAATCTGAGCCACGGTGGTCTCTAATGCCCGCATTTGCGCTCCATGGCTTTGCAGCGTCTGCCCAAACTTGGTTAGAATATCACCTTGAGATTGCAATTGTTTTCCAAACATGGCCATCATCTCTTGGTTTTGCTGGACCATTTGAGTTAGTAATTCAGTGTTCTTATCCTCGGTTCTTTGTTGTGGTTTGGCATCCGGATCCTGCAGAAAATTATTCAGATCCTTCCATGAAAACTTTTTATCCTTTCTCCATGCATAGTCATTGTTTCTATAGCCCTGTTGTTGCATGAACTTCACTTGGGCTTCCTCATCCTCAGATGCATCTTCCTTAGTTAGCAGCTTCTTGGCTAGAAGATCTAACTTGTCGTTCAGCTCCCTAACTGTTCTGGATTCGCCGACAGCCTTGACATGTTCCACTGCACCTCTGTCGCCCCATGACTGTTTCCTAGCCATGTTCTTTAATATCTCCCAGCATCTTGTATCAGTGTTGTTCAAGAAAAATCCGGAGCCAGTCGAGTCCAAATTGCTTCTATCATGCTCGGAGAGAGCAAAGTAGAAGATTTTCACTTGGGTTTCCTTGTCCAGTCCATGGTGTGGACATCTCCTCAACATGACTTGGAATCGCTCCCAAGTCTCAGAATAAGTCTCACCCGCCTGTTGGGTGAAATTGTGGATCTTCCGGATCATATCATTGGTCTTCTCAGGAGGAAAGAACCTCTCGAAGAAAACCTCCACCATGTGATCCCATGATTCAACAAACTCGTCGTCGAGGTTATGAAGCCACTCTCTTGCCACTCCAGCCAAGGAACTCGGGAATAACTTGAGATAGAGCACATCCTGCGGAAATCGATCTATCTTCACCATATCGCAGTTCTCCACAAACTGACTAATGTGTGCCACTGGGTCTTCATTTTTCAGTCCGTGAAATGCATTGGATTTGACCAAATTAATCAGTGCTGGGTCGATCTTGTATGTAGGTATGTTTAGCCCCTGTTTCTTTATAGGCCCCTTTGATGCCGAGGAAGAAGACGCCTTGATCTTCTCCCATATTGTCTGTGCTTCAGCCATTACTTCTTCTTGTTCTTGCTCAGATTCAGAATGTATATCACTGTGGTGTTCCTCCTCGTCCTCTGGTCCCGCAGATGGAACCTCAGGTGTGCGATTCACGTAGTCTCGACTACGTGTGTGCACCATACAAAGTACCTGAAATTTGGAAGTAGTGGTTCAGTACAATGCCTTGAACGAGTCAACACTATTATAGAGAAATAAAGGAATTTTTGAAATTGTTCTAAAATAAAAAAAAATGTGGCCTAGAATGGCCGCTCTTAGCACTCAAAGTGCCAATAATTCTCCGTATCCCCGGCAACGGCGCCAAAAACTTGACGTGTATTTTACTACGCGCTAAAAACGCAAGTTTACGCGTCGAGTAATATAGGCCTTGTGAGGCCCGAGTCGAACTCAGGGACACGTGAATTATTGGAGACTTCTACTAACTAATCGCAATCAGCTAGACCGATTAACAAAGTAGGGTTTTGTTGTTAAAATTAAAAGAAAATAAAAATCAAACAAAGAAAACAATCGATTAAAGGTTAATTTAATCAATTAAAAGGGATATCTTTAGGATGGCGGTTTCACCGCGGGTCAACATTGTATTAGATTTCATATAATTCCTCACACTTCTCTCTCTATCCGGGTAGTGGCCTGAAATGAGAATTACCCACTGTCGTGGTGTAATCCACTACTTAGATTTAGGTTGATTCCATCGTCATAGTAATCATTCCCCTAAACTAAGCACATTAAGATCGGTCCCTCAGTTCCCACCATTAATTTTACAACTCCTTTGTCAAGGGTTTTATTAATTAATGTAGAATTCGTCTCTTTTCAACCGTTAATCCTTCTGTCGAAGTGATTAAGGGCATTAATTTATTATTATGGTGATCAAACATAACAATAGCAATAGAGAAAACGAATTTATACCACGGATATGAGAGAAAAATATGAATTATCAATATAAAATCATCATACAATGTATCCCCGGGCTACTCCCGGTCCTAAAGATTGAGGGTTTTAGCCTCTCATGTTCATCTTACACGAATACATGGTAGAAATTGGGGAATTCATAAGAAAAACGTGAAATAAATGGGAAAACCCCTGAACGGAGAAGAACCGGTGGATCCTTGGCGTAGAACACAAGCTTTCCCCGCCTGTCGGTGGTGGAAATTGTCTTCGGCAGCGTCCGAATCACCCGGGATGAGCTTCTCGGCCTTCGTTCTCCTTTCTCTCCTCCTCGGCACTCGTGCAAAACCAAAAACGAGATTCTCCTCCTTCTGGGCGGCCATCATTAGGTATAAGTCCCTAATTAGGTCGTCAAATAATGACAGCCGTCCGATTGAGATCAAAACAGATCCAACGCATATCTGCCGGCGTCGATACCATCGACGCGGGTCGATGGTATCGACCCAGCGGATTAGCGGCAACTTTCCTTTCTTTTATTCTGAGTGCCTGTGGTGATCTCGATACCATCGACTTGCGTGTCGATGGTATCGACACCTTTAGCATCGGTTGTTGTCGTTTAGCGACGCTGTAGCTCTCCTAGTGTCGATGGCATCGACTTTGGTCGATGGTATCGACTGCATCTTCGCCAGCAACATGAAGTGATCTCGATGCCATCGACTTAGGTGTCGATGGTATCGACTCTGTATTCCTCTTCTCGGCTGACAACCTGTGGCTTGGTCGATGGTATCGACTTCCGTCGATGGTATCGACGGATGCAGATACTTGTTCTTCCTGAAATTTCACAACAGGCCCAAGTAAATCCACACAATTTATAATAAGATGATAAATAATGCTCAAAATAGTAAAACGAAGGGGATTTGATATAAAATGATGGCAAAAGACCAAATAAAGTGAATTATGCAATAATATCCATGAAAATGAGTAATTAAGGCACAAAACACATATGAAATAGGTCACTAAATGCGACTCAAAATCATCGCATCAGTGATGTCTTTTCTTGGGCACATGATATTTGTAGAAGGTGTGTGTGTAGATACCAAGAAGGTTTGATCTATGTTGGAATGGGAGAAATCGATGACACCGACAGAGGCTTGTAGTTTCCTTGGCTTGGTAGGCTATTATAGGAGGTTCGTCAAGAATTTCAGTATCGTGGCGTTCCCCCTAAGGAAGCTGATGAGGAAAGGTGTATTGATTGTCTAGAATGACAAGTGTCAGCATTCTTTCTAGCTTTTGAAGGAGAAGCTGACCAGTGTACCAGTGTTAGTGTTGCATGAACAAGGGAAAGGCTACATTGTCTTCTACAACACGTTGAAGAATGGTTTGCGATGTGTGCTGATGCAAGACAAGAGTATGATATCTATCGCTTCATGAAAACATAAGAAACACAAGGAGAGTTATCCGACACATCATCTCAAACTTGTAGCTGATAACATCCAATTTTCAGGATATTATATGCCTAATTTTATCTATATTTCCTCCTATTAAGAAAAATTTATATTCCTTTCCCTCCTAACTTGCATATACTCTCTTTACCCTACTTTGAATATGACAATAACGTCACATGCAGGTGTGAACAAAGGACTGTAAGAATGATTACAAAAGGACATAACTATCATAGAATAACAATCGATAGCTGCAACAACTTATTAACTGATGGAGCTACTACGAGCATTAGTCGATGGTGCTCTTTCGGCCATCACCCTATGGAGCTCCTGTGAGCATCATCAAATGATGCTCCTATGACCATCACCCAATGGCACTCATGCTACCATCACCCAAAGACGCATCTGCGACCAACAAAAAATGGCCACCTTCTAATGGCGGCTCTGACAAGCACTTTAGTCGGGACCGTTAAGCACATGCCCTAAGGATGGTACCTGAAAGGCTTGGGTCACAAGTAAAGGACCCCAAGCCGACGCCTATAAATAGGAGCCGACCAACTACGTAGCAGATGTCGTGCATTGTCTTTTGATGTGTGCTGATTTAGCACCTCTTTTCACATCCTTTTAAGTCATGTCACATGGAAATTCTTATCTTTATCCACTGAGAAGAAACAAATTGCTATTTACTTCCTTTTATCACAATTGAACTTGAATCTCACCCAAATTTGTGAATTTCTTGCAGACTCAGAACATCAGACAAGCAGCTCACCTATTCCAGCTAATCGGCTCACCTGTTCCAAACACTCGGCTCACCTATTCCAGTCGATCGGTTGGTTCCATCCCTCAGCCGCCAAGCCTTGTCCAAACATTCAATCTAGATGGCACACCATTTGAATTTCAAATGACCATTTCAGTCCTCAAGGGGGAGTTTTCCCTCCCAAACTGAGTGGGTCAAAGAGCGCCGCTGGTTGAGACTTAGGGTTGCTGACTTCTTCCCTAACTCCCACCCTTACTAGACATCCAACCAACTGGTTCACCACCCAACTAATCGGTTGGCAGTGCATGACCAGTTCAAATTTGCAGCCGCCAGCCCCATTTGTCCACAACCCTAGTTATAAAAGCCTCCTCCTTCTCCTATAAAATGATGGGCACTTCCTCCTCACATCATCATCTTTTGTATCGGAGATTTTCGAGCAATCATTCTTGTGTTCTTATGCTCTTGTATTCGATTCATCAATAAAGATTGGTTATTTACAAGCTAAGTGTTTTCTTTCAATTCCTTTACCTTGCTCATTTATATCTAGTTTACTTCTTCTTCTTCTTCTTATTTTGTGGATTAGAGCAAGGAATTAAGCATCATCCATTCCATTGTCTCTAGCCTAAGGAACTAATCCTTTGATAAGTCTAGACTATGGCTAGAACACTTCTTTCCTTTGTCTCCCTTTTCTCCACAAGCATGAGTGAGTAGTTCTCTATTAAGGCAATGGGAATATCCCCTTAGCCATGTCTTGAATCGATTAAACCTTTAGAATGACTTTTAGATGGCTTTTGGTTCTAAAACTATTGATCTATCAAAGTAATTAATTGGTTTGATCACATGTTAATCCGGATGGATATGACCATGGAAATCCATATTTAGAAAAATAGAATCAATCACACAGGGTTTTTTAAATGACTGTGTAATTTCCCCTTTTGGGATGATGGAATAAGAAACATGAGCACCAGGACCAATGAGCTCATGTGGAGTCCATTTTTTGTGGATTTTTATTAATTTGCATGCCTTCATCGTAATCGTCATTTTTAAGGATTTAGTCTATTCTCACCTAGGCTAAGGTCGTGAAAACCCCTAAAGCCTCGATTCTCCATCTCTTGATTTATTGTTGCGTTTGATCCACTCTCTTTACATTCTAGTCTTTCATTCATAATAGTTTACTTGTGCTAACAATCATTTCAATTTTCTTTGTGATAGGGAAATTTATTTCTTGTTAAGTGCAATATAGTTCTTATATTTTCTTTCTTCTTTAGTGATAATCACCCATACCCCAAATCTGATCTTTACTTTCTATTCTAAAAACAAAAATACCAAAAAGAAATAAAGAGTTCTTCAAAACCATTGCGATTAGAGTTAACAACCTTGAAAATGTTGTCCTTTGGGATCGACCCTTCTATACTAACCTTAATCGGAAAGTAGAAAAGGGATTAAACTATAGGATAATTATCTTAGTGATTGTAGTGCACTTCAACGCATTAATAGTTTGGCACCATTTTTGGGGACAATGGACTGTTTTATCGAACACCAAAAAACTTTTGAAAAACCTCTTTTTCATTTTTTTATGCCTTCTGAGTAACATTCCAGAAGTGCTATTCTCTTTCTGTCGAGTTTCCATTCCGGTAGTCCATTTTTTATGTACACGATTAACTACTTATTTTGTGCATGCAATGCCTGAACACTAATTTTCAATCGTTCGATCATGAGATAGATAGAACTTTTCACCGTCTAAACTGTCAAAATTGAATTAGGATGGATGAGGAAGAAGTTTCTCGTAGGATCAACCAAGCTTTAGCAGCTCAAAGAGAGCACATCCTAGCTGACCAAGAGGCTAGAGAAGCCACTTTGCGAGCAGCCTACATGGTTGAATAAGAAACTCTACATGCCAATAGGAGGTGAAGCTAAAAAGCAAAAACAATTAAAATATTTTTCTATTTCCAAATCTACATATGCCCAACACTGAGTAGTACCTCCTAACATTATTGCACCCCAATTTGAGATCTAAACTCAATGGATCACCGTGATCCAAGCAAACTCATTCTCAGGCAATAATGGGGAAAGTTTCCAAGATCATCTTCAAAGGTTCATTGGCCTTTGCTCTTTGAACAAACTCCCAGGCATCTATGAAGAAGCCATCCGCCTTAGATTGTTCAAATACTGTGTCACTGGCCAAGCTAATAGATGGTACAACACCATGGAGAGTGAGGAACATGTCACAACTTGGGAAGTTTTACAACATAAATTTCTTGAAAAAATTTACCCACCCTATCTCACTTCCAAAATTAGGGGACAAATCACTCACTTTTCTATGTCCCCAAGTGAATCCCTAGGAGAAGCTTGGGAAAGGTTCAAAGACTTGCTTAAGAAATGCCCCCATCATAATATTTCCCAAGTCCAACTCATAGAAATCTTTTACCTGTTGGATCCTAGATGGGTGATTAGATGCTCTAGAGGGGGGTGAATAGAGCTGAAAGCACTTAAACGAAATTCATCAAACCTTCAAAATATATGACAAGATAAGGTTGCTAAATAGGTAATTTGAGTGCAACTAAATCATGCATAGCAAGGGAGAGAGAGATTGAACATGCACCAATTAGACAAGCTATTTAGAGTGGTTCCACACTTCAAACTAGAAGTGTGTCAGTCCACTTGCCTAGAGAGGTCAACCTCTAGGACTTCCAAAAATTGCACTCTTATATTCACTTATAAGACTTACAATACATGACCAACAAAGGACTTACCTATCCAATACAAAGAGTCTTCAACCTTACCAAGGACTTACCCACTTTGCAAGAGTCTTCGGCCTTCTCCAAGGACTTACCCACTCTTGCACAAGTGTTCGGCCTTGTAGGAATTACCCAATCTTCTTGGATCTTCCGCCTTTGACTTCACCTTCACTCGGAGAAGCTTTCCACCAAGGTCTTACCTACTTGAGTTTGAGTCTTTTGCCTTCTCCAAGGGCTTACCCACTCTAGCTCCAAGTCTTCTTCCTTGATGTTCACCAAAGGGACTCCTTACCTTGTTCTTCTTCACCTCTCTTGGACAAGAGAGAGAACCTTCATCTTCATGATTGCGAATGAGAGATGGGGAGGTGGTGGAAGTGAGAGCCTCACAAGATATACAAGTAGTACTAGCTCTCTTACAAATTTCCTACTCACTCTAATGGATGTAGCAAGTGATTAAGCTTAGAGAGAGAGAGGAGGCTGTAGGATCACATCAACTATAGAATAGGAACCTTCATAGTGAATGCTCAACCTTGGAATGAAGCCCAACGGGTCCTATGTATAGCTGGGGATGCCTCTTAGCCTTTGGGAACACTTAAGAACCAAAACTAGCCATTTTGTGGCTTGCAATGGATCTATTTTCACTTGTTGCAACTCCACAACGGCTAGAAACACTTTTTTGCACTTTTCCGTACAGTGCATTCGGTCGAGTTTCAATATGTGTAACTCGACCGATCAAGTAGCAGGCAGCCCGATATTGAAATGATCGATCGAGTTTGTTCTGAGGAAACTCGACCGACCATTCCAACTGGAACTGGCCTACTACCCAATCGGTCGAGTTCTGTGAGTGCACAACTCGACCGATGCAATCTTCAGAAAATCGACCAAGGTTGATCGGTCGAGTTTCAGGGTGGGAAACTCGACCGAACAAGTGCCTGTAATTGATTTTCAAAGTTGCATTAAAAGTGCTCTAATATTCGATCTAAGTGTTCCTGATATTTTTCTAATCTTAATTACAAGTCATACAATCATTACAAGTGATTTACAACATAATTCTAATGGATATACATCATATTACAAAAACGTCCACTTGTATGACTTTGACTTGTCTTTTCTCCAATTTGAGATGCGCAAGTTAGGGCAATTGGAGTGTGTCTATACCTAATCTGAAGTCACTCAAGTAGAAGCATTAGACACCAATATGTGGAATGGTTAGTCATCATCAAAACACGGGTTTAGTCAATTTAGACGTGAGTCAACATTGACCTAATTGACCTTGAGTCAACATTACCGTGGTGTTGATAATGACACCAAGCTCTTCCTTGATTCCTCATCTGGAGGAAATTTTATGCACCAAAGCCTAACTAGTACATGGGAAGTCGTTAAATGAGCTTCTGAAATAAGAGCTAGATGGGGAATCGGGGGAGTCCTTAAGGTTGCCAAAGCTGAAGTTGACCTTGATATCCAAAGCATAGAAGAAAGCCTCAAATTGATTGCTCTAAAATAAGATAATTTAGAGTTATCAATAGGCACCTTTAGAGAGCTACCCCGTCAAGTAAAATATGTAGATTCACTTTGTGGTATTTTCCAAGAATATGATCACACCACCCTTCACTTTCAATACCTTTACAACACCCCCATGCAACCAGAAATCAGACAACTAGGTCAAGGTTATTACAATCCCAACCAAACTAGAAACCATCATGGCTTCCAATATGGGAAATATTTCTGGTGTTGAAAACTCTAGCTAACTCCAATCCCAACAAAGACCTCCTTACCCTCAAAGCAATAACCGACCACCACCTGGGTTCCCATACAACAATCAAAGGAACTTTGGGAACTACCGGGGCAATCACCCAAACTGCCCACCATATCAAGGACAACAATTTCAAAACTTGAGCCTTCCTCCTCAAAATCTCAATCAACCACCTCCTCAACCACCATCAAATGTTCCTGCTCCCATGCCCTCAGCTGATGAAAGGATAGCTTCCTTGAAACAAATCATCATTGCCCAGCAAGCTCATCAAAAGGCAACTTACACCCAACTAGCTTCCTTGTTTGCCCAACAGAAACCCCCTACCGGCACATTTGATGGGCAGCTTGAAAACCACCCCAAACATCCTGAGCAACTCAAGGTTGTCTCCACTCATTCTGGAAAGGTGCATTCTCCTTCCCCCCCCAGAAAAACCTTCATCCAAACCTCTAGAATTTGAAGATGAGGTCATGGTAGTTGTTGAACCTGAAGCTATACCTAAACCAACCATCCCCAAACCCCCTCAAGTAGAAATTGAAGAACCAATCTACAAACCACGACCTCCCTACCAAGCTCACCTTAGGCAAACAAGACTTGATGCCCGTTTCATGAAATTTAAGGATGCCATGAAAAAGTTGCATGTTGACATTCCCTTCCTTGATGCTCTAGCAGACATGCCTGCCTGGTCCAAGTACATAAAATCTCTCTTAACTGGGAAGTATGCTACTAAAGAATATGAGACTGTCAAACTCGATAGGACCACTTCAGACAGAATCCAAAGTAAAATGCCTAAAAATGGAAGGACCCTGGTTCTTTTGGAATATGATGTTACTTTAGTGACAATGCTTGTAGAAAAGGCCTAGCAGATTTAGGAGACAACATATCCATCATGCCCTACAACCTTTGTAAGAGACTAGGATTCAATGACATGTTACCCACTACCATTACCATCCAACTAGCAGACTCCTCCATGACCAAACCCAGGGGAATCATAGAAGACATTCTGATTACGGTCGGGAAAGATGCCTATGTCCCTTGTGACTTTGTGATCATGGACATAAAGGAAGATTTGTATTACCCTCTCATTTTCATTCTCCCTTCTTATCCACAGCCCGAGCCTTGATTGATGTTGAGGTTGGGACCATTAGGTTAAGATTAGGGAAGCAAACCCTAGAGTTTAGGGTGTTTGAAAGCATGAAAGGACCTAGTTTCTAGGAAGAGGTCTATGTCCTTGACTGCATTGATAAATTATCTCAACTAAGGCAGGAGTGTGAGTTAGTTGATGACCCCCTACACACAACTCTCACTAGTCCCCTTGAATGTGATTTTGACAATGAATATTTGGATCAATGTAAGGCTCATTTGGATAATTTTGAGGAAGCTCCTAATGCTAAAGTTGAGGACCATAAAATGATCTCCATCGTGGAAGAAAATCCTGAGCCACCCAAGGCCCCAAAAATGAAGAATCTTCCCATAGGTTTGAAATATGTCTTTCTTGATGAACAACAATTGTGCCATGTCATCATAAATTCTAACCTTACCCTTGAACAAGAAAACAAACTTATGGGTGAACTTAGGAAAAGAGGAACCACCTTGGGGTACAAAATGACCGATTTAGTTGGAATAGATCAATCCATTTGCATTCACAAAATCCCAATGATAGAAGACAACAAACCTTCCCGAGACCCACAATGAAAACTCAACCCAAACATGAAGGAGGTTGTCTGTCTAGAAGTGATCAAACTTTTGACTGTAGGAATCATCTACCCCATTTCTGATTCCCCGTGGGTCAGCCCAGTTCAAGTTGTCCCCAAAAAGGAGGGGACCATTATCATTAGGAGTGAGAAGAATGAGCTCATCCCCACTCACACTATCACAGGGTGGAGAATGTGTACTGACTATAGGAAGCTCAACAAGGCAACTAGGAAGGACCACTTCCTACATCCCTTCCTAGACCAAGTTCGTGAACGCTTAGCCCATCAATAATACTTTTGTTATCTAGATGGAAATTCAGGATTTTATCAGATTCCTATCCATCCTAAATATTAATAGAAGACCACTTTCATATGTACCTTTGGCACCTATGCTTTTAGACGAATTCCCTTTGGTTTGTGCAATGCACGAACCACCTTCCAACGGTGTATGTCAGCCATCTTTGCAAGATTGACCAGAACTGTCATGGAAGTGTTCATGGATGACTTCTCTGTCTATGGAGATAGCTTTGATTCATGCCTTAGGAATCTCGCCCTTGTTATTGACAGATGTATTGAGTCACACTTGGTCCTTAATTGGGAAAAGTGTCACTTCATGGTTAAGGAGGGCATTGTTCTTGGCCACAAGGTTAGCAACCAAGGCATAAAGGTCGACAAAGCAAAAATTGAAGTTATCACCAAGCTTCCACCCCAAACTCAGTCAAAGACATTCAATCCTTCTTAGGACATGCCAGTTTCTATCGGTGATTCATCAGTGACTTTCCCAAAATCACAAAACCCCTCACCAATCTTCTTCAAAAAGAGGTGCCTTTCCATTTTGACAAGGACTGCATTGATAACTTTCTATGTTTGAAGAACACTCTCACAACCACTCTAATCATTCGTGTACCAGATTGGGTGCTACCCTTTGAAATCATGTGTGATGCTAGTGACTATGTTGTGGGTGCCCTCTTAGGGCATCAAATTGATAATAAACATCATGTCATATACTATGCATCCAAGACCTTAGATGAAGCTCAATGAAATTACACTATCACCAAAAAGGAGATGCTAGCCATTATCTATGCATTTGATAAATTTCTCCCATACTTAGTTGGCTCTAAAGTTATTGTTTACACTGACCATGCAACCATTCACTACCTCATGAAAAAGAAGGATGTCATACCCAGACTCATAAAATGAATTTTGCTATTGCAGGAGTTTGATCTAGAGATCCTAGACAAAAAGGGGTCTGAAAACATCGTGGATGATCACCTAAGTCGACTTAGGTATAGCCCAATCAATGAAACCCCCATAAACGAATCTTTTCCTAATGACCAATTGCATAAGGTGGACTCCCAATTCCCTTGGCTTGCCAATTTCGTAAATTATTTAGATGCTAGTGTATTGCACCCTGAGTACAAGGGACATTCTAAAGCTAAATTTTTACATGATGTCAAAAAATATTATTGGGATGAACCTTATCTATTTGGACTTTGTGCTAACAGTCTGTATCATTGTTGTGTTTCTCAAGAAGAAAGCACTGCCATTCTAGAACAATGTCACTCTGGCCCCTATGGTGGACACATGAGTTCCCAGAAAATAGCCAGGAATGTCCTACAATGTGGTTTCTATTGGCCCACCATCTTCAAAGACTCATATGATTATGTGCTCTCATGTGACTAATTTCAAAGGACGGGTAACATTTTGAAGCACGACCAAATGCCCCTAACCTCTTGGTAGGAATTATAAATTTTTGACGTCTGGGGAATCAACTACATGGGCCCATTTCCTTCCTCTTATGGGTATGCTTACATTTTGATTGTAGTCGATTACGTGTCAAATGGGTGGAAGATGTACCCACTAAAACCTGTGACTCCAAACTTATTATATAACTCTATAAAGACTGTATTTTCCCTAGATTCGGGGTCCCACACATCGTCATTTCTGACGGGGGATCCCATTTTTTAGAGAAACGTTTTGAGGCCTTATTGAAAAGATATGGGGTCTACCACAAAGTCGCAACTCCTTACCATCCTCAGACTAGTTGGCTGGTTGAAGTATCCAATAGGCAGATCAAATCCATCTTAGAAATGACTGTTAGTCGCACTAGGAAAGATTGGGTGTTGAAAAATCAATGACACTCTGTGGGAATACTGAACCACCTACAAGACACCCATAGGCATCACCCCTTTCAGGCTAATCTATGGAAAATCATGCCATCTCCTGATAGAATTAGAACACAAGGCCATTTGGGCCATCAAAAGTCTTAATTTTGACCTTTCTACATCCAGAGAAAAACGTCTTCTTCAAATAAATGAACTAGATGAACTTAGAATGAACACTTATGAAAATGCAAAAATCTACAAGGATCAAACGAAATTGTGGCATGATGGTCACATCAAGCACAAGGATATTAGAGAGGGTGACTAGGTTCTATTGTTTAATTCCAAACTAAGGTTTTTTCCTGGAAAACTCAAATCCAAATGGTATGGTCCCTACCTCATCAAATGTGCCTATCCACATGGCACCTTTCTTCTCTAGGATAAAGTTTTGGGTGAATTTAAGGTTAATCGAAATCGACTCAAAAGATACATAACTACTAAAAACCTTGTCGCTTTAGATACCAATAAACGCTCATCCTTGGACAATCTCAACTTAACTGACCCTCTGCCTCCTCTAGATGAGGAATAAACTGGTCTCTCATCTATCGAGCCTCCAGCATAAAACTAGGCGCTTGTTGGGAGGCAACCCAACCCTAGCTTTCTTCTTTGCAATTTGTTTACTTTGTTATTTCATCCTGTTATGTTTTCTTCTTTTATGACACACCAACGGATTGGCTCATAGTGCCAACCGATCGGTTGGGGATTCCCAAACAATGCATCTTTCGACAGCCCAAACGACCAGTTCGCATCTCAAACTGATCGACTCAATGTAATCAAACACCCCTTGAGCTGACCGTTGGTCGAATGTGAGGCACCCCAACATCGTAGATTCCTCCTTCCCCTGTGCCGATCAACTCCTTGAACCGACCAACTCAATAACTAGCCGATCGGTCCGACACCCTTGCTTGGCTATATAACCTCCCCCGGGGCAAGCCTCACCCTCACCCATTCCACTCTAAACCTAGCTACCACTCTCACCCACCTGACCTCTCTAACCCACCTGAGCTCTCACCCAGCCGAGCGATCTGCTACCCCATCCAACCGGTGAGCAGCGAGCTGACCACCTTGCCACCTCAGTCCGCTTGTCCTGTATAATAACTGTTCATTTCAAATCATCGCCTAGCTCACCTCAGCCACTCCGTGAGCTGCTCGTGTTAGGACTGACCGACTATCCTTCTCCCTCACCACTGATCAATCTGCTCCTCAGCGGGCCACATCACCTCGACTCCACTCTAACCTGCTTTGTGAGCCATTCGTGTCACACCCCATTGTTCGTCTCGTGCCCTCATCTTTTTTTTTGCTAGACGAGCGCCTAGTGTTGGACCCGCTCAGCCAGCCTTCATCCTCAAACCATCGCAATAGGCATTGTTCCCTTCTTCATTCATGAATCGCCCGTCCCAAACCTGAGGTGCCTGCCTGATCAACCCAACCGCTCGGCTCAACAATCCCACCACTCAGCTCATCACTCCAGCTGATCGGCTCGACCCTTCCATAACATCCATGTTCAATCGATTCCAAAAGAACAAAGGGAATTCCATCACCTCTTCCTCTTTAGACCCACCTCGTTGATCTCGATCTTACACTGAGATCTAGTTCTGCACACCCTCCCCCACTGGTGAGTCCTCACCTAAGCTCAATGAGGACATGCTCAATGACATCAATGAGGTAAAGGATCTTCTCTGCAAGATGGAGAGAAACCAAAAGGTTAGAAACGACTCAGATTACACTACCCCACATCCACCCCGCATAGCCCCCATCGCTGGCATTTATGTCCAGTTCACCAACACCGACCACGTCCAACGTTATGAAAAATTATTTTCTATAGGTGTTTCCCTCCCCCGTTGGGCATGTGGCACTACCCTCAACTTCCTCGAAATTCACAAAGCCACCGACAACATTCTCCACAAAAACCACATTCTCCTCTTCCCTTACCATGTTACCACAGTGTGTAGCAATCTCACTCTTGAGTTCTTGTCTTCCTTTCACTACTATCACTATTCCCAAGGTAACTCTAGTTACAAGATCTGGATTTCTGGGGAAAATTTGGAGATTTCTGCCCGCCAGTTTACCTCTTTCATCCTTGACGGCAGCGAAGACTACTGGTTGGATCGATGTATGGAGAGACACCATGAATCCTACCTTAAGAGGTATGACAGAGACAAGTTCTGGGCTGAGATCACCGGCCTCATGCCCTGCCTTCCTAGTGGGCCCAAGGCCTCCAACATCCACAATCTAGTGATCCACTGCCTCCATCGCATCCTTGCTTGCACCATTTTAAGTAGAGAAGGTACCGAATGAGCCATCACCTATGTTGAACTCTATGCCCTTTGGTGCCTCTTGAATGAAGAACCCCTCAACTGGGGGAATGTTGTTCTGGAGCACTTCAGCACCCAAGCCAGCCGAACCACCTCATCATCCTTTCTCATTGGCCATTTCGTCACCCAGCTCACCATCTTTCTTGGCTACACCCACATCCCTTTCACACCACTCCCATTCAAAAACCACCTGATCGACAACTACTACCTGAAAACTAGCAAGTTCATTTGCATGGGTGCCACTGGTGTATACTACCTTCTTTTCAAGGATTCACAAGAGGTTCTCCAGCTTCCTCTACATGCAAGGTTTTCTGCATCAAACCTTATTTACGAGCTCTCTGATCAACCAGGGCACATCCAGAGGTACAATTTGGAGCACCCAGACCCAGACGACATCCCTAAGCCACATGCCCACAGGAGGAGTGTTTCCTTGGAGGCTCACAATGATGCCTCTGGTCCACCACCACCACCACCACCACCTCGCCGTCGCACTAGGAGGCAACCAGATGATGACACATGCGCATACAAGTTCTATGAGGTCCAACAACAGCTAGATGAGATTCAATGCGAGCAGCAGCACCAGGGCCACTAACTCAACCATATGTATCTCATGCAACATTCACGAGTCTTGGCATGTGGACTGTGGCCACTATGCCTCTAGCCGCCTGTCCTACGAGGAGTATGGAGCCCAGCAGGCCAACCCAGATCCCCACTCCCCTTACTGGGGAAACTACTACTCCTCCCACCAGCAACATCCACCACCGTAGTGATTTTCTTCCCTCCATCTCGTTCTAAGGGTCTGCTCGGGACGAGCAAAGCTCTAAGTCTGGGGTGGGGGTGGGTCGCACGTGTTCCACCCCTTATCTTTCCTTTTAGCATTTTACTTTTGTATTTCAAAACTTACTGCATTTTCCCTTTTCAAAACATTGGCCTTTACCTAGAAGGCCAATTGATGTATCTTTATTTTCAAATTAGATAAATCTTTATTTCCCAAAATTGATCACAATTTTCATTTCTTTTTTCAAAAAATACCAAATTCTCCATACCTTCATTAGCAATATTCTTAGAAATGATGGCAAGCCTTAGAGTATCAAATAGAATCAAATGTAAACTTTCTTATCTTTAGCATTAGATTAACTGATCAATCTTTCTCATATGATGTACTTACATGATTTCTCTTAATGATGCAACAACACTTGAAAAAAAGAGAAAAAAAGAAGAAGAAAAAATTGCATGGGAAAATAATCTGCATGCCAAACCCTAAGTCCGGAGTGGTGTGCTCCTCCTCTCTCCCTCTTCCATACCCTTCGTAAATTTAATAGGGGTGTACCGCCAAAAAGATGGCAAAAAGAGCACACACAAACATATGGTCAATATCCAGACTCGAATAAAGGAGGGATTATTCGTCCGCGCACCTCGTAAATTTAATAGGGGCACAAATCCATGAAATTAAAAATCTTGAGTCGAATAGAGGAGGGATCCTTTTTCCACACCTCCCCTTTTCTCATTCACGTCCCAAAACAAAATTCGAGTGTTGAAGCACAAGTAGGATTAAGGCTATTTTTGCAAAGTATAATTTTGAAAGAAAAGTTATGAAAAATGTTGTTGTAATAAATATAGAACTTGTATTTTGTGGTTCTAGGATATGGGCTGCTTGGCCATGAAAAGGATAGAACATACTACTAATTAAGGGAGGTTCAAGATGTTGTTTAATTTTTTTTTGAATTATTATGATATTTTAATTGCTTGAGGACAAACAAAGGCTTAAGTCCACGATATTTTGGTGTATGCTAATTTAGCACCTCTTTTCACAGCCTTTTAAGTCATGTCACATGGAAATTCTTATCTTTATCCACTGAGAAGAAACAAATTGCTATTTACTTCCTTTTATCACAATTGAACTTGAATCTCACCCAAATTTGTGAATTTCTTGTAGACTCAGAACATCAGACGAGTGGCTCACCTGATCCAACCAATCGTCTCACCTATTCCATCCGATCATCTCACCTATTCCAAATGCTCGGCTCACCTATGCTGGTCGATCAGTTGGTGCCATCCCTCAACCACAAATCCTTATCCAAACGTTCAATCTAGATGGCCTCCATTTTAATTTCAAACAACCGTTTCAGTCCTCAAGCGGGATTTTTCCCTCCCAAATTGAGAAGGTCAAAGAGCGCCACTATTCGAGACCTAGGGTTGCTGACTTCTGCCCCGACTCCCACCCTTACCAGACACCCAACCGACTGGTTCGCCACCCAACCGATCGGTTGGCAGTGCAGGACCAGTTCAAATTTGCAGCCACCAGTCCCATTTGTCTACAACCCTAGTTGTAAAAGCCTCCTCCTCCTCCTATAAAAGGAGGGGCACTTCCTCCTCACATCATCATCTTTTGTACCAGAGATTTCTGAGCAATCATTCTTATGTTCTAATGCTCTTGTATTTGATTCATCAATAAAGATTGGTTATTTACAAGCTAAGTGTTTTCTTTCAATTCCTTTACCTTGCTCGTTTAGATCTAGTTTACTTCTTCTTCTTCTTCTTCTGTGGACTAGATTAAGGAATTAAACATCGGCCATTTCATTGTTCTATCCTAAGGAACTAATCCTTTGATAAGTCTAAACTATGGCTAGAACACTTCTTTCCTCCGTCTCCCTTTTCTTCACAAGCATGAGCGAGTAGTTCTCTATCGAGGAAAGGGGAATAGCCCCTTAGACATGGCTTAAATCGATTAAACCTTTAGAATGACTCCTAGATGGCTTTTGGTTCTAATAACCATTGATCTATCAAAGTAATTAGTTGGTTTGATGTTAATCCGGATGGATATGACCAAAGAAATATAGATTTAGAACAATAGAATCAATCACATAGGGGTTTTGAAACGGTCATGGATCTTCCTCTTTTGGGATGATGGACTATGAAATATGAGCACCAAGACCAATGGGCTCATGTGGAGTCCATCTTTTGTGGATTTTTATTAATTCGCATGCCTTCATTGTAATCGTCATTTTTAAGGATTTAGTCTATTCTTGCCTAGGATAAGGTGGTGAAAACCCCTAAAGCCTCAATTATCCATCTCTTGATTCATTCTTGTGTTTGATCCACTCTCTTTACATTCTAGTGTTTCATTCATAATAGTTTACTTGTGCTAACAATCATCTCAATTTTCCTTGTGACAGGGAATTTCATTTCTTGTTAATTGGAATCTAGTTCTTATGTTTTCTTTTTGCTTTAGTGGTAATCACCCATACCCCAAATCTGATCTTTATTTTCTATTCTAAAAACAAAAATACCAAAAAGAAATAAAGAGTTCTTCAAAACCATTGGTATTAGAGTTAACAACCTTGAAAACATTGTCCTTTGGGATCGACCCTTCTATACTAACCTTAATAGGAAAGTAGAAAAAGGATTAAACTCTAGGATAATTATCTTAGTTATTATAGTGCACTTTGACGCATTAACATCTTTGGGCTCACATTGCAGACCAAACGTGGAGTCGTTAGAGGAAGCATTCACCATCGACTGATTTTTTCCCACCACCAGTAGAGGAATGGCAGATGAGAGTATACCAACCTTGTTCGAGGACCTCTGCCCACTCACCCTAAACCTCTTCTAGAGTTTCTCCTGTAACAGAAAGAGAAAGGAGAAGGAGACAAGGCTTCTAGCACTACTCCTCTCATCTATGAGCACTAGACCCAATCCATCAGTTGTCGCTACCATCTGGTCTCTATTAGTGTATCCCCTGGTCCCCTACTTCGACATTCCTTTTTACTCTGTATCTCCCTTCCTATAGCACTCCATGTCTCCATCCATCTATAAATCCAAAATGCTACTCATGAGAATGAGTGGCTAAACTCATTACTGCATTGGTAGTAGCCACTAAGGCTCTCCCAACATGTATATACTTGTACCTATTTGGAATATATGCTCCTAGCAAAATATTATCTCCATAGACTTTTTCTTAATGCTTCACGTGCATAATTAGCTACCATCTTGTGATGTATGATTTTTAGTGCCTCAAAAGATTAGTATTAATCCCATCGAAGTGTTATGGAGTTGTATGAATGCATGAAAATGTTAGAATGCTAAAGCTTATGGTCATATGGTAGCCTTTGTGGTTTTTTGTTTGCCATCTCGAGAGAGAGATGACCTTATATTCTAGATCTATCCTGAGCTCGAGAGAGGAGGAAATACACATATATGGTGATTGCTTGTAATCTTGCTAAGGGTATACACAGGGGTGTGACTATTTCATGCTGGTGAGAGATCTTATTAGGTGAAACCCAATCCAAGTTTCCATCCATTTTTTGGTTACATCCTGCTTGTTTGATCCTGATCTCTTGTTTGTTTTTCTTATCTTTACTTTTCTTGCTTCTTTGGTTTTTATCACAATTTTCCTTAAGGAACACCATATTTATCTACCCCGTCATTTTGTGTATTTGAGCCAAATTTTCTATGTTCTCAGCACTTACCAACCTTGTCCTTGTGGTTTGACCCCAACCTACTACATGGGACCCCGTATAATAGTTGTCAGGCACTACATATTTGGTTATAAATCTAAGAGTCTGACTACTCTAGATTCACTCCAGTTTGGACGTGCGATTTGGGTCAATCAAGTTTTTGGTGTCATTTTCAAGGGAAAGGCAAACAATATTGTTAAGAACCTAAATCTTCTCACTATACACCCATGCCTCAATCTTAGCAATAAGCTTGACTACACAAAACTCTAAATCTGCTATATCTAGATTGCCTACAATATTTCATTTTACACGACCAGTTCTCTAACTTGACTGTGCAAACTATTTAGGTAGCTTGAAGAGAGGTAGACTGTGATCATCAACTTTCTTTCCTTTCACATCAACATGCCACCTCGTAGAGAAGGAGGGCATATTAGAGAAGATCGGAATGCAAGAGTGCCTCTAGAAACTGAAGAAGAACATGAGGAACGTTAGTCAGATGGTCTTCACCATGAGGATGAAGAACGTGAAGAGTGACATGAAGATGATCACCAGGAGTAGCACCATCACGAGCATGGTCAACACCACAGTCATAGTAAACATGAATGTAATGACCACAACAATGATGACGAAGATGATGAAGAAGATAAAATGCTTAGGGAATTGGATGCAACCAGAGATAATAAGTCAAGATTCCCAGTCATCATCCCTCAGTTTGATGCAGCTAATTATGAGCTAAAATATGCAGTCATCTTGATGATCTACAAGCCTTTCAGGGGGAATTCAAAAAATGAGAATCCTTACCATCATCTCGACACTTTCAAAAATATCTTTGGCACTATCAAGATGAGGAGAGTTCCTCAAGAAGCTATATATTGCAACAGATTCATCTTATCTCTAGAGGACAAAGTTTTGTCCTAGTATCTTAACCTACCTCATCAATCCACTAATGGATGGAGGCCTCTTGCTGATGCTTTTATCACCAAGTACTATCCCACTGAGAAAACTATTCAAAATAGGAAAAAGATCACTAGTTTCCTGCAAAAACCTGGAGAGAATCTTCACGAGGCATGGGAACACTTCCAAGAGTATCAAAGGGATTGTCCTCATAACAACTAAGGCAAAGGTTTTCTCATAACAATATTTTATAATGGGTTAACTCCCACATAGTAGACTTTGTTGAATGTTTTTGTTGGGAGTGATTTTCTCAGAAAGAAATTGAAGAGGACTATGATGGTCATTGATAACATGGATGCATTGCAACAAAACATGGAATATGAAAGAAGTGATAGGGGCTCAGCCAAGAAGGCTAACTATGATGGAACTTCTATCGAGGCTAAGGCTCTGGAAGTGATCACTGCTCATCTAAAAAAGATTGCAAAAGATGTAAAACAGCTAAAAGATGTTGCAGGCAAAGGCATGAATTTTTTTGAGAAAGTTATGAAGTGTGTCACATGTGGTGAAGGAGATCAAGGAATCAATAATTGCATTTACACATGACCAGAAGATGGTGAATAAAGTAAAGAAGAAGAAGAGATAGAGAACGTCTCTTATGAAAATTCTAAAAGGTTGGATCATTCGGGGTTCAATTATGGTAACAAAGACGTTGCTAAAAACTCTCACCAACTAAGGAGTTTGTCCAAGCCACCTCCAGGATTTGGAAAAGGAGGTGGACAGACCCAGTATACCAAAACTACTACTTACCTATAGAGAAAGAACAACTGTCAAGGCCAAGGCCAAGGTCAAGGCTAGTATCAGAATAAGAATACAAAAAGGCAGAACCAAGACCAAGGCCAAAGAAAGAGCAATAGTAACAATAAACCCGACATGGTGTCAGAGCTCTTTGAATTTGCAAATAGATAGGTAATTGCTAATGAACATATAACTAAAAGTTCCATAAAAAAACATTGGTATTCTGAGTACTATGCAAACCCAAATGCTAGATCTACAGACACATCGGCGACAGATTAACCAACAGCTTGCACAACTTTCTGAGCTCATGAAGAATCCCCAAGGGAAGATCCCCTTCAACATGAAGATGGAAAAGATGGCCACTCTTTTATCTGGAAGAACGTTGGAGAACTTTGGTACCAAGGACACTGCTAAGGAAAAAAATTGTGATGAACAACAACCTAAACCAGTTATTATAGAAGAGGAGTCTGACAAAGAAGAGACTAGAAAGAAGAATAGGAGTAAAGGAAAATACCAGGAGAAGAAGAGTGAAAAAACCAAGGAACCAGATCATATTGAAGACAACTTTACACAAATAAACCCCTACTACCCAAGAGTTCATTTTCCTTATAAATTGAACAAGGCACATCTGAAAAAAAGGTATGAAAAATTCAGGGAGGCTGTGAAAAAGTTGCACCTTGACATTCCTTTTGCTTGATGCAATTGAGGAGATGCCCACATATACAAAATTCTTCAAAGATCTTATCACGAAAAGGAGGAGAAGAGATCATATAGAAATGGTTCAACTAGCTAAGATTTCAAGTTCCTTTGTCTAAGATGAATTGCCCACAAAGAAGAAAGATCATGGGGCATTAAATATCCCCTTCAATGTCAGAGATAACGTGGAAAGGAAAGGATCGGCAGACCTAGGGGCAAGCATAAGTATGATGCCTCTTTCTTTATCCAAAAGGGTTGGACTCACAAACATGGTAAAAATTGGAATGATGATTGAGTTGGTTGATCAAACTTTTACGAAGCTAGCAGAGATAGTGAAACACATCCCAATTCACGTTGGGTGATTCTTTATAGCTTGTGACATAGGTATGATTGACACCAAACGGGACCTGACATGCCCAATGATATTTGGAAGACCCTTTCTCACCATGGGTAGAGCACTGATTGACATAGCAGAAGGAATCATTATTCTCAGAGTTGGAAATGACCATATTGATTTTCATGTCTAGGACACCATGAGAGGACCATCTCTGTTTGAGTCAATCTACTTTACAGACAACTATAATTAATATTGTGAGGAAGTGCAAGAAGATAAGGCAATTGTGAACCCACTCATGTGAGCCTTTAATAATCTGGATCCTAGTCTAGAAGACTCTAAGGTGGTGGAGATTTTGGATTATATGAATCAACTAGAGAAGGAGTTCAGTGGTAAAGAGGAGATAACCTTCGAAACAGTGATGTATGCATCTTTAGAACAAACTCCTGAAGAAAAGGAAGCACCCAAACTGAAGCCGAAACTGAAACCACTCCCTCAAGGCTTGAAGTATGAATTTTTGGATGATGAGGAAAGGAATCCCATCAATATAAACTCAACACTGACATAAGATTAAGAAGAAAAATTGTTGAATAAACTCAAGAAACATAGGAAAGCAATAGGATAATTTTTTGATGATATCAAGGGTCTTAGCCCAACCCTTGGTATGCATCACATAAACCTAGAAGACACTGCTAAGCCTTTGGCCCAATTGTTGAGGAAGATAAACCATATGCTTAAAGAAGTTGTTAAGAAGGAAGTCATCAAGTTGCAAGATGTAGAAATCATATACCCCATAAGAGATAGCAATTGGGTAAGCCCAATTCATGTTGTGCCAAAAAAAGGAGGAATGACTATTGTAAGAGGAGAGAATGGAGATGAGGTAGCAACGCGAACCATCATTGGCTGACGTATGTGCATAGATTATCAAAAATTAAATGCTAATACAAGGAAGGACCATTTCCCTCTACCCTTTATTGATCAAGTCTTAGAAAGGTTGACACACCATGCACATTTCTTTTTCCTAGATGGATATTCAGGATTTTATCAAGTACCGATCCACCCAGATAATTGGGAAAAGACCACATTTACCTGCTTCAATGGCACATATGCTTTCAGAAGAATGTCGTTTGGATTATACAATGCACCTGAAACATTCTAAAGGTGTGTAATTTCCATGTTCTTTGATTTCCTGGAAGATATAATGGAAGTTTTTATGGATGATTTCTTTGTATATGGAATAGACTCTAATAGATGTCTCTAGAATCTTCCCTAGTTTTGCAATGCTCTGAGGAAAAACATCTAGCCTTGAATTGGGAGAAATGCCATTTCATGGTTCAAGATGGTATATTGTTGCATTATAAAATCTCAGAGAAAGGAATAGAGGTCGATCAAAGAAAAATCGAGGCTATATCCAAATTCCCACACCCAAAATTAGTACCAAGAGTGAGAAGTTTCCATGGACATGCTGGGTATTATAGAAGATTTGGTAAAGACTTCTCTAAATAACCAAGACCTTATCTAACCTGTTGGTAAAGGATGCAAAGTTAAATTTCTCTGATAAGTTCCTAAAAGCATTTAATGTCTTGAAGAATGCTTTGATTATTACCCCCACCCTGCAAGCCCCAGATTGGGAACTCCCATTCGAGATCATGTGTGACTTCAACGATTATACCATCACGGGTGTTCTTGGATAGAGAAAAGATAAGAAACACCATGAAATTTATTATGCAAGTCAAACTCTGGATGAAGCCCAGGTAAATTTCACTATGAAGGAAAAGGAGATGTTGGAAATTGTGTTTGCTTTTGACAAATTTATGTCTTACTTGATAGGGTCAAAAGTGAAAGTTTATACAGACCATGGGGCGATTAAATACCTTATGCAGAAAAAAGATACAAAGCCAAGGCTACTGAGATGGGCTCTTCTACTTCAAAAATTTGACCATGAGATCATTGACAAGAAAGGAACTGAGAATGTGGTTATTTTCCACTTTTCCAGGTGTGTGGAGAATCCGTTACTCATCAATGCCAATTACACTGATAAGGCCCTGATGATGGAAAGGTCAGTTTTACCAAAACTTACCTTGCTTTGTTAATATCTGCAACTATCTTGCATGCTAGCAACTACCACCTGACATTACCTATAACCTGAAGAAAAAGTTGTAATCTGATCTGACAAACTACTATTGGGATGACCCACTCTTGTTCAAGAGATGTGCTAACAACCTATACCAAAGGAGTATACCAAAAGAAGAGGTACCTCAAATCTTGTGGGAATGGCGTTCTTCGAGTTATGGAGGGCACCTAGGAGGAGGGAGGACAATTACAAAAGTCCTACATTTTGGTTTCTACTGGTTGACCCTATTCAAATATGCTCAAGCTTTTGTTAAAACATGCAACAAATGCCAAAGAACATGAAATACATAAAAAAGGAATGAGATTCCTATGTCACACAATCGGATGTTTGACGCATGGACCACTATCTAGCTAAACCATCAGATAATGGTCTAAGAAGCCAACAACCAAGCCTGAACACCCGGTGGTAGACCAAGCATCTAAAACCTATAAAAGGGAGTGGACTAACCACTTCCCCCTTTTACCGAGTAACCAAGCAACCAAGTTAAACCCTAGAAGCAATAATGGAGGATGAAAAAGTGATAGAGATGATTATCTCCCACCGTTCTGGGCCGAACAAGATGAAGGCATCTCCGACCAACTGGAGGATGATAGAGTGAAGCTTCTAGACTGTCAGAAAGCCAAACACCCATCTATGACAAGGAAACCCCTAAAATTTAAATCTTTTCCTGGCTTTCCGCCTCTGTCCTAGTTTTCTTCCCCTTCCTTCTCTTTGACAAGTCTGAATCGTCAACAATTGTTTGTCACAATCGACCATGTCTAGGTCCTCCCCGACCATTAGATGATATACCTCCACCACCATCATTTGTCGCTTCGTCTTCCTTTCTAACCACTGAATCTGCCATCACCTCTTTGGCACCGCCATCAGTTTTTGTTCCAATCATTGATAGGTGTTAACCCTAGAAACTGTCAACCATCAGTTCTGCCATCGGTTGAGCTTATCCTTCGCCTACCCTGACCATCCATGTTTCTTCAGTCAACATCCATTTACCATCATATGTTTCCTACCACCGTCTATTCGAATCAACGACTGGTTCGACATTGCCACTAACCATCAGTTGTCTCTACACCTTCCCTGCCATGGCATGTTCTAACCATCTGATCTTACAATTGGTTTTAACCATCAGATGATCTAACCACTACCTGTTTCCCAACCATCTCCTATTCCTACCATCATTTGTTTCTCCACCATCAATTAAGACACACTACCTATTGAGCTCATCACCAGTTCTCACCATCGGTTGTACCGTAGGCTCTTGACTTTGGCCATCAATTGTTACCATTGGTTGTCAACTTATGCTATTGTTTTGCTTATTAAATAACATGTTGTTTCCTTTGGTTGATTAGTGCTTGAATTGAGTACTTCACCAAAAAAAATTACTTAGCATCTGCCAACCTATAACCTAACTAATTTCCATTTATTTTTTTTATCTAATTAATCTAGCTAGAGATACTTAGTATATCTCTAAGTGTATGATGGAACGAAAGTAGGACAAGATCTAGATACATGAGTCTGAGTATACCAAGAAGGTGAGACCCTCAATGACGGTAGAGAAGATAGAGAGAGTGGAGAATATAAAAGTTGAACTCGTGAGATACATCAAACAACATGAAGAACCCACTCCAGAAAGCATCGAGGCTAGGCTAGAAGAAAACAGAGAAAAGATCTTATTCGAGCCAATCCCAGAGGAGTCAAAAGAGGAGGAAGAACAATCAGGGATAGAAACCTCTGAGTACACCACCATCTGAGGAGGTGCAAAATCCAAAGAAAAGACTTGCGCCTGAGACTGACCAAGAGAGGCCCAAGAAAGTGGCCAAGACATCTGAGGACAAGGAAATGATGAAGACCACATCTCTGAAACCTACTATAGCTACTACCATCCCAAGCCAACCAGCACAGACTAGTAGAAGCGAACAACTTGATAATCAGCCGGTACCCAGAGATGATGATCACCATGAAATATGATGTAACATTTTCTAGAGGAAGAAATACAATGAAATAAGAAATAGTGAGAAAAGCACCCTAGAACAACTAGGAATATACCAAAGGGTTAAACAAGGCTTTGAAAAGCTAGAGATATACAAAATCTCCTTCCCTGACATGACTTCTTACGTTGATCTAGCGCAAGAATTCATGTTTTCTATCAAGAAGCTACCAATGTTTGATAATGAAGCCTCAGAGTGTGGAGGTGAATAAAAACTTCAAGTTAGAGTCATGAAGAAAGACTACATTCTTACAAAGAAGTGGATAAAACATATCTCCATTGACTCTGCGGAGCAAGCAGAATGTGCTAACCATGCATGAGGAGATAAGGATGCAAAAGGCTTTGCAACTGATACAACCTGGGAAAGGCTCTCATGGGATTCCAAATATAGCTCTGGCCAATCAAAGGCCGCAGTGATGCACTCTGTCTTCATGAGAGTAGTGCACAAGATCTTTGCAAACTCCCTAATCTTTAGATCCGACATAGGGAAAGTAAGCATATTAGGCATTCATATCTTGTGGCATCTAATAGAGGGGAAAGTAGTTAATGTGAGAAAATTTCGGATTGAGAAGCTAGCTACAACAATGGGACCAAATGGCCCTCGAGACTTCTACATGGGGGGGATAATACCATACATTGCACACTGGCTAGGGTACCCCAGCAAGCTGAAGTAATTCCTAAGCTCAAAAATGACATATACTGGTAGATGACAAATAACTACTTGCAACAAATGTGCTAGAAAGGACACAACAGGGGTACACCTACCAATTTTGCAGGACAAAACTCTTACTTCCCCTCCCAGAACTAAAAACTATGATCTAGAGAATTTTGTCTTCAAGGAAGAAGAGATACCAAGACCTGTATTTGGAAAATGTGCAAACACAAGAAGACTAGTAGATAAATGAAGCAAGCAACTAAAGGAGGTGGTGACAAAACAAATGACAAGAAAAAGGGTGTTTATGCAAATCCCTAAGAAACCATCAAAGAAACCCGCTTCTCCAAGAGTCATAGACCTAGAAACTAAAAAAGCAAAAAATTCAAGGGGACGTGCTATGGGCACTTCTCCAAAAGCAGTTGCACCTAAAGAAAAGGGTGCCAACCTCAGTGAGGAAGAAGAAAAGCCAACTACCAGGGAAGCTGAAAAACGAAGGCAGAATGGGCAAGCCTTCTATAGAAAGAAAGGCGGGATCAAAAATCCCTAAGAAAGAGGCACCACAATCTGAACAAAGCACACACTTGAGAAAAGGAGACAAAGAAGCTTCTAAGATTCATGAAGAGGCACATGAAGTAAACTCTATGATTAGGCTCAGTCATAGGCTAACAATAGTGACCAAATTCATGGAGATAGGTCAAGAGGTTGACGAACTCCGTGAAATCATCTCTAACTCTACTTAAAAAATTTCTATCATAATTGCAAACATGTCGACACTAACCATGTAGGTAGAAAATGTGATTGTAGACATCCATACTATTCTCAACCTTCCTCTCCAGATGCAGCACATGGCTGCTAATCAGATGCATGTGATGTATGTACTAGTTGGAGTAACAAATGAACTCACCAACCTATGCAAGGAACATGACGAACTGCTGGAGGAAAATAAGAAGTTGCGAGAGGAAGAAGCAAAAAGAAAGGAGGACTCCCTCCACAACCATCAACATGTTTATTAAAGTACAACATACAACCCCTACCAAACCTGCATCATATGATGACTTCCACCTTAGGGTAGACTTGTTAATGGTTAAAGGTGCAGACATGACAGGAAGTACTCTAGGCTGAAGTAACAACCTCCATATGCACACTCCACCGGAAGAAGAGGAGCCAACGAAATCTACCAACAACAAAGGAGTGCATGTTGAGGTATATGACACATACACATCACCAACCTCTCTAGGACACTCAACCAACAACAATAAGGGTATGGGGCTCAAAGTACTACCGAAGTAGAGCATCATTCAATAGAAAGAACATGCAATCCCCACAGAGAAAGAAGAAATAGTGGGAGAGGATGATGTCGGGATATTACAACCTGAAGTAAGGGGGAGATGACTGAAACAATAGAAGATGTAATGGATGGGCTTGACCCGCTATTGAGCTACAAAGTCCCACCACCTCCACCTAATTATGACATCTTCATGAAGGAAATACTTCTAGATGAACCAATAATCGGTGGATGATTCTCTATCTCTTTTGAAAGAGAAATAGAACGGATGATATATGTAGAGGATATTGGGAATTTAGACAACACATGTTCCAAAGAACCTCTGAAGCCAGCAAACCTAGTCTTACTTGAACCACCCACAACCTTGTCAGACATGAACATCTCACTCCCTCCTACACCACCCCCCTTGCCATGCAAGATGGATGAAATGTATATGTCTTTAGTTGTTGTCATGCTGATACGGGACATCCACATCCTGGTTGACATTCTCAATGATGCAAAGCTAGGACATGATATCATCTACCGCAACAACGACTACAACATGACAAGAGATGATCTACATTCTTCTTTTGTACCTTAGGAAAACATAAGTAGAACCTTTTTCAAGATCTTGGGTAGAACAATCGTCGAGGAGTACATGGAAAGAAATAAAGATGGGCCAGTTTTAAATGCAACATCTGACCTAGAAGCCCACCTATTCAAGGAAATATATGAAACCACATTTGTCTGTGACCTGCAGGATGCCCTGTACAGAAGTAGGTCCTTAAAGTTCATCACAATACCTTTCGAAGAATTCAACAATTGTTTCCTCACATTGGTTGACCTATATGAAATGAGAGTAGTCACTTATAACTTTAGCACCAAAGACTTACCTTGTGGAAGAATGGTCTTTGAAAAGCCAAAGCATGGGACAATACAGGAAGTCCCAAACCGCTTGAAAAGATTGATATAAGGAGTCTGTGGGTGGTATCGCCCAAACTGGACAAAAAATTCCATAGACTATAGCTTCGCTCAAGAAAGATAAAATTTAGGGGGCAGTGCCTTCAAAGCAATGAGGATAATAGAATCCATAAATAGAGGAATCTCAATGGTGCTTATTGCTAATGAAGATTTCCATTCTCTGCGAGGGAAATATGTCATGGAATCCCTTCATGATATGATATTCTTCTGCGATAGACACATGGCAGATATACTAAGATGCATGTATTTCCTTATTCCTCTACCTGAAAAGAGAGGATCTCAGAAAGCTCATGGATTCAAAAGAAGTCCGGAAAATGTAGAAAGAAGGACGTCACAAATTGTCCCACCCATTGCCCCGCCACCACCTAGTGTAGACCATGTGACATCTACACATGTTGAGTGGGAATCACCTCCAAAACTCCCTGAAGTCCCTGTGGAAGTTGAAACAACAACATCCAGCCCGCCACAAAAGGAACCCCTTTCGGTTGCACCATCAACTGACATCATCATAGTGGACATTTTTGATCTAGAAGAAAATGCTACCGAAGGTAGGACAATACAACTAGAAGAGAAAGAATAAGAAGCTGACACACAAAAAGGACCACTATCAACAGATTTGATAATGCCTACTTTTGAGAACTTCTATGAGCTGGCATGCTATGGCTTATATGTGGAAGAAGTCCAATTCCTTCTAGATGTACTATGACCAAGTGAGAACAATTTTGTTGTCAATTTTGAACAAGAAAATGTACAAATATTACTCCCAGAACTTCGTAATATTTTGATAATAGGAGGATACATGACAGTCAATGTCATGACAAGTTGTCGGCTACTTTCGGATGACAATATCACCAATGTATACAAGACATTTTATGAAATATTTGGATATTTCGTATCAAAAAAGGAATCAAGTGAGGTAAAGGGCTGATCGATTACTTAAAGTAAAATGTTACCCGATGGATATTTGTGCTGATCTTACATGATGGACATTGGGCACTTCTAGATGTGGACACCTTCAACAACACATCTATTTTCTATAACAGCTCTGACGCTATGTTTAGTACCAAGCATAGAAAATATCACAAAACCATCAACAATGTCATTGAAGAAAGATTTGTTCTGGTAGCCAACAAGATTGTTGAGTTGATCAGAGTGTTTGGCTATGGCATACTAGTTGGTATCACATTCAAGAAACCGTAGTTCTTCCATTGGTGTCCACAACAAGAACCTCTATCAAATGACCCTGGCAACTACGTACTCCACTGGATCCAAATGCTAGCCACGTCGGACCAGCAGATTGAGCATTTTTAGGAAGACTACTATCACAATATCTGAGGACAATATGCCATGAATATTCTAGCCTCATAATGGTCAATCACAAATAATGACCTATAACTCGCCTATTCTAGATCAACCTCATCATTTGACACCTTGAGGACAAGGTAGAAGATACATTTTGGGGGTCTGGACAGGCAAACATGGTACATGTCTACATTGAAACTATTTGAATTTTGTTCCTCTTAACAAATTTTTGACAAATTTTGATCATCCTAAAGTGGCCAATTTAGGCTTGATTATCATCCAATGTACATAAATATTCTTGCTAAAATCTTGATGCACGGGTAGTCATAAAAGGCAAATTTTGAATCCATTTTTTTAGGATTGCGTCATAATCCCTACTCTTAGACTTTCTTGTCTTTAGGATATATTTTAGTGTAATTATTTGAAGAATGAGAGATCTAGGCTTCTTAATCTACCTAATTTTTTTTATTATGAGAATGTCTTAACATCAACCTAACCTCAAAATAATGTAGAGGGCATAGGTTTGTTAATCAACCAAGAAGAAATCTAAAAGAAAGGAGGATTCAACATACTACACTCTTGATTAACACCATGATCCCAAATACAGGTAGGAAAGTGCACAACCCTAGAAAAAGAGTAAACATCTATCCCTTCTAGTTTTAAAATCCTTGCTTTGGGATCAAAAGAGGTATGACAACCCAACTTTTCCCAAAATCCTATCATCCCAAAGGCTGTGAGCAGAATAAAAGTTGAGAGGAATAAAATCATGAGAGTTGTGCCTGGGAAGATGATGAAGGACTCAGCCCGGTCGGCGTATTGCTGCACTCAAGAATGAAGATATGATGTTCCCTATAGTGGTGTGTGGGATCCAACTTTTACACACCTACGCTCCAAAGGGGACCTCACACAACCACTTGATAATTACATTAAGGCCCATTCGGGCAACACCATCTCTAAGATAGGTTAAATGGTTGAGCGAACCTAAGGAATGTAGGAAACACTGCATCCTTAGCCTACCCAAGCACAATATTCTAGGAAATATAAAAAAATATAAGTTGGGTGTGAAAGCTACCTCTGCCAGAACTTTCCACAAGTACAGCCTGGAAAAGGATCATATGTGTATCATGAGGGGAGACTTTTTAATGAAGAAAGTCATAGCAAGAAACAGGAGTATTGCAGCTCCAAACTAAGAGGGAGAACTTTGGGATTCGACAACCCGTCGCACCAATGCAAAAATCTTGACTCGAGGATGACATTATCACATTTTTAGAACTCACTAAAATAATAACCAATAAATCCCAATGTGGTGATTTAATGCTTTAATTCTAATTGTTAGCCTAAGGATAGGTTAGACTCTAAGTTTGGGGGAGTTGATAACATCCAATTTTGTAGATATTATACGCATTATATTATCCATATTTCCCCTATTTAGACAAATTGGTATTCACTTCCCTCCTACCTTGTTTATACTCTCTTTACTCTACTTTGAGGATGACAATGAAGTCACATGTAGGTGTGAACAAAGGACTGGAAGCATGATTACAAAAGGGCATAACTATCATCGGATAACAACCGATAGCTGCAACAACACATTATTTGATGGTACTCCTACGAGCATCAGCAGATGGCGCTCCTACAAGCATCAGCCGATGACACTCCTACAATCATCACCCAATGGCACACCTACTATCATCACCCAAAGATGCATCCACGACCAACACTTGATGGCCACCTTCCGATGGAGACTTTGACAAGCACTATACTCGGGACTGTTAAGCAAGTGCCTTGAGTATGGTACCTAGGAGGCTTGGGGTGCAAGTAAAGGACCCCAAGTTGGCGCCTATAAAGAGGAGGTGACCAGGTACATAGAAGGGGTCATGCATTCTCTTTGGGCTTGTGCTGCAGACCAGACACGGAGTTGTCAGAGGAAGCATTCACCATCGATTGATTTCTGCCCACCACCAGCTGAGGAACAACAGATGAGAGTCCATCGGCCCCATTCCAGGACCTCCGCTCACACACCCCATCCCACTTCTAGAGTTCCTCCTTTGACAAAAAGAGGAAGGACAAGGAGACGACGTTGCTCGCACTACTTCTCTCGCCCATGATCAGCAAAACCAGGCCGTCAGTTGTTGCCACAAACTTGTCTCTATCAGTGTATCCCTTGGTCCCCTACTTAGACATTCCTTTTTACCCTGCATCTCCCTTCCTACATCACTCCATATCTCCATCCATCTATAAATCCAAAATGCGACTCATGAGAATGAGTGGCTAAACTCATTACTTGGGTTGGGAGTAGCCACTAAGGCTCTCCTAACATGTATATACTTGCACCTATATAGAATATATGCTCCTAGAAAATATTATCTCCATACACTTGTTCTTAATTCTTCATTTGCATGATTAGCTACCATCTTGTGATGTATGATTGTTAACACCTTGTAAGAGTGGCATTAATCTCATCAAAGTGTTATGGATTTGCTTGAATGCATGAAAATGTTGGAATGCTAAAGCTTAAGGTCATATGGTAGCCTTTGTGATTGTTCATTTGCCATCTCGAGAGAGACACAACCTTATAATCTAGTTCTATAATGAGCTCGAAATAGGAGGGAATAGACATATATGGTGATTGCTTGTAATCTTTCTAAGGGTATACAAAGGAGTGTGAGTATTGCATGTTGGTGAGAGATCTTGGTAGGTGAAACCCAATCCAAGTTTCCATCCATATTTTGGTTACATCTTGCTTGTTTGATCTTAATCTCTTGTATTTGTTTTCTTACCTTTACTTTTCTTGCTTGTTTGGTTTTTATCATGTCGTTCCTTAAGGAACACCATATTAATCTACCCATTCTTTTGGTGTATTTGAGCCAAAAGTTCCATGTACTTAGCACTTACCAACCTTGTCCCTATGATTCAGCCCTGATCTATTATATTTGACCCTATATAATAGTTGTGGGGGCACGAGTGTCGGGTTATAAATCTAAGAGTCTGACTACCCTAGATCCGCTCCATTTTGGATGCGTGATTTAGGCTGGTAAGCAGATGTGGTCCATGCCTTGAAGATTTGGAGGCACAACCTTTATGGTGAGAAGTGTTACATATTCATCGACCACAATAATCTACAATACATCTTCTCAAAGAAGGAGCCGAATATGTGACAACGATGGTGGATGGAGTTAATCAAACATTACAATTGCACTAAGAATACCATCATGGGAAGGCGTATGTGGTGGAAGATTCTTTGAGTAGGAAGTCTTCTTCATCATGATTTAATGATAAGGCCCAATTATGTTCCTTGGTGTGCCCTAGGTGAGACATGTTGGTGTCTCTATGTCAAATGAATGTGGAGTTGGAGGTCTCCTTGTTGGCATGTTTGTTGGCCCAATTACACATGAAGCCTATGCTGAGTAGAAGATTAGAGATGCACAATAGAGTGATATTGTGATACTACAATTCTGAGTAGAGTTTGCCAGTGAGAACCATGATGAATTCCATGAGTCAGAGGATGGAACAATGTGTTACCATGGTAGAACATTGGTTCTTGATGTTGATAATCTAAGGAAGTTGTATCTAGAAGAGGCACACTCTTTGATTTACCTCATGCATCCAAGCTGTACCAAGATTTACCACAATCTGAAAGATCTATATTGGTGGCTTGGTTTGAATCTTGACATGGCTGAGTTTGGGGCAAAGTGTGTTGTGTGTTAGTAGGTTGTGGTAGAGCATCAGAAACCTACGGGAACTTTGAAATTGTTACCTATAACACAGTGGAAATGGGATGATATCATGATGGACTTTGTGGTTGGACTTCCTAGGAGAGTCAAATATTATGATTACATATGGGTGATAGTGGATAGGTTGACTAAGTCAACACACTTCCTTTCCGTGAAGACAACATATACAACTGAGAAATTGGCACGGGTGTATGTTGATGAGATAGTCTATTTGCATGGTATCCCAATGACGATAGTGTTTGATAGAGGTCCTCAATTTTCCATTCATATTTGGGGGCACCTACACACAACCATGGGTACGTAGTTGAGGTTCAGCACATCATTTCACCCACAGACAGATGGATAGTCTAAGAGGACTATACAGACATTGGAGGATCTGTTGAGAGCATGTGTTCTATAATTTTTGGACAGTTGGGATGTACATCTCAGTTTGATAGAGTTTGCCTATAACATCAGATATCAATAGAGTATCAATATGGTACCATATGAGGCTTTGTATGGGAGACTTTGTAGATCTATGTTGTATTGGTATGAAATGGGAAAGTGTTAGCTTTTGGGTCCTGATCTTGTACAACAAATAATAGTGAAGATCAAGATGATACAAAAATAGCTGAAGGCAGCCCAAGATAGGTAGAAATCTTATGTTGGTAATTGTTGTAGGCCTTTGGAGTTCCATGTGGGAGACAAGTTGTACCTCAAGGTCTCTCCTTGGAAATGTGTGATGAGGTTTTTGAAGAAGGGTAAGTTGGCTCCCAGGTATATGGGACCTTACCCTATGGTGGCATGAGTTGGGAAGGTGTCTTATTAGTTAGAGTTGGCACTTGAGTTGCACAGGTTACATCCAGTGTTCCACATTTATATTTGAGGAAGTGTCATCCTGGAACATAGCTAGTGTTGCATCTTGTGGAGGTTGAGTTAGAGGAGGATGTCTCATATGTGGAGGGTCCTGTGTTGATCTTGGACCGAAGAGTGAAGACGATGAAGAAGAAGGTTATGGTTTTGGTTAAGGTTTTGTGGCATCATCGCAATGCTGAGGAAACCACGTCAGAGCTTGAGGATAAGATGCATAGAAAGTATCCATCTCTTTTCACGTAGGATTTGGGGGGGGGAATCCTTGTTAGGGGTTCATGGTTGTAAGACCCCACTACTACATTTTTGGTCAATAACGTCACTGCCGAAAGTGTCACTTTTACTTGCAAAACTGACCTAGAAATTATGAAGAAAATTCGAGCACCACTTACCTCTATTCGGTCAGTTTTTTTAAAACAACCGACCAAGTAGGGTTGACTTTTTGGGTCAGTTTTTAATATATCCGTCATTGTAGGTCGGAATGAAAAAAATCGGGCACCGACCTTTATTGGGTCAGATTTTTCCTTTTCACTGACCTTGTAGGGCCACTATCAGTTGACGAAATTCTCGACCGAGACGACCTTTGGGTCGGTTTTTTAATATAACCATCCTTGTAGTTCGGAATGAAAAAATTTGGGCACTGGCCTCTATTGGGTCGGTTTTTTCCTTTTAACTGACCTTGTAGGGCCTCTTGATCGACAAAATTCTTGACTGAGAATACCACGACAAAAATTAGCTCCATTTTTCCTTCACATGTCTATAAGTACCTCTAGGGCTGGTTTTTGCTTTTAACCGACCTTGTAGGGCCGCTCGGTCGACAAAATTCTCAATCGAGAATCTTACGGCAAAAATTGGCTCCATTTTGCCTTCGTGCATATTTAAGTACATCTAGGGTCGGTTTGTTCCTTTTAACCGACCTTGTAGGGCCATTATCGGTCGACAAAATTCTCGACTGAGATGACCTTTGGGTCAGTTTTTTAATATAACCACCCTTGTAGTTCGGAACGAAAAAATTCAGGCACTGACCTCTATTGGGTCAGTTTTTTCCTATTAACTGATCTTGTAGGGCCTCTTGGTCAACGAAAATCTCGACCGAGAATCCCGCGGTAAAAATTGGCTCCATTTTTCCTTCGTGCATCTATAAGTACCTCTAGGGTTAGTTTTTTTCCTTTTAACCGACCTTGTAGGGCCCCTCAGTTGACAAAATTCTCGACCGAGAATCTCGCGGCAAAAATTGGTTCCATTTTGCCTTCGCGCATCTTTAGGTACATCTAGGGTTAGTTTTTTCCTTTTAACTGACCTTGTAGGGCCACTCTCGGTCGACAAAATGCTCGACCGAGATGACCTTTGGGTCGGCTTTTTAATATAACCGCCCTTGTAGTTCAGAATGGAAAAATTCAGGCACCGACCTCTATTGGGTCGGTTTTTTCCTTTTAACCGACCTTGTAGGGCCACTCTCGGTCGACATAATTCTTGACCGAGAATCTCAGTCGACAATATTATCGACCAAGAATCGCCTTAGGGTTAGTTTTTTAAAATAACCATCCCTATAGGAGTTGGTCTCCTATTACCTCACATGAGTCTCGTGATCGAGCTATTACTCTGGTTATAACCTCACGAGCTACTGTTGGTTTTGGCTACCTCTCTTTTGTGGGTTTCGGCTACCGCTCTACTTTCTTCCTTGGATGACGACGACACCCAACCACCCTATCTATCGTGTTGCTGCCCCAACCACCATCTCCGGTGCCAAACACTCTAGACCTAACTACTACTGCAAGCTCTCCTCCTCACACCAGCTCTTCTCTTGTGTAAGTTCTGCCACCGCCAGAGCAATTATTGACTGCTAGAGCAGCCATCTCCAACTGATTAGGGTATTGTCACCGCCACCGCACTCCCCCAATGTGCACATGTGTAATTCTTCTCTGGTCTATCTTTGTTTATCGTGAGCTTCATTTTGTGTTCTGGACATGTAGAGGATACAAGCCTCTTCCCTCCTTTCTTTTGCCATTGCTGCTTCTTTCCCCTGTGCTCTCGGTGCTTAACCATTATAGAAGGAGTTTGCTACTCCTTGATGCTTTCCGTCTATCTAGGGAGGTCACAGGGATCACCCAGACACTAGTGCTGACCCCTGACCCTCATAGAGTTAGCGTCACCCATTCCTGAGATCCAGTACTGGATATGGTGATGATCCTAGCCGTGTGGCTTATGTTGTCAATAATATTAAGTTGTGCTTCTTTGTTTACTTGAATATGCAGTAACCTATTTGTAGTTTTATCCTCATCAATAAATGACCCCCTATGATCCAAACCAACCTAGGGTGGCACCTTACATTAGTGTTAAAAAAGGGCTCTTTTATCATCTAGTAGTTTGTCAATGGTTTAAATCTCAGATGTGTCGTGTATGCTGACTTTGTCTGCCCAATTAGGTTATTTTTATGTCATGTATGCAGGTCTTTAACTGATCGGTAGGGCAATCCAACAACCAGTGATTGACCATCTTGCTCGCAGAAGCTTCGACGCTCAGCAGTCATCCTCTTGCTCTTTGCCACCGACACGCCTTCCACTGCCCACGGTCTTCTCTCATTTATATCTTGACGGTTCATTTCAGTTACATTGTTTTTCCATTTTATTTGACTAGTAACCCAACCAATAATAAAAATATTTATTCTTTCATATCTACATTTTATTATCAGTCACATATGTAATCATTGTATACATTCTAGAAATATGAGGATAGAAATTGTGTAGTCCCAGATTGACACTTTAGGGTTTATAGATGAGATCATCAATGCATGATGTTTAAATTAATATATAAATATGACAATAATACATTTATACATTAACTTAGAAACCCATTCAAAATTTACTCATTAGGAGTAAAATTTGGATAGTCCCTGGTCTGGGACTATTTTTGGATATTTAATCTCACTTAGGATGTAAGTGTATTTGTATGTTTAGTTTTGAAGACAATTTTAGTAGTATTTCCTCATTTTTTCTCTGGGTACATATGTGGGTGGTTATTTGCCATTTACATCGATGTACTTGGAGTACTTAGAGGAAATGCTGCTGAAATTTTTTTAAAAACTAAACTTACATTATACAGTTACTAGTGAGATTAAATATTCAAAAATGGGATAGGTGGTTCACTTTAGTATAAAAGTAATTAACTTCCTATCAATAAAAACTTACAACTTATAGTATCAATATTAAATGCTCAGTTTTATAATTAATTTTAATGTGATCTAGAAAATGGATCGAAGTTGGATGTCTATCAAGAACCGTTGCAGTCCAGAGTTTTCCAAAGGTCTTGATGAATTTACCAGATTTGTTGAGGAACATAGGAAACTACCTACAAATAGGTTCTATTCTCCATGTAGAAATTGTGGTAACAATTTGAAAGTTGATACTGCTGAGGAAATTAAGAATCATGTCATATGTAATGGGATCATACAAGGTTATAATGAATGGTATTGGCATGGAGAGAAATTTAATTATGGATCAGAAAATGTCGATACTAATAGTTGTGGCATAGATAATGATGATAATGTAAATGATGAACTGATTCAGGATGAACCGATTCAGGATGATATGGTTGATGAGATGCTACGTAGTTCTCAGGACAATGTCATTGGTCCACCTTCTTTATTTGCAAACATTGTCCATGATGCTGAAAGACCGTTATATAAGGATTGTACTAAGTTCACAAGGTTGAGTGTTGTGATGCGATTATATACTCTTAAAGCTCAAAACTGGTGGAGCGATAAGAGTTTCACTTCACTATTATCTTTGTTAAAGGATATTTTTCCTGAAGGCAACGAGCTTCCAATTTCAACATATCAAGCAAAGAAAATGATGTGCCAAATGGGAATGGAGGCTAAGAAGATTCATGCATGTCCAAATGATTGTGTTTTATTTCAAAAGGACTATAGTAATGTAATAAATTGCCCAAAATGTGGTGTGTCAAGGTACAAGACCAAAAATTCAAGTAAGGCTAAGAATGGCTCTCCTGCCAAGGTGATGTGGTATCTGCCAATAATACCACAATTTCAACACTTATTTGCTAATGAAGATGCATGAAATTTGTCTTGGCATGGGGAGTTAAAGGCCAATGATGATGGCATCCTACAACACACATCTGATTCATCACAATGGAAGAAAATTGATTTATTATACCCTCAATTTGGTAAAGAACCAAGAAATTTAAGACTTGGACTCTATATAGATGGAATGAATCCTTATGGTACATTAAGCAGCCAACATAGCACTTGGCCTATTATGGTTGTTATATACAATCTTCCTCCTTGGTTGTGTATGAAAAATAAGTATGTCATGTTGTCAATATTGATATCAGGGCCGAAGCAACCTAGAAATGACATTGATGTTTACCTTCAACCTCTAATTGATGACCTAATGAAACTATGGGAAGAAGGTGTTATGATATATGATGCTTCACGCGAAGAGATCTTTAGTGCTATGTTGTTTTTCACGATTAATGACTTTCCATCTTATGGAAATTTGTCTGGATGTAGCATAAAAGCATACAAAGCATGTCCTATTTGTAAGGAAAATACTAATTCAATCCAATTGAAACATGGTGGTAAAATTGTATATCTTGGCCATCATAGATTTCTCCCACAAGTGCATCCTTATCGAAGGCAACACAAAACCTTTAATGGATCAACTGAGGAACGAAGTGATCCTAAACCTATACCAGGAAATGTTGTATATGACAGGGTGAACGATATTGTTAATGAATTTGGAGAGTTCAAGTAGTCATACTCTCACATGTGACAAATCTCTATACAAGAAGAGGTCAATATTCTGGGATCTTTCTTATTGGAGATTCTTGTCAATTAGACACTGCATTGATGTCATGCATGTTGAAAAAAATGTTTGAGATAGCATCATTGGTACACTATGGAATATACCGGGAAAGAGTAAAGATGGCATCAAATCTAGAAAAGATTTAGAATTAATGGGTATAAGAAAAGAATTATTAGTGGAGATCAGGGGTTGCCACACATATTTACCACCAGCTTGTTACACTTTGTCAAAGTAGGAGAAAATGACTTTCTGTGAGTGCTTGTATAATATTAAGGTTCCACAAAGATATTCTTCTAATATTCATAGATTGGAATCAAAGAAGTATCTAAAGTTGATAGGTCTCAAATCTCATGATTGTCACACCTTAATGCAACAAATTTTACCTGTGGCTATTCGATCTATATTGTCGAAGCATGTAAGGTTTGCAATCACAAGACTCTATTTCTTCTTCAATGAAATATGCAACAAAGTGATACATCCTGATACTCTCGATAAATTACAAAAAGATGTAATTGTTACCATGTGTCAGCTTGAAATGGACTTTCCTCCTTCATTTTTTGATATCATGGTTCATCTTGTATTACATATAACAAGGGAGGTCAAGATGTTGGGTCCAATTTTCTTACACTGGATGTATCCATTTGAATGCTACATGAGTGTTTTTAAAGGTGGTGTTCAGAATCGCTATCATCTAGAAGGGAGTATACTTGAGGGTTATGTGGCTAGAGAGGTGATGGGCTTTTGCAATGATTTTTTGAATTGCAATGAAACTTCTAGCGATCTAAAAAATTCCCATCACACTGAATATTATTGTGGCAAAGGAACTATGGGAGCACAAGTGAAAGGAATTAGTTGTGAGTTGTGGGAACAAGCACATTTGTATATTTTACACAACATCAATGAAGTTAGTAGCTACATCACATAACACAATGATCTTATCAAGAGAAATCATCCGCGATCCAGTTCAATGTGGCTTGGAAGAGAGCATAATCGAACATTTATTAGGTGGTTTGAAGAGAAAGTCTTTAATTAACTATTTGAATCACTGAATAATGTTGATGAGAATATAAAATGGCTCACCTTTAAGCCAAAAATGGATGTCATGTCATATGAAGGATATGACATAAATGGATTTTTATACTACACAAAGCGTCAAGATGAAAGTAGTGTAGTCCAAAATAGTGGGGTCACTGTTCAAGCTTGTTCGTTGTATTTTGCTAGTGCGAAAGATAAAAGACCACGCAAAGCTGATATGTCATATTACAATATTATTAAGGACATATGGGAATTGGACTATACAAATTTTAGAGTTCCTATCTTTAGGTGTAATTGGGTTGATAACAACAAAGGAGTTTTAGTCGATGAGTTGGGTTTCACATTGGTGAATTTTGAAAAGATTGGTGAAAAAGATGAACCATTCATCATGGTAGACTAAGAAAAATAAGTATTCTATATTGATGACCCGACAAATAAAAATTGGTTTGTCGTTCTTCATGGAAAAAGACAGTTTACTGTAGATCCTATAAATGAAGAAGAATACTACAAAAAGTATGATGATTCCAGCCCATTCTGAGTTGGTTTTCCAAGTGTAAATGTTGAAGTTAACACCGATGAATACTATAAACGTCAAGACCATGCTGAAGGAATTTTACTTGACTAACAACTCAACCAATACTAGAGGCATGTATTCTTTGAATTATTTATTTTATTATCATTCAAGCACGTAATCTTTTAAATATGCATCATATCACCACTTGTGCTTTTATTATCACTTATGTTTCTTTTATCATGTATACTTGCAGGTTGTTCTAAAATGGCAAGTGAAGGTGAACATTATGAGCATGAGAACCATGAGGATGATAGTGGTGATGCTAAGAAATGTAGATGTCCCACACTGATGCGTAGGATGCAGGAGCTCAGGGCCAAAGGGGAGAAATTGCCAATCTAGCTTGATGTCATAGGAGCACCTATTGGGGAACATGATAGTGCTTTCAAGAATTATATAGGGGCGACAACACGTAGTAAGGTAGCAATAGATATAGAAAATTTGGATGATGTTTCTAATGCCTTAAAAGACCTCCTACGGAAAGATATATCTGTGAGTTGAAGTGATATTATTTTAATATGTTTTTTGTTTGTTGATTCTAATTTAGTTTTCTTGGAAAGACATAACCTTGTTAAAATAACATTATTGCTTCTTTTATATGTATAGGGTGTTTTTCATCTAAATGAAAAAGATCACAAGAAAAAAGTGCTACAACATTGTGGTGTACGATGGAGGGCTTTTAAGACATATCTCAAAAGGGAATTTATAGATAATCCTAAACAAAAGAAGAAAGCAACTGATCAATATATTTTTATAGATCCTAAGGTGTGGGAAAGATTTGTTCATCTAGGAAATCAGAAGAGTTTCAGGTAATGAAGATTGTGATGTATTGTATGAATCTTTATACACAATTAAGGAGGTGAATCTTTTTATATATGTTTGCCAAGTCTAAATTGCAATATCCTCATTTTAAATGATCAGGCTATTCACGAGGCCCCAAAGGAAAGACGGGCTAAAAATGTGCTTGACCATCGCTTGGGGCCCAGTGGTTATGCCTTCCACCGCCAACTACAAGAGAAGCAACTCTCTTCTGGAGAAGAGTCTAGTACAACTCAAGCTGAGCGTCCGCCCCGACACTTGCAATGGATTGATGCTTGAAAAAATCGAGCAGGTGAAATTGTCAACCCTACAACTAAGGAGGTGGAACAAAAGATGGTAAGTTCATCCCAACTAAGTAAAGAGTAACTCCCATAAACTTTGATTTATTTATATATAATTGATTTGTGATTTTAATATTTTTATTAACTATGAATAGATTGATCTCCATGAGTAAAGGAAGGAAGGAAAGTTCATCCCAACTGGCAGCAGGGATGAACTATCAGTTGCTCTTGGTATGAAGGAGCATCCTGGCCGTGTTAGGGGATTAGGAGCTGGCATAGTATTCAATTCTTATTTTGGCCCCTCACAATATAAAAAGAGGTCGTCCATGAGGTCTTACACAAGAGGAAGTTGAAGCATTAGTACCATAGAAAGTAAAATAAATAATGTCTTCATTTCATCCAAGTCAACCTTCTCAACCTATTCAAACTGGGCATCTCTCAGATGATGAGGTACAAGCCCATGCTCCAGTTGTAGAAGGTCGTGGGAGCACTCCTAATGACCCACCAGAACAATCTGCAGTAAGTTTATTCTATATGTTGTGTTATTAGTATGATATATATATATATATATATAGTTTTAGTAGGTATCTATTTTACCACTTCGTATATAACTAATATTATTTCAATTCTAGGCTGGTATGAACTATAAATTTGTAGTGGAGGTTCCAGAATATAATGTTGTGGCAACATGCAAGGTATACAACCTTGGCGGTACATTGCATTGCCAACCAATTACTGATGACATTTGTCGTGTGTCCATCCATCTTGTATATGACGGAATGGGGGACAAACCATTACCCATATATAATCTTGAATACAATACAATTGGAGAAGAAGAAGGTACTATGGTGGGTTGGCCTAGACACTTGGTTATCAATGACAAGGTATACCTGAATTCTACCATGTTTTTCATATTTGACTACATATATTGTAACGACCCCGCCTCCCAGTAACCCCCAATTAAGGGAGACCAAGAGGTCAGAGTCATTATCCCAATTAACCAGATCAAAGGTTCGACAAATAATCAGTAATAATTATAAAATTCTACCAAACTACAAGCTTATATAAAATAAAAATTTTCATACCTTTTAAAAACTTTGGATATCTACTTCTATCCACAGCTTGAATCTATTCTATATAATCATCCTCGCACTTTATTTCTTATTTTCACAATGTGTCACTTTACTATTTGTTCTTTTCGGGGTTGTGCCTAAAACACTGACAAACAAAATGTCGATCAGCATAAATGAATATGTCGATATGTGGGGACAGCCAAAATTTAACAAATATGGGAAACAAACTAAATATCACAATCAAGTTAATTAACAATCCAATTTATGCTTTTAATGTGACATTCTCCACCACTTTTTCCCTAACCCTGGAATACCCTCTTTAGGGTTTCTCTTTTGCCATTGACTTAAGGCCACCTTCTCAATCTCGAGTTTGGTGCATGGGGTCACCTCTCATGGTGCCCATTAGTCACGCAACAAAGACCACATTCTCAATCCCAAGCTTGGTGTCTGGGGTCACCACTCATGGTACCCATGGGTCTTCCCTCCTGGGCTTGACCTTTTTGCATCATCCATCAGGGTGGCATGTAGGTGTAAGAATACACACTTATATTATAATTGTGATAACCATAGTGACTTTATGATTTGCAAGTATGAACATCCTAACTGATCGGTTGCATTCAATGCGATTAATCATCTAGAAAACCTTTGGGAAACTAATGTGATTAACCATAATTAACCACATACCTAATCTAGAGCAACTTGATGTACAAGAAATAATGATAAAGAACAATCAAACAAGCAATCAACAATATCCTGAAATTAATGCAATACATCCAAGTGTTATAGTTTATCTAAAATATTCTCAAGATAGACTTGGATTCCATCTTAGGCTTTCTAGGCCACTTTAGGGTTTTATTAACATTTTAGCCTCCATAATACTTTTATCACATTCAATGCTTTCTTAGTTCTCAAACCCTAATTTCAACATCATAAGCCCAATTAAAGTCTATTATTTCTCTTTTATACTAAAATCACCATCTTTATCCTTTTAAGTTGTTTCAAAATCATTAGACTCAATTATCACCTTTAGTTTTTTCGAATTGACAATTCATATTTCATTATGGTCTAATTCACATATGAACTCCATTTATCACTAATTTCACATTAATCCTCTAGAAAACCCTAATTACTAAATTAAGGGTATTTATCCACAATTAGGAACTTTTATACTCAAAATAGCTTAGAACCATCATATCTCAGCTTTATTTAGGAATTTGAACAATTAAAGCCATTAAGAGTCATAATTACTAACATTAGGGTTTCAAGGCCCATTAAAGCTTATTTATGTACATGGAACCCTAAATTAATCAAATTACTCATAAAGTTGATCCTTTTAGATCTAATGCATCTTTTTTATAATCAACATGTTAATATCACTTTAATCATCCATATAACCCTTCTCGATACATTAATCATCTTAAATTAGGGTTTCTTAATCATTAATGCATTAAAGTTGATAACTTCCACTACTTTTCGCATTTCAAGAGTAATTAGCTTCTAAATCTATTTTTAATGGATTCCTCGCATTTTTCTGAGCAAAATACATATATAAACTTTTCTCATCAGAGCTTCCTAGTAGATTCTATGAATTTTGCAAGGAAAAGTCATTTCCCTCATTTATTCGTTAATTCTAGAAAATCAGTGGCCACCCGATCCATGGTCCCCCGGACCACACAGGATCCAACGGCCTAGGATCCGTGCACCTAACTTTCAATTTTAAGTTATGAAAGACTGTTTTGCCCTTACCTAGAAAGAAGGAATGGAAGGGCAGTTCGGTAATTGACCAGGTTGCATTCTTCAATCTTGTGTCGAGCCCAGCTTCGCCTGTGCAGTCAACACCATGGTTGACTCTGAGCTCTCGACCACCAACAAGCATGTCGATTGCTCAGAGAGCTTCCTCTCCATCCGTCAAACTCGTCTATAGCCTCAATTGCTCGCCACGACCCCGCTGCTACTATCTCCTACTCGCCGGACTCCGGCGAGGTCTTCTGAGAAGATGGGGGTGAAGGTCAGGGTAGAAGATGGAATTGAGGGCATGGAATCGCTCCTCTCGGTTTGCCGTAGAGTTTAGGGTAGCAAAAGAAGATGCGGGTACCCTCTCTCATCCTCCCCTATATATAGGGTCGAGGACAGGGATTGGATGAATTGGGAACTCTCTCGATCATTGACCAAACCCCTACAAAGTAGGGATGGTCATCACTAGACTTCTCTCCTGAGTCCAACAATGATCTTCCCTCATCCTAACTTTCTTTCCTATTCTCACAAAGATCTGAGTTTGGATCATCTCCAACATGTCTGGAGCAAGACTCCTTGCGCCAAAGGGAATCATCCCTAATCGTTGGATCGTGATTCAACGGTCCACATAAAACCCAAAATCAGGAAATTGGAAGAATTATCCAATTAAATCGTGACATCGATTTCTTAGGAAATTAATAACCACACTTTAGGAAAAATTGCAAATTGCATAACTCGGAAACCGTGCACTATATTTCAACCAAATTTTAAGGGTTTCTCTCTCTTTCCCTATCTACTTGCATGTCAAGTTTGAGTCCAAAATTCCAAAAGAAAATGACGATTTCTTCATAGGCAAGTTACTCATTAATCAAATCCATTTAACGGTTATTTTCTCTTTTCTCAAACCATCATCTTGCTATCTTGGGACTCCTTGGACCCCAAGGAACCCTAGGGCACGAATTCCCTTCTTGGAGTATATTCCTTGCCTTCTAGAGGTTTCCACCTCTCTCTCTTTATTCCCCTTTTCTTTGTTATTTATTTATCTTTTGTATTTTCCTTTATCCTTTACTATTATTGGGCCCAATAGCCAGTAAGGCCCACAAAGCAACCAAAAAGGTTATTGTAAATGAAATTTAATCAATTGTGGCCATCAATTCCACTTTCTAGAAATTTCTATGTAGTTCTCATAATTACTTTGCTTGATATCCATTATCTTGTATCTTTTCCTTTTATTTGGACTTTTCTTCTTTTCTTCTCTTTTATATCCATTATTGGATTAATTTGATAATAGAAATTATGAAATTCCTATCAAAGGGGGATTTGCAAAGAAATCCATCTTTTGAAGCAAAGCATACAACCTTTTCAATTAATTCCATATTCACAAAATCTTTACAATTCAATTATGAAAACATATGCAAAATTGAGGTTGTAACATCCTTCCCCTCTTATAGGATTTTTTCCCTCAAAATTCCCTCAAACATACAAACAAATAGGATAAGACTTCCTCATGCCCATCATGGCTCCCATGTGGTTTTACCCTCTCCATGGTGCCTCCCAAGAACCTTCATCATCTCTTATTCTTGCATTATGAGTTCTTTCTCACCTTGGTACCTTGTACCCTCATAGGTGACCTAGGACATTTCAGCTTCTCTCAAAGCTAACTGGGTTCATGGCTCAGCTCATGGCTTGGGTACCTCACATAGTGCTCTAGATCGGACTCATGGAACACATCACATTATCCTCAGGGGTAAGACTAAACATAACCATCTCCACCAATCCATCTCCAAAAGGACCCATATATCGGGGACTCAGCTTTCTCAGTTGTAGCTTAGAGGGGTCGGATTTTCACATCGCATATTCTCCCACAGTGAACTGCATGTCAGTCTGCTTTGTATCACCTCACGACTCATGTCGCCCCTGGGATTCCTCAGTCATCGCATGATCAAAGAGACTTCATCTACACCCACAGTGGTCCTTTTTTGACCTTTGCGAGGTCCCTTCACCAACATTATCTTAATGAAGTGGTGACCGACACAACCTCCCTTACAGAGCTTCTTTACATCCCGATACTGGATATGGTGGTTATCATCACATCTCTCATAGGGTAAGAACAGCCCCCATGTATCACCCTGAATGAGCACACATGCTCTCATCAGACCCTCTTGTCTGGATCATTCTAACCATTAGTTAGGGTTGATAAGCTGTACTCACATCGAGTTCTTCATGTATCTACTTCCACCTTATGGAAGTGAATCCTTAGGTCATATTCAAGAACTTTTGAACTCACATTATGGTGTAGTTGAACCATCTCTCTCTCATATGTAGTTCAACCGGTTCCATCTCTTGATAGCACTTTCTCTCTTTCTCTTAGATTATGTCATCTAGGTAAGGCAATCTACCATAACCCATATTGCATCTTGACCTTCCTTGGTCTAGGGGAGACTTACCACGACATCCATAGTGATGAACTCCCATTCCCTCTCAGGGATTTTTTATCCTCTGTATCAACTTACTGGGTTACTGGTGTTCGTCCTTCACCTCCTGACCTGCATGGAGACAAGCCAAATGCAACTTCATCTCAGGCATCCAAAGTACTACTGAAACTTACCATCTTAGAAGTACCATGGTGTATGGTGAATTAAAATCATGATCTCCTGTATGTCATGATTCCTCAAGATTGATTCATCAGAAACCCTAAATCACTCTAGTCGGGGTTTCATCACCTTCATTTCCAGAGAAGTGCATCTGAGGTTCTACAACCATCCTTTTATCACATCAAGGCCTAAGCTGGCTAACCAAACAACCACCAACTTGATCAACAGATCTCGTTACATCTGAGTGTTAGCCAAACATATCTCCTTTTTCAAACTGAGGTCTAACCTAACAACCTCTTCTAGCCTCTAGCTAAACTAGGCAGCTGTATCTCAACCAGAGCATCCATTACCACCTCACATCCTTATGTGTAAGGTAATGTTGAAGACATACACCTCCATGTACTCCACTTATTTTATCTCATCTCAAACTCTAAGTCTATCTTCATCAAGAAAACTCTGAGCTCATCCTCTTAGTTTTTAAACTCAACCTTGTATAGCTCACAAATTCCACATAGATCATGATAAAAACATCCTCATAAGATTACTACCTTAGTTCTCTTAGTGTTTGTACAACATCCACACATCTTACACTCTAGAAGGGTATGTTATTATCTCCATCCTCATGCATCATAGCAACGTTTCCACTCATATTGTCTTTATCCTTGGTGTATGGCATGTGTACTGTTCTATCTCTCACTCCCATAACAAGAGGAAATAAGCATTTGGCTACAGCCCAAATACAGAGTTCTTCCCATTCCAAGAGTAGAGATGGTACATCCCACATTTCCAATACACCTACAAATCTAAATGGAAACATTCCTCACATGCATCTACATCATGAACATCTCAATATCCAGGTTACTTCCATGAAAAACTGGTCTCAAACCCACTTGGGTCTTCATAAAATCCTTAGTCATCTCCTCTAGGTCTATAGGGTGCCGACACTTTTGGGGTCATCCCTCTTCCCTTATGCATCAGAGAGTGCCCTCTTCATTTTCCCTTTGGGTCCCATGAGTTCCTGAAGGTGAGCAATCTCCTAACCCATGGCCCTTAGACAATGATAGTTGTTACCTCCCAACCCTATGGTCATGTGCAACTAGGGAATTAGGAAACTCCTACTCCCATCAGTCTTATCCCTACCTGACCCTAGGATAGACTTTGGATTCTAACATAGTACGTATCCAACTTGAAACCTTACCCAAGTCTCCATCATCTCTCTCGACATTCGTGGTCTGGCTTACGTCCTTTCATAGGGGTTATGGTGACCTATCTACCTCAGTCAGGCCCCATACCGGTTACCTCCATGGTAACACATCCACATGCACTTAGAGATGATCATCTATGTGTCTACAGGTTCACTCCTATACTATGTACTCTCCACTTAGCTTCTCAAGATTCTATGAGACCTCTTAGGGTTTCCTCAAACCCAATAAAAGCTGATTTATACCCTACAAATAGGTCCTCTCCCAGGATGGGAGGAAACTATCTCTTGATAGCAACAAAGGTCACAACCGTCCTTATGTCCAGGGTTTACCTTCACATGAGCATGCTTAACCCTAGCAAGCTACTAAGGCTCGTAGCTAACCAAAGATCACTTACTAAACCATGCTAGGTCTCCCTGATAAATCTTACTTATCCTCATTCCTCGACATTGGACCAACATCATATGTCACCAACCTACGAGAGGTTCATCAAACATACACCTTAATCCAAGGGGTTTCCCATTCCTCTAAACATGAGGAGTGTCATGCTCAATCTATGGAACCTCAAGTCTCATCATGAGCATCAGGTACACCAGGCACTACTACTTCCCCTCTTAGGTCTAGGGACCCTAGGTTCACCCCTTTATACGACAATTATCCAACTGCATGCTCAACCTTTTAACCATGTACCAAACATGTACAAGGTATAACATGCACGTCCTGTAACCATTCTACTTGAACAACAGCTCAGAGTGGAGTCATCCTCAAGGACAACTGACTAGGTATAAGGCCTCACAACTCATTACTAAACCTTTCCAGGGTCTAAGGAACTCTTCTTCCTAACCCTAAAGGGGTAAACACCTATACCATAGGCACATAGGTACCAGTAGCCTTATCCTCTCTCTAGGGTTTGGTTCCTCTAAAGGCAACCAAGATACCATCAGCCTCCAGTGATCATGCATGAGGCAACCGCAACCATCCTCTTAGGACGCATCATCCTCAACTCCCCACTGTTCCTCATATCTTAGAGTCTAAGCTTCCAACCTTCTTGCTTGGGTCCTTCTCTCTCTCTCTATAGCTAACCCTACAACAACCTTACTACTAGAGGTCCTCTCTCGAAGGTGGATCAAGCTTACCAACATACACCCACATGGGTGAAACCTATGTTTGCTCCAAATTATGTATATCTCTTTATGCTTATCTCATAAGCTATCCAACATACTCTCCTGGCCAGGGCTCAACCTACTTCCAACACTACTGTCGTGTCATCTCACGTAGGCACATGCCTCATCCTGACTCATATATACCTATAAGGGTTTCTATATGGTCATCACTAACCTCATCAATGAAGGAGTTATCCTTCACCCTAACATGCACGACCCTTCCCAGGGTTGGGTTGCCAAAGGTACTAGGTCAACCAAGCTCTCATGGCTCATATTGTCATGTGCATCCAAACTAAAAGCATGTCCACTCACACACATGGTCTACCATGACATCTAGCTCATCATGTCATCTCTCTCTCTAACCTTCACTTAGGGTTAGGGTTATCATCATCCTCAGAGGATGTGCTAGGTCTCTACTTATAATGGAGGTCTCTACCTCCAAGACTAACTCTCTCTACTTATCCTCCTGACAAGAAGGTCTAGCCTCAGGTCTCTCCTGAGGGCATGACAACATATGTCATACGACCTAAGCATGCAACTATTCTTTAGTTTACGCTTAAACTATTAAGCTTATGTCCATGACATCTTATTTACATGCTTTTCATTAATTTGGTGGAGGATTCCTTAAACCTTATCAACTTTACCCATACCTCAAGAGGGTGAGGAAGAGAGAGAAAACCCTAATCCTTAAAATCCTTAATAGCATTTTGAGTTGAGAAGGGATGAACAAGATGAGAGAGTCCTAAAGGTATCTTATTTCGAGTCAAATCCTAAGACATTGGCCAGGAAGTCACACAAATTCGGGAGTCCTCATATTCTGACTAGCGGTGCGGAGGAAAATATTGCCAACCCCCAGACGTGATCCTTTTCTAGACACCTCTGTCTTTTGGAAAATCCTCTAATAACTCCCTCGGTTCTATGGAATTTGAAAAATTTAATAAATATTAAAGATTAAATGAGGAACTTATGTTCTGATACCAAATGTAACAACCCTACCTCTCGGTCAACCCCAATTAAGGGAGACCAAGAGGTTAGAGCCATTATCCCAAATAGTCGGATCAAAGGTTCGACAAATAATCAGTAATAATTATAAAATTCTACCAAACTACAAGATGATATAAAATAAAACTTTGCATACCTTTTAAAAACTTTGGACATCTACTTCTATCCATAGCTTGAATCTATTCTATCTAATCCTCCTCACACTTTATTTCTTATTTTCACAATGTGACACTTTACTGTTTGTTCTTTTCAGGGTTGTACCTAAAATGTTGAAAAACAAAACGTCAGTCAGAATAAATGAATATGCCGGTATGTGGGGACAACCAAAATTTCACAAATATGGCTAAAAAACTAAATATCACAATCAAGTTAATTAACAAGCCAATTTATGCTTTCAATGTGACATTCTCCACCACTTTTTCCCTAACCCTGTATACCCTATTTAGGGTTTCTCTTTTGCCATTGACTTAAGGCCACCTTCTCAATCCTGAGCTTGGTGCCTGGGGTCACCTCTCATGGTGCCCATTAGTCATGCAACAAAGACCACCTTCTCAATCCCAAGCTTGATGTCTGGGGTCACCACTCATGGTACCCATGGGCCTTCCCTTCTAGGCTTGACCTTTTTGCATCATCCATTAGGGTGGCATGTAGGTGCGAGAATACACACTTATTTTATAATTGTGATAACCATAGTGACTTTATAATTTGCAAGTATATACATCCAAACTGATAGGTTGCATTCAATGTGATTAATCATCTAGAAAACCTTCGGGAAACTAATGTGATTAACCATAATTAACCACATACCTGATCCAGAGCAAGTTGATGTCCAAGCAATAATGATAAAGAGCAATCAAACAAGCAATCAACAATATCCTAAAATTAATGCAATACATCCAAGTGTTATAGTTTATCTAAAACATTCTCAAGATAGACTTGGATTCCATCTTAGGCTTTCTAGGCCACTTTAGGGTTTTATTAAGGTTTTATCCTCCATAATACTTTTATCACATTCAATGCTTTCTTAGTTCTCAAACCCTAATTTCAACATCATAAGCCCAATTAAAGTATATTATTTCTCTTTTATACTAAAATCACCATCTTTAACCTTTTAAGTTGTTTCAAAATCATTAGACTCAATTATCACCTTTAGTTTCTTTTGAATTGATAACTCATATTTCATTATGGTGTAATTCACATATGAACTCCATTTATCACTAATTTCACATTAATCCACTAGAAAACCCTAATTACTAAATTAAGGGTATTTATCCCCAATTAGGAAGTTTTATACTCAAAATAGCTTAGAACCATCATATCTCAACTTTATTCAGGAATTTGAACAATTAAAGCCATTAAGAGTCATAATTACTAACATTAGGGTTTCAAGGCCCATTAAAGCTTATTTATGTACATGGAACCCTAAATTAATCAAATTATGCATAAAGTTCATCCTTTTAGATCTAATGCATCTTTTTATAATCAACAGGTTAATATCAACTTTAATCATCCATATAACCCTTCTCGATACATTAATCATCTTAAATTAGGGTTTCTTAATCATTAATGCATTAAAGTTGATAACTTCCACTACTTTTCGAATTTAAAGAGAAATTAGCTTCTAAATCTATTTTTAATGGATTCCTCGCATTTTTCTAAGCAAAATACATATATAAACTTTTCTCATCAGAGCTTCCTAGAAGATTCTATGAATTTTTTCAAAGAAAAGTCATTTTCCTCATTTATTTGTTAATTCTAGAAAATCAGTGGCCGCCTGATCCATGGTCCCTAGGACCACACAGGATCCAACGGCCTAGGATCCATGTGCCTAACTTTCAGTTTTAAGTTACGAAAGACTATTTTGCCCTTATTTGGAAAGAAGGAACGGAAGGGCAGTTTGGTAATTGACCAAGTTGCCTTCTTCAACCTCACGTCGAGCCCAGCTTTGCCTGTGCGGTCAACACCATGGTTGAGTCTTACCTCTCGACCACCTATGAGTGTGTCAATTTCTCAGAGAGCTTCCTCTTCATCCGCCAAACTCAGCTATAGCCTCAATTGCTCGCCACGACCCTGCTACTACCATCTCCTACTCGCCAGACTCCGGCGAGGTCTTCTGAGAAGATGGGGGTGAAGGTCAGAGTAGAATATGGAATTGGGGGCACGGAATCGCTCCTATCGATCTGCCGTAGAGTTTAGGGTAGCAAAATAAGATGTGGGTACCCTCTCTCATCCTCCCCTATATATAGGGTCGAGGACAGGGATTGGATGAATTGGGAACTCTCCCGATCATTGACCAAACCCCTACAAAGCAGGGATGGTCATCACCGGACTTCTCTCCTGAGTCCAACGGTGATCTTTCCTCATCCTAACTCTCTTTCCTTTTCTCACAATGATCCAAGTTTGGATCATCTCCAACCTATTTGGAGCAGGATTCCTTGTGCCAAAGGGAATCATCCCTGATCATTGGATCATGATCCAACAGTCCACTTAAAACCTAAAATCAGGAAATTGGAAGAATTATCCAATTAAATCGTGGCATCAATTTCTTAGGCAATTAATAACCACACTTTAGGTAAATTTGCAAATTGCATAACTCGGAAACCGTGCACTATTTTCCAACCAAATTTTAAGGTTTTCTCTCTCTTACCCTATCTACTTGCATGTCAAGTTTGAGTCCGAAATTCCAAAAGAAAAGGACTATATCTTCATAGGCAAGTTACTCATTAATCAAATCCATTTAATGGTTATTTTCTCTTTCCTCAAACCATCATCTTGCTATTTTGGGACTCCTTGGACCCCAAGGAACCCTAGGGAACAAATTCCCTTCTTAGAGTATATTCCTTGCCTTCTAGAGGTTTCCACCTCTCTCTCTTTATTCCCCTTTTCTTTGTTATTTATTTATCTTTTGTATTTTCCTTTATCCTATACTATTATTGGGCCCAATAGCCAGTAAGTCCCACAAAGCAACCAACAAGGTTATTGTAAACGAAATTTAATCAATTGTGGCCATCAATTTGACTTTTTAGAAATTTCTATGTATTTCCTCATAATTACTTTGCTTAATATCCATTATCTTGTATCTTTTCCTTTTATTTGGACTTTGTTCTTTTCCTCTCTTTTATATCCATTATTGGATTAATCTGATAACAAATATTATGAAATTCCTATCAAAGGGAGATTTGCAAAGAAATACATCTTTTGAAACAAAGCATACAACCTTTTCAATTAAGTCCATATTCACAAAATCTTTACAATTCAATTATGAAAACATATGCAAAATTGAGGTTGTAACATATATGAACTCATGTAATATAAGTATGTAATTTAATCAACAGGTTTGTAAACCAAAAAGTAAAAATTATGCTAGTCATCCTTCTATGCCTAAGCCATCTTTTATTCCAGAATCCACATTCAACGTGTTGGGAAGTAAATGTAAACGTTTGCGTTGATACTTAGCTAACCAAAGCTCAGGATCACAAATGTTGGTCAATTTAACAAAAGACGCAACTGGGAGGGACTTTCAAAATTAAATTTTTTTTGATGATATTATAGAGTTGTTCCAGTATGAATGGCTAAATACTTCAATATTAGAATTATGGATAAGGTTAGGATCTATCAATATAGAAAATTCCAATACACATTTTTAACTTATTTCTATATATGAAATGATTACAAATGTTATGCAGCCACTTATATATCGAGGCCATAAACTTTGATATAAAGAATCTTGGATTCTTAGTTCCTTTAGTTACTAGTCAGGTGGAGACACATATTTATGAAGTGAATGTGTACTTCTCTACTGCATTCAAATATTTTTCTAGTGCGGGAAAGGAAATCATTCTAATTCCTTTTAATGTCCAGTAAGTATTATTATTCAATATAATTTTAATAATGAATAAATTTCTTTATTTTAATGTTTGTTTCATTCTTACTCAGATCTAGACATTGGGAATTATTGGTGGTTGTCCCAAAATTGATGACTCTTTATTATCTTGACCCAATGGGAAAAACAACAAGGGGCCAAAAACTAAAATTGCCAACTATGGAGTAAGCATAAATTTAGTCATTTGTTATTCTTCAACATGATATTTCTATTTAGAATTTATATTTTACCAACTGTCATTTAATTGATAGGGGTATACAGTCTTTTCGTGAAGGTGGAGGACAAATACCCACAAAGTTAAAGACATTGACTTTGAAAAATGTCAAGGTATCTACTTTGACAGCTGCTTAGTACGTCTTATATGTATTAATTTCAGCTCTTATATGTCAACTCTTATAGTCTTATCTCAACTTTGTTTATCGTAGTTTACTAACATTAAGTATAATTTGTTATTTGTAGTGTCCTATACAAAATAATGGCTGGGCTTGTGGCTACTATGTAATGAAATATATGCAAACTATTGTCCAAGGAGCATCACATGACATTCAGACTATAGATTAGGTAATATATAAACAACATAAATTTACAAGTGAGTTGTAGTCATTTTATAAAATATTAGCATGTGTATTTTTTGTTGTAGATCTTTACAACTCAGCCTTACACACCTGAGGACTTAAATGAATTCCGAGAAGAGTGGTCATATGATTTTCTAAATGAAGTCAATATAGCATTGGATTGAATAGCATATATGTTAGCTCCATTTATGTATGTCATTTTGGAACTTTCAAATTTACTTTTGTATCTGACATGAATTTTAATATCATCTCAGACTTGCAATCTATCATTTTGTGAATGTTATGATGTGCTATGTGTATGAATATGTCTCAACTGAATATATATGAAATATTTTTGTTATGAATGTGTGTGATTTGGAAATTGATAATCAATTTGAATAGGATTGGACATAAAAGCTAGCAAATGTGGCTTTGGAATGAATTTTTGGCTTGCATCATTGCATTTGCAAGTCTACTTTCTATTACAGGTTTTGATCTTTGTAAAGTAGATTTCTATTCTGCAGGTTTTTGTTCTGAAGATTTCTGTTCAGCAGAATTTTTCTTTAAAAAAAATGTAAACTCTAGTGTCGGTTATTTTACAAAATCGACCTTATAGATCTTAGGGTCAGTTTTTTGGGAATAACCGACCTTATAGGTTCTAGGAATCTTAAGACAGTAACTTTCTAGGTCGAGAAAATTGTTGACCGGAATCCTCTCCGTTGACATATATCTCGACCGAGAAGTTTCTGTATTGTCCTAAAAGTGACCTTATAGTACCTCTGTTGCTTAAACTCTAGGGTCGATTATTTTAAAAAAAACAACCTTATAGATTTCTTGGGTCAGTTTTTTTAGAAATAACTGACCTTAGAGGATCAGCTCATTTTGGTACTCTCTTGGGTCGGCTTTTTAATTAACTGTCCTTACAGGTCCTTTCTAGGGTTAGTTTTTTACGAAAAAATGACCTTATAGGATCTGAAGCTTCAGACAGTACTTTCTTGGTCGACATATTTCTCTACTGAAATCCTCTCGTTTGACATACTTATCGACCGAGCAAACATCTATTGCTTTATAGGGTTGGTTTTTTAGCAATAACCGACCTTACAAGTCCTTTCTAGGGTTGGTTTTTTAGGAATAACCGACCTTACAGCCTTTTCTTTTTCGCTTGGGTTAGGTTTTTTATAGCCTCTTGGTTTGGTTTTTACTCTATAAGGTCGGTTTTATTTGGTCAAAAAAATTGACCCTATAGAGAAAATTCCTTAGCGACGACCACTTAGGCGTCGGTTAAAAAGTGACGCTACAGGCTTTAAAAAATGACGTTATAGACCATTATTTTAGTAGTTCCCTGACCTAGATTAGTTCTTGATCTTGCTTGTTTGTCTTAATAAGATTCTTAAACCTTAATCTAATCTTGTGATGCACCTTAATAACATGTGACACATTTATTTTTTAAATTTGGCTCAGTTTGATTGAGGTTATATGCATGCTTATTTTGAACCAAGTTGCAATTTACCCACATTGAGGGTTTATCTTGTAATCTGTCACATTTTGGATGTGTCTCTAGTTCCTTATCATCATGAGAGATAATGATTCTTAAGGGGGCTTTGTTAGACCTTGGTTGATGAGGTGGCATCATGGGTGTTGAGCTAGGGTTTGCTTGGTTTGCATGGATGCTTGAGTTGTTAGTGTCGACCATGTTGATATGATCCTTGTAGAGACCTATGTATTTTGTATCCTTGTGAGTGCTTTGACCAAAACACCTTGCTTTGGTTGGTTTGTAGCAACCTAGGTGCCTTGTCCTTGGCTTTGGTCGCTAGGGTTTGCTTGTATTGATGTGTGTGTCAATTTGTGGTTTGGGTGACATTGGGTAGTGATTTCTACTATGTTTCCCCTTGGTTTTGTTTCAACCTAAGGGTGTAGTGGACCTAAATGGTCTCTATACTACCTTGTTTTTTATCACCCTTTGATGCATGCATATCTAGAGTGCTTTCATGGTTGTGGTTTTGAGGGACATGTGTCCTTAGGTGCACTAGTATCTAGACACCTCACATCTCACACCTCTCTCCTACCCTTGACACTACAAAAAAAGATGATTTAGCTACGATTATTTAAGTTACATTTAATTTATGTGTAGCGAGAGCTATTTTTACTTATAAAATGTAATTTTGTAACTTAAATAATTGTAGCTACCTCAATAAATAAGATGTAGCTACAAATTTTACTCGTTTTAATTGTATCCAAAAAAAATGTAACGAGAAGGCCAGACTAAAGGGTAATAAATCCCACACTCTCTCAGACTCTCCCCATAAACCCTCACGCATTGTGAAATGGTTTGAGCATATCCCAACCTCAACGTGACCTTGTCACACAAAGCCAAGGACTCTCAACACCACTACTTCCCTGATCACCTGACTCCAACTACCGCATGCCTCCCCCGACGCCTCCAATCTGAGCCCAGCCGCCGATCCGATCCCAGCCGCCAATCAGCCCAGCCGTTGAGCGCCTCCATCGACCCCCCATCAGAAGACTTCCCTTTTTTAGCCTCCCCACGGCAGACATCACTTTCTGACGGCCGCCTCCCAGCCTCTAACCGACCATGCGAAGCAAGATTCATCATCGACACAGCAACTCCCCCAATCTCCTACCTCCCCCAAGTTGAGCCTCTCTATTGCAAGGTATCTATAATCTTCAACTTTTTACTATTCTTAAAAAGACTCAACTAATATGATTATCATAGCCTATCCATTGTTCTCATTTGGTCTCGATTAGGGCTTGTTTAGTAGGAGGTAGTTGCAGTTCATTACAATTAAATGTCCAATTTTCGGATCAAAATTTTATTTGGTTGGGTGTTGTCGGCTGCAGTTAGGCCCTGTTTGGTACGATGTGCTCAGGTGTAGTTTGAGGATTTTGAGAACAGATCAAACATAATCATATGTTTCAAACTTCTATGTTTCTATTTGGTAGGATGCGTAATAAACTCCACGTTTATGCTCCCATTCATTTGGTACGTGAATTAATTCACACAACAACCGGTGGTCTTCTTCTCAATAAAATTTGCCGCAGTAGGTATAGAGAGTTTGTTTTATTATACTATTAGTAGCTTTGTTATATGGTCCTAAGTGTCTTGGCCCATTAGGGTTTAGTTTTGTCTTGTACACTTGTTCTCCTATATATAGGAGCAGGGTTTCTCCGATCTAATACAACACATAGCCGTCTTTTACTTTCGAAGATGGTATCAGATCATCCATCCTAGGGACCAAAACCCTACATGAGAGAGAGCAAGAACTAAAGGAGCACCCCCCTACGGGCGGTCTCCACCCTTGGCGGTACTTGGCTTCCCGTAGGGAGTTCCTCTCCTTGTTCCCTACCACATTGGTTTTTGGCATTCCCCTGCTACCGTGTCGCTCCCACTTGCCCACTTCTACCCTGCCGCTAAAGCTGCCACACAGTCCATACTTTGCCTCCTGCCAAGCACCGCCACCACCCTAATGTTGCTCGTCATTATCACCACCTTGCTATTGCTGCTACCTAGCCGCAGTGCCACCTTTGCGCCACCGACTCTTGCTACCTTCTACGTCTCACGCTGCCACCCAACCACTATCTAGCCACCATTGGCTTCTAATCACAATCGCCTACCTTGTCCACTTGCGTCGTTGCTGCTCCATGCCTTGCTGCCGCCGCCGCTAAATATCTTCTCCATCCTCCTAACTGGCCGCCAGCTACTGGACCTACTGCACCCCATCCTGCATGCTGCTCCTACCTTCTACTGTGGCTATACTACACACCACTTGTCCCTCTACCGCCGCCAAGCCGCCATTGATGTCTGTCATCTTGTGGCTATAACTATTACCTGACCGCAGCCAATCACCTTCCTCTACTGCTATCGCACCTACGCACACCTCCACCCCACCTTCGCACTGTTGGATCTGCTGCCTACGACCCAACCGCTGACCACCCTACTCCTACCGCACCGCCAGCCCTTTAGCCGCTCCCTACCACCACCAATTGTGCCACCAAATATCCCAATTTTTTTATATTCCTCAATATTTTCTACTGCCCCTCCCACATACACTCAAATATGTGTGCTAATCTGATCCATTTTTTAGCATTATCGAATTTTTGTAGGGGGGGGCTCTGCCCCCCCACCCCTTGATTTGTTGCCCTATCGGGACAAACAAATCCCCTTTTTGGGTCGGAGAAAGATCCGTTTATTTTTCTATTCGGGTCATTTTGCACCTTGACTCGCATTATTGGTTACTGCCTCCACATATTTGCCTACGCTAAACCTTGCCTCTACCATTATTTTTTACTCTCCATGCCAACCACTCCTTTACTCTTTCCATGCTTAGCGTGAGGGGGAGAATAGAGGAGAAAGAGTAGAGGGAAGAGACGAGATGGAGGAGAGATGAAGAAAAAAAGAGAAGAATTATGTTATGTTGCTTCATGCCACATTTACTGCTGATATATGGAATCTTTTGCTACTATTTAGTGCTTTTTGCTGCTACTATTGTTTATTCATCATCTACCTCGACTGCTGCTATGAAGTTGCATACTTGGACGTCAACTTTGCTACTTGTGCTATGATTAGAACACTTTACCTGCTGCTTTGTGCGTTTGCACTTTTTGCTTTCCGTGCTTTATTTGCACGTTTACTTTCTACTCTGTGGACCAACACTCTCTGGACTTTGACGTCTGCTACTGTGATGGATACTGTATGAGAGGGAAAATGATGAAGACCTTTCTGTTGCTGACTTTACATGGAGCTTCGTCTACTGGAGTTATTTATTTGCTTGCTACTATGCCTACTGGTCTTCTATCTTCCTACATCGTCGACTCTCTATTGCTGTGCGCCAGCACTCTCTGGCATGTCCGTGTTTTGGCACATCGACTTTCTGCTACTGTGATCCAACACTCTCTGGGCTCTACTACTGTGATCCAGCACTCTCTGGCTACTATGACGATGACTTTGATGAAGACCTTGGTGCCTATCAACTATTCCATCTTTTGCTCCAGATGATTGTGATGCTACTTATTTCTACTCTAGATGATCGAGAAGCTTCTCTGACCTACCTGCTTGCTTGGAGAATCTACTTGAGGGGGAGTGTCTGAGTGTTTGAGTGCTTTAATGTAATATTGAGGGGGAGAAAAAAATTTTATAGGCTTGGTTTATCTTTTTTTTTTTTGTTTCTTTGTTTTCTAGTTTGGCTCTTTGTTTGCATGCTGATTTGGGATTCTCTTAACTTCAGCTTGAGGGGGAGTGTTAGAGAGTTTGTTTTATTATGCTATTAGTAGCTTTGTTATATGGGCCTAAGTGTCTTGTCCCATCAGGGTTTAATTGTGTCTTGTACGCTTCCTTGTTCTCCTATATATAGGAGCAATGTTTCTCCTATCTAATACAATGCATAGCCATCATGTTCTTAGTGAAATCTGCCGTAGCAGGTATCTTTGACTGGTGTCGTGTGGTCCTTGGTTGTCATTACCAGAAATAAAAGGTAGCATAGAAGGAAAGCACCATCAAAATGATAGGAAGGTTGCTCTGCATCCAACCGCACCCAAAAAGGGCACAACACCAACTCATTGATTTTGGGGCAAAAAGTGAAGACGGGTGTAACCACAAATCAATGAACTAGACACCAACATAGCTACCCAAATAAAAAACACAATTGAAAAATATCCAATGGAATGTTAAGAACTGCAATTACACCCTACCAAACTGGCCCTTAATTGAATTCATTCTGCATCCGAACTAGTCATTTTTCTTCACGTTATCGGCAATAGGGCATGGGGGTTCCAAAATGGGGAGCGAGTCCTATGTTTTCATTTTCTATGTGATTTGGCGGGTATGAGAAATCATAAAATTAGGAATTTGGGGAGGGGGGGACTTCCTGAGCTAGTTGCGTCCACCGCATCTTTCTCCTCTCTGTGTTTGATTTTTCTTTGGTTAATCCTTACATTGCCCCTTCTTCGGCAGTCTATGAAGTTAGGTGTTGGCAGTCCATGAAGTCCGGAGCTAGAATAAGGGAGATGGGTTGGTATTCGAAAGGAGAAGAGGGAAGCAATTTTCAAGCAATGTCATAAACACCTAGAATATATTGCTGAGTTATGATGCTGTCAAAACTGGAACAGAAAATTGAATATGACAATCAACATTTTGCTAGTTCAGAGGGCCCATGAACCAGGGAGAGTTGTGGCAAAACTACTGAGAATGAAAAAATAGTCAGGACTAAGATACATGTACTTCACATGATTTTGTATGAGGACTAGATTATAGAGCATTAAATTTATGTCTGTTATGTAGAGCTTATTTGCTATTTACTATATTCTAATGATTCTGTTTCTGTGTTGTATTGTTTCTAAACAAAAGGAGCCACACATGTCATATATGTGTTTGAGTTGTATACTAGGATTATATGGGACTTTTAGTTGAGTTACAATTGGCTATTACCATGGAAAAAGTATTGAGTATTTTGTTTAAATTGTAGAATTGTTGTACTTCAAATGATCAATGACCTAAAACTACATGACTGATGGGAATCTACAATAGCGCAAAGTTACAAAACATCTTAATGAACAGTTTATATAGGATCCTTTAGTATTGAAACTAAGTTATGTAACAATTTTTAATACTTTGCATTCTTACCCTTTTTTTTCTTAATTGTTATAGGTAGTCATGATAGATAAAAGTTGGATCCATGAGGAACATAGAACAAGCATGACATATTTACTTGGGGTGGTTAAATTTATAGAGCATGCATTTTCAAAATCTAGCAGAGATGGGACTATCTTATGTCCTTGTAAGCAGTGCTTAAATGTGCATAGGTAGAATCGATAAGTCACAACTAAACACTTGTTATGGAATGGATTCTTGACAACCTACACAAATTGGATTTTTCATGGTGAGGGTTCATTTGATAGCTTTGAGGATTCACAAACACAAAATGACCCATCTAAGGATGACATGAGAGACATGTTGCATGATGCGTATGGAGTATTACAAGATGGAGAGAATATGGAAGACGACGTCCATCGATTTGTATTTGTTGATGATGCAGAAGCTGAGAAATTTTACAAACCGTTAGAGGTTGTTGCATAGGAATTGTACCCAAGAAGTAAGAAGTACTCTAAATTGTACACTGTTGTGAGGTTGTTTCACATAAAATGTGTCAATAATTGGAGTAATAAGTCATTTTCTGAGCTGCTTGAGCTTTTGAAGGAATTTCTTCCAGAGGGTGAGACATTGCCCGACTCTTATTATGAATTTAGAAAAATAATCAGGGACCTTGGACTTGACTATGATAAAATCGATGCTTGCAAAAATAACTACATTTTGTATCGAAAGGATTTTGCAGATTTGACTTCATGTCCAAAATGCAGTGCTTCTAGATATAAAGAAATCAAAAGTGATGAAGTAGGTGTAGAAAATATTCGTCTTAACAAGAAAGGAGTTACTTGTAAAGTCCTACGCTACTTTCCCTTGACTCCTAGATTGAAGAGATTGTTCATGTCCTCAAAACTGTCACCCCTAATGCGGTGGCACGATGAAAGTTGTACCCAGGACGGGATTCTTTGACATCCAGTAGATTCTCCAACATGGAAGACGTTTGACAATATGCATGCTGAGTTTGCTTCTGATTCTCGCAATGTTCACCTTGGATTAACTTTCGATGGATTTAATCCCTTTGGTCTCATGAGTCTATCATATAGCATTTGGCCCATCGTATTGATTCCATACAACTTGCCACCATATTTGTGCATGAAGTCTCCCAATTTTATCCTGTCGATGATTATTCTTGGTCCAACTCAACCCGAAATGGACATAGATGTCTACCTACAACCTTTGATTGAGGAGGTAAAAGAATTGTGGGAAGTTGATGCTGATACTTATGATGTTGATCGTAAAGAGGTTTTCAAGTTGCATGATGCCTTACTGTGGACAATAAGTGACTTTCCTGTATATGGTTATCTATTTGGTTGGCAAACTAGTGGGTATCTTGCATGTCCTTTCTGCAACAAAGACGCATGCTCATGAAGACTACCATATAGTAACAAAGCATGTTTCATTGGTCACAGGAGATTCCTCCCAATGGATCATAAATTTCGTAAAGATACTTCATCATTTGACAGAAAAGAAGAATTTAGAAGTGTTTCTAAGATGTTGTCTAGAAGTCAAGTTCTAGATCAAACTAGAGATGTAGATAATTTACTATATAACTGGAGAAAGAGAAGTATATTTTTGAACTGCCATACTGGAAGTATAACCTTATACGTCATAATCTTAACGTGATGCACATAGAAAAGAATGTATGTGAGAGTTTGATACACACACTGCTAGGAATGGAGAAGTCAAAGGATAGTAAAAATTCTTGATATGGCCTCGAAGAGATGGGCATAAAGCTTAGACTTCACATTATCAAGGATGGAAATAAAAATATCTTCACGCCTTCATGTTTTACTTTGAAGAAGGAGGAAAAATAATTATTCTATAAGTTGTTGAAGTCTACTCGAGTTCCGGATGGGTATTCTTCTAATATAGCTAGAAATGCACACGTCAAAGAAAGAAAGTTTATGGCATTGAAGAGTCATGATTATCATGTATTGATGCAACAATTTCTCCCATTAGCTTTACAAGTAGCGTTGCCCAACAAAAATATTAGAGTTGTTGTAATTGAGTTGTCTAAGTTTTTAAAGACTTATGCTCTAAAGTCATAAATCCAAATACTTTGAGAAGTTGGAATCCAGAATAGTAGTTATACTTTGTAACCTAGATAAGAATCTCCCACCATCATTCTTTGATGTGATGGAGCATGTGGTCATTCATCTTCCATGAGAAGCGAAGATAGGAAGACTAATATTCTATTGTTGGATGTACCCAGTAGAGAGGTAATCTTTCTAATAATTAAATTTGTTCAGACTTTGCATCGATCGTATGCGATGTCCTTACAAAATCATTTCTTCTTCGTATTGTAGACACTTACAAACTTTAAAAAGATATGTGCGAAATAAAGCTGCTCCAGAAGCTTGTATAGCAGAAGGTTACTTGGCAGACGAATGCTTAACATTCTGTTCGAGATATCTCTCAGGAGTTGAGACAAGGCTCACCAAATTGTCTAGAAATGATGTGGAAGATGAAGATATGGATAATGATGAAGAGTGGTCTATATTCTTTCATAAAGGGCGTCATTTAGGAAAGAAGACTCCTATTACGATTGATAGTGCAATGCTCAAAGCTATGCATGAATATATTTTAACCAACTGTGATGCAGTTGATCCATACGTGAAGTAAGATTGTTGTTTACTTATTATTATGTAAATTCATATTTATGTCTAGGTGTGTTACACGTGTTCGTTGGTAGGGAGCACATCCGATACTTGAAGAAAATCAATCCACATGCACGACAATGGGAAATCAGTAATCTTCATATGAATAGTTTCAGTGATTGGTTTAAGAAACATGTAAGTTTAAATAAGGTATTTCCAATAGCATAATAATAAAAATAATATTTTCAGATTGAGGAGAAGGAAAAGTCGACAACTGTGTCACCAAACCTTTTAGTGTTGTCTCGAGGACCGCAACAAATGACGATGCAATATGCGGGATATGTAACAAATGGTTATAGATTTCGCACCAAGGATCGAGAATGCGGCAGAAAAACAAAAATAGTGGAATTATGGTGAACGCTCAGATAGAAAGTTTTTCCAGCTCCAAGGACAAAAATCCTATAACGGGTCAGGTTACATACTACGGGGTGTTAAGGGACATTTTCGAGATCAGTTATCACAAGCAACTTAAAGTCGTATTGTTCAAATGTGACTGGGTCAATGCAAACAGAGGCATCAAAAAATATAAAAATGACTTCACAATGGTAAATTTAAAACGTATTACTGTAACTGATCATCCATTTGCATTTGCCTCCCAAGAACAACAAGTGTTTTATGTGAAAGACATAAGTCAAAAAAATTGGAGCTTTGTTGTGCACACTACAACTCGTGATACTTATGACATGGAGGAGAAGCTTTTTGATAATTTCATAGATGGAACCTGCTTATATGAAGATAAATCTTCAAGTGATTTGGAAGATATCTTAAGTGATGTTTGTGATGACTTTAATTTAGTCAGAGAAGACATGGAGGGTGTGACCTTTTATGAAGGGGGTCATGATCCCCGTCATTGATCTTATGTAACTCTTTTTATTTTATTATTTGGGCCAAATAGTGGAAACACTCATGTTATCTAGTTATTTATAAATTGGTCATTTATTCTTTTACATGATTATACATTTGTTGCATAAATATTTTCTTTTGGGTTAATCTTCTCAATGAGTTTTCTTGTTGGATGTTAGCCTCATCAGCATCGTATAATATTATTTAAAATTTTTATTTTATTTCAGGACCACAAATAGAGAATGTATGACATACTTTCAGTTTGTAATTCAATATTTTTGATATCAATTGTCTTTTTAGGAGAATGAAAAGACGCAGTCAGCTATTGTCTCCACTTACTAACAATGTCGGCAATGAAGGATTAACTCATGGGAGTATGACAGGTAAAATCACAAATTACATCATTTAATATATTTCTTAGAACTGTTGATCTCATCATTATAGTTGTAGGTTTTTCCAAAAGACCAAAAGGAGGATATCTTGGTTTGATAAATGCTGATTGGGGGTGTTCAAATGCAAAAGAAGGACATAGAAATAGTAAAACCATGGCGGGATCACCTGCAAACAACAACAAAAGTTCTACTTTGAACCTTTTAAAAGAAAAAAATCCCTCTGTGTCAAATGATGGAGTTGGTACTCTTAGTAAAGGTCATGTGGTGGCAATCTCAAATAATGCTAGAGAAGGAAGTCATTCTAAAAGACATTTAGAAGAAAAAAGTCATCAAGGAGTGCCTGTAGGAGCAAGTATGCAACGTTTGGTAAATGATTTCAGTAACTATCAAGATGTTGAAGTTGATAATTTAGATAAAGATCAACATTCTGTTGTAGATTCTCCTACTGCTGATCCTGGGAAGAGTGAAGGTAAGAAAATTTAGATACAAAGATGCATTACATCTTTCACAAACTATTACTTATTTATATTTGAATAATATGTATGTCCTTTTAAATGCTTGCATCATATTCATGATTTTGTAGGGGGGGGGCTACAATAAAAAAAACAAGGCACTATTTTAAGTGTATCTGATTATGGGGTAAGACAGGGGATAAAAAGTTGCCTATTACTTTGGATGAGAATGGAGATCCAATAGGACCACATCAGAATGACCTATCTTCCTTTTGGGGAATTGTTGCTAGAAATTCTAATGTTGCACCATTAAACTATCTTGATTGGCGACAAGTACCTGTAGTGTGGAGGTAATTCTAGTCTTTGAGATAAAATACAATGGTGTGATTTTTTTTTACAGACCAAGTTTGTTATCGACATAAAGGGGAAGAATTCAATTTTGTGAATAGTGAGGGATTGTTGGAGAAACTTCTAAGCAGATATAAAAAAACCACTATATGCGCCACAAAGAAAAATCTGACCGACTTAATGATTGCCCCTCCCATGTTGATCCTAATCAATGGAAATCTCTTATGAATTTTTGGGATTATGACGATGGAAAGGTAAAACAATTTCTTCCTTAATTTCATAGAATTAAGTAGTGTATATTGTATATAATTATATTATAATTCATTGTATGTAGTTAAGGAGTGTTATAAATGTTATGAGCAGAAAGTTCATAATGACGAGACATACATCGGGATCAACGTCGTATGCTTGTGTGAAAGCTAATGTGAGTTATCTTCTGGTTGAAATGTGCATTACACTTTCATACTACTATGCTCATACATGTTGTTACTGTTACTAATAGTTACTAGAAAAGAAAAATGGTGGCAAGGTTAGCAGATTAGACTTGTTTAAGGCCACCCATTTGAAGAAGGACGGTACTGCTGTGGATGCAAAATCTATATACTTGATTGTAAGCAATCATTTAACAAATTTATTTTTTATTTAATGAAAATATTCTCATTAATATTGTATGCATGACAAGTTGAATGTGGAACTTGCAAGTAATGATTCAAATCTTGATGAAGATGAGATATTTGATAATATTTTGGGTGCAAAGAAGATTCCTATGAAACATGTGATTCATGTGCCTCATAATGGATATGAAAATAAAATCACAGACTTAGAAGTGGTTGTTGATTCCCATACCCACATATACGAGGCTCAACAAAAGTTGTTGTTAGAAATGAAGAAAAAAATTGAAAATCTTGAATCTGTGATGTTAACAAATTCTAACATGAGTGCTTCATTTCAGCCGAATGAGGTAAATCTTTAAATTCTTATAATGTGATTACATAATAAAATTAATTTTCTTATATTAAACTATTTATTTTGTAGAATATCACAAGGACCACCAATGAAATACTATCCAGACCAAATCAATCGAATAGTGAAACACCCATTACCGAAGGACAGGTTGTTATATCGAAACAATCATTGTTAATTTTTTCAATCTAATTTTTAGGTATAAATAATGTTTGACATAGTCTTTATAAATTTAAAGGTTGTTTCCTTGTTAAGTTTTGAGGATGGGAAATAAATTGTAGCACAAGGACACGTTACTTCTGTAAGTCCAACTTATGTCATAGGAGGAGCACTGTTGGGGTCCTCATTTGCTGTCGTGTCCATTACTGTACCAATCCAACCTCAAGAGCAATTTATTAGGCCTTTTGGTCAACACCAATTCATTGACGATGTAATTGGGATAGTGATAGCTTGGCCAAAGAAATTACTCATTGCCAGGTAACATTTTATAAATTACTCTCAATAATAGAAGTGCACTTCTTAATTATTTCCTCATCATTGTAGGTGAACCATTTGAAGACGTGGAAACCAAGAGTAGCAGTCATTTGATCAATATAGAGATTCACATATCATGTGAATTGATAGGATTTTGTAAAAATAGAAGTCAACCATTCTTTATTATATTTAGTTGGTTTTAAATAATGTGGATGTCACACATATTGTAGTACCATTCATTATTTCATTGTCCTGATTTTAAATTTAAAGGAAAAAATCTTATTTAGTTGGTATTTTAAAGAAGTTACTTCTGTCATGTTCGATGCTCAATTGGTTGCTGATGAAGATATTCTACCAGCCTTCTTACTTCTTCATAGGTGTAGCTTTCAAATTTTCTACTGTTTCTGGAAGATATGTGGCTGGCTGTTACGACCCCGCCTCCCAGTAACCCCTAATTAAGGGAGACCAAAATGACAAAGCCGTTAACCAATAACCCGGATCAAAGGTTCGACAATTAACCAAGAACAATTATTAAATTTTAACAGACTAAACTGAAAAGTTGTAAAAAAATAAAATTTTGCATACCTCTTTTTTTTCTTTTTGAAAACATGGATCTCTAAACTTCTATCCATTTAAGGATCCTACTCTAACAAATCCTCCTTGTATTTTACTTCATGTATTTCCCAGTATGACGATTTACTGTTTGTTCTTTTGGCTTGTACCTAAAACGCCGACAAACAAAACGTCGGTCAGCCGAAGCTGGTATGTGGGGGAAACAATAATTGCGCAACTAGGATAACAATGTATTGCAGCCAATTATCATTTAACAAACACTTTTATGTTTTAAATATAACTCTGCAATCCAAGAGTACCCTATCCTTTGTGTTATCCCCATTAAACCCCTCATGATCCACCTATCAAGTGAACCAGTTTCTAGGGTTGAGTCACATGGAACTACTCATAGGTAGACCACTCCTTAACTCATGGTATGCTAAAGAGTCTCATGGAACTACACATAGGTAGCCCAGTTTCTAACTCTCAGTAACCTAGACCTTGCTCTAGAATTACCCCTTTTTTTTAGCCTTTTCAAAGCAACAGAGGTGGAGCCGGATCTAGCCAGTTATATAAGCACATTTATAGTGATAATCATAGTCACTTTATAGTTGCATGAAATAAATAGACATCCAACAGTTATTTTCAAGCAACCAATTAAAACTTCGGGAATCACCGTGAAACTAGAGAGATTATTCATAAGTGTAACCACATACCTGTATTCCAGATTCAGATACAGAATTAATCAAAACATAGAAATCCCAATCAAGCAACCAATCATGCACATAATCCTGAAATAAATATACCAATTTCCTTTTATTAATATTTATCCAATATCATCATCATCCTTAGGATTTTTATACCAATTTTAGGGTTTCCTTGGGAATTAGGGTTTTGCCTCCATTCTTAGTTATTAAGAACCCTAATTCATCAAATCTACTTAAAACCTTTAAATTCTCTCCTTTTAATATTCTTAGCAGTATTAGGATCATCATTTAGTAATTTACTTCCTTAATCCAAAATATCATGGTTTTCCTCTTCTTTTACCCCAATTAGGGTTCCCATATGAATTATTCTTCATTTATGGATTACAACCCTAAAACTACCAATTTTGTATACCAAACGGATGAAAACTCTATATTATTAATCAACAGGTTAATATCTTTCAAATTAACCTATTAGTCTTCAAAGATGTATCCTTTATATTCAATTTAGGGTTTCTAAGGTTTCCTACAAAACCCTAACCATCTCAATTATCTTCATTTTGAATTATCTAATCCAAACTATGTTCAATAATCATTATATTATAGTTTTATTCTTGCAATATCATGTTATGACCACTAAAACTCATATTTACTCAAATCAGGGTTTTTAGTCTATTAAACCATGTTCATGATCATAAAACCCTAAAACCAGCATACTAATCATCTTTTTATGATTTTACCATTCCTTTTATTCTTAACAGGTTAAGATTGATCAAAAACATATAAAAGATTCATCATGTTCATTTTTACATCATTCTAGGGGTTTTCTATCAATTAATGCATCAAAAGATGTAAAACCCTATACTTCTTGAGTTTCAAGAAGAATTATTCTTCATACATAATTTCTTTGTGTTCCTCTCATTTCGAGGATCAATTTTCATATATTATTTGTCTTAATCGGAGTTATGAATAATGAGATATGATTTTTGGTAAAATCTACTTACTTTGGCCAATCTGATGATGCCACGTCAGCCTATATGAGCGTCGCTTGCCTGCGTGACCCGGTGACTTGAAACATAATAGATTTACTATTATACCCTTGCACGGCTAGCTGATTCTTCATATGGTGGAGGGGCAGTTCCATCGAATCTGGGTTTGGTCGTCTTCAACCCCGCAACGCGACCTGCTGCCACTGCAGCAAAGACCCGATGAGGCCCTGCTGTCCTCCCCAGACCTTGACAGCCACCATGACAACTCCCCTTGTCTCTGTCGTGGCCCCGCGCAGGCGAGCGTGCCACTGAACCATGGCTGTGAAGGTCGGTTCGAGCTATCTAGCTCTGCAGCCCACGATTGTCCCATGGTCCTTTCTGATGGTATCGCGCACACACTAGGGCACAGGGTGGTGGCTGCGTTCCTCTGCGGCATGGTGGGAGCATCGTGCTTCCACCGAACTCCTATTCAGGTCTCCATCTTGCCTCGGGGTCGCGCTACCCCCATGCTAGGGTTTATGGACGAGAATCATGGAAGAAGAAGAGAAGTTGGTGTGTGTGATCTCCTGAACTTGGCCCAATGCCTTACCCCTTATATAGGGGGAAGTACAAAGCCCTAAGGCGTGCCTCCTTGAGGACTCAAGTCCTAATCTTGAAAGGAAACATATTTTCCTTGGGTGTGAAGCAACCATCTCTCTCTCTCTTCATTATCTCCTTAGTTATTCTCTATTATATGGATATTAGGAATTCGAAATTCCTCTTTCATTTTCTTTGCACTTTCCCTTTTTATTCATTGGCCACAAATTTTTATTCTCTTTTAATAGAAATAACTTCCTTTTCACAAAAACATCATTAATAATGTATCATATTGTAAAGAGGCGAGATCACCTCTCTACTAAAATTTAAAGGAAATACAAACATCCACAATTTTTAACAGAAATTTTAGACTTTGAGGATGATTGCATAATATTCCAAATAAATAAGCATGATTCCAGATACATAATAAAATGTCAATAGCAGCAGAAAGAAAGAAATAACAAGCCTTCTAATGGCTTTATTGTTTATTACATCATTGCTTTCTAAAAGAAAAGATAAGATAGAATAGAGGATCTAGCTATAGCAACCTAGCCATCCTTCTTCAAGCTAACGATCACAGCAAAGGATTCTTTCTTCAAGCCCTTCCTTCACCTTGCACAGCTCCAACACCTGGGTGGTTGGGAAGACACCCAGCAAAAGGGAAAACAACAAAAGTATGTGTTACACCAATAATCTATCAAAGGCAAAGAAAGATGTAACAAGTAAATTTAGGCTAGATATTTGGTGTAAGAAGATATCAAAGAGTATGAGGTTTTTATAAGAGAACTTGCCATTAACAAAATAAATAAAGGTTTTAGCATGTCATTTAATATGTCTATCTAACTAAGTAGGGTTGAGGCACCTACCGGACCTCTAACCTTAGGTGAGGGAAGAATTAAAAACATTTCCGAATCACCTACAATTTTTAATGGGGAGAATAATAAACATTCCCCTAGGGCGATTTTATACATGCCCTCTATGGGTGGTTGTACATAAGTACCACTACTTAAAGATTAAATAGAACATTTAATTTCATGCTAACAAAAGATTTATGGCAAGGATAGTAAAAGCATATATAACATGGCAGTGGGGTATGAATACCCAAACAAGAGAATACTACATCTACATTTGAGGCAAATAAGCAATTTTGGTTTAGATCAAGTTAAACCTCATAAAAGAAATATAGGTATTGGACTAAAGATTTCCCAACTGATAGGTAGATTCACAATCAAAACTCATACTAAACACATACCTTAGCCTCAGGTGTCCTAGATTCCCTTTTTAACTCTCCACACGAATTATAAACCCAAATTACCTAATACATCATTAGATTCATAAATCAGAATTACATGTATTCATTTAAAAGTTTGAAAACCCTAATTTACTAACTTTTTGCACAAACTCGCGATTCAGACTTCAAAAACCTCATAATCATCTTAGTTAGGTTTTCCTGATCAAAATAACATATAACATTGTATATTTTGGAAATATGGATTCTTAGGGTTAATTTTTATGATTTTTAAGTTAATTAAATCGATTTTAAAAACACCTTTTCGAAAAACTCAAAACCAGATCTCAAAAACATTTTTATTAAATAGATCTCGTTTTCCTGATTTCAAAACACTATTTATTTATTATTTTTGACCATCGGAATAATTTATAAAAATTATTTTATCTCGACCAATGGCAGCTTGCCACGTAGGCAAGGCCAACCGCATCGAGCGGTCGCGAGCGACTGAGAGCGGTGACCCGCGTCTCAGGGTCTCTCGCAACCGGTCGAGCGACCCGGCGGTCAAACAGAGGTAAAGGACAGCAATACCCTTGGCGAGAAAATGAAACGAAAGGAAACCGGAGGGGCAAAATGGTCATTTGCGCGTCGTCATCTTCCTAGATCGATCCTCGTCGCGCGCGAGCATCTTGCTCGGCCGATTTGGGCAAACTCGCGTTTCTTGACGAAAACTTGCGTTTAGGTAGTTGAAAGAAAGAGAAAGAAGCGACGAATTCAATGGTACCTTTGATTCGAACCAAGGTTGCCAGAATAGAGAGGGAGAAGCGCCGCAAGCTTGGGACCTTCGGATGCTCGTCGGGGGTCGAAACGTCCACGAAAATCCAAATTGGAGGTACGAACAGGTTGCTAAGGTGATGACGGTCGCGAGGGTTGAGTTATTTATAGACAAGGAACCCTAGACTAGGATGTGGGTAGGAGTAAGGGGAAGTGGCCGGCGGCTACATTGGGCATTTCGCAAATACGCGTTAAAGCTCGCAAATTTTGGGATAATCCTGTGCGAAATCTCGCAAGGAATCCAACGCAAAAAAAATCAAGGAAAATCGTTGAGTGAATCTCAAGATATTGCGATTTTAAGAAAATGAAAAATCGAATCTATTGCCTAATCCGACTCAAGGTAGAAGACGATCGTGGATCGTCCGATCGATGGACCCGAGTCCATCAACGACTCTGAGCCATCCGATCTCGTGTTAGATCAGGGAAATATCCCTGAGCAAAAGTCGATTAAAACTATTAGATTTTAGATGTTTTTTTCTTTCTTCTTTTGGAGGCTCAAACGTTGCCCAAAAATTATGAAAATTTATATCCTGACTTATTTCGACGCGTAGAATCCAAATATGGAGTTAGTTTTTCATTTTGAGAAAGTTTGATAGGTGAAATAATTAATATGTCATTTTCTCTTTCCCCCTTCAAAAGAGGTGATAACATTATTTAAAATTAATGTAACTTCACCCATAAGTCTCCTTAAAGGTGTGGAACACGATTTTGCAATTATCTTCCCAAGTTGAAATTATCTTTATATTTATTAAATTAATTAGAACATTCTACACATTTTCTCTCTCTCCTATTTTTCTCATTATTCATATATTATCCAAATTAGTTGCAAATTTGCATAGAGGCTTATTTTTATGTTTAGAATACGAATTTGAAGTAATTTGACTGATTTGAGAACATTAAGTATTTTATTTCTTTTTATTGGCATATTTCCTATATTCTATTGATAATGTTATTAATATTTTCATTTTAAATAATACTTGACCCTTAAGTTACTCTTTGTTCAAGGAAACGAATTAAACTATCAAATTATCATGATGGTTTCTGATTATCATATTTATTGCAAAAATCTTTGTAATTATCTTCTTTACCCATAATTTCTCATATTACCATTAATTATTACATTTATCTTCTTCCTTTTACAAAATTCGGATTTTCTTCATATCTCTCATACTCTAGGAAACACTAGAAGATTCTAGGACGCATTATTTTTACTCTTTTTATTACTTAATGTGAATTTGCATTTTAAACCCATTATCTAATTCTAACTGAGGCATTTGTGCATGCAACCTTAAAATAAGAATATATGGGAAACATTTAACCAATAACCATATTAATTTTTTTTAAATCAAAACCAAGGACAAATGGAACGAAAATGAAGGTCAAAGCTTATAGAAAAGAGTACAAAGAGGTACAAAGGGGATTTCAGTATGTTACACATATTATCCTCTTATTTTGCAATTTTGATATTTTCTCTTTCTTTCCTCTTTATTGGGGCTCCTTGGACCCCAAGACACTCCATTGTATCGAAATTCCTTCATAAGGATACCTATTATCCTTCTAGATGCATCAAAACTCATTATTTCACATTATCTTGTTCATTTCTTATTAAAATAACTCTTTTTGAGGTTTTCTCTTTATTTCTCTTTTAATTTCCTCATTGGTATTCCTTTTATCATTAGGAATCATTGGGATACGAAATTCCACCAAGGATAACCCAATTATCCCTTTTTCCACTTATTCCCAACATTGTAACATTATTTTCAATTTCTTTCTTACTAAAGAAATATGTAATTAATCTTTTCTTTTCTTATTGCTTTCTTTTTGCAACTTTGGACTCCTTGGAATCCAAGGAACCCAAGAGGGACGAAATACCTATTTGTATTTGCCTTCTAGAGGTTTCCACATTTTTCCTTTTCTTAATTATTCAATTATTCATTCACTAACTGAATTTTCTTATTATTTGGGCCCAATAGCCAATAAAGCCCACAACACAATCATCAAGGCTATTGTAAATGAAATCCACTTATTCAAAACAAATCATATCTTTATTTTTTCAATTATCTTTAATATGAGAAATTACATTTCTCACCAATGAACCCAAACATTGGGGTTGTAACATCCTTCCCCTCTTATAGGAATTTTGTCCTCGAAATTCTATCAAGCAAACAAACAATTCAGGATAAGACTTTTCCATGTCCATCATTGGCCCCTATGTGGCTTTTTTGTACTCATGGCACTACCATAGAACCTTTATCATCACATATTCTTTTCTCTGAGTTCTCTCATCCTGGCATCTATAAACTGCACAGGTGACTCAGGCCATTTCAGCCTCCCTTGGGGCTCACTAGGTTCATTGTTTAGCTCATAGTCTGGTACCTCACATAGTGCTCTAACTAGGACACTTGGAACTCATCACACCTTTCTTTATCATGAGGAATAAGGTTATCCATAACCTTCTCCACCAATCCATCTCAAATGGACCAATGTATCGGGGACTCAGCTCTCTTAGCTATAACTTAGAGGGGTCAGATTATCATGTCATATATTTTCCACAGTGAACTGCGTGTCAGTCTACTTTGCATCCGCTCACGACTCTTGTCATCTTTAGGCTCCTTTCAGCCATTGCACGATCAAAGCGACTTCATCTACACACACTGTGGTCCTTTTCTAACCATCACGTGGTCCTTTCACCAACATCACCTTACTGAAGTGGTGACCGACACAACCTCTCTTACATAGTTTCTTTAAATCCCGATACTGGCTATGGTGGTTATCTTCACATCTTGCATAGGACAAAAACTGTCTCCAGCTATCACCCTGAATGAGCGCATATGCTCTCATCAGACCCTTTAGTCTGGATCATACTAACCATTAGTTAAGGGTGATAAATTGTACTAACATCGAGTCCTTCATGTACTTACTTCCACCTTTTGGAATGTAATCTTTAGGTCAAACTCAAGAACCTTTGAACTCGCTTCATGGTTTAGTGGAACCATCTCTCTCATGGGTAGTTCAACCAGATCTGTCCCTTGACAAAACTCTTTCTTTCTCATGTCATCTAGGTAAGGCGATCTACCATAACCCATATTGCATCTCGACCTTCCTTGGTCCATGGGAGACCTATCACAACATCCATAGTGATGAACTCCCATTCCCTCTCAGGGACTCTTTTGTCCTCTATATCGATACACGGGGTTACTGGGGTTCGTCCTTTACCTCCTGGCTTACATGGCCATATACCACATGCAACTTCATCTTAAGCATCCAAAGTTCTATTGTCACTTATCATCTTGGGGTACGGTGTATGGTGATCTTAAAATCATTATCTCCTATATGTCATGATTCCTCAAGATCGATTTCCTCAGAAACCCTGAACCACTCTAGTCGGGGTTTCATCACCTTCTTTTCCAAAGAAGTACATCTGAGGTTCTACCACCATCCTTTCATTGCATCAAGGACTAGACTGGATAACCAAACAACCATTAACTTGTTCAACAAATCTCATTACATCGTAGTATCTCCTTTCCAAACTTAGGGTTAGCCTAACAACCTCTTCTAGCTTCTAGCCAAACTAGTCAGATACATCTCAACTAGAACATCCATTACCACTTCTCATCCTTTGATATTAGGTAATGTTGGAGACATACACCTTCATGTATTTCACTTATCATCTCACCTCAACTCTATGTCTATCTCCATTAAGAACACCTTGAGCTCATCATCTTGGTGATCAAACTCAACCTTGTATAACTCATATTTCATGATAAAAACATCCTCATAAGGTGACTACCTCATTTCTCTTTAACTTTTGCAAATCATCCATGTATTATTCACTTTACCAGGGCATGTTATCCTCTCTATCCTCATGCCTCGTAGCAACGTTCCAACTCCCATCATCTTTTATCCTTGGTGTATGGCATGCGTATTGCCCTATCTCTCACTCCCATAATAAGAAGAAATAAGCATTTGGCTGCAGTCCAAATACAGAGTTCTTCCTGTTCCAAGAGTAGAGATGGTGCATCCCACCTTGCCAGTACACCTTTAAATCTAAGTTGAAACTTGTTGTTTTATGCTTCTATATTACAATCATCTTGATATCCAAGTTACCTCCATGGAAAACTGGTTTCGAACCTACTTGGGTCACCTCACAATCCTTGGTCATCTCCTCTAGGTCTATAGGGTGCCGGCACTTTTGGGGTCATCCCTCTTCCCTCATGCATCAAGAGAGTGCCCTACTCATCTACCTTTTGGGTCCCATGAGTTCATGAAGGTGATCAATCTCCTAACCCATGGCCCTCAGACATTTATAGTTGTTACCTCCTGACCCTATGGTCATGTGCAACTGGGGAATTAGGCAACTCCTACTTTCATCGGTCTTATCCCTACCTGACCCTATGATAGACTTAGGATTCTCCATTTATAGTACATGTCCAACTTAGAACCTCGCCCAAGCCTTCATCATCTCCCTTTGTATACATGGGCTGACATTCATCCTTTCATAGGGGTCATGGTGACCTGTCTACCTTGGTTAGGCCCCTTACCGGTTACCTCCATGGTAACACATCTGCATGCACTTAGAGATGGATATATATGGGTCTACAGGTTCATTCTCATACCATGTACTTTTCACTTAGCTTCTCAGGATCCTATGAGACCTCTTTAGGTTACCTTAAACCAACAAAACTGATATACACCCTACCAAAGGGGTCCCTCTCCCAGGGAGGAAAACTATCTCTTGACAACAAGGTCACAAAAGCTCTTAGGTCTAGGGTTTACATCCACATGAGCCTATTTAACCCTAACAAGCTATTAAGGCACAAGCAGATCACCTACTGAACCATGCTAGGTCATACTTTTCCTCTTTCCTCGATGCTAGATCAAGATTATACTTTCCTTTATCATCAACCTAGCTGTGAGGGGTTCATCAAACATACCTTAAACTTAAGGGACTTCCTTTTTCCTCTATACATGAGGAGTACCATGCTCGCTTCTATAGGAACTCAACTCTCATCATGAGCATTAGGTACACCACTTCCCCTCTTAGGCCTAGGAACCCTAGGTTCACTTGTAGGTGTCAAACTGCATGCTCTATCTCTTACCCACGAACCAAGCATGCAAAAGGCATGACATGCACTTCTTGTCATCCTTCAACTCGAGCAACACTTAGAGTTGGGTCCTCCTTAAGGACAATCAACAAGGTAAAAGGCCTCATAACCTGCTACTAAACCTTTCTAGGTCTAAGGAACTTGTCTTACTACCTCAGAATGTAAACGCCTATACCGTAGGCACATATGTACCAGAAGCTTCATCTTCTCTCTCTAGGGTTTGGTCCCTCTAGAGGCAACCAAGATATTATCAACTTCCAGGGATCGATCATGAGACAACCACTATCATCCATTTCAATCGCATCATCCTCAACTCCCCACTATTCCTCAAATCTCGGAGTCTAGGCTTCCAACCTTCTGGGAGGGGTTTCCTGCTCTCTCTCTAAAGTTAACCCTACAACCAACCTCACCATTAGAGGTCCTCTCTTCATGAAGGATCAACCTCAAAAGCATCCTCTACATGGATGAAGCCTAGGTTCGAACTTATGTTTGCTCAAGATCATCCATAACCCTTTATGCTCCATCATGATTCCTTATCCAGGGTTTCATCCTACTGTCAGCACTATGACGTGCCCTAGGTGCCGGCTATACCCTACTTGCACAAGCCCATAGGGTTTCTAAGGTCCTTCACTAACATCATCATCTAAGGAGCTATCCTTTACCCTAACATGCACGTCCCTTCCCAGGGTTGGGTTGCCAAAGGTGCTAGGTCACCCATGGACCATATTGCATCCCAAAGGCATGTCCTTTCAAACACCTGGTCCAACTCATCTCTCTCTAACCTTCACTTAGGGTTAGGGTTAGCATCATCCTCAGAGGATGTGCCAGGTCTCTACTTGCAATGGAGATCTCTATCTCCAAGACTAACTTATCCTCCTGACAAGAAGGTCTAGCCTCAGGTCTCTTCTGAGGACATGACAACTTATGTCATACGACCTAAGCATGTATCTATTCTTTAATTTTGCGCTTAATCTATAAAGCTTATGTCCATGATATTCTATTTACATGCTTTTCATTAATTTGATGGAGGATTACTTAGACCTTATTAATCTTACCCATACCTTAAGAGGGTGAGGAGAAGAGAGAAAACCCTAATCCTTAAGGTCCTTAACAGAATTTGAGTTGAGAAGGGATGAATCAGATGTGAAAGTCCTAAAGGTATCTTATTTCGATTCATACCCTAAGACCTTGGCCAGGCAGTCACACGGATCCGGGAGTCCTCGTATTTCGACTAGCGGTGCGGAGGAAAATATTGCCAGCCCCCAGTCGTGATCCTTTTTTAGACACCTCTGTCTTTCGGATAATCCTCTAATAACTCCCTTGGATTCTATGGACTTTGTAAAATTTAATAATTATTAATGGTTAACTGAGGAACCTACGCTCTGATACCAAATGTTACGACCCCGCCTCCCAGTAACCCCCAATTAAGGGAGACTGAAAGGACAAAGCCGTTAACCAATAACCCGGATCAAAGGTTCGACAATTAACCAAGAACAATTATTAAATTTTAACAGACTAAATTGAAAAGTTGTAAAAAAATAAACTTTTGCATACCTCTTTTTTTTTCTTTTTGAAAAATTGGATCTCTAAACTTCTATCCACTTAAGGATCCTACTCTAACTAATCCTCCTTGTATTTTACTTCATGTATTTGCCAGTATGACGATTTATTGTTTATTCTTTTGGCTTGTACCTAAAACGCCGACAAACAAAACGTCGGTCAGCCGAAGCTGGTATGTGGGGGAAACAATAATTGTACAACTAGGATAACAATGTATTGCAGCCAATTATCATTTAACAAACACTTTTACGTTTTAAATATAACTCTGCGATCCAAGAGTACCCTATCCTCTGTGTTATCCCCATTAAACCCCTCATGATCCACCTATCAAGTGAACCAGTTTCTAGGGTTGAGTCACATGGAACTACTCATAGGTAGACCACTCCTTAACTCATGGTATGCTAAAGAGTCTCATGGCACTACACGTAGGTAGCCCAGTTTCTAACTCTCGGTAACCTAGACCTTGCTCTAGGATTACCCCTTTTTTTAGCCTCTTCAAAGCAACAGAGGTGGACCCAGATCTAGACAATTATGTATGCACATTTATAGTGATAATCATAGTCACTTTATAGTTGCATGAAATAAATAGACATCCAACAGTTATTTTCAAGCAACCGATTAAAACTTCGGGAATCGCCGTGAAACTAGAGAGATTATTCATAAGCGTAACCACATACCTGTATTGCAGATTCAGATATAGAATTAATTAGAACATAGAAATCCCAATCAAGCAACCAATCATGCACATAATCTTGAAATAAATATACCAATTTCCTTTTATTAATATTTATCCAATATCATCATCATCCTTAGGATTTCTATACCAATTTTAGGGTTTCCTTGGGAATTAGGGTTTTGCCTCCATTCTTAGTTATTAAGAACCCTAATTCATCAAATCTACTTAAAACCTTTAAATTTTCTCCTTTTAATATTCTTAGCAGTCTTAGGATCATCATTTAGTAATTTACTTCCTTAATCCGAAATATCATGGTTTTCCTCTTCTTTTACCCCAATTAGGGTTCCCATATGACATATTCTTCATTTATGGATTACAACCCTAAAACTACCAATTTTGTATACCAAACGGATGAAAACTCCATATTATTAATCAACAGGTTAATATCTTTCAAATTAACCTATTAGTCTTCAAAGATGTATCCTTTATATTCAATTTAGGGTTTTAAGGTTTCCTACAAAACCCTAACCATCTCAATTATCTTCATTTTGAATTATCTAATCCAAACTATGTTCAAGAATCATTATATTATAGTTTTATTCTTGCAATATCATGTTATGACCACTAAAACTCATATTTACTCAAATCAGGGTTTTTAGTCTATTAAACCATGTTCATGATCATAAAACCCTAAAACCAGCATACTAATCATCTTTTTATGATTTTACCATTCCTTTTATTCTTAACAGGTTAAGATTGATCAAAAACATATAAAAGATTCATCATGTTCGTTTTTACATCATTCTAGGGGTTTTCTATCAATTAATGCATCAAAAGATGTAAAACCCTATACTTTTTGAGTTTCAAGCAGAATTAGGCTTCATTCATAATTTCTTTGTGTTCCTCCCATTTAGAGGATCAATTTTCATATATTATTTGTCTTGATCGGAGTTACGAATAATGAGATATGATTTTTGGTAAAATCTACTTACTTTGGCCAATCTGATGATGCCACGTCATCCTGTATGAGCGTCGCTTGCCTGCGTGACCCGGTGACTTGAAACATAATAGATTTACTATTATACCCTTGTGCGGCAGGCCGGTTCTTCATATGGTGGAGGGGCAGTTCCGTCCAATCTGGGTTTGGTCAACTTTAACCCCGCAACGCGACCTGCTGCCGCTGTAGCAAAGACCCGATGAGGCCCTGCTATCCTCCCCGGACTTAACAGCCACCAGGATAGCTCCCCTTGTCTTCGTCGTGGCCCCGTGCAGGCGAGCGTGCCACTGAACCATGGCTGTGATGGTCGGTTCGAGCTATCTAGCTCTGCAGCCCACGATTGTCCCATGGTCCTTTCTGATGGTGTCGCACACACTAGGGCACAGGGTGGTGGCTGCATTCCTCCGCGGCATGGTGGGAGCATCGTGCTTCCACCGAACTCCTGTTCAGGGATCCATGTTGCCCCGGGGTCGTGCTACCCCCATTCTAGGGTTTATGGACGAGAATCATGGAAGAAGAAGAGAAGTTGGTGTGTGTGATCTCCTATAGGGGGAAGTACAAAGCCCTAAGGCGTGCCTCCTTGAGGACTCAAGTCCTAATCTTGAAAGGAAACATATTTTCCTTGGGTGTGAAGCAACCATATCTCTCTCTCTCTTCATTATCTCCTTAGTTATTCTCTATTATATGGATATTAGGAATTCAAAATTCCTCTTTCATTTTCTTTGCACTTGCCCTTTTTATTCATTGGCCACGAATGTCTATTCTCTTTTAATAGAAATAACTTCCGTTTCACAAAAACATCATTAATAATGTATCATATTATCCTCTTATTTTGCAATTTTGATATTTTCTCTTTCTTTCCTCTTTATTGGGGCTCCTTGGACCCCAAGACACTCCATTATATCGAAATTCCTTCATAAGGATACCTATTATCCTTCTAGATGCATCAAAACTCATTATTTCACATTATCTTGTTCATTTCTTATTAAAATAACTCTTTTTGAGGTTTTCTCTTTATTTCTCTTTTAATTTCCTCATTGGTATTCCTTTTATCATTAGGAATCATTGGGTTACGAAATTCCACCAAGGATAACCCGATTATCCCTTTTTCCACTTCTTCCCAACATTGTAACATTATTTTCAATTTCTTTCTTACTAAAGAAATACTTAATTAATCTTTTCTTTTCTTATTGCTTTCTTTTTGAAACTTTGGACTCCTTGGAATCCAAGGAACCCAAGAGGCACGAAATCCCTCTTTGGATTTGCCTTCTAGAGGTTTCCACATTTTTCCTTTTCTTAATTATTCAATTATTCATTCACTAATTGAATTTTCTTGTTATTTGGGCCCAATAGCCAATAAAGCCCACAACACAATCATCAAGGCTATTGTAAATGAAATCCACTTATTAAAAAAAAATCATATCTTTATTTGTTCAATTATCTTTAATATGAGAAATTACATTTCTCACCAATGAACCCGAAAATTGGGGTTGTAACACTGGCACTTTTTGATTGCAAGGATCTTGGTTTTATGGTTTGTGTATTCAATGATCACCCTATTTTGATTTGTCTTTGTCGTCAACATGATGGTTATGGTTTGTGTATTCTGTGATCAGATTCTTAACCCATTTAATTTATACTCAATTCTTGTGTATTCAGTGATCAGATTCTTATTTGCACCTAGTGTGAAGAATGACAATTCATAGTGCCATGCATTTTTGGCATGAATGGTAGCTCATAGATAGACACAGTCTGCTACACCATTCAACTCAACTTAGAACTCTGTTATGTATCAAGTGCTTCAGCTTCCTAAGAACATGGGTTCTCCATTCATGCTGAATGTGCTGAACATTATTTCTCTTAGACTATGCTCTCTTCAGGCCAGTAGCTCCAAACAGGCAAATAGCAATCATAATACTACTACACCAATATGTTTGTGTAATGATTGACACAACTTACTAAGACATGCATGGACTTAATTTCTCTGGAATCCCAAATCTTTCTACTAAAACAGGATGGCCCTCTCATGAAGGGCCTGGTGAATATGCTACTGCAGAAAATGCAGTAACATACACCAAAAAACTAATTCGCATATCATTATTGGTTATGGTGCTCCAATCCTATCAAATGATCTTTTTGGTGAATAAATCTATGAACTCTTTGTCAGATGACTATTTAAATTGTATCCTAACTACTCAGTCAGCTTGGGCAGATCAAGTCAAAGGTTTAGTTGTATGACCAAATCAGGTATGAGAATTTAAGATAAAGGTTGTCTTGTACTTTGTGTCACATAAACCCCTAATATTTACCTTTTCTGCATAATGATGCTCCCAAGGAACTCAGATGACATTGGGAAAAATTTTAGAACATGAGGCAAGAGGTGGCACGACATATGATGTTGTTGATCTTCCTTGTGAGTTGAATACTAGTAGTGGAGGTTCAAGTGATGTGATTCAACAAATTGCAGGTGATGGACTCATAGGTGAGTTCTTTCAAGTTCTAAATAATTTTGCAAATGAGATAAGGGTGGTTTAAGAAAGCTTCCTCTTAAGCCGGTGTTGGTTTTACGATATGAACATTGCTTCTTAGTAGGGGTCCGGTGGTGGGTGGTGTTCACATATTTTATACTAACCTATATTCCATTTAACACCCACTTTTTTTTTGTTGCATGCAGTAGCTTCATTACCTTCAAAACACAAACCATGAAAAGATTTAAGTTGAATTGAAGTCTATAGGCAAATATCTTGGTTGTTTACAGTTCTAATTATCTATTTCATTCCCATTTTAACTGGGGCCGGATTATTACTAGCAACATTGGCAGAGAATGATCCAATAACACTTGCTCCAAAAGCTGCCTGTGTTCCTTCATTTCTATGTGTTGCTGAAGATCTATGCTGAGGTATGTGATTTGGGGGTTTCACATGATCAGAGGTGCACATGTTTCATATTGTGTTGCATAGCACACTACTCTTTGTTAGATTGTTATTATATTTGGTTAGATCCATGGATTAGAGGTATTTAAACAATTGCTTCTAACTTATGCACATATCAACACATGATCTATGTGTACCTGAAACCACTGAATGCTCATCCTCCTCTTTCTTATTTTTTCTCTTATGCTTCTATTACTATTTTTTCCTCACAATCTTCTAACATACAACACTTTTCTTGCTAAAATTCTGATCTCATTTAATGAGATTTAGATTTTTAGTAATCATTTGTCACATCCATGTGTAAACCTTGTAATAAATAATAACTTTATTCTGATCTCATTTTGATCTCGTTTTGCAGTTTCTCAAAATTTATTGCTCTTAAGACTTCCATTCCTAATTCTAATTTGTGGCTTGTATGCATAGCTTTCATGTCAATTTGGACATGCATATCACTTTTTACTGCTTGTTTTTGTAGGGTTTCTTCCAACAAGTTGATAAGCATGGGATTGGACTAAAATTTCTCTTGACATTTCTTTCTTATCTTTGGTTTCAATTAAAATGAGTTACTTTGTTGGAGTTATGTTTGCAGGGGAATCTTCCATCTTGGAATTGCTACTTTTAGAGAGATATGGTGCAAAGTAGAAGGTGAGGGTAGGTAAAGCAAGGAGGACATGATAGGATATCTTATAAAAACAAATTAGAGTGTTTATGGTAGTAAAGTATGGCTGTCTATTAACTCTCTCGTCTTCAAGCCTTATGTCAGTATGTGGAACCTTTGAAGTTTTGTAGGTTCGATACATGAAATACTACATGGTCAAATCAACATATATCTGCATGCTTTTATTGATTTCATGTATTTGAGTGACATTTTTTGACATGTTGCATCCAAATTAATAGCACAATATTTACTTGTTACATTCATCATGGGTACACCACTCATCCATAGAAAGTTGATTAGCTAATTGGTATTAAGTCATAGTTGACCATTGAAATACCACAATCCATGTTAGCCATCTAAATGATGTCAAATAAGTTCAATTAGAATCTTGCATTCATCCGAACAGTTATAGAAATTGCATCAGAGATTGTGCATACTTTGCGGATCTACTCTAGCTCGTGAATGTTGATAGGAAACTGAGACCATATGTGATTGATTTGAAGGTCTGAAAGCACTTTAAGAATGCCATCCTCAAGAATTCTAACATACATAGGTACCATCTTAGAATGAAAAGACTCAGTTTCTATGTGTACTGCCAAGTTACCATCTTGCTAGTCTATTTTCTACTTGTCTGAGCAAGAACTTGTTTAGCATCTCATTCACAAATTTGTCTAGAACGATTATAGATCCATCCTTTGATCACCTTGGAACTTATCAACATTTCTACTGAGTCTCCATGTACCAGTAAGTGACATGAGAGTAAAGGACATAGCGACTGGAATTTGGAAGTTGGGGTCAATGTTTGTCTGCAAGCTTTCCACATGGAGTGTGGGGATGACATATGCACAGTCGGATACAACATATATGCATGCATTATTTTTCATCCAATTCTTCCTTCTTTTTGTTGGATTTTGCGTTCCCTTTATGTATCCCAATCTCTGCTCATCCAATTAATGTTTCAGCAGTTGATGCAAAATTAGTGAGAAAAAGCATCCATTGACTTGAGTCTATTAGACCTGATATTATTGGTTAACTCATCATACTAAAGTAAAAAAACAAAACCAAACTCAATTCTCTTCGTGGAATATTATTTGGAAATTTAGACTATCAGGGTTAATTCCTTATACAATTATACTGAACATGTTTCCTTCATCCACTTGATAAGTTTTTAGCATTTTTCTTACAAGTATTTTGTTTTTCCAATATTTAAAAAGCATTTGTCTTGTTGATGCTCTGTCAAATGATTTTCTATTCTACAAATGTTGCTTAATTTTCAACATTTGAGTTTTTTGGATCTTAAATGGGCTTAATATTTACTTCATCCATTGCTTGATTGTAATTCTGAGGTGGTATAAATATGGGCAGTCTAAAAATGAGTTATAGATTTGCTTCAGATACATTTGAGCTTAAATATTAAATCATTTGTTTATAGTATTGATATAATGTAAATAATACTGTACATTACAACGGGGTTAGGTGATACCCCTTATGCAAGGAGTGGCTAGTCATTTATAAATTGCTTATTATACGTATTTTTAGGCAAATTTACCCTATATGTTTGTGTATTTCTCTATATAGATATACACATACATATATATACATATATACACATACATTGAAAACTAACTACTTGTTTTTGTAAAATTAGATGTTAAGATTGTGGGAGTACGGATGACTTGCTAGTATATTAGATAACCATAATATCCCATGACTGATTTGAAGGTCTGAAAGAACTTTAAGAATGCCATCCTCAAGAGTTCTAACATACATAGGTACCATCTTAGAACTACATAAATTCATTATGTATATCTTCATTTCAGGTGAAAAAAACTAATGAGAACACTTACTTGGGTGGAAAAGATTTTGGTGATTCTCTACTTGAGTTTCTAGTCCATGGAGAATGTGGCATGGGGTATGTCCAAGAACGACTTTGTGATTCTCAATCCATGGAGAACATGGTATGGAAACTGGTACATTATTTTTATCATTCAAAATGGGATGAACAAGACTACAAGAAAATGAGGCAGAATATATGTAGGTTCCTCTCCCTATTCAGTTGGTGGTTTGTAGAGAGCTCAATATGTAGTTAATACATCTAATAGGCATACTCGTTCCATCTTTATCCATGAAAATATTCTTATAAATTGTGAATTACATTATATATTTTTGACTCTGTTTTTGTATTCTGATAAAGAATGGAGGAGGAATGGAGAAATATGAAGAATGGGAGCATTAAAGACTGAACGAGACATTAAATATTAAGTTTTTCTAACTACTATAGGTATATTAGACATTGTTATATAGGTTACGTGAGGCACATAATAATTTTCTATAGAGAGAGCTTATTTTTTATCAATATATGCATGAAGCCTTTCAACAGACAACCGTTTTCACTTTAATTAGAAGAGCTGGAAACACGTTAGTGAGGCATGAAACAATGTTAATAGTTCATCAAATGTAGAAGAGGGTCTGTGCCAGTAGACATTCAGTTACCTGACCAATCGTAATACACTTTTTCCCTAAATCAAATCTGTTGTCTTAAATTTGCAGGCAGCGTAACAAAGCAAGCAAGTGAGTATACTGTCCTATTAATGAGGCGAAGTAAGAAGGAAATTACAATGCTTAGGGGGAAATTTTCTATTGCAACAACATGAATAAGGGTTTTTTGATGATGTCTTCGAAGGGTCCTTGTGCTATCCCTTCACTAATAATGTGTTATCATTTGTGAATGCAGCCACTACCTGTTCTAGAGTTGTGCTACAAAAAAAAAGATCCACTATTTGTCTTGGTTAAGTAATCTAATATTTTCAAACTTTATAGTCAAGTAATGATCAACTAAATCAAGTGATTGATTTCACTTGAATTACTTCTACATGATGATCATCATTGATGTCCATTGTGCATCAAGTTGGGAGGCAATATCCTAGCTCTTAATAGATTTCAAAAGGTCTAAGCTATCAAGTGAAATGGGTGGGTGGGGGTAGTGGTCAAACGAGTGTAGTCATGACTATGAGCTAAGGTAGGGTGACATTTTGCTTTATGCTCCTATCATTTTCAGTAAAGCTAATGTAGTTTAGCCTTCTTTAGAGGTAGGAGCCTGTGTAAGGCATAAGAATTATTGAACCTCCAACTTCATAGTCTGGTTTATCTTTAGACTATAGGATATTCTAAGTCTAGCAATGGTTGGTAGCATTCAAGTAGACTTGGTATTCTAATTGTGATCCTACCAATATGCTTTTTAGTATTTTAAGTTCAATATTAGGCTTTGATAACCCTCCCTACCTCTAAGAGGAAGTTATAGTGGTGTATCTAGTAAGATTCTACTTGAGAAAACCACTGGAGGAACCTCCTTGGTTAGGTTAGATGTATGGCATCACATTATTATATTACTAGCTTATAGATTGCTAATTTATCCAAGAGATGTCTGACTACAGTGAAACAAATTATGGTGATAGTTGTTTTTCTAAACAAAAGGATCATATTTATCAAAGCTGGTATTTATATGGCTTTCAACCAAAAATCAAGCACTATAAAGTTATACCTATATATGTATAAAGTCACTACAACCATGATGAACTTGCAATTTTCATGGGACCACTCCATTCAAAATTTCATATGAAGGTACTCCTACAACCTATAGCCATCCAAGAGAAAGTTTAATTGTATCTTATAGTGCTCTTAGTCTAGCATCCAACCCAACGACTTCATTGATATTAGTGTGATAGAAATACTGATACATGGAAAGCGTCTTCATGAAGATCATCAGGCCAAATCATGTTTTCATAGGCACTGAAGAAATAAGTAATCACACAATATATGAATCTAAATAGATAGATTTGATCAACAAATTACTCAAGGTGATGAAGTGTGTCCTGTTTTGAAAAATTCAAAGAGGAGATTGTTTGATTATGTGGCTGGAGTCTTTAGATTGTTTGGGCTATTGTTACAACTATGTAACAGTCAACTTGTACAGCTACGCGGCCTTATAAAAGTTTCATCTTGGCATGTTGAGGTTCGATAGAATAGGAGATCAGTTCAACCATGAGAAATTGAAATATCTAAAATGTTTAGAAGATATTTGTCCTACATTTTACCACACATACACAAAGGGTCGAAGTTATATACCTATTAACTCTAACTCACTCCTGTTTGTTACTCATGCTTTCTTTTGCAGAATCATGAAAGGATAATTGATAAACTTAGTAAAGGGCATTGTGATTTTACTAATTCTCAGGCACCTACTGGTTATCCTTTCTATAATCAGTTCTTTCCTTAAGATTTATAGTCAAATGTAGGCTCCACTTCAATAAAACTAGCATCATTGCTGCAATTCCAGATTGCCCATCTGTTGGTCACGAATTCCTCTAGTTCAAGATTCATTGGTTGTTATACTAAGGTGTTGAAATGTCAATGTAAATTCTTGCAGTTTGATTTATATCTTCACTAAAATGTCAATGTAAATTATTGCAGTTCGATTTATATTTTCACTGAAACTAGCATCATTGTTGCAATTCCAGATTGCCCATATGTTGGTCATGAATTCCACTAGTTCAAGCTTCATTGGCTGCTCTACTAAGGTGTTGAAATGTCAATGTAAATTCTTGTAGTTCGATTTAATCAGTTCTTTCCTTAAGATTTATAGTCAAATGTAGGCTCCCCTTCACTGAAACTAGCATCATTGCTGCAATTCCAGATTGCCCATCTGTTGGTCATGAATTCCTCTAGTTCAAGCTTCGTTGGTTGTTCTACTAAGGTGTTGAAATGTCAATTTAAATTCTTGCCCATTTGTTGGTCATGAATTCCTCTAGTTGAAGGATTTTCTTGATTCGATTTATATCTTCTTTTACTGACCAGTTAGTATCCATTTAAATTCTTACAGTTCACAAATCATCGTCAAGGAAACTAGACTATATATTGAATTGTAGAAAACTGAAGGCATGAAGCCCATTGATACTTCTCATTCACTTCATACTTCTCATTCACTGGGAGAAGACAGCTTATGGAATAGGTAAGTTATGAGTAGGAGAAACTATGTTTGCTTGTTTCTTTCATGAGCTATATCTCAAAACTTGCATGTTTCTTTGCAGGTATCCATGGTGGTTCACACAAAGTGGATGCTACCATCAACTTGATGGCGCTTGAGATCCACAACATACAAAAGTACATAATGTATGGATTATGAGAAGAAATGCCAATATGTTCTGATCTAGGGGATTCTCCAACCAAAACTAACCATACATGAACCTCTACATGATGTTGCCAACAGGAAAGGCTACAACTCTTGTGCTCAGTCCTATGTGTTGAGAGCTCTGGGAGTTGATGAGGACATGTCACATACCTCTATCATGTTTGGGATTGGAAGATTCACCACTACAGCTAAGATTTATAGGGTTGTTGAACTCATTGTGAATTAGGTGGAGGAACTAAGGGAGATGAGCCCTCTTTATATTGTGCTTTGTAGTCTGTAGTGGATAGATGTAGTCAGAAGAAGATATTGTATACATGTGTCTTTTTTCCATGCATATTTTTAAATAGGGGCCAGGTTAATGTCCTCCCCATGTATACTCATTGTTCAAATATAAATAAAAGTATCATTGTTGACATTGTAAGCACAACTCAATCTTGATTAGCATTCATCTGTTTTCTTATTGAAAACCCCTCTATATTGGGAAGCAACTAACTGGATACATAATGTCTCTCACTACATATGTATGTATAGTACATGGTGTCTTTCACTACACACTAGCTATAATTACATGTGTAGCAAGTGCTAATTTTTTCTATACATGAACTACAAATACAATTGTAACCAAAGTCATCTCTCCCTACATATTATAGGTACAAATTGAGTTGTAGTCATTCATTTGGGTACAATGGAAACTACATGTTTATGTGTAAGGACATTTTTTACCTACAATTAGGGTTACATAAGAATTTGTAGCTAGAGGCATAATTAACTACAAGTTTGAAAAATTTAGCCTAAACAATTAGCTACAGGGGTATTAGTTATATATTATAAGTGTAAGGATAATTTTAGCCAAAGCTTTTGGCTACAAATTTTGGGGTTTTTGCTACAATTTTTTTTGTAGTTAAAGACCATATTTTTCGTAGTGTGAGTATATATACCCTTCCTTTCACATGAAAGTATCCCCTTTAACTCTCTTCTTTCTCTCGTCTTGCTTGTCTTCGACCTTGAGCTTGGTGGTGCAAGAGGAGGTATTGATCTTGGAGAAGGTGGTTGTCTTCTTCTTGCAAGTGGTAATCTAAGTCTTGATCATCTTCTTTTGGTGGTTGTTGGTGATCTTTGATCTTGGTAAGTAGTTTATCTCTCTTTAATCTCATTTTCCTTAAACCCTACCCTCTCTCTTTCTTGTCATGTCCATTATCCTATGGATTACCATATTGTCTATCTCAAGGAAATTATCTCTATAGAGGTCGAGACTTGGGTTTGGCCATGGTAGTACATGAGTGACATGAAGATCTCCTCTTTCTACTTTCCTCTTTCTTTTTTGGCCTAGGGTTTTACCCTCTCTCTTTTGAGTTTCCTTTGACCTTGGTATATTCTTATTCTCTTGTGGTGATCTTGCTTGGAGTTGGAGTTGATCCAAGTTTGGTGTTTCCTTCTCTTTTGGAACTAGTGACTTTTGAGTGGAACTTCACCTCAAGGTGGGTTATATAACTCTCTCTTCTACTATTATTGCACCTTTATCTTACTTGCATGCTATTGTTCTATATCTAAAACGTAATCATAAGATGCTAGATGATGTTATCTTGTTTTAGGATTTAAGATTATGAAGTATTTTTGTATAGATCACTCTTCATCTTAACCCTATTTCATGTACCTGAAATCTATGTAGATGGTGGAGTTGATAGTTCTTACAAGCACCTTGATTGTTAGTTTTCACATCAAGTTTATGGTTCATTCATCATATGTTAAGTGGAGGTTTTGGTTAATGTGTACATGTGTTGCACGTTGGGTTTTCTCTCTCTTGGCATGGTTTCCTTTCTGATCTTGATGATGGTCCTTTTAGGGTTTTGGCGTTTATCATCTTCATGTGGCTCTTATCTTGATGATGCTTGAGTTTCTTGATGTTGTAGTTCTATTCTGGTTGACATGCTATTTTGGTTCTTGAGGTTTCTATAACCATGTTGATGGTGTGCTAGGTTTCTGGTTTGGTCACCATAATCCCAATCCTAAGGAACTTTGGTTGCTGCATATGAGCCTTGTGTTGGTCAGTACCCAAGATGGTCTGGTTGGGTCAACACAACCATGGTATGATGTTGATATGGTCACTATACTGGTTGACACTACAATATCCTATCTCCACAGTCGATACATGTTGTTATTTTGAATGTTCGTTGGGTGCTTGACCATGTGTTTATGGTGATGGTGGTTAACCCTAATGTGCTCCAAGTATGTGGGAAGTGATGTGCCGAGGGTTTGGTGTTGGGTGATGTGATGGAAGCCTAATTAGCTATCTATGGAAACCCTAACTTTCATTTTAGTATATGATGTAATTTCTTATATTGCTTGAAGTGAATAGCATGTAATGATGCTTTCTCTCTCCAACTTGTGTAACCCTAATGTTTCAGGTTGAATGGACATCGTAGTTGGTGATTTCTGTGGTAACTCTTATATGATACAAGGTGATGATTATGAGCCTTTATAGGGAACGATGACATAATGATGATGTACAAGAACTATGTGATTAGGTCTTATGATCTGGTAGAGGCTTTGTGCCTAGTTTGAGGTGATATCCTCCAGTGAGGTGATGAGGGATGGTTATCACCAGATGATGTGATAATGATGATGGTGTTGTATGGCAGTGATATCATGTGATAATGTGACAAGTTTATACCTCATACATTTTATATCTTCTGGAGTTGTTTTATAGTTAGGCTTGCGATAATGAATTTGCATTTTATGTCCACTTGTATTATGCAACCTTAATTCACCCAATTGGTATAACTAATCAAGTGAAACCCTGGTCATGTAGTTTCCCTATGTCATAGATCTATCTTCAGTGTTAGTATCTACTGGATGGTGAAACGAGTAATTCATGTGGGAAAGTCGGAGCGCATATTGTTTAATATGCGGGGGTGCAAGTTGAGGATATATCCTTACATCCACAATCATTATATTTAGAGGATGACTGTGGTCATACCACGGTAGGAGAATGGTTGAGGTTGTATCTTAGATGATATGTTTTTAGGGATGGTTGCGATCATACCCTGGATGGAGAGCATCTATGGTCATATCTCACTAGTGTCGTGCCTATATATCAAGGCAGACTAGGCAGATTTGTAGTTTGACTCTATATGCCATTGTGATGAACTTGGATTGATCGAGGGTGTGGGAGTTCATAGGAGTCTGGATCTCTGAGATCTTGTATGGCACTGATTTTGACTTAGTAGTGGTCAGTTGGAGCATGAGTGGTAAACCTCATCTCCTCAGGGTATAATAAAAGATGCAATATAGTCGTGTAGTATTATTGCTTAGGGTTAAACACACTTCACATTCGATGACCCTTTGCCTTGTTTTTTATACTACTTATCTATTATCTTGTATACATGTTCTTCATATTCCTTCTGAGAATATATGATAATCTACTGATTAGTTATAGTTGCTTAAACTGATTAATCTATGATATCAGTTTTACTTATATCATTTATCTGAATCTATCATCATGTTAATAGTATTACTTTCCTTCTATATACCTATTTGTGTTAATTATAGTTGTTGGCAAAGAGTTATATCTCTTGTTGCAAAATTGGTCTCACTCTTTGGGTTTTCACACCTTTTAGGTTGATATGCACGAAATGAGAGAGATCGTGCGATTGACGAAGAGCAATAAGGAGAGAAGTAGTTATTGAATGTGGGATATGCTACTAGTGTTTTGTAGTAGAGTCATATGTTTCATCCATGTACTCTCAGGTCCTTGGGGTGTGTTTTTAGATGTTATACAATTTTAGAAGGTTTTGGAAGTATGTCGTGATTGTACATGTATGATTTGTATATGTGAATATGCTACCTCTTGTAATAGGTTGTGGTAAGTTGGCCAGTGAACAATGATGTGTATGCCTTTATGGTATAATATATAATACACGTGTCATAGTTTGTGGACTTGTGTGTAATATGCTCCATTTTTTGTGGTTATATAAAATCGATTTTAATTTACAGTGTTTTCTGGTAATATGCTTTTTAGTGTTGATGGTGGGTTGACACATATAGGATCACACACAAAGGATACTCTTGGAATTGGAGATTAATTAGGAATGATAATTAAATTGACTACTAAAGTGTTTTGGTTTTCAATTTAAATAACAATTGACTGATAGGACTCAGAACTAACCGGTTCAAGTGTTGAACTGACCAGTTGGAGTGTCAGGTTGATCGAATATCACATTGGCTGAATTCTAGATGAATTAGGGCATTAACTAAATGGTTCACTAAGTGAACTGATCGGCTCATGGTCGTGAGATGATTGGTTCATGAGATGAGATGTCCAGTTCACAAGAGAAATTTAATTGCATCAAGGATTAGTGTTGATGTCATGTCGTGCATCAAAAAGATTAGAATTGCCAATATAATTATGATTGGGAAACATGATGAAATGATCATTTCTCCACTAGGTGAACCAATCAGCTCAGGTTCCAACCAACCGACCAGTTCACCTGTGAACCGACCATTTATCCTATTGCGGGTTGTGAAAATTCATGAAATTTTGGTCAATTCCGCTCCCACTTAGACTGGAAACCCTGACCCTGACCCTCCTATAAATAGAGGGGTACTAGGGGCATCTCAGATAGAACAACTCAATTGCCTCTAACAATTTTTTTTCTTCTCTGATTATTGTAACTGAGAGAACCTGAGCAAGTCCTACCCAATAAAGGGAGGGACAGTAAGGGAGAACAATCGTAGGAGAATATGTTGGTGACTAGTACACCAACAAAGAGGGACAACTCCTTCCTGGTTGTTCTACTAGAAGTACAGGATATCCTAGTGGTCTATGTGAACTACACTAGAGGCATGGATACTTTTCCCACTAGGTGGAAAATTTCATCCTGTTGTCTATGGTGATCAACAAGGAGTACGATGCAAGCATTGTTCAATTGTGACCTGAAGAAAGCCGCATATTGCTATGAGGAGATTGTCGATGGACTTTCTCTAGGACTAGGTATGTCCTATGAACCATCCTTCCCATTACATAGTTGTTGACAAAATCCAATGGTTAAAGGGGAATATGGAAGTTAAATTTTTTGTTTCCATTGCCTGCTCTGTCGCCATATTCCCCTAAACCATTATGTTGATGATTCTCCCATAATATGAGAAAACATATAGGATTTCTGAGATGGACATATTGCTACAATCAACATGTATAGTCACTTTATACACACGTATGAAGTTGCTTTAAATACACCAACATAGTATAATGTAAACCCACATTCGGTACAAGTATCAAACAAAGATTTATACTAAGTGAACTAAGCAGTACAATACAACAAATATATAAGTACATTACACCTAAGTACACTCACATGGTCTAATGGTATACATCTAGCTACAATCAACATGTATAGTACTCTTGTACACCACTTTGATCTAATTTTTTTAAATCTTACACACCAACTTGGTCTAGAAAGATGGTCATGTTCCAAGTTGCCCATGTTATTAAACATACAATATTACCATAAGACAAGAAAGCAAACTTTTTTTTGTAGAACCTCACTTCCACGTACTATACAAGCATGATACACACATAATATGTGAAAACATACAATTTTTGTGAAGAAATATCATTTTACACCCAATTACTATTGTATGGACATACTTTACGGGCACTGAAATCCAAATTTACTCATATCTATATATATCTGATACATTAAACATATAGTACCCCATAAGAGAAACATGAAGGTTTGGATTTTTTAGAACCTACATTCCAAGTAAAGTACTGGAAAACATACTCCCATAATATTAGCAACCATCTGTGTACATTTATCCCACCCAATTCCTAAAATTCTTCATACACTACCAACATCGTAAGTACCAACTTTTTAATACTTTTGTCAAAATAGAAATTTGAAATAAAATTGAGCAATGATACTTTTGTCAAATAGCTATTTTAATCATCAAACAAACAAAATTAACATAAAGTACCATCAATTCATGTCAACACAACAAAAGGCAAATACATTACTACTACAAACAACATCATACTAACTTTCAAATAGTTAGTGTAATCATCACACACAATCGACGTACAATACTACTTAAACACATAATTAATGTTCATCAATGTTGAAACATAGAACCCTCAAAGTGGATGTGGAAAACCATTAAAGATACAGCACAGACTCATATCCCCTAGTTGGTATGGGGTGATTGTAATAAGATTTGGAGGAATAGGGAGAAATACGGAGGAATGCATGTCCCTAACAAAGTAATGGACAACTTCAATAACACCATGGATGCAACGGGACTTATTGAGCTGAACACTGTAAGAGGGATCACAACTTGGTTGAACAAACAAGGAAGGAGAAAAAGAATATCCACTAAGTTGGATAGGGGCCTCGTCAATGAGGAATGGCTCAAGATGCTTCCTAGGAGCGTGATCCATCATGGCAATGACCGTTTAAGTGACCATAGCTGGATGAAGTTTAACCTCACCACCCCACCGGATGTGGTTAGGCCCTTCAGGTTCTACAATTGGTGGTGCGAGTGGGATGGGTTCAAGGAGATAGCTATGAAGGCTTGGGATGAGGAGATACCAGGTAATCCGCTTTATAGAGTTATCAAGAAACTTCAGAACAGCAAAAAGGAGATAAGAAAGTGGTCCAAGGAGGTGGTCAACCTGAAGAACCTAACTATTCATGCAAGGCAGGTATACAAAGAAGCAGCCATGGAGGACAAAGAGTACCCTGACGATGACGATATAAATGAAAGATGGCTGAAGGCGGATAAAAGACTTACTCAGTTGCTCAAGGCTGAGGAAATTTTTTACTGGCAACGAAGTAGGATAAAGTGGCTTAAAGATGGTGATCTCAGCACCCGAACTTATCACGTAGCTGTAAGAAAGAAAGAGATGAAGGAAACCATCCACCAGCTCGTCAAGCTGGATGGACAGACAGCTGAAAGTAGGAATGAAGTGGCTTCCCAAATTATAGATTACTACAACTCTCTATACAACCACCATAAAGATAGCATCAGACCTATTGATGAGGCCTTCTACCCCAACACCAAAGTCACAGATGCCATGAATGAGGCCTTATGCTCAGACATTGAAGAGACTGAAGTGAAGAGGGCAGTTTTTGATATTAAATCTAGCAAAGCGCCTGGGCCGGATGGCTTTAACAGCATATTTTTCCATTTTATATGGGACCACACTAAGGAAGATATCATCAAAGCGATGAAATGGCTAATGAAAGGGGGGAACATGGTTCGAGTAGCGAATCATACGTTCATCAAAATAATTCCCAAGAAGAAAGAGGCGAGGGAGATCTCCGACTACCGCCCGATTGCCTGCTTCTTAGTAGTCTATAAAATTTGGGCCAAAATCCTATCTAATCGCCTGAAGCCTATCTTGCCAGAGTTAGTATCTGAAGAACAGTGCACATTCGTTAAGGATAGGAGAATTGTTGATTGTGCGCACCTTGTTGCTGAGTTTCTCACAGGGTTCAATGTGAAGAAGTCAAGCGCCAAAGCCTGCGTCAAGATAGACCTGACTAAAGAATACGATCACATTAGGTGGGACATGCTGGAGGACATTATGAGAAGCTTGGGCTTTTCCAGTAGATGGATTAGTATCATCAATCAATGCATCACTACTACCTCTTTCTCTATCCTACTCAATGCTGGGCCAATAGGTATGATTAAGTCCTCGAACAATTTGAGACAGGGGGACCCTCTTTCCCCCCTTCTCTTCACCCTGGTCATTGAGGGGCTGACGTCCATGATTAGAAATGCGGAGGCCAGGAATCTGATAAAGCCGTTCAAAGTTCAGGGGGTTAAAGTCAAAATGCATCTCATATTCGCCGATGATGTTATGGTTTTCTCCACAGGGCATGCCAACAGATTGTGAGAGTTTAAGATGTTACTTGAATGCTTTGGGAAGGTCACAGGCTTGTACATAAGTGACATCAAATCCCGCTTATACCTGTCCAAGTCTTGCGATAACAGAAGGGGACAACTCAAATTTGCAATGGGGATAGACAGAGGTAGCTTGCCGACAAGGTACCTTGGTGCCCCCATTGCTGGTGGCAGAGGTGTGTCTAAGGATTATCAAACGTGCCTGGACAAGATTTCCTCTAAGGTGGATGGGTGGTCAGGCATCCATATGTCGATGGCAGGTAGGCTGATGCTCATCAACTTAGTCCTAACCAGCATGATCCGATACTGGTGTGAGGTTTGCAACCTTCCGAACCCCACCGTAGATAGTCTCACCAAGAAGATTTCCAACTTCCTATGGGGCGGTAAAGCCCATGCTGTGAAATGGGAAACCATTGCGGAGACCTACAGAAAAGGTGGCCTAAATGTGACTAAAGTGGAGGATTTAGTGCATGCTTCTCATCTTAGGCACTTGGATAGATTCCTCATCGAGAAGGACAACGTGTGGGCTAATTGTATGAGGTGGCGCTACGGTCCCACTCCCATAGCCTATACCAACGCCTCAAAGACCTGGACAGCTTTGTGCAGGTGCTGGAATGAGGTGCATGAGCTGTATAGTGTGGCTTCTGATGGTCTCTGCAAGCTTAGTGGGCAGAGACCATGGATCCACACTCCAACAGGGGAGGATGCTCCCTGGTTTGATCTGTTGTGGGGTAAAGGTCACATCCCCAAATGGAGCATTGATGGGTACAAGGTGTTTCTGGGTAAGCACCAGACGAAGGATAGGCTGATCTGATGGGGTGTCCTGGCCAATCCCAAATGCTCCTTATGTGAAGAGAATGAAACCCATGATCACATGTTCTTCAGCTGTCATAAAACCCACCATCCTTGGGCGCTGATGTGGTTGAAGATCGGATGGGGTCATCTCACAGCTGGTAGCTTCAATGAGATGATAGAGCACCTCAGAGATAGGGGCACGAACAAGAATGAAAGGGCGTTTGTTGGGCTTTGTATTTCCTACATTTGCTTCAACATATGGAAAGAGAGAAACAACCTCATCCATGGCCGTGTGCCTTGTAGTGATGTATTTCAGTGTGTGTCCAGAGATATTTGTAATGACATTAAGGCTAAAGACCTTGGAGAGGGACTAAGTCCCATAGCTAAACGATACTCGAGCATTTTGTCGAGTGTGCCCCGTATACTTTTTGTAGTTTGGCTTGTACAGTGTAGCTCGTCTATACAATCTTTTGGCAATATATTTACCTATTTCCAAAAAAAAGACATTATCAGTGTGTGCGCCATGTACACTACCATTTTCAAGAAGCTCCTCAATCCACCAAATTATGTACATTCTACAATCATTAGAATCTGGTGGTTGTTGTGGTGCCTCCCTATCAAAAAACATTTTTCGATCATTTGCAATCTCACCATGCACAAATAGAGCTTACTTGATAGAATTTTCCTTCCATAAGATTAAAGTTAATGTTAAACACACATATAATTGATATTCAATACCTCTAATATTCATCTACTAACCACATCTTTTACATCAATGTCAAATGCATTGTGAGTTGAACACATATTCAAGATATTATAGTGCATGAAACCCTTTCCTATAGATTTTGCGGTAATGAGGTGTCAATGATCTCATGTAAGCAAAGGCAATTACACAACTTTGGTCTTTTTTATCCTTTCAAATGCTGAAATTAAATTAAGTAATCATTCCTTTAGAAATTCAAATAAGTAAATCATGGCACAACCATTCTATTCATGCCCTGATTCATCTAGATGTATAACATTAGACCATGTGATACTACGTTATCAGAGCCACGACAATTTACTATGTTTTGGGATAATCGATATGATTGAATTTTTGGGTTTTAATCATTTGTTTATTGCATACGATGTGTATTGTTAAATTGATTAAAGTGAAAATCCAATCAAATATCACATATAATCCCAACTAACATATATATGATATATGATATATATATATATATATATATGTATGTATATGTATATATATATGTATATATATACTATATATATACATATATATATATATATATATGTAATATACACGTGATGCCATAAATTTGGTTTTGTTGGTGGATATGTAACATGGTTATGGCCAATAACCAAAATATATGTGTGGTTGGATGGTTTGGTTTTATATTGGTTTTATCTCAGTTTGCATATTGACCTTCTACCTTCTTCTTCCCAATGTAAAAAGATTAGGGTTAAGATGATGTGAACTTGATGATAGTATGTGATCTTGTCTTAATCAGGGTTTGACCAAGATATAGATGACATCATGAATATGTGATTTTAGGATATCTTGATCAAGGTTTGCCATTACCTCTTACTTGGCTTATTATACAGTATTCTTGTTTTATATGGTAGTAAATACTTGGCATATGATATTGGTTTAAATGAATGTTCTTGTATGATATGTTGCTTGATTTTCCATAATTATTGCTATGAACACATCAAGTATAATATATCTATTCCATTATATGAAAGCACTCACTCTTTGGTAGTGTGCTTGGAAGTGACCTAACTCTTTGGTAGTGGTCACATTGTGCATATCAAAGCACTAACTCTTTGGTAGTGTACTTGGACCTAACTCTTGGTAGTGGTCACATTGTACATATGATCTAACTCTTTGGTAGTGATCATAAAGGCCTTAATGCATTCAACTCTCAGGTAGTAAATGCATGGATGATATAATGGAAAATATGCTTAAAATATGTGTTCTCTTTTGTTAATGAACATCTTTGTGCAATTATATGATTTTCTTATATTTCTTCTGTTACTGTCAAGTATTAGTTTTATCTTATTGCCAAGATATGATGAGAGGTATATAAAAGACACGCAGGTGTACTCAATATAATATTCTTGAATATTGTGCTGATGTGTACCACATGTAATCTTTTGTTTAGGTTGTGGTTATGCTCTTGAAGAACCAAGATGGTGTGAGTTGTATGGTGAGATGATGTACAGGTGGACCTGTTGCCTTAAGATCATGTTGTTTCGTGGTAGTACATATATATGTAGAGTTTGTTGTTCAATATGTAATATCAAACATTGTAACAATTCATTATGTAATTATTTGTTGAATGGTGAACATGTATTGTATGGTTTTATTATTGTTCATGTGCATGTGCTACTGTGTTTCCTTCTGACTCCCTTGATTTTCTCTTTCTTAGCTAGTGTGTGATGTTAAAATTGGGATTCTCACTGAGGTGTGGGTTTCAATTTGGACGTCACACATCAGATTAAGTTTTAGAAAATCCAAGAACGTCACAGGTGGTATTAGAGCATGAACAATAGAAAATCCTGACATATGCTCATTATGCAACTCAAACTAAAGAAAACTTTGAACCTTAATAATATTTAGGCTTAGATTAGTCATCTTTTAGAGGCTAGATCTGACCTAGCCTCTAGGTTTGCACCTAGATGTCAAAGAACTAGGTCTAGACTGGTTCTTGTTGTATAGAAAGTCCTTAGATGTCATTCTTTCTTTATAGTGCAGTGGTATGGGACGTCGCATTATTTTGAAATGACGTATATCGCTGGAAGAGAAACCTCTGGCATATGATGCATCTATGTTTTGGGTAGCTACACCAGTCTACACTCTATTCTCACCCTTTTCACCAGTTTTCATGACATTGTACTCTCTACTATGTGTGGGACACTTGTTTTATGGATTTAGTTTTTGATTCCAATCGGATCGAATCTTGATAGTTTTCGCTGACGCATATTTTATCAGAGAAAAACTATATAATATTTTATTATATATATATGTATTCCAAAAATGTGTCCCTACACATGTACAAGTAGGAGGTGACCATGCAACCTAAGTGAAAGTGTATGATATCAGTCTAGAAGAGAGAGTAGTTCTAGATTAGATGTCTAGAGCCATGTTAGAATATATGATAGATGGAATAGATGAAATAAGTTTTGATGATATGATGTAGGACTTATATAGATGATATAAGATGGTTTATGATGATCAATGTTATATTTAAGGTTTAAGGTTCAGCTCTGAGGATTTGAGATAGGCTTTGTTAATGAAAGTATGTATGTTTTTGAAAGATAAGACAAGATGAGATAAGAAAAGATATGTAAATCTAAGACAAGGATGTGAATCAGCATGAGCCTCAAGCTCTTTTAGGAAGGAGGAACTCTAGTGTTAGGACCAATTTTAGGGTTAAATCTACAGAGAGTGAGACCCTAGAGGGAGAAGGTTAGAGAACCAAAACTCCAACATATGAGATCTATGAGAAACTTGTGATATGATATGCCCTAAACTAGACTACTCCTGAGTGAATGAGTTGAGTCGCTTTATGCATGATTCCTATAGATCGGTTGAACCCTAGATGTCCTTGGTAGGAACAAACCCTAGAGTCAGAGAGAGGCTGGTTATATGCATGTATGTGAAAAAGGAAAAATGAGAACCTACCATCCGGGTGAAGGAGAGAGTCCCAAGACCCTGGAGGAGGCAACGTTGTTAATTTATGTGAAGCCTCATTCTCAGGTTGGTGGTTTCCCACATAGGAATCTAGTGGTGTATATAAGAGATTTTTGGGTAAGCATGTCTCATGGGTAGAGAACATATGAAATGAGTGTCATGTTGTGGTTTGGTTTGTGCCTATGTGGCTAGAGCTTGGAAAGCTATCACTAGTGCCAATGAGGTGTACCTATGAACCCTAGACTAAGAGAGAAAAGATAAAGTATGTGCATATGAGATACTCATAGAGTTGAGTTAGATTAGAGTGACTGAGTGTGACACTACCCTCATGATATGGGTTGGGAGAACCTCAATTGGACTAGATAAAGTTTTGATAAATGTTTAACAAGTTACTCACATAAGTTTGTTTAGCACAACCATGATATAATATATGTAAGGATATGATCTAATCTCAAGACGTGATATATATACATGATACGATGGAAAACTAGAGATGGTTAATAGGTCACTACTACAGAATACGCCTTTGGCGTCAGTTGTTTAACCCCCTTTGGCGACGGTTTTCAAGCGACTCCTATGTGGGCACCGCTAAAGGTCGAACTCTTAGGCGTAGGTTTTCTAACCGATGCCTATATGATCTATAGGAGTCGGTTATATATAGTTGGCCGACGTCTATAGGGTTCACGCCACAAAAAAGGGCACCACCTAGGACACTTTCTGCGTCGGTTAACAACTGAACAACCGATGCCATACTCCTAGACGACATGGCCGTGCTTCGCTGCACGGTCGTGTTTAGTATTATAGGCGTCGGTTTTATACGAATAAGCGACGCCTTTTCCACCACGGCCGTGCTTTCCTGCACGGTCGGGTTGTTTGTCATATTAGGCGTCGGTTTTTATCCAATAACTGACGTTGTAGGCCTTTGATGACGGTGTTCTACAAATAACTGACGCCTATACTTTAATTTTTTTTCTTATCAGTTTGCAGGCCTGTTGTGGCTGGTCAGCAGGATGAGAACCTGCAGTTCAGTTTTCTGAACTGCAGGTTTACGACATCCATTGATATCAGCCTACAAACAGGCCACAAACCTGCAAAATCAACAAATATTTTTTCACACAAGTAGATACATTCAGACATCAATTCAATTCTCACATTCACACATGTAGAAAGATTCAAATACATGTAGAAACATTCAGACATGTATAAACATTTAGAAATATTCATTTACAAAATATCATTCAGCATCGCTATCAGCATCCCAATTATATCTTACAATCGCTACTGCTTGTATGGCTTTTGCCCATTCTTCTCTTACTTCATTTAATGCTTCCATCGTATATGGAGCATGTACATTTTTTAAGTGTTTACCTATAGTGTGGTCAGTTTTAAACACCTGCAAAGAGAATGATGTATATATATAAGTAATAATATAAAAATAAGATTGATATATTTCATACTAACTAATGAGACTATATATAATACCTCATGTATGGTATTAATATCCGATGCAGCATGTCGGATAATCATCTACATAAATCGCATCACATAGTATGTGCATGCCCAACCGTTGTCTTGTGTAGCGCACTATAAATTGAAACATACAAAATATTAAAAAAATACAACTAAGCACAGTTCACATAAATAATATATACATTGGAGTCGGGAACTTACTTTTACGTTCTCCCAAATTATTGGCTGGTTCTTTCTCCTTGGGACATTTCCTCCAGCATTTTTGAATGCATCTAAACCCCTACATGTTAATGTAACACAGTAAATTGCATAAATAAATAGTAATGTAATAACATATGTTAACGGATATAAAAATGAAATATTTCTCATCAGAATAATGGCATTCTCAATATGTGTCCAATTTTAGTGTTCAATGTACTTCCCGCAGGATCTAGATAATAAACAGTGAATGTCCCGGGGACAATAACTAGTAACTCCCAATGTCTACCGCTAGAGGTAAAAAAGTTAAAATTAATAACTCAAAATGCACAATAAAAATGGAATTTTCTTAAATCCAAATTATAAATAAAGTAAACTTACTTGACATTGAATGGAGCTATTATTATCGTCTTCTTTTGCTGACTGAAAATTGTAAAAGCATCGATACAGTATTGTTGAACACTATCAGGGTCATTAGCTACCATACTAATCAATGATGGAATCAAAAATCCCACATGATCAAATGCAAATTGTTTGCATTGATCTTCGACTAAGTAGCTACAAAACATGTATTACGTATGAATTAATATATGAGAAACCAGATCACCGGATCTTACACAAGGTATATGGATGTATAAATAATATCTCACCTTATCCATGTCTCTATCATTGATGTATTCAGCCAATCATACATAAATAGCTCAATAATATCTTGTGTAAATAAAGAGCTATCGTATGATTGACCTGCATAATATGCTTCTAAAGAAACAATTATAGGGCAATGTATATTATGTTCCCGTAGCCAACATGCCATTCCCCTACAAGCAGGACCTAACGGGTATTTTAAGTCAGTTGAAACCCAACTTGGTAATGCAGGAAGTGGAGGTGGAGGCTTAGGTGCTCCGAGTGTCTTCTTTTTAACCTGTATATATAATTTCAGATTAGTTGATCTCATATATACACATTAACAATCTAAAGTAATGTAAATTTATCTTACAATTTTAGTAGTGTAGACGACATCTACTTTGGGCCACAATATCACCCCGCCTTCTGCCTCACCAAGTGTATCAATATCTGGGTGGGCATATGGCAATGCAGCTTCCCTCCAATCGGGTAATACACATATCGGGCTCACACGAATGTAGCCCTGCGGCATTGGAGTCCCATGAAACGTTGCCCCAGGAAGGGACTGGTAAGCATGCGCCTCCGCAACAACATAGTCTTGCATTCTTAAGCGGCATGGCTTCAATGCCTACAAATTTACGTAAATAATGTTATACATATATACATATCATCTTGAAAAGACTAGCTACAATGTCATAAACAATACTTACAGCAGACGTGTTAGGTGATGGGTCTCCAGGATTACTCGCAGTATGTGCATCAGGAGAAGAGTGGGTCGCCATAGGCTGATTGGAAGCCTGAGATGTCTGCCACCGCACTATTTCTTCCTTGACCTTCTCAGCAACTATATCATTGACCTTCTTAGCAACTATATCCTCAACTCTCTTATTCTCCTATACATGGATAAAAGAAACATTAGCTTCTTATTATTGAATTCCCTTTTGCAGTAACATTCTAAAAAATGAATAGGTTACCTCTTCTTGTGAAAGTCCCGCTCTAGGTTTGCGCTGGGATGGCCCAAAGAATGCTTTGATGCCCACACCAGCGCATGCACCCCTAACACGTCCAGGATGCTCTGGGTTACCCAGAGCAACTGTCAATTCATCCCTTGTGCCCTGAGGGATGAATGTGCCTTATTTCCTCTGCTCGTGCAGCTCCCGCTAATCACCATCAACAGAAATTGGTAAGTTAACACCACAAATGATCAATATTCAAACGATTGCTCTAAGAGTTGTATTTTGCCATTTTTGCAGCCGCCTCAGCAGTTACGTGCTTCTTTATTTCACCCTTCTTGTTTTTCCTCCCAGCTATCCAGATATCATGGCGAGGCATGGGTGTGGCAGACTCCTGAGTAGCAGCAGACTCCTGAGTAGCCGCAGACTCCGCCTGTAGTCTTTGGCGAACACTTGCATAGCCCTTTGGACCCATAGTGTGGTCATGCACATTCAGTGCACGCCTTGCTTTTTGTGCGTCACTGAGGGCCTAGTTAGTATGCACATTAATGATTTGGTTAGTAGCAATAAATGTTAATCTTGAATAGGTGAATACAACGTATATTAATTAAATTGGGAGTGACGCCTAATACCTTGAATTCTTTAGATTTTCTTGAAGCAACAAAATTGTCCCAATCTTCTTTGTCCAAGAAGTTCCACTGTTCAAGGGATGACTTCTTCTTCTTATCACCATCTTTTATGTATTCTCTATTTAGATTTGTCCTATAGTTCCTAAGCATCTTTCCAGCGCATTGCATCACGCTTTTACGATGCATCTTCTCATCCAATGCAAACAGATTTTGTAAAATAGAATTCTTATTAACTAGTATCCAAAAATAGAATTGCAAATAATAGAATTTGTAATTTACAAAATAGAATTGCAAATAATAATAACTCACGAATAAATCCTTCCATATCATGTCGTTCTTCAACTGAGGAACTTTATGCCAATTATCATACTTAACACCACAATGGCTTCAAGTGACACACCCAAGATAGTTTACAAAATTATTGTGGTTCACTCCAATTGCATTTCCTCCATTATCAAACTCCACAACCAATTTGGATCCACTTCCACTTAGCGCTATTAACTTATTCAACAGAGTGATGCCCCTTTTCTTGTTAAGTGTTTGGTGATGCGCATCAAGTTGCTCTAGTGCTTCAGTGGGTACATGTGCATCATCAACCTAAAATTTGACAAAAATAAACACATTGAATTAGCACAATATAGAAATATGGGATATATGACATAACTAGAAGATAATGAATTTTATAGAAATACAGGATATGTTTTTAGAACTTACATTGGTATCCTCGCCATGCTCGTCATGGACAACATGCTCATCATGGACTTCATACTCATCATGGACATCATGCACATCATGGTCAGCCATCTGAAAATGTCATTAAAAAGGAAATCATTTAGCATTTGTATTAACTAGAAAAAGGCAAATATTTAGCATTTGTATTACTAGAAAAAGGAAAACATTTAGCATTTGTATTAACTAGAAAAAGGCAAACATTTAGCATTTGTATTAACTAGAAAAAGGCAAACATTTAGCATTTGTATTAACTAGAAGATAATGAAAAATCAAATCTGAAAATGATATTGATATTAAAAAAGCAAACATTTAGCTTCAATAAAAAAATATAAACATACATGCCTCTAAAATTGTGATCTTTTATCAATTAACAATCCTTCATTGTGATCTCCGCGCACATATAAGTCATCATTAGCTTCAATATTTTGTGGAGTTTGCAACCCAACTGAGAATGGACTGGAGTCATTATACTTATCATAGTACTCTTCTTCATCTATAGGATCTTCAATGAACTGTCTTTTACCATGAAGAACAACTGACCATTTATCATTTGCAGGATCATCGATATAGAATATTTGTTTCGCCTGTGATGCCAATATGAATGGTACAAGAACAGTCCCAAACCGGGGACTATCCAAGATTTACTCCTAATGAGTAAATCTTGGACGGGTTTCTAGGCCAACAAACACATATGATGGCATTCTTATATATAATAAATGTGTACCACCTATCCCATCCTTGAACACCTAATCTCACTAGTAAGTGTATAATGTGTATTGGGTTTTCAAGAAAAATTCGGCAGCATTTACCCGCTGTTCTCTAAGTACATATGTACTTAGAGAACAAATAGGGAAATGCTACTGAAATTTTCTCGAAAACCCAATACACATTATACACTTACATCCTAAGTGAGATTAGGTGTTCAAGAATAGTCCCAAACCGGGGACTATCCAAGATTTACTCCTAATGAGTAAATCTTGGACGGGTTTCTAGGCCAACAAACACATGTGATGTCATTCTTATATATAATAAATGTGTACCACCTATCCCATCCTTGAACACCTAATCTCACTAGTAAGTTTATAATGTGTATTGGGTTTTCAAGAAAATTTCGGCAGCATTTCCCCACTATTCTCTAAGTACATATGTACTTAGAGAACAAACGAGGAAATGCTACCAAAATTTTCTCAAAAACCCAATACACATTATACACTTACATCCTAAGTGAGATTAGGTGTTCAAGAACAGTCCCAAACCGGGGACTATCCAAGATTTACTCCTAATGAGTAAATCTTGGACGGGTTTCTAGGCCAACAAACACAATAATAGATATGTACATGTTAGGGTTTCATCACAATTAATGTTAGGGTTTCATCACAATTGATGTTAGGGTTTAATCAAATCAAATTAGGATGCTACAATTGACAAGTTTAAATCTTATTCAACATGCATCAAAATTTACTGAATTAGGCCAAACATTACGATTAGAAGCACAAATATATGACAAATATATGCAAGCAAAAGATTTGTTCATATCCTAGGATTTACATAAAGCATTACATAAAAAATTGTTCATATCCTTACCAACAGCAAGCATGGCCGTGGCTGTGTTGGCCTACCACGGCCGTGCTGGACAACACAGCCGTGGTAGGCCAACACAGCCACGGCCATTACCATGACCATGCTATCCAGAACGGCCGTGGTAGGCCAACACAGCCATGGTTGTGCTTGCTGTTGGTAAGGAGCTAGGGAGAAGGAAGGAAAGAGGCTAGCCTACTTGGAGCTAGCGTGGAGAAGAGTGGCGGCGAGCGGCGGCAGCAGTGGCAGCGAGCAGGCGAAGAAGCAGAGGGGAGGGCGGCTGGCAGAAGCAACCGACGGTCCGGAGAAGCAGCAGGAGTCAGCTGGAGAAGCAGCAGGCGAAGAAGGAGCAGTGGCAGGTGGCGGGCAGCGGCGCCGACGAGCAGAAGAGCACCAACACCGAAGAAGAAGAGGGGCAGCAACCGACGTCGTGATTTTGGGAGAGCGGTGGCGAGCAGCAGTACAGGAGAATATCGCGATGAAACAAGAAGAAAGGGGGAAGAGTTGGGTGATCGGGTCTATTAAGTTGGTCAACGGTGTCAGTTATGTACAAAACCGACGCCTATTATGCATTAGCGTCGGTTGATAGTAAAACACCGACGCCCAACTAGACAATCTTTACCCTAAATTATTTGGCGGGAACCATTATCAGCGTCGGTTATCTAAGCATAACTGACACTGAAAGTGGGACTTTTCGCGCAAATTTTCATTTTCAATAGGCGTCGGTGAATAGTTAAAAAACTAACGTTGTAGGTGACCTAAAATGTTTTTGCTCGAAAATTGGATTTCGCGGGCGATTTTAGGCGTCGGTCTGTTATAACCAGCCGACGATGAATACAAAGCGGTACCTGTGTCTGGCTGGTCTTCGAATATAGACGTTGGTTTGCATAAATAACTGACGTTTAATATTATAGGCGTCAGTTTTCCTAAATAACCGACGCCCAAAAAAGCGACAATGAATGTTGTTTATGTAGTAATGGGTATCAATGCATAGATGGTTAACCATATACATGAATAATGATGATAATGTGATATTGCGGGTTAATCTTGTTATGAAATCACTAGCAAATGTTGCAATTTATTATGAGTAATGAAATATGATCATATGAATGAAACATGTTACATGAGGTGTTAATCTTAGTGCTTAATAAAGATGAAAATATAGTTTTATAGTTAGCACAATATAATGATTATGACGTCTTGATATGATCTAGATGGATAAAGTGGGTTAATTATAGTTAACTCCCTCCTAAAATGTGTATGTTAATGTTGAAAATGGTCTAACAATTAGCTCAACAAAATGTTGATGACACCTTGATTTAATGGGCTAACTTTAATTAAATTCTTTAGAACATGGTAATATGATGTTGGAACCCTAATGCAAGGGAAAATATAAAGATGCAACCCTAACATAATTAGATATGTCATGACATAAACAAAGTTTCTAAACCCTTGTTTCAATCTTTTATGAAGGGGTGTTTCACCTTAGATGTTTTAAAACCTCCTAATAGTGATTTGGATATGTTTATGGGGCTTTATTTTTGGATACATTGCACCTAGAGTGGTGCCCTAGAGATGGATAAAATTCCTTGAAGTGAGAGGATATCTTAATTTTGAGAACAAAATTTCTTTTAAGATGTATATGATGTGAAAGACTAGATTTTTAGCTTAATTTTGAGGACGAGATATCTTTTATGGTGTGTAGGATGTGATGGAGTGAACTTTTGGAACCTTTTGAATGTTTTTTTAAGTATATACATTTATGTTGATAAGGACATCATGCTTCATATACATATATATGTGCCACTTTGGAGAAATTTATTGAAGGGCCAATCATTGGAGTTTGCAACTCGAAGTGGACAAGAATGTACTTTAGAAATTATGAATCTATGTTTGAAACTACATGTTCATATAAGGTTTTTGATGAATGACATATATATTTGAAGATTAAGGAATTAGAAGTTGGATATTTAGTTGAGGGGTATAGTCTTGGATGCATTATTCAATAACCTTTATTGGAATTTATATTATCTTGTCATGTCTAATACAAACATGATTATATGGGATAATCTTTTCAATATCTTACATGACAGATCCACTATTGGGATGGACCATGGAATCTTTTTCTTGATACTTTCATTCTTCACAAGAATTAGAATATAGGGTTCATGAGAGACTAATCTGAATTCTCTCTCAATATATCCTTCCATGTTGAACTCTTTCAACATATTGCTACTATATGCAAACTTCCATTGTGAAACATGCAAGAACTATATCATAGGTCTTGGTCCTTATCTCATAAGACGTTTCACCTTATCCTTCATTATTGAAGGATTTTTCATGCTAGTTCTCAATATTCACAATATTGAGATGTTATTCCTCATCATATGTGGAACATTCATATATGCTCCCACGAAATCTTTTGTAAACACATATTTCTTCTTTTGACTTGATTCAAGTCAAACTCTTTGACTATCTTGTCAAGTCAAAAGATCCCACTTTGAGTTGTTTGTTTCAATCCCAGATTGAACTTTGTAGTTTATGGACTTAATTTGCATTCATGAAGTGAAGAAACTTTTTAGGTTGTGTCACATACACATCCTCTAATGTATTCCCTCAAGGAATCCAATTTCCATTTTCATATGAAAAATATAATAGTCCATTCTAACTACAACAACAAGCATGACAACTGGTAAAGGAATTTCTATCATGTTCAACATTTTGAACTTGATTTATTCAACCAATTTGTTCTTTTATTTTATCCATGTAGGTCTTGATCATAAGACCCTATTGCACCCTTTAGTTGGTGCTATCAAGGTCCTACCTTGTTAGCTTACATGGATTCCATATAGCTCAGAAAAAGGCTTCTAGTTGACTAGTTGGATCATCCTATATGACCAACCCATATGAATTATTGGATTCATAATTCTCCAATCTCAAATGTGTTGTACTATAATATTTTGTTCTGTTTTACATGATGAACCTGATATCCCACAACAATTTGTGATTCTCATTGTTCACATTGTACCCTTGTTGTTGACCTCAAACACTTTGAGTATTACTTTTACTCCCACTGAATCTTTAAGAACTCAGTTATCCTATTAACAAAACAATTTTGTTATTGTATTGAGATTAATAGTAATGTTCAACTATCATGGTTTATGGATAAACCTTCTCAATAAACTACTTTCTCAAGGTGGGTTTGAATCCTTTAGACCTATTTGGACATTCCCAAATCATATCATATATCATGTCTTACAAACCATTCTCGTGGTACATTATTTAGTGATAGGTACATATTTATGAGGATATAAGAAGACTATATTAATTGATAATTATATAATGACTCATCATGGTATAATTCCTTCATGCTGACACATCATCATGTTCAGATGAATTTGACTTGTGATACATTATCACAATTCATTCCAGAAGATACTCAAGGTATTGATATAAAGTATTTCAACATTTGATCATATCAAAGTATCTTAATACTTTCATCAATTTCATACTTCATTTATAACCTCCTTGAACAATTTCAAGAGAATAATTTTTTCCTTTTTATTTGTTTGGTACATATCATCATATTACTAGTAAATGAAAATGAAGTATTCATTTTCTATAGCATTCATTCCATAAGGTCTTCATGCATCATATGCATAAGGTTTAAGGAAAGCTTTATCCTCTCACTACATTTAGTGTAGGATGGCATGTCATATTGTGTATGAATAAGATGTGCATATTTCCTTTGGTTCAATAACCAAGGGAATCTAGATACACATCAATATGTAATCTAGGTATGCATTTCTTATGTGTACATACAAGATGACTTATACTAATGATAATTTTGAGTTATCGATGATATTCCTTTGGTATAAACTTCCATCTTTGGATCATTTTGCATAAATATCACAAGATTTTTGGGCCAATGCCATGTAAGATCATATCTTTGAAACATAAACACCAACGAATCTTTATTGATAATAATCCTTATCCATACGAGATGGATAAAGAAAATGTTTCTATTCTAATCGCATATTGAAATAGAAGTTCTAGTAACTCTATTACATGCCCATTTGGCTAAGATAAATTTAAATGCAGACTCTGGCTTCCGCAACATTTTCTCTACCTTGTCCATTTTTGTCCTTCCATTAAGGGCTTTACTTCTTGTCAGATCCTGCACATCATTATGCCAGATCTCTATTTAGTATCACATACTAAATTTTAAGAAGTAATAAAATTTATCTTAAATGGTTTATACCTGAAGTGGAGGCCTCAGTGCCATCCTTCTTCTTTAGTTCCACTAACTAGAGTGGGCAATTTCTCTTCCAATGCCCAGGATGGTGACAATGGTGACAATCGCCTCTTTGTTTCTTTACTCCACCTTTTGCCTTGAGATCTGAAGACTTGGGCTTATGGCTAGCTTAAGAACCTTTCTTAGCTTTGCCTTAGCCTTTAGAATTCCCCTTTGTCTTGCTAATCATCATCACAGACTTGGGCTTGTCCTTCTTCATTTGTGTCTCAGTAGTTCTCAATATGCCCAACAACTCTGTTAACGACTTGTCAAAGTCATTCATGTTGTAGTTCATGACAAACTAACTATATGACTCTGGTAGGGACTATAGAATCACATCAGTGGCAAACTCTTGACCCAAAGGGAATTCCAGTCTAGCTAGGTTCTCCACATACCCAATAAGCTTGAGTTCATGAGGACCTACTGGATCTCCTTTTGTCATGGTACACTTGAACAGCTCCTTTTAGACATCATATCTCTCCTGTCTTGCCTGATCTTGGTACATGTTCTTGAGATGTGTGGACATCTCAATCACCCCCATGTTCTCATGCTTCCTTTGCAACTCATGGTTCATGGAACATAGAATCAGACATTTGACATCCACGACGTCCTTAGTATGCTTCTGGTAAGCATCCTTGTCATCCCTTGGAGCATTTTGAGCAGGTTCCTCTAGTTCTGGCACTTCTAGGACATAGAGCTTGTGATCCTACATGAGAACAATTCTCAATGTCCAGAACCAGTCGTGGATGATTTTCCCAACTAGTTTGTCCTTCTCAAGGACTAATCGAAGAGAAAAGTGATTGTTCGATGTAGCCATTTGATTCTATAAAAGAATTTGCAATTTTGTCAAAAAAATCATTTTTGATTTGATTTGATTAAAATTTGAGGGATACCAATTAGGTATTTAGTTAATTATCATTCTCATTATTTGTTCAAATTGATAACTGTCAAGTATCAATTTTGGGAAATTACTATGAATAATTTTCTAATGAACCAAGATCCATATTTCATCAAGTCAGGAGTCGGCTTTTTCCGAACTCCCACAACCTGACTATTTTGGTAGGCCAACTTGCCAATTACATCATATGCAACTCTTGGATAGATTATATGCGCAACACCATGCCATGATCAAATACATGCCTCTGGGTCTGGGCTCTCTAGGTCACCGGTTAAGCTCGACCCAATAGACAATATGATAGATACACACCATGCTTTGTGCAAATCTACATACCTACCATCACACTTCTATGAGATAGATGGTGCACCATGCTTTGTGCAAATCTATGCTTGATCGATCAAGTTTTTCATGTGTATTTCTATTGGAAAGCATCTTAGACTTAATATGTTTGATTTAGGGGGTTTTATATATATCATATATATACATATATTATATTCAATCACCACATATATAGTATGTATCATATACTTGCTATATCCCACAACATAAACATGCAATGTAAAACAAAATGTGATGGTTATGGCCATGGCTACTTGTAATTCCTTGGAGCCACAAGGAATTACTACCACCTAGGTCAATTATCACATCACATGTATGAACCTGTGGTTCATGTAGATTTGTACTTGCCAACCTAGGTAGATCGGTTAAACCTTTGAACCAATCGTCTCACCTCTTGGCTGGTCGGTTGGTCCTCCTATCCAATTGATGTTTGGACTCCTTCCAAACAGTCAATTGGGGCTCTAGGTGTTCGTATGATTCCATCGTCCTCTTTCCTCCTTGATCCTCCAGACGGTCGGCTCATTTCACAAACTGGTCATCTCAATTGGAGATGAACATCTTCAACACTTTTGCATGAAAAGAAACTATCCTATTGATACTTTATTACATTGAATAAGAGAAACCTTAAGTTGCATTTGAGGGGAGCAAAGATAGGAAAGAATTAACTTTACATTAGGAAGAGGGAGGGAGAGGCTCAGTATGCAAACCGAGATAAACAAGAACCAAACCATCCAATCACACACAGATATAGTGTTTAGGCCATAACCACACTACACATCCACCATCAAAACTATTTTTAGGGTGACAAGTGTAAATTGCATATATATATATATATATATTGCATATATATAATGTATGTATATATATGTGTGTGTATATATATATATATGTATGTATATATATATATTAGTTTGGGATTATGTGGTCTTTGATCGAATAAACATATGAAACTAGTTTAAATATTTGCATTACATGCAATAAATAAATGATAAAACCACAAATCTGATCATATCGATTATCCTAAAACACAGTAAATTGACGTGACTCTGATACCATTGTTGGGAAATATGGGCACAGAGTATAGCAGTGGAAACAAAAAATTTATCTATTTGTATTCCCCAATATAGTAGCATCGCGCTAAGTACTATGAAATAGGAAGGATGGTTTTAGCGAGTTATACCTGATCCTGGAGCAAGTCCAGCGACAAAACTCACTTCTTTGCAACTGCTGGCAAGTTGCTTTTGGATGGTGGTTGTGCAGCTCTAGGTCCTCACCACAAACAATGTTTGTTCAACCTCTTTAGCGACTCTAGTGGTATCGCCATGGACTATAGGTTGACTTTGCTCTCTAAGCAGCAGCCAAAGGACTCCTACCTCTAGAGTAGTCCACAAGGACCAACTACCTGTCATTCACCAAGAACAAATAGGAAGGATATGTCCTCCCCATTAGTGTACTAGTTACCAACCTGCTCTCCCACAACAACAACTTCTCAGTTGTTCTCTCTTGTTGGCTATCCCTCAGTTTTAGGTAGGACTTGCCCGGGCTCTCTCGGTTACCACAGCTAGAGAGGACAACAGTTGTCAGAGGAACCAATTCTCAATTTTCTATGTTCTGTTTTGTTGTACTCTGGGAAGCCCCCAGTACCCCTCTATATATAGGAGAGGTTAGGATCAAGGTTCCCAGTCCCCAGCCAATGCATGACTAAAGTAGGAGTGGAAAGGATCGGAAGATCTTGAATTTTCACAACAATTCTAGAAGTTTCACAACTTGCATCAGTCAAAACGGTCATCTCGTAAGATGAGACGATCATTTTTCTAAGAGAGACAGTCGTTTGGGATGCAAGATGGTTGTCTTGCTAAGTGAGATGGTCGTTTTGTGCTTTCCCAGTTAGATATGCATTGGCAAATCGTTTTCGAATTAATGTCACACGTTGATTACTTGCATCCCAAATATGCACAATTGAAATGAGTTTAGGAAAACTCCAGAACTTTCTTTCATCCCAACTGAGCCATCTCACACTAGTGAGACACCCATCTCACCCACCCAGACAGATGTCTAGTGAGTTGAGATGAGTCGATCGGTTCAATCATATTGAACCAGACGATTTAAGGGAAAAACTTAGCCAAATCGTTCTCTGATTAACCTGATCCCCAAACGGCCATCTCAACTACATGAGACGCCTGTCTGGCTACCCAAACATCCTTTGTTTGCCGACTCGGTCATCCATTCAAGCAATCAGTTGTGTGAATTGAATACCTAAACACTTTAGTAATCAATCCAATTCTTGTTCAAGATCAAACTCCTCCTCTAGACGAGTTCCTATGTGTGTGACACTATAGGTCCTATATCACGTTGACAGTGAATGTCGATAACTAGCTTATGACATCACAAGCAAAGAGTGGAGCCTAGTTGTACATCAGTTCTACCCAAGTGAAATGGAAAGTTGGAGAACAACTTCAACCTACAATATGTGTAAGGTGATGTAGTGATTGTATAATTCATTTGTCTCTAATATCCAGGATGAACTTGAGGTATGGTTGGTCATCCTCTCAACGTTCATTCCATGTTTCTTTATCCAAGAGCAGACTATCTCAGATAATGTGACCTCAATATCATATATTGATTCACATGTGCATGTGCATGCATTTCTCAGTCTCGCTAATCAAGTGGCCATGATATCATACTCCTATAGGAGGGACAAATCCCATATCTATCACTCACAATCTATCCCCATGTGTCAAAGTCACCCAATCATCACCATTATAACAACCCATGTTTCAAGACTGTGTTTGATGATGTCAAAGCATGCCCAATGACATGTAATGAGTGCAGTGATTTTAGGTCTAAGAATCACAATCACCACCTTCACTATGAAAGATGATTGTGACCACAAAACCATGTGCCACTCTCAAGGTGGGTCTGTTTGATACACTGTTCTCTAATATGTATTTGTGTGCTTGGTTTGACATTACCATATCATGACTAATGAGATTTAGTCATCAACCAACTCACACTCTGATTTTATGTGTTATTGTTGTTATCAACCTTCCACAATAACAACCGACAATGGACATAAATGAAAATATGTATATGTACTCTTAACATCTATATGATCTCATCACAAGGATAGGAACTTGATACCATACGTCATTGAGTAATATAATTCTCTAGAAATTCACTTTGTATCCTCATTATCTCATAACTTAGTGAAATAGATGAATTGGAAGCTTTCCTTTTATATATTTATGATATTATTTATCAAATCCTTTTAGGTAATTATGCCATGCCAATGATCATATGATTGGCCCTATGGGCATACCTTACCAACACATATTTATGGGGAATAACATCTCAGTACTACTAGTATTGAGACCTGACATGGAAAACACCTTCAATAATGAAGGATTAGGTGAAACATTCTATGTGATAGGGATCAATATCTATAGATATAATTCTTTAAAGATTCATAACCTAAGTATGAACACATATAGTAGCAAGATATTGAAATATTTCAGCATGAAGGATACAAAGAGAGAGAATCTATCCATTTTACATGGCATTAGTCTCTCATGAACCCTATATTCCAATTCTTGTGATGAATGGAAAGACATGAGTAAGATGCCATATGTACTTGCAATTGGATCTATTATGTGTGTTGTACAATGTACTCATCCCATAATATTGTATGTATTGGACATGACAAGTTGATATTAGTTCACAATACATGTCATTGGAATGTCATTAAAAGATATCCATTAGTACTTGAGACGCACTAAGGATAAGTTGCTAGATTATAGCAACAAGGAAAATTTGGGTGTAAAGGGTCACATTGATGCAAGCTTTCAGAATGACAGAAAGTGATCGCAATATAAAATGTGTTTTATTAGAAGAAGAGAGTTATGAGTTGGAAGGGTTTCGAACTACATGCCATCAATTCAATTCTACCGTAGAAGAAAAGTATCCTGGTGTTATGAACACATGAAGATACTATATGGATTTATAAGATCATAGCGATGAACTTGAACATGTCCGAACCATTGATGACATAGTAGAGATACTTTGACAATAATGGAGCTACTTATTAGGAAAGGAATATAAGATACCATATTATGGTAGTTCCATCTCATACTACAAATCGTACAGTGAAGAAATGAGGAACATGCAATATACTGACCAGAGAAAAGTGTTGCTAACCCACTGGATCAGCACTTGTGCAGTAGAAAAATGATGGACATGTTTACATCACTAAGAATGAGAGTCTTGGGTGATTGACTCTAAGTGCAAGTGGAAGTCTGTTGGAATGGTATGCCTAGAGAGCCAATCATATGATGATTGCAATGGCATATTACATAAAGGATTTGATTAATAATAATGAAGGCAAGATTCCAATTCATTCTATTCACTCAGTTATGAGATAATGAGGAAACATAATGGATGTCTAAAGTATGACAATACTCAATGATGTATGTCTTTAAGTACATAACTTGAACAATGAGATCATATATTATTGTTAAGAGTATAAGAGTATGTATATTCTTATTATGTCCCCAGTCGGTTGTTACTATGGAAGGTAGATAGACATCAACAACACTTAAGACTAGAGTGTGTGTTGGTTGATGACAAAATATCATCAGTCATGATATGTGATATCAAACCAAGCACACAAATACTTGTTAGGGAATAGTGTATCAGACAGACCCACCTTGAGTGTCACACATGGAAGCCATAAATGGTGGTTGTATTCCACTCATAGTGAAGGTGGTGATTGTGGTTTTTAAACTTGAAGTCACTACACTCATCACATGTCATTCGGTATACTTTGACATCATCTAACATAACTGTGAATAACGATTGCCATAACGGTGATGATTTGGTGGTTGTAACACATAAAGACTGAGTGTGAGTGATGTAGATGGATTTTTTCCCTCCTACTGGAGTTTGATATCATGACCACTTGATAAACGAGACTGAGAAATGCATGTGCATGCACATTTTAATAAATATATGATATTGAGGTCACATATATATCAGACATTTTGCTCTACTTCAAGGAACATGGATTGAACACTGAGAGGATGATGATTGCATGTCCCGAGTTCATTTCAGATATCAGAGACAAAGGAATTAGACAATCACTGTAACACCTTACACAAATTGTAGGTTGAAGTTGTTCTTCAACTTTTCATTCACTTGGGTAGCACTAATGTGCGACTAGGCACCACTCTTTACTTGTGATGTCATAAACTAGTTATGAACATTCACGAACAATGTGATATGGGACCTATAGGGTCACACACATAGGAATTCACCTAGAGGAGGATTTTAATCTGGATAATGATTGAATTGATTACTAAAGTATTTAGGTATTCAATTTCAGCAACAAATCAACTGATTGATCTCCCAACCAACTGATTGGAGTGTCAGGTTGATAGACAATTGAATTGGATGAGCTCTACTGAACTGGGGAGATCGGTTCGACTCACTAACCGACCTATTGGGGTCATGAGATGACCATCTCGCAAGGGCGAGACACCCAATTCGTGGAGAAATTTGATTGCATCAAGGATCATTGATGACATCATGTTGTGCATTAAATGGATTCGAATTGTCAATTTCATATGTGATTCGAAAACATGGAGAAATGATCGATTCGTAGAGAAAACTGACCGAACCACATATGAACCGACCAGTTTGGCTGCAAACTGACCAGTTCGGCGCTCGCAGGTTGTGAAAATTTGTGATCTTTCGGTCCCTTCCACTCCCACACAGACTGGGAACTCAAACCATAACCCCTCCTATAAATAGAGGGGTATTGGGGGCTTCTCAGAATACAACTCAATTATCTCTTTCAATTATTGTCCTCTCTGGTTGTGGTAACCAATAAAGAGCCCGAACAAGTCCTACTCACCAAAGCCAAGGATAGCAAGGGAGAAATAATTGTGAGAGAGCAAGTTGGTGACTAGTACACCAACGGGAGGGATGAATCCTTCTTGTATATTATAGTAGAATGATAGGAGTTCTAGGTGGTCATGTGGACTACGATAGAGGTGAGGAGGTTGTTGTCTTCCGCTATGAGGACAACGTCAGGCTACTGTCCTTGATGAAGACCAGGAGCTGCATAGATGCCATCCAAGTCCAACTAGGAGTGTTGCACTACCATAACAAGTTATAGTCATTGGGCTTGCTCTAGGACCAGATATGAACTTGTTAAACCATCCTTCTCATTACATAGTTGTTGACGCGATCTTGTTGTTCTAGGGAATATGCATAGATAATTATTTTTTTCCCACTGTCTACTATGTGCCCATATTTCCCTACACCTACACCTTATTTAACATACAATACTTGAACAATCATGTACAGAAGCACCTACACCTTGTTTGACTTACAATACATGAAAAACTATGTAAATATTCATCAAAATGTACAATACTTCAAAACCTAATTCATATTTTATTAATTAACAAACTTAGGAACCAAACAAGTGGTAAGTATAATACATGAATAAAATGAATTCAAGTCCTTTAAGTTTTAATCATCATTTCGAAAAGTACTTGCACCTTGTTTAACATAAAGTACCTAAACAACTATGTAAAAAGGAACCTACAACCTTTTAGTATCCTACTCCCAATACCATTGAATAACAAAACTCATATATAAAATGTACAATAATTACAATACATGAACACTAATTTGCAATTAACGTATTGTACCTAAACTCAACCAATACATCTAATGTCCAAAACTAGATACATTCATTTAACTTATAGTAGCTGAGCAACCACAACACCCTTTCTTCAACTAATAAAACAATACTGCTTTCCTTAATGTAGACTACCTGAGCAACCAAAATACCATTTTTTCAACTAATAAAACAATGTTGCATTCCTTAAATCAAAAGTACATGAACTACATAAAATAACTAAACTCATTCCTTCAAAATATAGTACTTATAGTACATGAAGAAGCATAATACCATTCTTTCAACTATTAAACTTCAAAAACATAATGTATTGTTCTTCAACAACCTAAATTGCATTCCTTTTAAGTAATTAAATGCATTTTCAGAAACATGCAAAGTCTGAGCAGCCAAAATCCTATTCATGTCCAAAAGTAAAATGTTTTGGACCACCTTTGATTCATAGGAAAGGATTGGTATAGGATATGAAATGAGAAAGGATGGGAAGGTACATGCAAAGTAAGGGATGCTTGATTTTTTATTCTATGTTTGAATTTGTAATGATTTCTAATTTATTATTATTTATAATCATTTAAAATTATATTTTGATGAAGAGATGCAAGATTTGTCATGTTCCTCTCTGTCTAGTAGAACAAACCAAGTAGCAAGTTTCTCCCTAACCAAAATGTATGACACTTCAAATTGGTGACAGTCTTTGCATCAAGGGTTGAGATACGAAAGGCAGATGTCAACAAGTTCACGCTAAAGAAAGAAAATGAAGAGGAAGAGGCATTGAGGGTAACCAAAAGATGGGAGCAATGATGTTGTCACCTGAGTACAGAAAAGGAGTAGTTGTTGATCAATACCTAGGCCTGGACATGAGGCCTAGGACAACAAGGAGTAGGCCAAACCTCCTATGCACTGAACTTCCTAGAAGCAAAACTATTGCTTGGTATTTTTCTATGACTGGTGTGTCAGACTAATTCATAGAAATGGTGGAGGTTGTTTCTCTATTTCGCTCTGGTGCCTTGGGTCATGGTTCAACTGTAGTCAGTAGAGGTGGCATCCTTTGGCGGCAGCCGACAGGGAAAGCGAGGATGAGAGTAGAATGAGTGGCAGATCTAGGATGGCATTGTGGAGCAAGAGAGGTAGAGAATATAATCGGGGTGTGCAGGGTGTTTTGTACCTCACAACTCCTTTAGGGTATGGTGGAATTGATAAGTCACAATGACTTGAAACTCTAATGTACTTTGAATGTAATCCTAATTTTCCTTTTATGCAAAGAAACATGGAATTACTTTTTCTAATGGGATTAATATCCTATCCACTGTAGAATCCTTCAAACTAAATGGGGCCTTGTACCAAATGTGCGGCTTTCAATATTGTGCGGGGGAGAAGTGCATGAGCTTCCATATATATCAATAATGTACCTCTAAACCTAATATGTAACATACTTAAAGTTGTTTTTGTAGAGGCATGGCAAAATGAAGTTATGTTTTAGGGTGGGGGGATATATTAGATATGATACCCAATATAGTGTTTTTTTGGGTGAAGCATGTACTACGTATGATTTGGAGAAAGCACGTACTTTGCAAGATCTAGGAAAAACACAAAAGTAGGATATTTGTACACATTTGTTGAGGGAGTCGTACCATGCCACACTGAAATATTTAGATTATCTGAGCACAATGGAAGGGATCTTAGCTTCCGAGGATCATTCTATCTTGCTACCACCAAGCATTTGTCTTTGGCACGACCGATGATGATCCTAGCTTCCGGAAGGGATCTAAGTTTGTTGGCTAAATGGACATCATTTAAATCCCTTTGTTTTGATAATGACAAACATTTCATTCTTGTGGATCTAGCGTGTTATTTGATTGTTGCAGGAACTAGGTGGATGACACAACTTTGGAATATCTAAATGCTCAAAATGCTTTAATTTCATGATTCTAATCAAATGTAAAAACTTGTACAAGTATATAATGTACAAGTACTTAGATATCATGTAAATCAAGCATTTAGATCTTCCCTAGCCATTAACAACACTTAGATAGGCCATCCCCTATAAAAGTGTCACAACTGCACACTCATACACACACTTAGTATTCATCCAGAGCCATCAAAATAGAGACATTCTCGGTCGAACTATTTGTCGACCGAGACACACTCGATCGAACATCTTCTTGACCAAGAGTCTCCCGGGTTAACTCTTCTAATAGGTTCTATAGCTGTTAGACAAAGCAGACAAGGTAGTTGGGAGTTGGAATTGAACGTTATATATACTTGCTCCAGACCGTCTCTCGGCCGACAAAAACCTTGACCGACGGACTCTCGGTCAACAAACTTCTCGACCGAGATTGTCTTTGTCTATACTTTTCAGAATTAATAAACTAGTCATTGCTAAAGCAATTAGTGGACAACTAACAGCTAGTTGAGTACTAAGAACCACCTAGAAAGTGTCTAGAACGTCCTTAAGCACTCATAGGCCATTCCTATAAATAGAACATTCCTTAGGACACCTAAACACACTTGTGCAACACTTGAGCATACATACTTGCAATTGGCAATCTATTCTTGTGAGCAATTGAGCAACTCTAGCATTTGCTAATCCTTTCCATTGCTACAAATTCATGTCCTACAGGCTAGCATCTCCTACCCACTGCACTTCCACTTCCATACACATTGGTTAGGAGATCAAAACACTTGATATAGGAAATCAAGCCTTGTGCTACAACGGTAATTGTAATTTCCATTTTTCCTTCTTGTTCTTTCTTATTGCTTGTACTCTTCTTGCTAATCCTAGGGTTGGAGGCTGCGGATTGGAGAGGGTGCTATCTTCTCAGGTGGAGAAGTGTGACGTCCCCGGATTTTGATTTCTCCAAACCCTATTGGGAATGAGATGTCAAAATCCGAAAACATCATCCAATCATACCAGAGAGCGATGCGGAAGCATAATACGCATACATGGACATACAACCATAACATTCTCAACATTCAACATGTAAATTTATACAACATGAATTATTACAAAATGATTTACAGTTACATATTGAATGAAAATTCTACAAGTCTGAACATGTATGCTAACAGGATCTTAGACAATAGGTACAACCTATACAACTTGCTAACATCCTATTCTTTTATCCCATGCTAGCTGTGAACCTAGAAAATACGAGAAACAAAAACATCAACAAAAGTTGGTACGTGGAATTAAAAGCTATACTATGCTGGCATATAAAATACTCGAAATTGAAGAAAGAGAAAGGAAACATTATTTAAGGCGGAGAATCAGGTAATCCCAAGTTATTAGCCATATTTCAATGGACATGTAATACTATGGTGGAGTTAGCACAAACATAAATATTGGGCCCTATCCCTGCGTACCTTGTACCATTAGGGATCTCCCCGCATACCTTGTACCATTAGGGAGGTGCTAGTCAACATTAATACTTTCCCTCTCTAATAGGGAGATTAATGAACCATCAGTAACTACATTCCATTTTCTTTCTTTAGTGTTCTTATTGTTCAAGGTAGAAATGACAATACATATAGATCTACATCCAACAATGTATTTCAAGTACAAACAAGCAAGTACATATATTTAACATCCAGCAAATCTAGTCATATAATTATATCCACGTACCTGAGTTCAGATATTCCTCACATATCCATGATCATCTAGATAAACTGGTCAGCACCTGATTAATAACAAAATCATGTACTATCATCAGATTCTGATCATCTTAACCCTAGTCGTGTTTATTGTAGGGTTTTCTTAACTCATTATGTTATTCTCATGATTACTTGTATTCTTACCTTATATTTATCTTACTTATGTCATGTTCTAGATTATAGTTCATCAACTAGATATACTCATGTGTCACATTATTATGTGAACATATTTAACATTATGTCACTTTCATTAACCATATTAGGGTTACATCACATGTATTGAGGGTGCTCTTCATATAACATGAATTTCGTGTATATAACTGATCTCAGATTTATATATTATATTCCTGTTACAGATATGAGGGTTTTCTGTAAATTTCATCATTTATTGATAATTTATGCATTTAATACATTATCTCTAGTGGTATTAGCCATAATTATCCATATTAATCAAATACATGATTTCGTACATCAACATGACCATAACTGGCATCATATGAATTATAAACATGAATATAGACTTACTAACATGTTATCATAATTTTTGAATATCGTTTGATATTTATTATCCATCATATGAGCATTTCACATCTTATATGATATCACTATTATTAATGCATCAAAAGCCTGATATTATGGTTTCATATTGTTCTACTAATTTTTCTGAGAATAACGATACCTTGTTTGCCTTTTTCTGATAATCGAGATAATTACTGTGATTTAATGAAGATCTGAGCATTTACTAAGATTTTACCTTTTCGGACCACTCAGTCATCGACACGTGGCACTAAGGGCTGGCGCAGCTCTCACTTGGGCCGGCCAGTTCATGTCCTGAACGCGGTCCACTTCCTCCTTTCTTCCCTCTCATGTGATTTTCCCTTTTCTTCACACCGTTCTGGTGTTCTTCTCACACGATCGCAAGCACAGCCACAGGGCTGCCGTCGTGGGCTCCTCTTCGCACGAAGCCGTCGGCGCACAACAAGGCAAAAAACGACCTCCTCTCCTCACGAGTCAGCCTGGGCGAGTTCGTCCTCGGTTCCCATCGTCGCTGACTGCCGCCGCTTGGCTGAAACGCCGACGAGAAGTCGGCCATCCTCCTGTGCTCTGTGAACAACAGCGGCTCCTCCTCGCCAAGCCCTTTTTGGACCACAGAAAGGGAGCTCGAAGCCTCCCCACCTCTCACGTGAAATGCCAGGATGCCCGACACCTGCAGCCTGATTCCTTGAGCACCGCCGTCGGGCTCTACTCCGGTGATGAACGGGTTGTGCTCCTTGCCGTGCGTTCCCTTGAGCACCGCACACTGCCCAAGACGCCGCTGTTGTGGGATCTGCTCCAACAATGAGATTCGCCCTCGGCGCCTCCTCCTCGGTCCCTTCCAGGTCGACACAACTCTCGTCCAACTATAGGTCCCCGGTGTTGCGCCTCTGACTAGCTGTGCCTGGTCTCCTCCTTAGTCTGCTCATGTTCACCGGCCTGCTCTCAAGCACCGTCGCGGCGGCAAGGTGCTGCTGCGGAGAGAGACCACGCCGAGGCAATATATCAGATCACTACCTCCTCGCCCATAGGGACATTAGGGCAGAAGCTCCTAACCCCTTTATCTTTCCATTGATCCTCTACTTCATCTAGGTAGAACTGCCGCCCATTCTACTGCCTACAAGATAGACCTGGGTAGTCATGGTAACAACCAGAACTCCTCTAAGGGCTGGATATCAAACCGGTCATGATGGATCTAGTGAAACAAACTCAAGGCACGTGGACACTATCAAATAGATTTGTTACCATAAGCTCTGTAGGTCTCGGATCATGAAGACGAGTCACACTTTTGACCACTTCCTAGCCATTTCACGTTCAAAGGCCACGTGAACATACAACAACCAAAAATTTCTTATAATAATAGCTGGTCATTGTCTCACGCTAAAACATTTAATAATTTTCCTCTTTATTTTAAACCTCAATAGAATCTCATAGGTAATATCTTTAACATTATAATCTGAATCAGTGATTCCACGTAGTGTAGTTCACCTTACATACAAATTAGGCACCCAAATTCCATCATTTGACCCTTCAAATTATTTAGTCTAAGGGGTTACCTATTTAAGGATATTGAATGTAAATTGACCTCCAACCTCATCAACACAAGCTCAACTTTCTTCCTCTGACTATATACACAACATGATATACAAATAAACCATTTTGCTCCATGTTTGTCTTTAACTAGTAATTTGGGTATTGAACTCCTAAAATTAGGGTCATCACAAGAAGGATCTTCTTGGTGGAGAAGGAGGACTTTAGACTACTTCTAGAAGGTCTCAACGGGAAGCGACTTCAAGGAGGAAGGTTACTTCAAGGGGGAGCTTGAAGTTACTTCAAGTGAAGGTTGCTTCATAGTTGGTGAGACGACTTCGGGGTGAAGGCTGTCCAAAGGGTGAGGAAAGTATTTGTAATTTTGTGTAACATCCTAAAAAGGTAATAAAATTCAAGTACTTTCAAATCCCAATTGGAAACAATTGGGTACTGGACTGACTCCCTTAGTTTTTGCTAAGGGTGGAACCACTCTAAACACCTTGCCTCTTTCTTCTTATCTCAATTGTGGTTGCTTGAGTTGAATTATTGTTAAAATGTTTATAAAACCCTATTCACCCCCCTCTAGTGGTTTTCCATTTGGTATCAAAGCAAGGCTTCAAGGAACTCTAACAAAGTCTTGATGAATGGGTGACAGGGTACTCAACAACCTCAATTTGGAAGGGACACTCGTGGCTAGACCTCCACCTTTTGATGGCACTAACTACACCTACTAGAAGAGGAGGATGCAGTTCTACTTCCAGGGAATTAGCTGGGATCTCTGGAGGATGGTATCAAATCCATATGATTTTCCTCAAACAGAGTATGCAACTTGGGATGTTAATACGGTAAGATCATCCCAAATGAATGCAAAAGTTGTGAGTATACCTTATTGCTCAATTTCCGTTGGTGAATTCAGTAGAATATCAAATTGTGAAACAACATATGAGATATGGCATACACTCTCTATAACCTATAAAGGAACTATTCAAGTTAAGAATTCTAAAATCAGAATGCTTAAACAAAAGTTTGAACAGTTCTATATGGATCAAAATGAGTCTATTAGTGAAATGCATGCAGAATTTTCTTCTATTGTGAATGGTTTAAATTCTTTAGGTAAAGTCATCAGCGAAGAAGATCAAGTATCAAAAATCCTTAGGTCACTTCCTCCCAAGTACAAGCCCAAGGTGACTTCTACTAAAGAAGCAAATGATCTCACTCGACTAAGGATGGAGCAACTCATTGGTAACTTAGAAGCACATGAGGAAACCTTGGAGGAAGAAGAACGATGAGAGCGTGAACTTAAACAAGGAAGAAAGAAAGATATGGCCCTAAAAGCTTTAAAGATCATGACTCAAGAAAGTGATGAAACAAGTGATGGAGATGAAGGAGAAGAAGCTCTAATTGTTAATGGTAAGAAATATAGAAGATTTAGATCTAACAAATTTGCTGGTTCTTCTTCGTCCTCTCCTAGGTGTTTTGAATGTGGAAAGAAGGGACATCTAAAGAATGAATGTCCTAAAGCAAAGAAAGGAAAGAAAATCTCATCTAAGAAGAAAGGAGAAAAAGCATACAAGGATGCATGGGATGAGTCAAGTGATAGTGAAAGTGGAGAAGAGAATGTGGAGTGTCTCATGGCCAAAGAAGATGATAGTGATGAATCTCAAGAGGTAAGCCTTCTTGATTTGCCAAAAGAAGATCTAATTATTACTCTACAAGATACTCATGACAAGTATATTGAGTGCAAAAAGAAACTAAAGAAGGTTACTAGAACTAATGAGGATCTATATGCTAGATTGAATAATCTTTCTTTCGAAAAGGACAACATTGCTTCTGAAAATTTGACCTTGAAATCATCTTTAAATGACTGCAATATGAAGCTTCTTACCTTAGAAACAAATCATGATCTTCTTTCTCAAGAAAAGGTTGATTTCCTTGCAAAACTGAATAAGTTTCAGACTCAACCTATCATGTGTAATCATCTAGATTATGATGCTATTGTTAAGGAAAGAGATGCTTTATCATCTAATCTAGATCAAGAAAAGTTAGATATTTAAAACAAAATTGATGAGATTGCTAAGTTACAAAAAGAAGTTAGTAGCTTGAGAAACAATGGTATTCTTGATAAGATTCTAAAGAACTCTTCTGGTTATAGTGGAAGAAGAGGTTTAGGATATGATCCAAAAGACAACTCTTATCAACCAAAACCTAGGAGAACTCAAGCACCTAAGACCAAGATCATGTTTGTACCCAAGAACACAACTCAAAATCCTAGAAAAAGAAATGAAATTGATTTTATTTGTTGTCATTATTGTTTGCGTCTTGGACATTACTCTTTTTCAAGCCCTTATAAGAAGAAGGATTTTGAATTAGTTTGGGTCCCCAAACCTCAAACTTAGAAGATTTGAATGTAATTCAGTTGAGATATGATCTAACACTTCATTTGAACATCTAAATATCTTATCTCAACTAAGAAGATAGCTTGATGTATTAATTTAAATTTCAAACTGACACAAACAATTTACTGAAACAAATAGAAACATTGTCGGTCGAAAAACAGTTCGATCGAGACATCCTCGGTCGAGAAAATATTCGACCGAGGGAATGCATGTGACAAATCTGAAATCTACAGCAGAATTTATAGTGAAAACAGCAACTATTCCAGTTAAAGAATTTTCGATCGGAGCAACAAACTGGTCGAGAAATTGTCGACCAAGTGAATTTCTATTTTAGTTCAGTTTCAACCTGTACAACAACAACTTTCTTGATCAAAAAATTGTTCGACCGAGACATCTGTCGGTCGAAATATTTGTCAACCGAATGAAGATCTGTTCTTTTTTATTTGTTAAATCATGTTCAGTTTGTTGTTAAACATACCTAACCATAATGGACCATCACATGGGTACCAAAACCTATATTTTATTGTAGGATTGGGTAGTTGACAGTGGATGTTCCAAATACACATGACTGGGAACAAGGATTAATTTCAAACTTTTGAGGAAAAGAAAAGCGGAACAGTCACTTTTGGAGACAATGGTAAAGGTAAAATTGTTGGAATAGGTAATATTGCAACAAACCTTGAAATAAAGAATGTTTTACTTGTTGATGGTTTGCACCACAATTTAATAAGTGTCCGTCAATTATGTGATAATGGATATGATGTTTTATTTAACAAAAATTACTGCAAGTTACTAATAGAAAACACTACAAATGTTGTTTATGAAGGAAAAAGGGTTGGAAATCTATATATCCTTAGACCTAACTCTATGCAATATGTAGTTGGAAAATGCTTACTTGCAAAAGCAAATTCTTTACAACTATGGCATAGAAAGTTATGTCATGCTAGTTCATATGTTATTAAAAAGCTAGTTAAATATGATCTTGTTCGTGGTTTGCCTAAGTTATCTTTTGATCAATCTGAAAATTGTGAACCATGTACTTTGGGAAAACAAACTAAAACTTCTTTTAAACCCAAAAACATGCTTAGCACCAGCAGATCACTAGAACTTATTCATATGGATTTGTATGGACCTATGAGGACACAATCTATTGGTGGGAAAAGATATTGCTTTGTTATTGTTGATGACTACAGTAGATATACATGGGTACATTTTCTTGCAAATAAAGATGATACTATTCAAGTTTTCATACAATTTTGTTCAAAGATTGAAAATCAATTACACAACAAAATATGCACAATTAGAAGTGATCATGGTGGAGAATTTGAGAATCATCTATTTGAAGAATTCTGCACATCTCAAGGCTACACTCACAATTTTTCTGCTCCACGCACTCCACAACAAAATGGCATTGTTGAAAGGAAAAATGGTCATTACAAGAAATGGCTAGGACTATGATGCTTGAACATAATAAACCTAAAACATTTTGGGCTGAAGCAGTAAACACAACTTGTTATGTGCTAAATAGAGTAATTGTACACTCTTATTTGAAGAAAACACCATATGAAATCATGTATACTAAGAAACCAAGGGTTAACTATTTTCATACTTTTGGATCAACTTGCTATATCTTGAACACAAAAGATGATAGAGAAAAGTTTGACTCTAAATCACAAAAAGCCTTTTTCTTGGGATATTCAACTTCTAGTAAAGCATTTAGAGTTTACAACACTATCTCTAGAAAAGTTGAAGAATCCATTCACATTACTTTTCATTAAGAACTAAGAACTAAAAATTATGATGTAGTTGATATTACTCATCATGTAGAAAATCTAACCATATCAACTAAAGATGATAAAAATGCTACAAATGATCAACAAGTTGAGACACAACAACCGGTTCCTAGACTCATTAAGGATCATCCTCAAGAACTAATCATTGGAAATCCTAATGATAAAATAAAAATCCATTCCTCTTTTAGAGATGTTGCAAATATGGCATTTGTATCTATAATTGAACCTAAGAAGGTGACTGAAGCTCTAAAAGATGATTATTGGATAATGGCTATGCAAGAAGAAATAAACCAATTTACTAAGAATGATGTGTGGGACTTAGTTCCTAAACCTCAAGATAAAACCATTATTGTAACTAAGTGGGTTTTTAGAAATAAGTTAAATGAAGTCGGGGAAGTAGTAAGAAATAAAGATCGATTGGTAGCACAAGGGTATAATCAACAAGAAGGAATAGACTTTGATGAAACTTATGCACCAGTGACAAGACTTGAAGCCATTAGAATGCTAGCTATAGCTGCCCACAAAAACATCAAACTATTCCAAATAGATGTAAAAAGGGCATTTCTAAATGGAATAATACAAGAAGAAGTATATGTTTCTCAACCACCTGGTTTTGAAATTCTGGAAAAAGGTGACTATGTATACAAAGTTAAGAAAGCACTTTATGGTTTAAAACAAGCACCTAGAAATTGGTATGAAAGGCTCAAAAACTATCTCTTTCATAACAGTTTTTCAATTGGAAATTCAGATTCTACTTTATTTTTCAAAACATATGAATCTGACTTTCTAGTTGTTCAAATTTATGTTAATGATATTATCTTTGGTGAATCAAATGAATCTTTATGTAAACAATTTAGTGATATTATGCAAAAGGAATTTGAAATGAGTCTCATGGGATAATTGACCTACTTTCTTGATTTTCAAATAAATCAAACGCCCGCTGGGATTTTTATAAGCCAAGAGAAGTATACAAATGAACTTTTAAAACATTTCAGGATGGAACATTGCAAACATGCTACCACTCCAATGGATACCTCTACTAAAATTTATAAGGATGAAAATGGGGAACCCATTGATGATTCCTTATATAGGGCCATAATTAGTAGCTTGCTTTACTTGACCGCTTCTAGACCGGACATCGTGTTTTCCATTAGTCTTTGTGCTAGATTTCAATCACAACCTATGCAAACTCATTTTCAAGCCGTCAAACGGATTTTAAGATATTTAGCCGGCACCACAAGTTATGGTCTATGGTATCCTAAAGGACAATCTTTAGACTTTAAAGCTTATACCGATGTCGATTACGCTGGTTGTCGAATTGATCGAAAAAGCCCAAGCAGAAATTGTTTCTTGTTAGGAAGAGCCTTAGTATCTTGGTTTAGTAAGAAACAAAACTCGGTTTCCTTCTCTACAACTGAAGCTGAATATATGGCAGCTGGGTCTTATTGTGGTCAAGTACTTTATATGCAACAAGTTTTAAATGATTATGGTTTTACATTTTCATCCACGCCTATCTTTTGTGACAATACAAGCGCTATAAACTTGGTACATAATCCTATTTTACACAGCCGTGCCAAACATATTGAAATCAGTCATCATTTTCTAAGGGATCATATCTCTAAAAATCATGTATCCCTTCATCATGTTGATATGGAAGATCAATTGGCTGATATTTTCACAAAACTGCTTCCATTAGGTCAATTCAATAAAATAAGGAAGCAACTACTCATTACCCCCTTAGAAGATGTTTTCTTTGACATTTATGCTTCTTAAATCGGTTGTTTTTTTTTCTGATCCTTACATTTTGACTTCAAATGGACATCCTTTCAAATGATTTGATTTTAAGGGGAGAACAAATTAAGGGGGAGTTTTAACACATGATTTTCATGACTATCTTTTTGAAATGACAAAGGGGGAGAAATAATATAAATCTTAAATACTCAATCAATGAGTTTCATAATCTCTTGGCTTTACATTAAAAGTTGCTATATTCCCTAAGAGTTGGACTTTATGTTCCACACTTCTTTGGGAATAATAAGCACACATTCCATAAATAAGAGAAGGAATACACAAGGTAAATCTCAGGTATGAAATACAACTCATTTTAAGATTATTTGATTTATATTTTGGAAATGTTGCCATCTTCAAAAAGGGGGAGATTGTTGGCTAAATGGACATCATTTAAATCCCTTTGTTTTGATAATGAAAAACATTTCATTCGTGAGGATCTAACGTGCTATTTGAGTGTTGCAGAAAATAGGTGGATGACACAACTTTGGAAGATCTAAATGCTTTAATTTCATTATTATAATCAAATGTAAAAACTTGTACAAGTATATAATGTACAAGTACTTAGATATCATGTAAATCAAGCATTTAGATCTTCCCTAGCCATTCACAACACTTAGATAGGCCATCCCCTATGATAGTGTCACAACTGCACACTCATACACACACTTAGTATTCATCCAGAACCATCAAAATAGAGACATTCTCAGTCAAACTATTTGTCGACCGAGACACACTCGGTCGAACATCTTCTCGACTGAGAGTCTCCCGGGTTAACTCTTCTAATAGGTTCTATAGCCGTTAGACACAGCAGATAAGGTAGTTGGGAGTTGGAATTGAACATTATATACACTTGCTCTAGACCGTCTCTTGGTTGACAAAAACCTCGACCGACGGACTCTCAGTCGACAAACTTCTCGACCGAGATTGTCTCTGTCTGCACTTTTTAGAATTAATAAACTAGCCATTGCTAAAGAAATTAGTGGACAACTAACGGCTAGTTGAGCACTAAGAACCCCCTAGAAAGTGTCTAGAACTTCCTTAAGCACTCATAGGCCATTCCTATAAATAGGACATGCCTTAGGACACCTAAACACACTTGTGCAACACTTGAGCATACATACTTGCAATTGGCAATCTATTCTTGTGAGCAATTGAGAAACTCTAGCATTTGCTAACCCTTTCCATTGCTACAAATTCGTGTCCTACATGATAGCATCTCCTACCCACTGCACTTCCACTTCCATACACATTGGTTAGGAGATCAAAACGCTTGATATAGGAAATCAAGCCTTGTTCTACAACGATAATTGTAATTTCCACTTTTCCTTCTTGTTCTTTCTTATTGCTTGTACTCTCCTTGCTACTCCTAGGGTTGGAGGTTGCAGATTGGAGAGGGTGCTATCTTCTCAGGTGGAGAAGGAGGACTCCCAGACGGTCATCTCCACTACATGAGACACTCATCTGGATGCCCAAATGGTCATCTCACTCACTAAGATGGTCATTTGGTAGACTTGGTCAGCCATTCAAGCAATCAGTTGTGTGAATTTAATACCTAAATACTTTAGTAATCAATCCAATTGTTGTTCAAGATCAAACTCCTCTTTTAGATGTGTTCCTATGTGTGTGACCCTATAGGTCCCATATCACATTGGTTGTGAATGTCCATAACTAGATTATGACATCACAAGCAAAGAGTGGTGCCTAGTCGCGCATCAATTCTACCCAAGTGAAATGAAAAGTTGGAGAACAACTTCAACCTACAACTGTGTAAGGTGTTGCAGTGATTGTATAATTCCTTTGTCTCTGATATCCAAGATGAACTAAAGGCATGGTTGGTCATCCTCTCAACGTTCAATCCATGTGACCTCAATATCATATATTGATTCACATGTGAATGTGCATGCATTTCTTAGTCTCGCTAATCAAGTGGCCCGGATATCATACTCCCGTAGGAGGGACAAATCCCAAATCTATCACTCACAGTCTATCCCCATGTGTGAAAGTCACCCAATCATCATCGTTAACAACCCATGTTTCAAGATTGCGTTTGATGATGTCAACGTGTACCCAATGACATGTGATGAGTGTAGTGATTTTAGGTCTATGAATCACAATCACCCCCTTCACTATGAGAGATGAATGTGACTACAAAACCATGTGTCACTCTCAAGGTGTGTATGTCTGATACACTATTCTCTAACATGTAACTATGTGCTTGGTTTTATATTACCGTATCATGACTGATGAGATTTAGTCATCAACCATCTCACACTCTGATCTTATGTGTTATTGTTGTCTATCAACCTTCCACAATAACAATTGATCATGGGCATAAATGAGAATATGTATTTGTACTCTTAACATTCATATGATCTCATCACAAGGATAGGAACTTGACAACATATGTCATTGAGTAATATAATTCTCTAGACATTCACTTTGTATCCTCATTATATCATAACTGAGTGAAATAGATGAAATGGAAGCTTGCCTTTTATATATTTATGGTATTACTAATCAAATCCTTTTAGGTAATTATGACATGTCAATCATCATATGATTGGCTCGACGGGCATACCTTACCAATAGATTCCTACTTGCGCTTAGATCCAATCACCAACGGATCTCATCCTTAGTGATCTAAACATGTCCAACATTCTTATGATGTGCTAGTGTCTATTCAGTGGGTTAGCATGTCAGTATTTTGCATGTTTCCTATCTCTTTGCTCTGAGATGAAACTTCCGTAACATGGTATATCATATTCCTTTCCTAACAATTAGCTCCATCATTGTCACAATCTCTCTACTGAGTCATCAATGGTCAGAACATCTAGAAGTTTGTCATATGAACCTTTTAGATCCATACAATATCACATTGTGTTCACAACACAAGTATACTCAACTTCTATTGTAGATTAGCATTAATGGCTATTAGTTCGAAACCTTTCCAACTAATCATCATTTATTCTTTTAAATCAAACATATTATCATTTTGTGATAACTTTTGTCATTTTTGCAAGCTTGCATCAATGTAACTCTTTACATCCAACTCTTCCTTTTATTACTATCATAATTGACTAGCAATCTATCCTTAGTCACTTCTCAAGTGCTAATGGATATCTTTAATGAATTTCCAATAACCTTTATTGGAATTTATATTATCTTGTCATGTCTAATACATACATGATTATATGGGATAATCTTTTCAATATCTTACATGACAGATCCACTATTGGGCTGGACCATGGAATCTTTTTCTTGATACTTTCATTCTTCACAAGAATTAGAATATAGGGTTCATGAGAGACTAATCCGAATTCTCTCTCAATATATCCCTCCATGTTGAACTCTTTCAACATATTGCTGCTATACGCAAACTTCCATTGTGAAACATGCAAGAACTATATCATAGGTCTTGGTCCTTATCTCATAAGACGTTTCACCTTATCCTTCATTGTTGAAGGAGTTTTCATGCCAGTTATCAATATTCACAATATTAAGATGTTATTCCTCATCATATGTGGAATATTCATATATGCTCCCACTAAATCTTTTATAAACACAGATTTCTTCTTTTGACTTGATTCAAGTCAAACTCTTTGACTATCTTGTCAAGTCAAAAGATCCCACTTTGAGTTGTTTGTTTCAATCCCAGATTGAACTTTGTAGTTTATGGACTTAATTTGCATTCATGAAGTTAAGAAACTTTTTAGGTTGTGTCACGTACACATCCTCTAATGTATTCCCTCAAGGAATCCAACTTCCATTTTCATATGCAAAATATCATAGTCCATTCTAACTACAACAACAAGCATGACAACTGGTAAAGGAATTTCTATCATGTTCAAAATTTTGAACTTGATTTATTCAACCAATTTGTCCTTTTATTTTATCCATGTAGGTCTTGATCATAAGACCCTATTGCACCCTTTAGGTGGTTCTATCAAGGTCCTACCTTGTTAGATTACGCGGATTCCATATAGCTCAGAAAAAGGCTTCTAGTTGACTAGTTGGATCATCCTATATGACCAACCCATATGAATTATTGGATTCATATTCCTCCAATCTCAGATGTGTTCTACTATAATATTTTGTTCTGTTTTACATGATGAACCTGATATCCCACAACAATTTGTGATTCTCATTGTTCACATTGTACCCTTGTTGTTGACCTCAAACACTTTGAGTATTACTTTTACTCCCACTGAATCTTTAAGAACTCAGTTATCCTATTAACAAAACAATTTTGTTATTGGATTGAGATTAATAGTAATGTTCAACTATCATGGTTTATGGATAAACCTTCTCAATAAACAACTTTCTCCAGGTGGGTTTGAATCCTTTAGACCTATTGGGACATTTCCAAATCATATCATATATCATGTCTTACAAACCATTCTCGTGGTACATTATTTAGTGATAGGTATATATTTATGAGGATATAAGAAGACTATATTAATTGATAATTATATCATGACTCATCATGGTATAATTCCTTCATTCTGGCACATCATCATGTTCAGATGAATTTGACTTGTGATACATTATCACAGTTCATTCCAGAACATACTCAAGGTATTCATATAAAGTATTTCAACATTTGATCATATCAAAGTATCTTAATACTTTCATCCATTTCATACTTCATTTATAACCTCCTTGAACAATTTCAAGAGAATAATTTTTTTTTATTTGTTTGGTACATATCATCATATTACTAGTAAATGAAAATGAAGTATTCATTTTCTATAGCATTCATTCCATAAGGTCTTCATGCATCATATGCATAAGGTTTAAGGAAAGCTTTATCCTCTCACTACATTTAGTGTAGGATGGCATGTCATATTGTGTATGAATAAGATGTGCATATTTCCTTTGGTTCGATAACCAAGGGAATCTAGATACACATCAATATGTAATCTAGGTATGCATTTCTTATGTGTACATACAAGATGACTTATGCTAATGATAATTTTGAGTTATCAATGATATTCCTTTGGTATAAACTTCCATCTTTGGATCATTTTGCATAAATATCACAAGATTTTTGGGCCAATGCCATGTAAGATCATATCTTTGAAACAAAAACACCAACGAATCTTTATTGATAATAATCCTTATCCATACAAGATGGATGAAGAAAATGTTTCTATTCTAATCGCATATTGAAATAGCAGTTCTAGTAACTCTATTACATGCCCATTGTGCTAAGATAAATTTAAATGCAGACTCTGGCTTCCGCAACATTTTCTCTACCTTGTCCATTTTTGTCCTTCCATTAAGGGCTTTACTTCTTGTCAGATCCTTCACATCATTATGCCAGATCACTATTTAGTATCACATACTAAATTTTAAGAAGTAATAAAATTTATCTTAAATGGTTTATACCTGAAGTGGAGGCCTCAGTGCCATCCTTCTTCTTTAGTTCCACTAACTAGAGTGGGCAATTTCTCTTCCAATGCCCAGGATGGTGGCAATGGTGACAATCGCCTCTTTGTTTCTTTACTCCACCTTTTGCCTTGAGATCTGAAGACTTGGGCTTATGGCTAGCTTAAGAACCTTTCTTAGCTTTGCCTTGGCCTTTAGAATTCCCCTTTGTCTTGCTAATCATCATCACAGACTTGGGCTTGTCCTTCTTCATTTGTGTCTCAGTTGTTCTCAATATGCCCAACAACTCTATTAATGACTTGTCAAAGTCATTCATGTTGTAGTTCATGACAAACTAACTATATGACTCTGGCAGGGACTATAGAATCACATCAGTGGCAAACTCTTGACCCAAAGGGAATCCCAGTCTAGCTAGGTTCTCCACATACCCAATAAGCTTGAGTTCATGAGGACCTACTGGATCTCCTTCTGTCATGGTACACTTGAACGACTCCTTGGAGACATCATATCTCTCCTGTCTTGCCCGATCTTGGTACATGTTCTTGAGATGTGTGAACATCCCAATCACCCCCATGTTCTCATGCTTCCTTTGCAACTCATGGTTCATGGAACATAGAATCAGACATTTGACATCCACGACGTCCTCAGTATGCTTCTTGTAAGTTTGGAGCATTTTGAGCAGGTTCCTCTGGTTCTGGCATTTCTAGGACATAGAGCTTGCGATCCTACATGAGAACAATTCTTAATGTCCGGAACCAGTCGTGGATGTTGTTCCCAACTAGTTTGTCCTTCTCAAGGATTGATCAAAGAGAAAAGTGATTGTTCGATGTAGCCATTTGATTCTACAAAAGAATTTGCAATTTTGTCAAAAAAATCATTTTTGATTTGATTTGATTAAAATTTGAGCGATAACAATTAGGTATTTAATTAATTATCATTCTCATTATTTGTTCAAATTGATATCTGTCAAGTATCAATTTTGGGAAATTACAACGAATAATTTTCTAATGAACCAAGATCCATATTTCATCAAGTCATGAGTTGGCTTGTGCCGAACTCCCACAACCTGACTATATAGGTAGGCCAACTTGCCAATTACATCATATGCAACTCTTGGATAGATTATATGTGCAACACCTTGCCATGATCAAATGCATGCCTCTGGGTCTGGGCTCTCTAGGTCACCGATTAAGCCTGACCCAATAGCTAATATGATAGATACACACCATGCTTTGTGCAAATCTACATACCTACCATCACACTTCTATGAGATAGATGGTGTACCATGCTTTGTGAAAATCTATGCTTGATCGATCAAGTTTTTCATGTGTATTGCTATTGGAAAGCATCTTAGACTTAATATGTTTGATTTAGGGGTTTTTATATATACCATATATATATACATATATTGTATTCAATCACCACATATATAGTATGTATCATATACTTGTTATATCCCACAATGTAAACATGCAATGTAAAACAAAAGGTGATGGTTATGTCCATGGATACTTGTAATTCCTTGGAGCCACAAGGAATTATTGTCACCTAGGTCAATTATCACATCACATGTATGAACATGTGGTTCATGTAGATTTGTACTTGCCAACCTAGGTAGATCGGTTAAACCTTTGAACCGGTCGTCTCGCCTCTTGGCTGGTCGGTTGGTCCTCCTATCCAACTGATGTTTGGACTCCTTCCAAACAGTCAATTGGGCCTCTAGGTGTTCGTCTGGTTCTATCGTCCTCTTTCCTCCTAGATCCTCTAGACGGTCATCTCATTTCACAAACTGGTCATCTCAATCGGAGATGAACATCTTCAACGTTATTGCATGAAAAGAAACTATCCTATTGATACTTTATTACATTGAATAAGAGAAACCTTGAGTTCCATTTGAGGGGAGCAAAGATAGGAAAGAATTAACTTTACATTAGGAAGAGGGAGGGAGAGGCTCAGTATGAAAACCGAGATAAACAAGAACCAAACCATTCAACCACACAGAGATATAGTGATTAGGCCATAACCACGCTACACATCCACCATCAAAACTGTTTTTAGGGTGAAAAGTGTAAATTGCATATATATATATATATATGTATATATATATATATGTGTGTGTGTGTATAATGTATATATATAATGTATGTATATATATATGTGTGTGTGTATATATATATATTAGTTTGGGGTTATGTGGTCTTTGATCGAATACACATATGAAACTAGTTTAAATATTTGCATTACATGCAATAAATAAATGATAAAACCAAAAATCTGATCATATCGATTATCCTAAAACACAGTAAATTGATGTGACTCTGATACCATTGTTGGGAAATACGGGCATAGAGTATAGCAGTGGAAACAAAATTTTTATCTATCTGTATTCCCCAATATAGTAGCATCGTGTTAACTACTATGAAATAGGAAGGATGGTTTTAGCAAGTTATACCTGATCCTGGAGCAAGTCTAGTGACATAACTCACTTCTTTACAACTGCTGGCAAGTTGCTTTTGGATGGTGGTTGTGCAGCTCTAGGTCCTCACCACAAACAATGTTTGTGCAACCTCTGTAGCGACTCTAGTGGTATCACCATGGACTATAGGTTGACTTTGCTCTCGCAGTAGTAGCAAAAGGACTCCTACCTCTAGAGTAGTCCATAAGGACCAACTAGAACTCCTATCATTCACTAAGAACAAATAGGAAGGATACATCCTCCCCATTAGTGTACTAGTAACCAACATGCTCTCCCACAACAACAACTTCTCAGTTGTTCTCTCCCATTGGCTATCCCTCAATTTTAGGTAGGACTTGCCCGGGCTCTCTCAGTTACCACAACTAGAGAGGACAACAGTTGTTAGAGGAACCAATTCTTAGTTTTCTGTGTTGTGTTTTGTTGTACTATGGGAAGGCCCCAGTACCCCTCTATATATAGGAGGGGTTAGGATCAAGGCTCCCAGTCACCAGCCAATGCATGACTAAAGCAGGAGTGGAAAGGACCGGAAGATCTTGAATTTTCACAACAATTCTAGAAGTTTCACAACTTGCATCAGTCAAAATGGTCATCTCGTAAGCTGAGACGGTCGTTTTTCTAAGCCAGACAGTCGTTTGGGATGCATGACGGTTGTCTTGCTAAGTGAGACGGTCGTTTTGTGCTTTCCCAATTAGATATGCATTGGCAAATCATTTTCGAATTAATGTCACACATTGATTACTTGCATCCCAAATATGTGCAATTGAAATGAGTTTAGCAAAACTTCAAAACTTTCGTTCATCCCAACTGAGCCATCTCACACCAGTGAGACACCCATCTCACCCACCCAGATAGATGTCTAGTGAGTTGAGATGAGTCAATTGGTTCAATCATATTGAACCAGATAGTTTAAGGGAAAAACTTAGCCAAATTGATCTCTGATTAACCTGACCCCCAAACGGTCATCTCAACTACATGAGACACCTCTCTGGCTACCCAAACATCCATTGTTTGTAGACTCGGTCATCCATTCAAGCAATCGGCTGTGTGAATTGAATACCTAAACACTTTAGTAATCAATCAAATTCTTTTTAAAGATCAAACTTATCCTCTAGACGAGTTCCTATGTGTGTGACACTATAGGTCCCATATCACGTTGTCAGTGAATGTCCATAACTAGCTTATGACATCACAAGCAAAGAGTGCAGCCTAGTTGTACATCAGCTCTACCCAAGTGAAATGGAAAGTTGGAGAACAACTTCAACCTACAATATGTGTAACGTGATGTAGTGATTGTATAATTCATTTTTCTCTTATATCCAGGATGAACTTGAGGTATGATTGGTCATCCTCTCAACGTTTATTCCATGTTTCTTTATCCAAGAGCGGACTATCTGAGATAATGTGACCTCAATATCATATATTGATTCACATGTGCATGTGCATGCATTTCTCAGTCTCGCTAATCAAGTGGCCATGATATCATACTCCTGTAGGCAGGACAAATTCCATATCTATCACTCACAATCTATCCCCATGTGTCAAAGTCACCCAATCATCACTGTTATAACAACCCATGTTTCAATACTGTGTTTGATGATGTCAAAGCATGCCCAATGACATGTGATGAGTGCAGTGATTTCAGGTCTAAGAATCACAATCACCACCTTCACTATGAGAGATGATTGTGACCACAAAACCATGTGCCACTCTCAAGGTGGGTCTGTCTGATACACTGTTCTCTAATATGTATCTGTGTGCTTGGTTTGATATTACCATATCATGACTAATGAGATTTAGTCATCAACCAACTCACACTCTGATTTTATGTGTTATTTTTGTTATCAACCTTCCATAATAACAACTGACAATGGACATAAATGAGAATATGTATATGTACTCTTAACATCTATATGATACCATCACAAGGATAGGAACTTGATACCTTACGTCATTGAGTAATATAATTCTCTAGACATTCACTTTGTGTCCTCATTATCTCATAACTTAGTGAAATAGATGAATTGGAAGCTTTTCTTTTATATATTTATGGTATTATTTATCAAATCCTTTTAGGTAATTATGCCATGTCAATGATCATATGATTGGCCCTATGGGCATACCTTACCAACACATATTTATGGGGAATAACATCTCAGTACTACTAGTATTGAGACCCGACATGGAAAACACCTTCAACAATGAAGGATTAGGTGAAACATCCTATGTGATAGGGATCAATATCTATAGAGATAGTTCTTGAAAGTTTTATAACCTAAGTATGAACACATATAGTAGCAAGATGTTGAAAGATTTCAGCATGAAGGATACAAAGAGAGAGAATCTATCCATTTTACATGGCATTAGTCTCTCATGAACCCTATGTTCCAATTCTTGTGAAGAATGGAAAGACATGAGTAAGATGCCATATGCACTTGCAATTGGATCTATTATGTGTGTTGTACAATGTACTCATCCCATAATATTGTATGTATTGGACATGACAAGATGATATTAGTTCACAATACATTTCATTGAAATGTCAGTAAAAGATATCCATTAGTACTTGAGAAGCACTAAGGATAAGTTGCTAGATTATTGCAACAAGGAAAAGTTGGGTGTAAAGGGTCACATTGATGCAAGCTTTCAGAATGACAGAAAGTGATCGCAATATAAAATGTGTTTTATTAGAAGAAGAGAGTTGTGAGTTGGAAGGGTTTCGAACTACATGCCATCAATTCAATTCTACAGTAGAAGACATGTATCCTGGTGTTATGAACACATGAAGATACTATATGGATTTAGAAGATCATAGCGATGAACTTGAACATGTTCGAACCATTGATGACATAGTAGAGATACTTTGACAATAATCGAGCTACTTGTTAGGAAAGGAATACAAGATACCATATTATGGTAGTTCATCTCATACTACAAATTGTACAGTGAAGAAATGAGGAACATGCAATATACTGACTAGAGAAAAGTGTTGCTAACCCACTCGATCAACACTTGTGCAGTAGAAAAATGATAGACATGTTTAGATCACTAAGAATGAGAGTCTTGGGTGATTGACTCTAAGTGCAAGTGGAAGTCTGTTGGAATAGTATGCCCAGAGAGCTAATCATATGATGATTGCAATGGCATATTACATAAAGGATTTGATTAATACTAATGAAGGCAAGATTCCAATTCATTCTATTCACTCAGTTATGAGATAATGAGGAAACATAATGGATGTCTAAAGTATGATAATACTCTATGATGTATGTCTTTAAGTACAAAACTTGAACAATGAGATCATATATTATTGTTAAGAGTATAAGAGTATGTATATTCTTATTATGTCCCCAGTCAATTGTTACTGTGGAAGGCAGATAGACATTAGTAACACTTAAGACTAGAGTGTGTGTTGGTTGATGACAAAATACCATCAGTCATAATATGTGATATCAAACCAAGCCCACAAATACTTGTTAGGGAATAGCGTATCAGACAGACCCACCTTGAGTGTCACACATGGAAGCCATAAATGGTGGTTGTATTCCACTCATAGTGAAGGTGGTGATTGTGGTTTTTAAACTTGAAGTCACTACACTCATCACATGTCATTTGATATACTTTGACATCATCTAACATAACCCTGAATAAGGATTGCCATAACGGTGATGATTTGGTGGTTGTAACACATAAGGATTGAGTGTGAGTGATGTAGATGGATTTTTTCCCTCCTACTGGAGTTTGCTATCATGGCCACTTGATAAAAGAGACTGAGAAATGCATGTTCATGCACATGTTAATAAATATATGATATTTAAGTCACATATATATCAGACATTTTGCTCTACTTCAAGGAACATGGATTGAACACTGACAGGATGACGATTGCATGTCCTGAGTTCATTTCAGATATTAGAGACAAAGGAGTTAGAAAATAACTATAACACCTTATACAAATTGTTGGTTGAAGTTGTTCTTCAACTTTTCATTCACTTGGGTAGCACTGATGTGCGACTAGGCACCACTCTTTACTTGTGATGTCATAAACTAGTTATGAACATTCATGACCAATGTGATATGGGACCTATAGGGTCACACACATAGGGATTCACCTAGAGGAGGATTTTAATCTGGATAATGATTGAATTGATTACTAAAGTATTTAGGTATTCAATTTCAGCAACAAATCAACTGACCGATCTCCCAACTGACCGATTGGAGTGTCAGGTTGATAAAAAATTTAATTGGTTGAGTTCTACTGAACTGGGGAGAACGGTTCGACTTACTAATCAACCTATTGGGGTCATGAGATGACCAGCTCACAAGGGCGAGACACCCAGTTTGAGGAGAAATTTGATTGCATCAAGGATCATTGATGACATCATGTTGTGCATTAATTGCATTCGAATTGTCAAATTCATATGTGATTTGAAAGCATGGAGAAATGATCGATTCATAGAGCAAACTGACCGAACCACATATGAACTGACCAGTTTGGCTGCAAACTGACCAGTTTGGCGCTCACATGTTGTGAAAATTTGTGATCTTTCGGTCCCTTCCACTCCCACACAGACTGGGAACACAAACCCTAACCCCTCCTATAAATAGAGGGGTATTGGGGTCTTCTCAGAATACAACTCAATTATCTCTGTCAATTATTGTCCTCTTTGGTTGTGGTGACCAATAGAGAGCCCGAAAAAGTCCTACTCGCTAAAGCCAGGGATAGAAAGGGAGAAATAATTGTGAGAGAGAAAGTTGGTGACTAGTATACCAACGGGAGGGATGAATCCTTCTTGTATATTCTAGTAGAATGACAGGAGTTCTAGGTGGTCATGTGGACTACTATAGAGGTGAGGAGGTTGTTTTCTGCCGCTAGGAGGACAACGTCAGGCTACTGTTCTTGATGAAGACCAGGAGCTGCATAGATGCCATCTAGGAGTGTTGCACTACCATAACAAGTTATAGTCATTGGACTTTCTCTAGGACCAGATATGAACTTGTTAAACCATCCTTCTCATTACATAGTTTTTGACGCGATCTTGTTGTTCTAGGGAATATGCATAGATAATTTTTTTCCCCGCTGTCTACTATGTGCCCATATTTCCCTACACCTACACCTTGTTTAACATACAATACTTGAACAATCATGTACAGAAGAACCTACACCTTGTTTGGCTTACAATACATGAAAAAATATGTAAATATTCATCAAAATGTACAATACTTCAAAACCTAATTCATATTTTATTAATTAACAAACTTAGGAACCAAATAGATGGTAAGTACAATACATGAATAAAATGAATTCAAGTCCTTCAAGTTTTAATCATCATTTCAAAAAGTACTTGCACCTTGTTTAACATAAAGTACCTAAACAACTATGTAAAAAGGAACCTACAGCCTTTTAGTATCCTACTCCCAATACCATTTAATAACAAAACTCGTATATAAAATGTACAATAATTATAGTATATGAACACTAATTTCCAATTAACGTATTGTACCTAAACTCAACCAATACATCTAATGTCCAAAACTAGATACATTCATTTAACTTATAGTAGGTAGGAAACCACAACACCCTTTCTTCAACTAATAAAACAATATTGCATTCCTTAATGTAGACTACCTGAGCAACCAAAATACCATTTTTTCAACTAATAAAACAATGTTGCATTCCTTAAATCAAAAGTACATGAACTACATAAAATAACTAAACTCATTCCTTCAAAATATAGTACTTACAGTACATGAAGAAGCATAATACCATTATTTCAACTATTAAACTTCAAAAACATAATGTATTGTTCTTCAACAACCTAAATTGCATTCATTTTAAGTAATTAAATGCATTTTTAGAAACACGCAAAGTCTGAGCAGCCAAAATCCTATTCATGTCCAAAAGTACAATGCTTTTGGACCACCTTTGATTCATAGGAAAGGATTGGTCTAGGATATTAAATGAGAAAGGATGGGAAGGTACATGCAAAGTAAGGGATGCTTGATTTTTTATTCTATGTTTGAATTTGTAATGATTTCTAATTTTTTATTATTTATAATCATTTAAAATTATGTTTTGATGAAGAGATGCAAGATTTGTCATGTTCCTCTCTGTCTAGTAGAACAAAGCAGTAGCAAGTTGCTCCCTAACCAAAATGTATGACACTTCAAATTGGTGACAGTCTTTGCATCAAGGGTTGAGATACGGAAGGCAGACATCAATAAGTTCACACTAAAGAAAGAAAATGAAGAGGAAGAGGCATTGAGGGTAACCAAAAGATGGGAGAAATGATGTTGTTGCCTGAGTAGAGAAAAGGAGGAGTAGTTGTTAATCAATACCTAGGCATGGAGATGAGACCTAGGACAACAAGGAGTAGGCAAAACCTCCTATGCACTGAACTTCCTAGAAGCAAAACTATTGCTAGGTATTTTTCTATGACTGGTGTGTCGGACTAATTCATAGAAATGGTGGAGGTTGTTTCTCTATTTTGCTCTTGTGACTTGGGTCATGGTTCAACTGTAGTCAGTAGAGGTGTCATCTTTGGGCGGCAGCTGACAGGGAAAGCGAGGATGAGAGTAGAATGAGTGGCAGATCTAGGACGGCATTGTGGAGCAAGAGAGGTAGAGAATATAATCGGGGTGTGTGGGGTGTTTTGTACCTCACAACTCCTTTAGGGTATGGTGGAATTGATAAGTCGCAATGACTTGAAACTCTAATGCACTTTGAATGTAATCCTAATTTTCCTTTTATGCAAAGAAACATGGAATTACTTTTTCTAATGGGATTAATATCCTATCCACTGTAGAATCCTTCAAACTAAATGGGGCCTTGTACCAAATGTTAGGCTTTCAATATTGTGTGGGGGATAAGTGCATGAGCTTCCATATATATCAGTAATGTGCCTCTAAACCTAATGTGTAACATACTTAAAGATGTTTATGTAGAGGCATGAAAAAATGAAGTTATGGTTTGGGGTGGGGGATATATTAGATATGATACCCAATATAGTGTTTTTTTTGGGTGAAGCATGTACTATGTAAGATTTGGAGAAAGCACGTACTTTGCAAGATCTAGGAAAAACACAAAAGTAGGATATTTGTACACATTTTTTGAGGGAGTCGTACCATGCCACACTGAAATATTTAGATTATCTGAGCACAATGGATGGGATCTTAGCTTCCAAGGATCATTCTATCTTGCTACCACCAAGCATTTGTCTTTGGCACGACCGATGACGATCCTAGCTTCTGGAAGGGATCTAAGTTTGTTGGCTAAATGGACATCATTTAAATCCCTTTGTTTTGATAATGACAAACATTTCATTCTTGTGGATCTAACGTGCTATTTGAGTGTTGCATGAACTAGGAGGATGACACAACTTTATAAGATCTAAATTCTCAAAATGCTTTAATTTCATGATTGTAATCAAATGTAAAAACTTGTACAAGTATATAATGTACAAGTACTTAGATATCATGTAAATCAAACATTTAGATCTTTCCTAGCCATTAACAACACTTAGATAGGCCATCCCCTATAATAGTGTCACAACTGCACACTCATACACACACTTAGTATTCATCCAGAACCATCCAAATAGAGACATTCTCGGTCGAACTATTTGTCGACCGAGACACACTCGGTCGAACATCTTCTTGACCAAGAGTCTTCCGGGTTAACTCTTCTAGTAGGTTCTATAGCCATTAGACACAGCAGACAAGGTAGTTGGGAGTTGGAATTGAATGTTATATACACTTGCTCCAGACCGTCTCTCGGCTGACAAAACCTTGACCGACGGACTCTCAGTCGACAAACTTCTTGACTGAGATTTTCTCTGTCTATACTTTTCAGAATTAATAAACTATACGTTGCTAAAGCAATTAGTGGACAACTAATGGCTAGTTGAGCACTAAGAACCCTTTAGAAAGTGTCTAGAACATCCTGAAGCACTCATAGGTCATTCGTATAAATAGGACATGCCTTAGGACACATATACACACTTGTGCAACACCTGAGCATACATACTTGCAATTGGCAATATATTCTTGTGAGCAATTGAGCAACTCTAGCATTTGCTAATCCTTTCCATTGCTACAAATTCGTGTCCTACAGGCTAGCATCTCCTACCCACTGCACTTCCACTTCCATACACATTTGTTAGGAGATCAAAATGCTTGATATAGGAAATCAAGCCTTGTGCTACAACGGTAATTGTAATTTCCATTTTTCCTTCTTGTTCTTTTTTATTGCTTGTACACTCCTTGCTACTCCTAGGGTTGGAGGCTGTGGATTGGAGAGGGTGCTATCTTCTCAGGTGGAGAAGGAGGACTTTGGACTACTTCTAGAATGTCTCAACGGGAAGCTACTTCAAGGAGGAAGGTTACTTCAAGGGGTAGCTTGAAGTTACTTCAAGTGAAGGTTGCTTCATAGTTGGTGAGACGACTTCGGGGTGAAGGTTGTCCAAAGGGTGATGAAAGTATTTGTAATTTTGTGTAACATCCTGAAAAGGTAATAAAATTCAAGTACTTTCAAATCTCAATTGGAAACAATTGGGTAGTGGACTGACTCCATTAGTTTTTGCTAAGGGTGGAACCGCTCTAAACACCTTGCCTCTTTCTTCTTATCTCAATTGTGGTTGCTTGAGTTGAATTATTGTTAAAATATTTATAAAACCCTATTCACCCCCCTCTAGTGGTTTTTCATTTTGTATCAAAGTAAGGCTTCAAGGAACTCTAACAAAGTCTTGAAGAATGGGTGATAGGGTACTCAACAACCTTAATTTGGAAGGGACACTCATGGCTAGACCTCCACTTTTTGATGGCACTAACTACACCTACTGGAAGAGGAGGATGCAGTTCTACTTCCAGGGAATTAGCTGGGATCTCTGGAGGATGGTATCAAATCCATATGATTTTCCTCAAACAGAGTATGCAACTTGGGATGTTAATATGGTAAGATCCTCCCAAATGAATGCAAAAGCTGTAATTATACTCTATTGCTCAATTTCCGTTGGTGAATTCAATAGAATATCAAATTGTGAAACAGCATATGAGATATGGCATAGACTCTCTATAACCTATGAAGGAACTATTCAAGTTGAGAATTCTAAAATCGGAATGCTTAAACAAAAGTTTGAACAGTTCCGTATGGATCAAAATGAGTCTATTAGTGAAATGTATGCAAACTTTTCTTCTATTGTGAATGGTTTAAATGCTTTAGGTAAAGTAATCAGCAAAGAAGATCAAGTATCAAATATCCTTAGGTCTCTTCCTCCCAAGTACAAGCCCAAGGTGACTGCTACTGAAGAAGCAAATGATCTCACTCGACTAAGGATGGAGCAACTCATTGGTAACTTAGAAGCACATGAGGCAACCTTGGAGGAAGAAGAACGACGGGAGCGTGAACTTCAACAAGGAAGAAAGAAAGATATGGCCCTAAAATCTTCAAAGATCATCACTCAAGAAAGTGATGAAACAAGTGATGGAGATGAAGGAGAAGAAGCTCTAATTGTTAATGGTAAGAAATATGGAAGATTTCGATCTAACAAAGTTGTTGGTTCTTCTTCTTCCTCTCCTAGGTGTTTTGAATGTGGAAAGAAGGGACATCTCAAGAATGAATGTCCTAAAGCAAAGAAAGGAAAGAAAAGCTCATCCAAGAAGAAAGGACAAAAAGCATACAAGGTTGCATGGGATGAGTCAAGTGATAGTGAAAGTGGAGAAGAGAATGTGGAGTGTCTCATGGCCAAAGAAGATGATAGTGATGAATCTCAAGAGGTAAGCCTTCTTGATTTGCCAAAAGAAGATCTAATTGTTAGTCTACAAGATACTCATGACAAGTTTGTTGAGTGCAAAAAGAAACTAAAGAAGGTTACTAGAACTAATGAGGATCTATATGCTAGATTGAATAATCTTTCTTTCGAAAAGGACATCATTGCTTCTGAAAATTTGACCTTGAAATCATTTTTAAATGATTGCAATATGAAGCTGCTTACTTTAGAAACAAATCATGATCTTCTTTCTCAAGAAAAGGTTGATTAGCTTACAAAACTAAATAATTTTCAGACTCAACCTTATATGTGTAATCATCTAGATTATGATGTTATTGTTAAGGAAAGAGATGATTTATCATCTAATCTAGATCAAGAAAAGTTAGATATTTAAAAGAAAATTGATGAGATTGTTAAGTTACAAAAAGAAGTTAGTAGCTTGAGAAACAATGGTATTCTTGATAAGATTATAAACAACTCTTCTGGTTATAGTGGAAGAAGAGGTTTAGGATATGATCCAAAAGACAACTCCTATCAACCAAAACCTAGTAGAACTCAAGCACCTAAGACCAAGATCATGTTTGTACCCAAGAACACAACTCAAAATCCTAGAAAAAGAAATGAAATTGATTCTATTTGTTGTCATTATTGCTTGCGTCTTGGACATTACTCTTTTTCATGCCCTTATAAGAAGAAGCATTTTGAATTAGTTTGGGTCCCCAAACCTCAAACTTAGACGATTTGAATGTAATTTAGTTGAGATATGATCTAACACTTCATTTGAACATCTAAATATCTTATCTCAACTAAGTAGATAGCTTAATGTATTGATTTAAATTTCAAACTGACACAAATAATTTACTAAAACAAATAGAAACATACTCGGTCAAAAAATAGTTTGACCGAGACATCCTCGGTCGAGAAAATATTCGACCAAGGGAATGCATGTGACAAATCTGAAATCTACAGCAAAATTTATAGTGAAAACAACAACTATTACGGTCTAAGAATTTTTGATCGGAGCAACAAACCAGTCGAGAAATTGTCGACCAAGTGAATTTCTATTTTAGTTCAGTTTCAACCTGTACAACAGAAACTTTCTCGATCAACAAATTGTTCGACCAAGACATCTTTCGGTCGAAATATTTGTCGACCGAATGAAGATCTGTTCAGTTTGTTGTTAATGTACCTAACCATAATGGACCATCACATGGGTACCAAAACCTATATTTTATTACAGGATTGGGTAGTTGATAGTGGATGTTCCAAACACATGACCGGGAACAAGGATGCATTTCAAACTTTTGAGGAAAAGAAAAGCAGAACAATCACTTTTGGAGACAATGGTAAAGGTAAAATTGTTGGAATAGGTAATATTGGTACAAACCTTGAAATAAAGAATGTTTTACTTGTTGATGGTTTGCACCACAATTTAATAAGTGTCAGTCAATTATGTGATAGTGGATATGATGTTTTATTTAACAAAAACTTCTGCAAGTTACTAATAGAAAACACTACAAATGTTGTTTATGAAGGAAAAAGGGTTGGAAATCTATATATACTTAGACCTAACTCTATGAAATATGTAGTTGGAAAATACTTACTTGCAAAAGAAAATTATTTACAACTATGGCATAGAAAGTTATGTCATGCTAGTTCATATGTTATCAAAAAGCTAGTTAAATATGATCTTGTTCGTGGTTTTCCTAAGTTATCTTTTGATCAATCTGAAAATTGTGAACCATGTACTTTGGGAAAACAAACAAAAACTTCTTTTAAACCCAAAAACATGCTTAGCACCAGTAGATCACTAGAACTTATTCATATGGATTTGTTTGGACCTATGAGGACACAATCTATTGGTGGGAAAAGATATTTCTTTGTTATTGTTGATGACTACAGTAGATATACATGGGTACATTTTCTTGAAAATAAAGATGATACTACTCAAGTTTTCATACAATTTTGTTCAAAGATTGAAAATCAATTACACAACAAAATATGCACAATTAGAAGTGATCATGGTGGAGAATTTGAGAATCATCTATTTGAAGAATTCTGCACATCTCAAGGCTACACTCACAATTTTTCTGCTCCACACACTCCACAACAAAATGGCATTATTGAAAGGAAAAATTGGTCATTACAAGAAATGGTAGTACTATGATGCTTGAACGTAATACACCTAAAACATTTTGGGCTGAAGCAGTAAACACAACTTGTTATGTGCTAAATAGAGTAATTGTACACTCTTATTTGAAAAAAACACCATATGAAATCATGTATACTAAGAAACCAAGGGTTGACTATTTTCATACTTTTGGCTCAACTTGCTATATCTTGAACACAAAAGATGATAGAGAAACGTTTGACTCTAAATCACAAAATTCCTTTTTCTTGGGATATTCAACTTCTAGTAAAGCATTTAGAGTATACAACACTATCTCTAGAAAAGTTGAAGAATCCATTCACATTACTTTTCATGAAGAACTAAGAACTAAAAATTATGATGTAGTTGATATTACTCATCAAGTAGAAAATCTAACCATATCAACTAAAGATGATCAAAATGCTAAAAATGATCGACAAGTTGAGACACAACAACCCATTCCTATACTCAGTAAGGATCATCCTCAAGAACAAATCATTGGAAATCCTAATGATAAAATAAAAACCCATTCCTCTTTTAGAGATGTTGCAAATATGGCATTTGAATCTATAATTGAACCTAAGAAGGTGACTGAAGCTCTAAAAGATGATTACTGGATAATGGCTATGCAAGAAGAATTAAACCAATTTACTAAGAATGATGTGTGGGACTTAGTTCCTAAACCTCAAGATAAAACCATTATTGGAACTAAGTGGCTATTTCGAAATAAGTTAAATGAAGTCGGGGAAGTTGTAAGAAATAAATCTCGGTTGGTAGCACAAGGGTATAATCAACAAGAAGGAATAGACTTTGATGAAACTTATGCACCAGTGGCAAGACTTGAAGCCATTAGAATGCTACTAGCTATAGCTTCCCACAAAAACATCAAACTATTCCAAATGGATGTAAAAAGTGCATTTATAAATGGAATAATACAAGAAGAAGTACATGTTTCTCAACCACCTGGTTTTGAAATTCCGAAAAAAGGTGACTATGTATACAAACTTAAGAAAGCACTTTATGGTTTAAAACAAGCACCTAGAATTGGTATGAAAGGCTAAAAAACTATCTATTTGATAACAATTTTTCAATTGGAAATTCAGATTCTACTTTATTTTTCAAAACATATGAATTTGACTTTCTAGTTGTTCAAATTTATGTGAATGATATTATCTTTGGTGCATCAAATGAATCTTTATGTAAACAATTTAGTGATATTATGCGTAAGGAGTTTGAAATGAGTCTCATGGGAGAAGTGACCTTCTTTCTTGGTTCTCAAATAAAGAAAATGCCTGCTGGGATTTTTATAAGCCAAGAAAAGTATACAAATGAACTTTTAAAATGTTTCGGGATGGAACATTGCAAACATGCTACCACTCCAATGTTTACCTCTACTAAAATTGATAAGGATGAAAATGGGGAACCCATTGTTTAGCAAGAAACAAAACATTGTTGCCCTCTCTACAATTGAAGCTAAATATATGGGAGCTGGGTCTTGTTGTGGTTAAGTGCTTTATATGCAACAAGTTTTAAATGATTATGGTTTTACATTTTTATCCATGCCTATCTTTTGTGACAATACAAGTGCTATAAACTTGGTACATAATCCTATTTTACACAGCCGTGCCAAACATATTGAAATCTGTCTTCATTTTCTAAGGGATCATATCTCTAAAAATCATGTATCCCTTCATCATGTTGATACGGAAGATCAATTGGTTGATATTTTCACAAAACCACTTCCATTAGATCAATTCAATAAAATAAGGAAGAAACTACTCATTACTCCCTTAGAAGATGTTTTCTTTGACATTTGTGCTTCTTAAATCAGTTGGTTTTTTTTGTGATCCTTACATTTTGGCTTCAAATGGACATCCTTTCAGCTGATTTGATTTTAAGGGGAGAACAAATTAAGGGGGAGTTTTAACACATGATTTTCACAACTATCTTTTTGAAATGACAAAGGGGGAGAAATAATATAAATCTTAAATACTCAATCAATGAGTTTCATAATCTCTTGGATTTACATTAAAAGTTGCTATATTCCCTAAGAGTTGGACTTGATGTTCCATACTTCTTTGGGAATAATAAGCACACATTCCATAAACAAGAGAAGGAATACACAAGGTAAATCTCAGGTATGAAACTCAACTCATTTTAAGATTATTTGATTTATATTTTATAAATGTTTGTCATCTTCAAAAAGGGGGAGATTGTTGGCTAAATGGACATCATTTAAATCCCTTTGTTTTGATAATGACAAACATTTCATTCTTTTGGATCTAACGTGCTATTTCAGTGTTGCAGAAACTAGGTGGATGACACAACTTTAGAAGATCTGAATGCTCAAAATGCTTTAATTTCATGATTGTAATCAAATGTAAAAACTTGTACAAGTATATAATGTACAAGTACTTAGATATCATGTAAATCAAGAATTTAGATCTTTCCTAGCCATTAGCAACACTTAGATAGGGCATCCCCTATAATAGTGTCACAACTGCACACTCATACACACACTTAGTATTCATCCATAATCATCAAAATAGAGACATTCTCGGTCGAACTATTTGTCTACCGAGACACACTCGGTCAAACATCTTCTTGTCCAAGAGTCTCCCGGGTTCACTCTTCTAATAGGTTCTATAGCCGTTAGACACAGCAGACAAGGTAGTTGGGAGTTGGAATTGAATGTTATATACACTTTCTCCATACCATCTCTCAGTCAAAAAAAACCTCGACCGACAGACTCTCAGTCGAAAAACTTCTCGACCGAGATTGTCTCTGTCTGCACTTTTATAATTAATAAACTAGTCATTGCTAAAGCAATTAGTAGACAACTAATGGCTAGTTGAGCACTAAGAACCCCCTAGAAAGTGTCTAGAACGTCCTTAAGCACTCATAGGCCATTCCTATAAATAGGACATGCCTTAGGACACCTAAACACACTTGTGCAACACTTGAGCATACATACTTGTAATTGGCAATCTATTCTTGTGAGCAATTGAGCAACTCTAGCATTTGCTAATCCTTTCCATTGCTACAAATTCGTGTCCTATAGGCTAGCATCTCCTACCCACTACACTTGCACTTCCATACACATTGGTTAGGAGATCAAAACGCTTGATATAGGAAATCAAGCCTTGTGCTACAACGGTAATTGTAATTTCCACTTTTCCTTCTTGTTCTTTCGTATTGCTTGTACTCTCCTTGCTACTCCTAGGGTTGGAGGCTGTGGATTGGAGAGGGTTCTATCTTCTCAGGTGGAGAAGGATGTTCTCGATGGAGAAGGAGGACTTTGGACTACTTCTAGAAGGTCTCAACGGGAAGCTACTTCAAGGAGGAAGGCTACTTCAAGGGGAGCTTGAAGTTACTTCAAGTGAAGGCTGCTTCATAGTTGGTGAGACGACTTCGGGGTGAAGGTTGTCCAAAGGGTGAGGAAAGTATTTGTAATTTTGTGTAACATCCTAAAAAGGTAATAAAATTCAAGTACTTTCAAATCCCTATTGGAAACAACTGGGTAGTGGACTGACTCCCTTAGTTTTTGCTAAGGGTGGAACCACTCTAAATACCTTGCCTCTTTCTTCTTATCTCAATTGTGGTTGCTTGAGTTGAATTATTGTTAAATTATTTATAAAACCCTATTCACCCCCCTCTAGTGGTTTTTCAAAGTTTGCATTAAGCTCCGTGAACTATGATTAATCCTTGACACAAATGAGTTCCAGCACGGCCAGTGAGGGCGCCTATAAAAGTAGAACAACAAGGATGATCTCCGATACCGTCTATCGGTGATAGAGACAGGACATGGCAGAGGGAGCTGAGGAGGTGGGTATTGTACTAGTTCGGGAGCACTAGGAGGTAGAATGGCCGGGGAGACAAATCGAGAAGAGAGAGAACCAGATCTAGTGGAAAATTAGTGAGGGAGAAAACTCGTGAAAGAAGATTTGGGGTACGGATAGACGGTTTGGCTTCTACGCATTGAATTGATGTCTATCAATGGAAATTGGTTAGGACAAGGATTCTCGTAGACTCCAAGTTCCAAGTGGGTAGGGGTCTATAGCATACTATGTGTAGTGTAGCCCTTATTCAATCTATCTGCATGTTTGTGGAATGAAGAACCAATCACCCCACACATAATTTTCCAAAGGATTAGTAAAATTTCATGTACTCTTCGAAAATTCTTTTAAGGAAAAAAAATTAAAGCAACACACTTCTGTAAAAAAAATTATCTAAATAGCACCTAGCCCAAATTATTTCTCAATTTAGCACATTTTTTGGAGAATACGCCATATATATTGGTGTTTTTCTGGCGTTGCATCTAAAATCGTTGGAGGAGTTGATGCTTTCCCTAAAATGCAAAATTGACTGGCGTTTGTGCCCAAAATCACGAATTGCACTGGCATATTCTACCAGTAAATGGAAATCTTGTATCAGGGAGAGGGGGAGAGGTCTGATTGGGAGAAGAAAAAACAACTACCAGCCGTTGATGAGCATTGCGGGTGTTGGGATTGGGCAGTCGCATAGTGGAGGTGTCTACAGTGAATGAGGATTAGCGGATGGTGTGGCGGGAAGGTGCTAGCAATGGGGTTAGCTGCGAGTGGATGGTGGAGAAGGGAGTCAGAAATCTGAGGGTCTTGCTGGGGTGGGTGACTTTTTGGAGTTTTGTACAAAATACAGAAATACTAGTATTTTGTTGTACGATATCCTTATTTTGAAGTTTTGTACTTTTGATACTTCTCTCATCTATTTTTTATACTTCTCTCATATTAAATTTTTCTCCAAAGTATGTCAATATTGGTCTTGTTAGAAAGTATTTTTTGTGATGAATCTACTGCTTTTTATTTTGTTCAAAAATACATTGTAGATCAAAAGTTATGCATAAAATATGTTTCTACTTTTTCTGCTTTCTCTGCCACATCAGCAATCAGCAATTCCCAAGAATCAGGTGGGAGCCTGGGGTGAGGACGGGTGCCTATAGCACTCAAGGAGGGCATGAGAGGTCTGATTGGGAGAAGAAAAAACAACCTCCAGACGTTGATGAGCATTGCTGGTGTTGGGATTGGGCAGTCGGACAGTGGAGGTGTTTGTTGTTAATAAGGATTAGCGGATGGTGTGGCAGGGAGGTGCTAGCAAAGGGGTTAGCTGGGAGCGGCTGGTGGAGAAGGAAGTCAGAAATCTGAGCCCCTGTTTGGCAACAGACTGGGATTTCGTAGTATGGACTGGATTCGACGGGGTTAGTCAGGATTCAGTCTGATTCTGTTTGGCAATCCAGCCTGATTCTATTTGGCATCCCAGTCTGATTCTGGTTAGCTGGTCTGATTTGAGTCTGATTGCAGTTTGATTCTATTTGTCTATTAGGTTGGATTCAATCTGCTTTTGTTTGGCAACATAGTCAGTATTTGTTGATTCTGTCCTGATGTTGTAGAACTGTTTTAACAAGAGTAAGGAATGTGTAGTTGTGATGCCGCTTAAGAAGAAGGGCAACATTTTTTAAAAAAATCAATGTAGATTTTGTGAATGTCAGTTTTGTACTTAGGAAAACTAAATATAATATATGAGTATGGTCATAAGTACGTGATGATTTAAAATAAACCAACTGTATTGTTGTCTTTGATTATTTTGTATGTTGTAAATAGGTAGTATTTTACATATTTGATCCAAGAAATGTAAAATGAAAAGATTATTGAAATTGTCATGTTATCTTGTTATATACCTATAAATAAGAGAAGGTATCGCATTTCTGTGTGTGTTATTCCAGCATTGTGTGTGCTTTCTTAAGTGATGAGTGCGACTTAGCAAATATATCCTATATGTGGGCTCTAACTCAAAATCATATTGTTTAATCGTTGTGGACTGCTCTAATTTTCTAAATTTTAATCAGTTCGTTCTCTTTTAATTGTACATTAAATTAACGTGAATATTAATACGGATGCAAAGAAAATTGTGATATGTCAAGTAATATGTGTAACACCTTAATATTATTGTTGTTTCAATGAAAGATAACATTCAAAGATAATTGCATAAAGAATGTATTATATAATAAATAACAAATAAATAATATATAAAATGTAGAATTTATGCATTTAAATTCAATGGTAGAAAACGTGCGTAGCAAAGAGAATAGCATGTCTCCAGCAGAACTTAATACCACAAAAAAAAACAAATAATAATTTATTGGTTCCCTAGCAAATACATCTCTAACATACAAACTGAGGGACACAAAGGAGAGGTATGTCCTGGACCTAGACATAGACACTGATACACAATCTAAGATGGTGAACAACCACTGTGGGGGACATGCTTTGATGTGGAGGAAGATTTATTTTGATCCCAGGTAGGAAGGTCCCAGTCGGCCAACTTCATGGCCTTGTCGTACTCGTCCCATGACACAGGACATGCTTCGTTCAACAACTGATTGGTTTCCTGTTTGATGGCGTCTTTTGGCCACTGAAATAGCAACGACAGATGGTGAATAGGAAGAGTAACACCCTTGGCTTTTTTGTGGCTCCCATTTGTTCCCTCATCACGTGTAGGCTCGCAACATTGTTTCTTGCAAACAAGGTTTTCTTCTACATATTTTCGAATCTTCGACGGAGACATCAATAATTTTTCAAACTTTGTCATTTCCTTTGACCGTGATGATGACATCTATAGTTAATAAATAAATATAAGTATTAGAAAATATCAATAATAGTAAGATAACTGTGACAATATTGAATACAAATAAATGCTTCAACCAAACTTAGCTACAAACAAGTAAGAACGTGATGTATGCCTTCAATACATAACAATAAAGTAGAAGTTTTTCAAGTGATGGTCCAAACAAAACAATACAACACATAAGTTTTGCAACTAAATGTTGCGAAGTAAACACAAACAACTACAATGTCATGGAAATATATTACAAGTTCATGTGTTACTTTTGCCGTCTAACATGGTTGTTTGATTCACTCATCGGTGTTAAGGTATTCAGCAACCCCAGGTGGGTAAATGCGATGAGTCGTCACGAAGTTGCACTGCACGGCTAATGGCGGGGGAGGCAATAAATCTCCCAAAATAAAAAGATTGTCTCTTATGAACTCTCTCCTTATGTGTTTCCATCTCATCAGCAACTCAGTCAAATATATGTAAGCCCCCCCAGTTATATTTTAGAAGTCACACCATGCCTCCATCCAAGCCTATATAGTATATACTCCATTAACACATCTCCCCAACTCATATTGGTTTCTCATCATACCTCTAAGAACCATATCAAGCTCCGTACACCACATAAAATAAGGCGTCGTTAGAGGCCCAACCATATTACAGATTCTATAAGTAATATATTTCAGACGTAAGGGTATATGGCACAATTAAGGGAATATAATATGCATATTCGGTGCCAACTAACATTCAGCAACATCACGATGAAAAAACATACACCCTTCATAAAATATACACTAACATTATGATAAATAACAAAAGCTTGTTAATATAAAACAATTGATGAATTAAGAAAGATTTAATGTTAAAAACATCAAATGGTAGACAATGTAAATCGAGAATACAAACTAAATGTAGCTCTTCCATTCAACGTTATGGCATCACCGTGGGTGAAGGAATGTCCAAAAGAAGACTACAATCTTCCTCCAGACTGGAAACGTAGCGTTCGAGAACCTCATGCTCATACTTTTTTTGGGTGTATATATCATCGTAGTTGTGATGAATTTCAACAAAGTCCTTCCTGTTCATTGTCTGGTCCCACATTGACTTGCATTCAAAAGTTAGTAACATAATCTCATCTTTCAAAGAATCAATTGTTGGGGGAGATCGACTACCCAACAGAAGTATCTGCACCGATCTTTTCCTTAAAATGTATTATTAAGTTTAAGTGAATGACAAAGAATGTGCAGTGTACACAAGGGCAACCTATTATGTATGTATTTACTAGCGCACCTCACGAGAAGGCCATATGTAATACATTTCGCCTGGCCTTTCACTCAGAATGTCAAAATCATACAACCCTGCATCCTCTGTGTTAAGCCGCAAGGCTACATCTAACCCACAATCACACCTCGGAACTTTAGATGGATTCATCGACATCTAAAACATGATTGATGATTAGTAAAATAATGTTGGGTTCTGAACATAGATTTCAAATAAAAATTTCCGAACATAAAATAGGCCTAATTGCTTGTTCAAACATAAAAGTGAACTCAGTATGAAAGGTTGTTCTACATCTATGATGTATTGTATCCATCCTCGTTTGAAGAGTCGTTATTGCTCATGATGTGAAGTCGTTGGTGAAGATATTGGCACCTCTCCCGTAGAGTGGAAATATCTTGTTGGAGCCTATCGGTGTCTGCTCTTGTCGAACAGACAAAGCCACATTGTTCAGACCATAGCTTGTGTTCATTGCATGCATATGCAAGTTGTGTTAGCATAGCATCCCTAACTGCAGTAAGTGTGGCAATTGTGGGTGGTACACGCTGTATAGGTAATCTCATCTGACATCTATTCGAAACAAGAGCCCTACCACATGTAAAATACGGTCTGTGGGGGTTGTTGTTTTCAAAATGTCCATTTTCCGCGTCTGCGGCATCCATATACACGCGTATAGTGCATTGAAGGCCGCATGTACAACAAGGCATTCCATTCTCCATTTCATGATAACCTACTGAAACATTATGTCATGTATATTATTAGGAACCAATAAAAAGTTCATAAAATAAACAACTAAAGGCTACAAAGTTATGTGGTGGATGATTTATCAAATAATGTCAAAGACTGTTACAAATACAACTGTAGGTCAACGGGCATCCCACAGCAAATTAGAAATGGATTCACGTAAACAGTCACCCTCCCTTGAATCGGCCTGACTTGTTTGTTGGAGGGAACTCAGGTCAACCCCAGAAGGGGGAGCGGTAGATGTTGAAATGTCATCTGGGAGTTCATCCATGATACTGTCTCCATCATGTTGGCGGTGTATGAAATTGTGGAGGATACAACAGGCCATTACGAGGCGACACTGTGAATGTATGGGATATGTCGCCCCCTTTTTAAGGTAGGCAAACCATCGCTTCAGCACCCTGAATGCTCTTTCTACAACATTATGTAATTGTGTGTGGCGGTGGTTGAACATCTCCTTCTTATAGGTGTAGGAATGTATGTTTCCTCGGTACTAAGAAATATGGTAAGTTGTGTTGCGATACGGTGCAAGGAATGGCCAAGTGTTGGCATACCCTGCATCAACTAGGTAAAACTTTTCCAGCAGAACTTTAAACCCGCCCGTGGTCGTCGCTGACTGTAGGACCTGTTGGTCAGTAGCCGATCCCTCCCACCCAGTTAGGACATATGTAAACTCCATGGAGAAGTCAACTACAGCCAAGACATTAAGAGAGACATTCCCTTTTCTATCTCGGTAGTGATTTTTCTTGTCTCATTTAACCAATACTGGGATGTGTGTTCCGTCAATTTCCCCGATGGCATTCTATAACACCAAAATAGGTTGTAAACATACTAAATATTTCCAAATTATTAAAGATTGTAGGGGCTAACTATTACGTTGAAGTATAGGTAGAACCTTGGGGTCTCCAATATACGAGAATGTGTTGACGTGCATGTCGCTACAGTTTGCATGACAATATAGTCATTGGACAACGAACACACAACTTCCAAGACTTCGTTGAACTTTCTATTGATGGTCTCACCAGAGTGAATGTAGTCCTCAGCCAAAGCACGATTTGTATGTCCATGGCCAACCATCTGTAGGAAGTAGCATACAACCTCAACTGAAGTGACGCCTCTAGTACTTCGTAACAAGGCCTGACTCTCAAGATTGTCCACAAGGTCCAATATAGTATGTGGTCTCATTTGCTATAGGTCATAAGCCCTTTGTTCATGACCATTTAATATTTCTAAGTCCTTTTGGTGGCCACTCGTAATGCTAACTGACCTAGGTATTGTAGGTGGTATGTCAGAAATGTCGTCGACGATGGAGTTTGCTATGGACTCAGCTATTGTATCAGCAATGTGATTAGCTGGACCAGAAAATGTATGTAGAATGTGTGTGAGGAGGTCAGGTGTTTCTGTTTGGTCATTGGTTGACATGATACCTACAAGTGGAATCGTATCAAGGTTGTCATGGCAACGAAAAGGAAAAAATAACTACTCGACAATCATATGTAACTGTGGACATGTAAAATAATGGCTTGTAGGATACATAGCGAATTTGATTGAATACAAAATAAAAGCATGGCAGTGAAATAAAATATTACAACAATTAATCAATTTAGTTTGTGTGGTAAAATAATGTCTGGATGGGAATAAAAATATTACAACAATTCAGCAAATTAGTTTTTGTGGAAAGAAAATGTTTGGACGGGAAATAGATTATTACAACAATGAAAGAACTTTCTACTGAATTGCTGAGTTAAATGTTTGGTCGTTAATCAAACTGATGTTCCCCCTTATGATCCGGAAGGGCCAACATCATTGGACGGAGGAAAAAATGCATAGTGAGATGGCATAAATGACGATGGCATACTTGGTCTGTTGCTGAAGTTGGGTGTTGGGGATTGCGGGAAAAATGCATGGTGAGATGGCATAAACGAGGATGGCATTGAAGATGTTGGTGTTGCATTGGCGGCTTGGGACCTTTCCCAAAGGTCTTGCAACCATATGGTTATCTTTTGAGGTGTGTCTATAAGGCTGAGGTAGATATTGTGCTTTGTTGAGTCCTTGATGGCGTTCACAAGTGTTGTAAACACAACAGTGGGGGCATCGAGGTAAGTGTCATGGAAATGTTGTAAGATGGTTGCAAACTCTTTATTTTTAAAGGCTTTGGTTGCCACACCAGTGCCTAACTCGTGAACCTTTGCATAAACCTGTGTGAATTCATATAACACTTCATTTGAAAGCCCACATCGGTCTTGAGCCATTGATGGCTTCTTCTTACGCCTAATGACAGGAGGCCTCCCGCCAACACTCAGTGTGTCTATTCTGCCTCCCCCGGTGTCTCCCTCACTTTGCATCCCATATGCGGCCATGTTCGGTTCCCTTGATTGGCTTCTAGTGTTCATGGGTGTCTCTGACCCATCTAAGTCGACAGTGACATCATCCTCAGAGGCAACGTCAGAAGGGATTTGTGTGTCCGTTGAAGACATTGCATGATGTCCTCTAGAAATATTCCTCCCCTCCATCATCTTGATTCCATAGTAGTGGGGAAACAGCCGCTTAAGCAACCTAGCAAGGTCCATGTTTGCCTAAGTATACGAAAAAATTGTATTAGGAAATTTAAGTGTAAATATAGGACATTACTTTTTTCGATTAAGGGGTTTGTTATTGGACATACCGCAAGGCTCTCCCTCCACTCAGGGGTGTCAGGAACTGTGGTCTTTTGCATAGTGTCATCCCATCCAACGCCACTCTTATTCATCACAAGCTTCAAAGCGGCATAGTCCCTCCTCAAGTTCTTCCATCGAGTTTTGAGTTGGTCTATATTGCAGGCCATCTTCCCCATCTTATTTTGCATTTGCACAGTTTCCTCCCTCCAAGCCTCCCTAGTGAAATGACCGTCGATACACCTGTCGAGGTCATATTATCTGCGCAATGCTGATACTAGAGCGGCATTAGACTCTCTTGACCAAACAATACAAAACTTGGGGTTAGCGGAATACATACCCCCGCAGGTGCTGCAATATATTATGACAGTGAGGAGTGGCTACAATGATAATTACTATATAACATGTTTGATTTGTAAGGGGCACATCCCATCACAATACACAAATCATTATGCTAACAAGAAAATATTGTATTGTGGTACAGACAATAAACAACCATCATACTGTAGAGACACAAACACATATTGGAGCATTAAACACATAGCATCATATTACATCTGTCTTGATGGACAAATGTGCATATGGTGAAGTTGATATAACACTAATAGAGCTAGGTCTTGATGGACAAATGTGCATGTGGTCAATTTCATATATATATATATATATATATATATATATATATATATATATATATATATATATATATATATAATTACACTATGGAGAGTTTTTTTGCTTATCTCAACCTTGCATTATATCTTTTCAGAGAAAGTATGTACTTAGATAGTGGCGTCTAAGCTGCAATTACACTATGAAATAACCTTGTGCATCAGTTGCATATATTTTCTCTGTATATAGTAAAATCAATGTATGTATGTGAATATAAGTATAGTAGAAACAATAGAAAAGTAGTGACAACACACTATTTATAGCACATGTGGTCAGACGAGTTCCCACTTAGTATATTTACTACAGTGGAATTTGATTCATGCTATCTGATTCCTCTCAAATTATACACGTTAGCTATATTTAAAGATGTGTTTTGTATGCTAATAAGATCTTTGTCTTGCATTAGTTGGTATGCCAATGAAAGCATGTACTTGAATGGTGATGGCTGAGCTGCAATTACACCAAAATTACTCTATACACCAGCTACTGCTCTGTTGATGTGTCCTGGAAGTATTCTATAACCAAACTTACTCTATACACCAAAATTTATTCCATTTTTATAGACCTAGGTATTCTGTAACAGAATCACTGCTAAATTGCACATGTCTGTAAAAAATTGTTCTATTTCAGTGTAATGTACAGGTTCAGTGCATGGAAAGTCAACAACAAGCCATGATAGGATAATCCAAGCATATTTGTTTGATGACTTTCGAGCAAAAGAAATATTATCATATCATTTCAATGTTATAAATCATGACACATGGCAGGTATACCAAGAATACTACAAGTAATGTATAAATAAAGGTAGTTATTAGTACTCATTTTCAACCTATAATACTGCAATACTCATCAGTAGATTAAATTAATTCAATTTTTTACAGAGCTAGTTATTATGTAACAAAAACACTTCTAAATTGCACATGTGTCTAAAAAAGTTGTTCTATTTCAGTGTAATCTACAGGTTCAGTGCATGGAAACTCAACAAGAACCCATGACAGGATAATCCAAACATATTTGTTTCATGAGTTTCAAGCAAAAGAAATATTATCATAGCATTTAAAAGTTATAAATCATGAAACATGGTAAGAAAGAGTATGATTATATATTAATATCACAAATGTAAAGCAAGTGTGCAGTCGTCAAGTAAGAAAGAGATTTGAACTGCAAGTTGTTGAAACAGAGGAAGTTGGGTCACTGAAAACTATTACTAGCCACAATAATCAAGTAGGTCAACAAAATGTTTAATTTGGATTTAAGTTAAATGATGCTTAAACTAAGGAATTGTCTAATGTTGTATCATATTAATAGATTGAGTAATTCATGTATTTTAGTAAAATGCCATTCTGAACCACAACATTGTATCTACATAAGAAAATTCCTACTTTCACAAACTTAACTAGTTCAATCAAACTAGACATCACATGAAATAGGCTTTTTTAGTGCACTCGTGAACCTATTCTTATGCAAGAAAATCATCAAAAAATGTGTCTTTCAACTACAAATCATGTCAGAAATAAATTATGGTGATCAATTAGACTCAATGTAATTCAATCATTGTGTAGAATCCAAAACAATAATCATTTATTAAAGATTATCTCTTCCTAGTCGAAACTGATTCCATTTTTTACAGACCTAGGTATTCTATAACAGAAACACTGCTAAATTGCACATGTATGTAAAAAATTGTTCTATTTCAGTGTAGTCTACAGGTTCAGTGCATGGAAACTCAACAAGAACCCATGATACGATAATCCAAACATATTTGTTTGATGAGTTTCAAGCAAAAGAAATATTATTATAGCATTTAAAAGTTATAGATCATGAAACATGGTATGTATACCAATAATACTACAAGTAATGTATAACTAAAGCTAGTTATAAGTACTCTTTATCATTTTATTATTCCCTAGATGCACATAATCATTTATTACAGTTAATTTTTCAATAATAAAATCATTTTGGGATACTTGTGGGTACTAGATAAAGATTATCTCTTCCTAGTCCAAATTATCTCCATATAGCAAGCAACAGGAAATGAAAAAACATAAGAACGGTAGAGAAAGAAGGAACTTTGGGGTAGATATCAAGCAAAAAGGTTGTATTATTCCCTGGCATCCTCTCTGACCATATTCAAACAAGAATAATGAGATGGATATATTTCTCAACAAGTTTGTTTTCAAGTGACCTAATGTCAATGATAGATCATGGTTGTTTAATGATTTGGATTAATTTTAAGTCATTTCAGAAATTGCTAGGTTAATTCTATTAACCTTATGTCAACACTGATAAAAATGGTTGTACAAATCTAGCCTTCAAGCAATAAAGTCGATTATGTCAGCCTTGGGGTCGATGAATTGACCCTTGGGATCTCTCGCATGTCTCTACAGAAAAATAATCAATGTTATCAACTATATGGTTGATGTTATCGACGTGTTGGATGGTAAATTTGTATTTCCTCTAGAAAACATGTCACCACCGCTATTAAATCGAATATCTAATTTGCTCCTATCCATGACAAACATTGCTTAAACTATGTGAGATTCATCGACTGATAAAATGTGACTTTCATACACAATGATCAACTTGTTTGGAACCAATGTCAGCTGAATAAATACACAAATTAATGACCAATCCACCTCAGAAATTTCTGCCCTAATCGACATCACAAACAAAGCGTCGGCTACCCTATTTCATGACCAACCTTAGCAGGAAGGGGCGACAAAGACGAAGCACTGCGGAATCCTGGCTCTGTGTAGCACCGCCAGAGCACCAGGGAGGAGAACTGTTGGACTTCAACAATGGATGAAGCACAACTTCCACGAACAACTCCTCCAACAAGCGAATGTGGAAGTGGAGAACCTCGCAAAAGAATGATAGGAATCAGAAGGCACACAGACACGGACACTTGGTAGGGTTTCTTCTTGACTTGGCCGACCAAGGGCATCTGCTATGCATCGACAAGACAAATCAAGGCCGCGGAAGGTAATACAGAAGAGCAGAGAAGGCCAGGGCATGGGTACCTTGCTTTTGAGGGAGGTAGCCGCCCAGGTAGACTGGCGATGGAAGACGAAAGCATTGATTCTCCACGCGGATGCTTCTCCCGATGACGCATTCCATCCATCTGCGATCTGTGACCTGCTCGAGGTAGCAGCCTTCACCTTTACTTCTCTCACAGATGAACAGTAGGGAAGATGTGTGACTGTAGCACAGTGTCGTGAGGGAGAGGAAGGTTAGGGAGAGAGGGAAAGAGAGGGGCACATGAGAGATCGGGGTCAAGGGGGAGGCTGGTGTCGGGGCCAAACTGGAATGAGATTCCTAATCCTGCCTTGAGCGGGACTGGCTTAAATCGGATAACAGGATTTCGTAATCCCAAAATGGGGTTCTGACTCGCTTGCCTGTCAAATGTCGTTGATACCCAATCTGGTCCGGGTTTTGCAGACGTGGTGCAAAATGACAGTGCCCAATCCGGACCCAGTCCATTCCCAAACAGCGCCCAAGGTGACTGCTACTGAAGAAGCAAATGATCTCACTCGACTAAGGATGGAGCAACTCATTGGTAACTTAGAAGAACATGAGGCAACCTTAGAGGAAGAAGAACGACTAGAGCGTGAACTTCAACAAGGAAGAAAAAAAGATATGGCCCTAAAAGCTTCAAAGATCATCACTCAAGAAAGTGATGAAACAAGTGATGGAGATGAAGGAGAAGAAGCTCTAATTATTAATGGTAAGAAATATAGAATATTTAGATCTAACAAAGTTGTTGGTTCTTCTTCTTCCTCTCCTAGGTGTTTTGAATGTGGAAAGAAGGGACATCTCAAGAATGAATGTCCTAAAGCAAAGAAAGGAAAGAAAAGCTCATCCAAGAAGAAAGGAGAAAAAGCATACAAGGCTGCATGGGATGAGTCAAGTGATAGTGAAAGTGGAGAAGAGAATGTGGAGTGTCTCATGGCCAAAGACGATGATAGTGATGAATCTCAAGAGGTAAGCCTTCTTGATTTTCTAAAAGAAGATCTAATTGTTAGTCTACAAGATACTCATGACAAATATGTTGAGTGCAAAAAGAAACTAAAGAAGGTTACTAGAACTAATGAGGATCTATATGCTATATTGAATAATCTTTCTTTCGAAAAGAACAGCATTGCTTTTGAAAATTTGACCTTGAAATCATCTTTAAATGATTGCAATATGAAGCTTCTTACTTTAGAAACAAATCATGATCTTCTTTCTCAAGAAAAGGTTGATTTGCTTGCAAAACTGAATAATTTTCAGACTCAACCTATCCTATGTAATCATCTAGATTATGATGCTATTGTTAAGGAAAGAGATTCTTTATCATCTAATCTAGATCAAGCAAAGTTAGATATTCAAAAGAAAATTGATGAGATTGCTAAGTTACAAAAAGAAGTTAGTAGCTTGAGAAACAATGGTATTCTTGATAAGATTTTAAAGAACTCTTCTGGTTATAGTGGAAGAAGAGGTTTAGGATATGCTCCAAAAGACAACTCTTATCAACCAAAACCTAGGAGAACTCAAGCACCTAAGACCAAGATCATGTTTTTACCCAAGAACACAACTCAAAATCCTACAAAAAGAAATGAAATTGATTCTATTTGTTGTCAATATTGCTTGCGTCTTGGACATTACTCTTTTTCATGCCCTTATAAGAAAAAATATTTTGAATTAGTTTGGGTCCCCAAACCTCAAGCTTAGAATATTTGAATGTAATTTAGTTGAGATATGATGTAACACTTCATTTGAACATCTATATATCTTATCTCAACTAAGTAGATAGCTTAATATATTGATTTAAATTTCAAACTGACACAAACAATTTACTGAAACAAATAGAAACATTCTCGGTCAAAAAACAGTTCGACCAAGACATCCTCAGCCGAGAAAATATTTGACTGAGGGAATGCATGTGACAAATATGAAATCTACAGTAGAATTTATAGTGAAAACAACAACTATTTCGGTCGAAGAATTTTTGATCGGAGCAATAAACCGGTCGAGAAATTGTCGACCAAGTGAATTTCTATTTTAGTTCAGTTTCAACCTGTACAACAACAACTTTCTCTATCGACAAATTGTTCGATCGAGACATCTGTCGGTCGAAATATTTGTTGACCGAATGAAGATCTGTTCAGTTTTATTTGTTAAATCATGTTCAGTTTGTTGTTAAACGTACCTAACCATAATGGACCATCACATGGGTACCAAAACCTATATTTTATTGTAGGATTGGGTAGTTGACAGTGGATGTTCCAAACACATGACCGGGAATAAGGATGCATTTCAAACTTTTGAGGAAAAGAAAAGCGAAACAGTCACTTTTGGAGACAATGGTAAAGGTAAAATTGTTGGAATAGGTAATATTGGTACAAAACTTGAAATAAAGAATGTTTTACTTGTTGATGGTTTGTACCACAATTTAATAAGTGTCAGTCAATTATGTGATAGTGGATATGATGTTTTATTTAACAAAAATTGTTGCAAGTTACTAATAGAAAATACTACTAATGTTGTTTATGAAGGAAAAAGGGTTGGAAATCCATATATCCTTAGACCTAACTCTATGCAATCTGTAGTTGGAAAATGCTTACTTGCAAAAGAAAATTCTTTACAACTATGGCATAGAAAGTTAGGTCATGCTAGTTCATATGTTATCAAAAAGTTAGTTAAATATGATCTTTTTCGTGGTTTGCCTAAGTTATCTTTTGATCAATTTAAAAATTGTGAACCATGTCCTTTGGGAAAACAAACTAAAACTTCTTTTAAACCCAAAAACATGCTTAGCACCAGTAGATCACTAGAACTTATTCATATGGATTTGTTTAGACCTATGAGGACATATTCTATTGGTGGGAAAAGATATTACTTTGTTATTGTTGGTGACTACAGTAGATATACATGGGTACATTTTCTTGCAAATAAAGATGATACTATTCAAGTTTTCATACAATTTTGTTCAAAGATTGAAAATCAATTACACAAAAAAATATGCACAATTAGAAGTGATCATGGTGAAGAATTTGAGAATCATCTATTTGAAGAATTCTACACATCTCAAGGCTACACTCACAATTTTTCTGCTCCACGCACTCCAAAACAAAATGGCATTGTTGAAAGGAAAAATCGGTCGTTATAAGAAATGGCTAGGACTATGATGCTTGAACATAATACACCTAAAACATTTTGGGCTGAAGCAGTAAACACAACTTGTTATGTGCTAAATAGAGTAATTTCACACTCTTATTTGAAGAAAACACCATATGAAATCATGTATACTAAGAAACCAAGGGTTGACTATTTTCATACTTTTGGCTCAACTTGCTATATCTTGAACACAAAAGATGATAGAGAAAAGTTTGACTCTAAATCACAAAAAGCCTTTTTCTTGGGATATTCAACTTCTAGTAAAGCATTTAGAGTTTACAACACTATCTCAAGAAAAGTTGAAGAATCCATTCACATTACTTTTCATGAAGAACTAAGAACTAAAAATTATGATGTAGTTGATATTACTCATCAAGTAGAAAATCTAACCATATCAACTAAATATGATCAAAGTGCTACAAATGATCAACAAGTTGAGACACAACAACCCGTTCCTAGACTCATTAAGGATCATCCTCAAGAACTAATCATTGGAAATCATAATGATAAAATAAAAACACGTTCCTCTTTTAGAGATGTTGCAAATATGGCATTTATATCTATAATTGAACCTAAGAAGGTGACTGAAGCTCTAAAAGATGATTATTGGATAATGGCTATGCAAGAAGAATTAAACCAATTTACTAAGAATGATGTGTGGGACTTAGTTCCTAAACCTCAAGATAAAACCATTATTGGAACTAAGTGGGTTTTTAGAAATAAGTTAAATGAAGTCAGGAAAGCTCGGTTGGTAGCACAAGGGTATAATCAACAAGAAGGAATAGACTTTGATGAAACTTATGCACCAGTGGCAAGACTTGAAGCCATTAGAATGCTACTAGCTATAGCTGCCCACAAAAACATCAAACTATTCCAAATGGATGTAAAAATTACATTTCTAAATGGAATAATACAATAAGAAGTATATGTTGCTCAACCACATGGTTTTGAAATTCCAAAAAAAGGTGACTATTTATACAAACTTAAGAAAACACTTTATGGTTTAAAACAAGCACCTAGAAATTGGTATGAAAGGCTCAAAACTATCTCTTTGATAATAGTTTTTCAATTGGAAATTCAGATTCTACTTTATTTTTCAAAACATATGAATCTGACTTTCTAGTTATTCAAATTTATTTTAATGATATTATCTTTGGTACATCAAATGAATCTATATGTAAACAATTTAGTGATATTATGCAAAAGGAATTTGAAATGAGTCTCATAGGAGAATTGACCTTCTTTCTTGGTTTTCAAATAAAGCAAACGCCCGTTGGGATTTTTATAAGCCAAGAGAAGTATACAAATGAACTTTTAAAATGTTTTGGGATGGAACATTGCAAACATGCTACGACTCTAATGGCTACCTCTACTAAAATTGATAAGGATGAAAATGGGGAACCCATTGATGATTCCTTATATAGGGCCATAATTGGTAGCTTTCTTTACTTAACTGCTTCTAGACCGGACATCATGTTTTCCATTGGTCTTTGTGCTAGATTTCAATCACAACCTACGCAAACTCATTTTCAAGCTGTCAAACGGATTTTAAGATATTTAGTCGGCACTACAAGTTATGGTCTATGGTATCCTAAAGGACAATCTTTGGACTTTAAAGCTTATACCAATGTCGATTACGCTGGTTGTTGAACTGATTGAAAAAGCACAAGCGGAAGTTTTTCTTGTTAGGAAGAGCCTTAGTATCTTGGTTTAGCAAGAAACAAAATATGATTTCCCTCTCTACAACTGAAGCTGAATATATGGCAGCTGGGTCTTGTTGTACTCAAGTGCTTTATATGCAACAAGTTTTAAATGATTATGGTTTTACATTTTCATCCACGCCTATCTTTTGTGATAATACAAGCACTATAAACTTGGTACATAATCCTATTTTACACAGTCGTGCCAAATATATTGAAATCCGTCATCATTTTCTAAGGGATCATATCTCTAAAAATCATGTATCCCTTCATCACGTTGATACGGAAGATCAATTGGCTGATATTTTCACAAAACTACTTCCATTAGATCAATTCAACAAAATAAGGAAGCGACTACTCATCACTCACTTAGAAGATGTTTTCTTTGACATTTGTGCTTCTTAAATCGGTTGGTTTTTTTTCTTCTGATCCTTACATTTTGGCTTCAAATGGACATCCTTTCAAATGATTTGATTTTAAGGGGAGAACAAATTAAGGAGGAGTTTTAACACGTGATTTTTATGGCTATCTTTTTGAAATGACAAAGGGGGAGAAATAATATAAATTTTAAATACTCAATCAATGAGTTTCATAATCTCTTGACTTTACATTAAAAGTTGCTATATTCCCTAAGAGTTGGACTTTATGTTCCATACTTCTTTGGGAATAATAAGCACACATTCCATAAACAAGAGAAGGAATACACAAGGTGAATCTCAGGTATGAAACTCAACTCATTTTAAGATTATTTGATTTATATTTTGGAAATATTTGTCATCTTCAAAAAGGGGGAGATTGTTGGCTAAATGGACATCATTTAAATCCCTTTATTTTGATAATGACAAACATTTCATTCTTGTGGATCTAACGTGCTATTTGAGTGTTGCAGGAACTAGGTGGATGACACAACTTTGGAAGATCTAAATGCTCAAAATGCTTTAATTTCATGATTGTAATCAAATATAAAAACTTGTACAAGTATATAATGTACAAGTACTTAGATATCATATAAATCAAGCATTTAGATCTTCCCTAGCCATTCACAACACTTAGATAGGCCATCCCATATAATAGTGTCACAACTGCACACTCATACACACACTTAGTATTCATCCAGAACCATCAAAATAGAGACATTCTCGGTCGAACTATTTGTCGACCGAGACACACTCGGTCGAACATCTTCTCGACCGAGAGTCTCCCGGGTTAACTCTTCTAATAGGTTTTATAGCCATTAGACACAGCAGACAAGGTAGTTGGGAGTTGGAATTGAACGTTATATACACTTGCTCCAGACCGTCTCTCGGTCGACAAAAACCTCGACCGACGGACTCTCGGTCGACAAACTTCTCGACCGAGATTGTCTCTATCAGCACTTTTCAGAATTAGTAAACTAGTCGTTGCTAAAGAAATTAGTGGACAACTAACGAATAGTTGAGCAGTAAGAACCTCCTAGAAAGTGTCTAGAACGTCCTTAAGCACTCATAGGCCATTTCTATAAATAGGACATGCCTTAGGACACCTAAACACACTTGTGCAACACTTGAGCATACATACTTGCAATTGGCAATCTATTTTTGTGAGCAATTGAGCAACTCTAGCATTTGCTAATCCTTTCCTTTTCTACAAATTCGTGTCCTACAGGTTAGCATCTCCTACCCACTGCACTTTCACTTCCATACACATTGGTTAGGAGATCAAAACGCTTGATATAGGATATTAAGCCTTGTGCTACAACGGTAATTGTAATTTCCATTTTTCCTTCTTGTTCTTTCTTATTGTTTGTACTCTCATTGCTACTCCTAGGGTTGGAGGCTACGGATTGGAGAGGGTGCTATCTTCTCAGGTGGAGAAGGATCTTCTCGGTGGAGAAGGAGGACTTTGGACTACTTCTACAAGGTCTCAACGGGAAGCTACTTCAAGGAGGAAGGCTACTTCAAGGGGGAGCTTGAAGTTACTCCAAGTGAAGGCTGCTTCATAGTTGGTGAGAGGACTTCGGGGTGAAGGTTGTCCAAAGGGTGAGGAAAGTATTTGTAATTTTGTGTAACATCTGAAAAAGTTAATAAAATTCAAGTACTTTCAAATCCCAATTGGAAATAATTGGGTAGTCAACTAACTCTTTTAGTTTTTGCTAAGGGTGGAAACACTCTAAACACCTTGTCTCTTTCTTCTTATCTCAATTGTGGTTGCTTGAGTTGAATTATTGTTAAAATATTTATAAAACCCTATTCATTCCCCCTCTAGTGGTTTTTCAAAGTTCGTGTTGAGCTCCGTGAACTATGATTAATCCTTGACGCAAATGAGTTCCAGCACGGCCAGTGAGGGCGCCTAAAAATGTAGAACAACAAGGATGATCTCCGCTACCGTCTATCGGTGACAGAGACAGGACACGGCAGAGGGAGCTGAGGAAGCGGGTATTGTACTAGTTCGGGAGCACTAGGAGGTAGAATGGCCGGGGAGAGAAATCGAGAAGAGAGAGAACCAGATCTAGTGGAAAATCAGTGAGGGAGAAAATTGGTGAAAGAAGATTTGGGGTACGGATAGACGATTTGGCTTCTACACATTGAATTGATATCTATCAATGGAAATTGGTTAGGACAAGGATTCTCGCATACTCCAAGTTCCAAGTGGGTAGGGGTCTATAACATACTATGTGTAGTGTAGCCCTTATTCAATCTATCTACATGTTTGTGGAATCAAGAACTGATCACCCCACACAGAATTTTCCAAAGGATTAGTAAAATTTCATGTACTCTTCGAAATACATCATCGGTTATCATAGGATGTTGGATTAGTAAACTCTTCTAAAATTATTTTAAGGAAAAAAATTAAAGCAGCACACTTCTGTAAAAAAAATTATCTAAATAGCACCTAGCCCAAATTATTTCTCAATTTAGCACATTTTTTGGAGAATACGCCATATAGATTGGTGTTTTTCTGGTTTTGCATCTAAAATCGTCGTCGGAGTTGGCGCTTTCCCTAAAATGCCAAATTGACTGGCGTTTGTGCCCAAAATCACAAATTGCACTAGCATATTCTACCAGTAAATGGAAATCTTGTATCAAGGAGAGGGGGAGAGGTCTGATTGGGAGAAGAAAAAACAACTGCCAGCCGTTGATGAGCATTGCGGGTGTTGGGATTGGGCAGTCACACAGTGGAGGTGTCTACGGTTAATGAGGATTAGCAGATGGTGTGGCGGGAAGGTGCTAGCAAAGGGGTTAGCTGCGAGCGGCGGGTGGAGAAGGGAGTAAAAAATTTGAGGGTCTTGCTGGGGTGGGTGACATTTTGGAGTTTTGTACAAAATACAGAAATACTAGTATTTTGTTGTACGAGATATCCTTATTTTGAAGTTTTGTACTTTTGATACTTCTCTCATCTATTTTTTATATTTCTCTCATATTACATTTTTCTCCAAAGTATGTCAATATTAGTTTTGTTAGAAAGTATTTTTTGTGATGAATCTACTACTTTTTATTTCGTTCAAAAATACATTGTACATCAAAAGTTATGCATAAAATATGTTTCTCTCTCTTCGTTTCTACTTTTTCTGCCACATTAGCAATCAGCAATTCCTAAGAATCAAGTGGGGGAGCCCGGGGTGAGGACGGGTGCCTATAGCGCTCAAGGAGGGCATGAGAGGTCTTGATTGGGAGAAGAGGGCATGAGAGGTCTTGATTGGGAGAAGAAAAAATAACGGCCAGCTGTTGATGAGCATTGCGGGTGTTGGGATTGGGCAGTCGGACAATGGAGGTGTCTGCGGTTAATGAGGATATATTAGCGGATGGTGTGGTGGGAAGGTGCTAGCAAAGGGGTTAGCTGGGAGCGGCTGGTGGAGAAGGGAGTCGGAAATCTGAGCGGGTCAGGACTTGGGAAAATGTTGGTGGTTCAGCAGAACAAAGGGAAAGGTCCGAGCAGCTGTAGACGTGGAAGGTGGCACAAGGACCCATGCAAGAACGACGGAGTTGTGTGGGTAGCGGATGCAGTCATGCAGCTGGTTTCGTGCACGGCGAGGCTATTAAATTTGAGAAAATCTTGTTTCAGGGAAGGCGGGAGAGGTCTGACTGGGAGAAGAGAAAACAACCGCCAGCCGTGTACAAAGATTTACATATACCAATATGGAAGAAGTTTTGTTGTCCAAACCTACTCTGTCACCAGAAAAACACCAATATAAGTGACGTTTTCTCCTAAAAGTATATTATAGGAAAAAAAACCCATATAGTACACTTTGGCAAAAAAAATTACCGAAATAGCACACTTCCCATCTTATTTCCCAAACTAGCACACTTTCAGAGTAAAACGCCACTTTATTTGGCGTTTTACTGTCTCCGGAACCAAAAGCGCAACTTATTTGGCGTTTTCAGGCTGGCGCAGACTGAAGCGCCACATTGTCTGGCGTTTTCAGGTAAAAGTGCCACTTTATTTGGCGTTTTCCTTGAATGCGTCCCACCAAACGGTTGCGTGGCGGAAAAACGCCACATTATCTGGCGCTTTCCATTTATTCGGTCAGCTGGACGATGCGTCGCGTCGCGTCCTTTTACAGCTTTTACGTAAAGCGCCACATTATGTGGCGTTTTACAGAAAATGCCAGAGGCGGTGGCTTGTTTTGCTTGGTTACGAGGGGTAAAGCGCCACTTTGTGTGGCGTTTTCAGGTAAAGCGCCACATAAGTTGGCGTTTTCCACTAGGTTACCCCCCGAGCGAGCGCGACTCTCCTTTCTCCCTCGCTCGCTCGCTCCTCTTTTTTCTCCGCCACAGCCGCTGCTCCTCCGGAGATTCCGTTCTCCAGCCGCCGGTGGTTGTTTTTCGAAGCCGTAGCTGCCGCAACCACAGCCGCCGCCGCCACTACAGCCGCAGCCAGCGCGCCTACTCGTCGCCCTCCTCCTCATAACAGGTAGGTTCGACGATTTCCTCCGGCGATTTCCTCCTTCTCCGCCTCCTCTGTTCTCCTCCTCCTCCTCCGTTTTTAGCCCCTCTGTTTTCCAGCCCACTGCCGCCACCGTCGCCGTGGTGTTCATACTCCGTCCTCCGCCTCCTCTGTTCTCCTCCTCCTCCTTCGTTTTCCAGTGCCGATGGGCCGTGCTAGTTGCGGTGGGGGTGCCGCTCGCTATAGCTAGAGCTTTCGTGTGGGATGGACCTCCTCTCCTCCTCCCGTTCTAGCCCACACCGCCGGTGAGGCCTGTGCCTCACCCAGCCGGTGGCCAATGACAGTCGTGTGGCCAATGACAGTCGTGCTAGTTGCTGTGAAATAGTCGACTGTGATAATGATGGATAGCCACATAAAAGTTATTCCATGTGTAAATGAATCAAATCAGTTTGCCTCCATCACTATCTTATGCAACTATGCTACCATATCTTCTTCACGCATCCACTAAAAATTATAAAACTATTTCTTCTGTATATATCAGCTTTCCACTTATCTGTCTATTACCAAAAGTTTTTTACTGCCTCTATATCCCTGCTGTCCATATCTTCTAAATATTGATGCATCGCCTCAAGTTCATTTTATTTAATATTGTTGTATCTCCATGGTGGACTACTCACATAATGACACTCTTCGTCTTACACAGTGTAATAGTAAAGACAACCGCGGGAGCATTGTTGCATAAAGGGGTTTCCAGCAAGATAGGGTGGACGCACATTGAGGTGAGATTATATTGCGAGCAAGATATGATTAGTTACGTATATTTTAGTTAGGAATGTGTGAGTCAGGATGTATTTATTAGTAGAATGTAATTTCATTGGACTGTAACTAATTGGACTGTATGTAAGTGGACTGTGTCCTACATGGACTTCTACTATTTAGACATTTGTCTAATATCGCGTGGATTGTTTTACATTTATTGTTTCACTGTAGTGATCATTATTTTGTGAATGATGGTTTGGTTTAATGGTTTCCAAGGCAAATAGATTTATACTTTCAAAAGCTTATTTTCAAATAAGTTTGTTATTACTTCTAAAATATTGTTTTAACAACATGATAACGATTTATTTTCTAATAAGTTTGTTATTACTTCTAAAATATTATTTTACCAACATGATAACGATGGAACACCCATGCCCGAAAACAATGCAGTCAGTTTATTTGTCAAAGTCACTTATACCAATATTATTTGCTTGAACGGGCCTTGTGGTGTTGTTCTGCTAGAACGAGGTTCAACTTCCTTTCGTGGTGTTGTTTAGGATACATCCACCACCTTACGGGGATGATGGTGTAGAGATCAACAAGAAAACAATCCAACATGTTAACGCTTACACACAAATTTTTAAAAAAGAGAACATATAATTTGAATCACGCGATAAGCTTCAGAGGCCTAAGATGTGCACGGTTATATTTTGTTGGACAAAAATCAAAATTGAACTGATTTCTTTAATTAATATCCAACAGGTCGCTTTTAAAAAACATAATCAGAATGTCAATTTCTTGATACAACACACGCCAATGCGATTTGTCAAAGTCAGACGGTTAGTGATTTTAACACCACTGAAATATACCAAATTCGCTCAACTTAATCATTTTTATATGGTTAGTGATTTTATAAAGTCATTTGAACAAAAACTATTTTAGATGAAAACCATTTGAACTAATGCAATAGCTATATGGTTAGTGATTTTAGATCAAAAATTTCAAATTATATATCTAACAAAAATTACTCATCAATTCAGGACTATGGCGGACACCTCAAGACATTTTGTCCTACTTTATAATGGAACACCCATGCCAATTGAAATATCTACGACATCTACTTATGCCGAGTTTATGTCATTCGTACATCAAGTTCTTGACATCAACTCATCAATGCACAACATCCATTTAAGTTACACCCTTCCAAGTGATTTAGGTCCGACATTTAACTTATTTCCCACTCAAGTTGTGGATGATGATAGTTGGAAAGACCTACTTAGTATCGGCTACGGGAGGCGTATGAATCTTTATGTTGAGAAATCTGTTATTTTGGTTGATGATGCTGATAACAATGATGATGATCCAGATTATGATGATGATGATGATGATGATGATCCAGATTATGATGATGATGATGATGATGATGATGATGATGATGATGATGATGATGATGATGATGATGATGATGATGATGATGATGATGATGATGATGATGATGATTATGACGATGATGATGATGATGATAATGATGATGATGATGATGACCTTGATAATGACATAGAATTGCAACAACTTCGTATATATGATAGCAATCATGACGTTTATGTTGACCCGGAAACCTGGAAGGATGATTGGGTGGACCATGCCAATACAGATAACTATGAAAGTTTTAAAGTGGATGATTGGATTGATGACTTTGCAAACCCTTTAGACATGGGAGACGATGAAGTTGTTACAGGATAAGGTTTTAATAAAGGTGATATTTTTTAAACAAAGGCAGACCTCCTTATAAAATTGCAGGCTTGGTCAATCAATAATAATGTCCAATTTCGGACAGACCGATCAAATAAGCGTTTCCTTATGCTTATATGTCTGCATAAGGATCAATGTTCATGGAGACTTCATGCATGTGCGTCTAAGAGGATTGGTGGGTTATGGAAAATAACAAAATACACTGATAAACACTCATGCCACAGTGCAATTTTGTACAAGGATCATATGCAATGCAAGTCTTCATATATTGCAAGGATGATAATGCCTATGTTGAGAGGAAAACTGGACATGACCGCTAGGGAGATAGTTGAAAGAGTGAAAGCTGAGTTGTATCTTACCATATCCTACAAGAAGGCTTGGCATGCACGTAAGAAAGCCATTTCATCAATCTTTGGAGATTGGGAGACATCGTATGTGACGTTACTTATATTTCTTAGATCTGTTCAACAAGCTATTCCAGGAACTGTATATAATTTCAAAGCCAGCGAAACAACCCTTGGACATCGATTTGAACGTGTATTTTGGAGTTTTGGTCCATCTATTGCAGGTTGGGCTCATTGTCGGCCAGTGATTAGTGTTGATGGCACATTTTTGTATGGTAAATATGGTGGGACGTTACTTATAGCTATTGGCATTGATGGAAACAATGGATTGTTTCCCTTAGCTTTTGCAGTTGTTGAGAAAGAAAACCGTTCTTCTTGGGTGTGGTTCTTGAATTGCATGAAACATGAAATTCCAATTGTCAGACAAAGGAATGAATTTTGTGTTATATCTGATAGGATGTGCAGCATTCATCAAGCTTTGGATGAGGTGTTCCCGTATGCCACTCAACGTAACTGTTTAAGACATTATAGAGACAACTTTCATAAGAAATTTAAGTCTAATGGATTATATAACTTGATGTGGAAAGCAGCTAAGGCGACTGAAGTGGTAGAGTTCGATAAACACATGAGTGCTATAAAAGCCATTGACCCATCTGCTTACAGTTGGCTAAGGCTTTTAAACCCAAGATTGTGGGCTATGTCTTGTGATGGTGGTTATCGATTCCGTACAAAAACAAACAATTACTCTGAGACGATTAATGGAATTTTAAAGCGTGCTCGCAATCTTCCCATACAAGCCCTCATATGTAGCACATATTATCGGTTGGTCGTGATGTTCTTTAAAAGGAGGAACTCCGCAACATCATTAACTGGCCAATTCACCGAGAGAATAGCTTATAAATTGGAGAAGTTGGAGCAGGAGGCACAAAAACATCACATTAGTGTCTGAGTAAATGAGTTCGAATTCACTGTCAATGATGTGTCAGGAAATAGTTATCAGGTGCATCTTCTGCGAAATCCCTATCCTTCACAGTGTACTTGTGGTAAACCACAAGTTCATCATATCCCATGCTCACATGTACTGGCATGCACTAGTTGCATACACCATGAATATTTTCAGTTTGTCAGCAGTTGGTACAAGCTAGACAATTATAGGATGACATATGCCCCTCAGTTTAGTGGAATCCCAGATAAAAGATACTGTCCAGGGTTTGATCCAACCATGGGTCTTGTATATCTTCTACCACCAGTTGTTACAACACGTGCAGGAAGACCTAAGGTGAAGCGCAGAATGACAAATATGGATATTGATCCTAATCGCACTTCTTACAAATGTAGAAACTGTGGTGGTTTAGGTCATAATGAGAGAACATGTAAGAAAAGGAATGGTTAGAAATCTCAAAATCTTAGTTGTTTTGTACTTTGAAATCTCTATATGTAATCTTAGTTGTTTTGTACTTTGAAATCTCTATATGTAATCTTATTTGTTTTGTACTTTGAAATCTCTATCTGTAATCTTAGTTTGCTAACTCGCATGAGGAGGGCAGGATGAATAAAATTTCCTCCTGACTTCTGTAATAGTAATAGTAGATGTAATTTTATTGTATGTATTTAGGCGTTTAATACCATATTGTGATATTTTTTTCTTTCTTTGTATAGACATGGTGAAAGGAGATGAAACATTGCGGATTACATGCCACTCCACTGAAATTTCTAGGTGGCAGTTAACAGATGCAGATGTGTTAGGGTATGTTCGTACAGCGGGGTTCGGATCAATCATTACCCTTTCTAGGGTTCACTTTGATGCATCATTGATTACAACACTTACTAGAAGGTGGAACTCAACTACAAATTCCTTCCACTTGCCTTTGGGTGAGATGACAATCACACTTCAGGATGTTGAAGTCTTACTAGGTTTACGTGTTGATGGCGATGCTGTTGTAGCTCATCATCCTATAGGTCCCAATGAAGGTCAATTTAGTTCTTGGTCTTCCATGTGCGACCATATCTTAGGTTCACATCCAGAAGGGCTTGATCATGGGTCCGTCCAGTTGAGTTGGTTGCGTTCTACATTTGTAGGCATTGACTTGGAGAATGCCGACGATCAAGTCAAACGTCGATACACAATTGCATACTTGTTACACCTTTTAGGTTGTTTTCTATTACCAGATGGTACTGGTAACGAGGTTCATCTTCGCTACTTGCCTCTTCTAGTGGATTTTGACCGTTGCGGTTTATACTCCTGGGGCAGTGCTGTTTTAGCATACTTATATCGTCAGTTGTATAGGTGTCGTCCAAGTTCTAAACAAAGATGATTATCTGGGTGTGTGCATCTATTGTAACTATGGTCTTGGGAAAGGTTGCATGTTGGTAGACCTGGAAAGTTGGACATGCGAGATGATTTTCAGTGGTCTGAACATGCTCCACTAGGCTATAGGTAAGTCATATGAATATATAAATACTCTATTTTTGAAAGTATAATCTCATAATATTCTTATCGTTGGTAACTTATGTGAAACAGATGGAACCATCTGATGGAGCGTGTACGTGTACCACGAGGAACTGTGACGTTCTACCTTAATGAGATTGATACCCATCAGCCAAGTCAGGTGAGAGTTTTAATTCATTTCATTCTTAAATTTTACATACCTTTATTTGCGAAATATGTATTCTAATGTATTGTCATAATTATGGTAATTTAAATTGTTACAAATATTTAAATTTGCAGTTAGTTTGGACACCTTATAGTGTTGAACTGTTGGCCAAGTTGCCGCCTATGTGTCAACATGGTAGAGATATTTGGATGGCACGTGTACCAATGCTCTCTTCTATTGTAATGGAGTGGCATGCTCCTGATAGAGTCCTAAGACAATTTGGTGCTCACTATCAACCACAACCCCAAGACCTTCCTATATATCAACGGATTGATGGTAGAGGGCGTAGCAGCAATGACTGGTTGGTCCAATATAGCACAGAGCTAAATGCATGGAATGACAGACGTAATAGCATAGTTCAACTTCCTGATCCTTTGACTGTCGAGCTGCCCCCTACATGGTACAAACCTCAGTATCATGTTCAACGGCCAGTTGATCAACCTACTTTGTACTATCCTCGTGGATACATAGAGCGAGATTGTGTAAGTATACATATATATATATTTATATATCTATATATATATATATATATATATATATATATATATATATATATTTATATAGATCTTAATGTTGAAATGAAATCAATTTTAATTAGCATTCATTCTTATAGGTCCAAACTCATGTGCAAATCCAAGAGACACTACAAGCATTGACACAAGAGACACCTGTTGATGATTGGTTGACAGCCCGAGATAACATATATAAAGTACAGAATGCATGGTTTGAGCAAATGCCTAGCCACATGTATCCAAATCAGGTTATAGCTCCTCCTACGACAACATCAGTCGATGCCACACCACAAGGTCATTCTACTGCACCAGGTTGTTCTACAACAACTGGACAGTTCACACCACAACGGCATTCTACTGCACCAGGTTGTTCTACAACAACAAGTGACTCCTTGCTTGTAGGTGATTCTACATCTGCTAGACAATTTCCTATTGGTACTCCTTCTTCGTTTCCAGGAATGTTCTACTCTCCTTTGTCGCCACCATCTGATAACTTTGGGGTTTGTTCTACTTTATCATGGTCTCAACCAAGTTTTACTCTGTCCCTAGGCTTTGACCAACACGAACCTTTTTATCCATTTTCACCACATGGACCACCCCCTAGCTGGTCACATGGCCTCCACACAACCATGTTTGGATCACCTCCACCATCTTGGAATATGCCCTTCACTCGACCTCTCACACCACCACTTCCTATGAGTAGGCCTACACGTGGAGCTCAAACTACACAGTTGAGCCCAATCCAAGATTCTCCAAACATAGAACAACAATCTGGTGACTAGGTATTAATTCTTTCAAATATTTTTATATTCTAAATAATATATTGTATTGTTGACTATAGTTTAATAATTTGGTCAAATATTTCTTTTATTTTGATTGCAGGATTGAAGGCCTTTGTTGCAACATCTGAAGATTACTTGTCATTTGCAAATATTGTAGATTTCCTAGTTGAATCATGTATCTTTCTTAAATGCATTTAGACTGATGTTTCTTTTTGTTGTTGTTCTATGTTGGATCATTTTGTATTCACCATTTACCTTATTCCCTTTTGGACATATTTCTATGATATTGTAATCATAATCTACTTTAATGTGTTGGATATTTAAAAAATTTAGAACATGCAGCAAATAGCATTATGAATGTGTTGGATATTTAGAAATTTAGAACATGCAGCAAACAGTATATGAATATGTCAACCGCAGCAAACACTGTAAAACGCCAACCTTTGTGGCGTTTTACCTGTAAATGCCAGACTATGTGGCGTTTTCTGCCCCCGCAATCCGCAAACGCCAAACAATGTGGCGCTTACACTGAAAACGCCAAAATATGTGGCGTTTTACTTTGAAAACGCCAACCAAAGTGGCGCTTCTGTCTGCGTCAGCCTGAAAACGCCACTTTATTTGGCGTTTTACCTGAAAACGCCAACCAATGTGGCGCTTCTGTCTGCGCCAGCCTGAAAACGCCAAATAAAGTTGCGCTTTTGGTTCCGGAGACATAAAATGCCAAATAAAGTGGCGTTTTACTCTGAAAGTGTGCTAGTTTGGGAAATAAGATGGGAAGTGTGCTATTTCGGTAATTTTTTTTGCCAAAGTGTGCTATATGGGTTTTTTTTCCTATATTATATTGGGAAATGAGTTGGGCTAGGTACTATTTAGATATAGTTTTTTCACATAAATGTGCGTTTTTTTTTTCATCTTCTATTTAGATATACTGGCATCCAAATCGTGGCGACCGATAAAGCTGCATATGGAAGTTTGTAGGTCGTCTCACAGCGATGTACATAGCTGGCGAGGAGCGGGCGCCGCTGCTAGCCTGCTACGGATACATCGCCCGGCAATCTCATGGCTCTAGCGATTTCAGAGGTGCTTGGTGCTCGTACGGGCAACTTCATCCAGGTTTCTCTTGCTTTCATCCAGTGCCGTGCGCAGAGTTTTCATTCCAGAAAGCACAAAATATCCTCGAATCTCCATAGAAAAATAATGGATGACTGATGATGGTGATGTTTGGTAAACTCTTCCAAATTTCTGGGTCAATGACCCAGACATTGGGAGATCGGGAAATGAACTACGATTACGATCGGAAAGCAAGAGATTAAGAGAAATAGAAACGGCGCCCATGGCTGAACCAAGACAATTGAAGGTGTTATAAAATTCTACCCTTCTATACGTGAGTTTTCATTGCCTTGTAGGCTTTCTGCAGTCATGAAATACTCCATTAGTGGCGAACCTGTCCATACAGCCAAACGTGCGCTGCCATCTCATGCAAATTCGACGGAAGACGGGCTTCCGAATCAGCGGTATTGGATTGTGGTCGCTCCCATTTTGAAGTTCTTGTTTATGGAAGTCGTCCTGGTTTCTTGGAGCATGCTGCGCTGTGAGGCGCAGTCAACAGTCCCTATGTCCAGCAATGGCATGGCCGACGACAGACTGGCCCTGCTTTCCCTCAAGTCCCTTATAACTGAAGACCCGTCTGGCTCCCTCGCAACCTGGAACAGTTCCACCACAGACGCCTGTGTGTGGCGAGGAGTGGCTTGCAGAATCGTCAGCAGCGGTCGCGGAGAGCCACCATCCTACCGTAGGGTGACGACCTTGAACCTGACCAATCTGGGCTTGGTAGGGCAGGTCGCCCCTTCACTCTCGAACCTCTCGTTTCTCACCCACCTCTACCTCGGTCAGAACAGCTTCCACGACACCATACCCCCCGAGCTAGGTATGTTATCACAACTTCGCCATCTTGACATGTCAAGCAACTCCCTAGGTGGCAAGATTCCACTGTCACTACGCAATTGCTCGAGCTTGGAGTACGTCAATCTTTCAAACAATGAATTCGAAAGAGATATTCCCAAAGAATTCTTCACCGGCCTCCTAAGGCTCAAAGGATTTCAAGTTAGTGGAAACACCTTGACTGGGGTGATCCCTTCTCAAGTGGGGAACCTCTCGTTTCTCACCTACCTCTACCTTGGTGATAACAGCTTCCACGGCACCATACCCCCGGAGCTAGGTGTGTTATCACAACTTCGCCATCTTAACATGTCAAGCAACTCCCTATGGGGCAAAATTCCACTAGCCATGCGCAATTGCTCGAGCTTGGAGTCTGTCGACCTGTACAAAAACAAACTCGAAGGAGACATTCCCAATGAACTCTTCACCGGCCTCCTACGGCTCAAGAGCTTTCGAGTTAGTACAAACAACTTGGCAGGTTGTATCCCTCCCCAATTGGGTAACCTCACATCCCTCGCAACACTTAGCCTGAGTAGCAATTTTTTAAGGGGGAAAATTCCAAAAGAGATTGGTTGGCTATCTAGGTTGACTTTCCTCGACTTTGATTCAAATTCCCTCTCAGGTGAGATTCCACCTTCAATTTACAACCTTTCCAATCTTAATACACTAGGATTGGGCGACAATACATTGACAGGTACTCTTCCTTCAGATTTGGGGGGTGCGCTTCTTCCCAACATTTGCCGGCTAAACATGTACAAAAATCATCTTGAGGGCCCACTCCCTTCATCATTAGCTAATGCCTCCGCCATCGTAATACTAGACCTTAGCTCAAATAGACTAAGTGGGCCAATACCTTCAAAAATGTTCTCATCCATGAGAAACATAACCAAGTTGCTATTGGCTGGGAACCACTTTCTTGAGGCTGGTGATTGGGGTTTCTTATCTTCGCTAATCAACTGCACCCAATTGCATTATCTTAATATTGCAGAAAACAACCTACATGGTGAGTTACCTAATACCATAGGAAATTTCTCTAATCTTCTCCAAGAGATCCATTTGCAAGGGAATCAAATATCCGGGAGGATTCCTTCCAGCATCAGCCTCCTCACTGGATTGACAATGCTCAACTTGGAAAGAAACAATTTCAGTAGTGAAATACCTCAGAGTATGGGGATGCTTCAAGGACTGGTGAAACTTTTCTTGGGAAGCAACGACTTGACTGGTACAATTCCATCACCCCTCAGTAACCTCTCCCTAATGTCATCACTTGATCTATCAAGAAATAAAATCATGGGAGGTATTCACGAGAATTTTTTTAGAAGGTTAAAATCTTTACAATACATAGACTTATCCTATAACAACCTTAGTGGTTCTATAATCCAACTATCTTCTTCCTTAGTAAGTGTGGATTTGTCTTTCAACTTTCTTTCAGGGCCTATTCCACCCAATTTTAGTGTATCTGCCACAAACCTAATCGCACTCAATGTTTCCTATAATAGATTATCAGGTGAGATTTCTGCCAACGCCCTTGCTGGTTCTAAGACGTTGCAACATCTACGACTGCAACATAACTTTTTTCAAGGGGTCATTCCTACATCACTATCCAAATTGAAGGATCTTTTCGTCTTAGATATGTCTAATAATCAATTCATTGGGACCATTGAGCATATTTTAGGTTCCTGGTCTTGATTACTGTAAACCTATTTTGTAACCTTCTTCAAGTTTCACTTTGCAAAGTCTAGCATCTTCAACCAATTAAGTTATTCATGTACTATGGGATACGATGTATTATAATGTGTTGTACTCACTTTACACCAACCCAATGGGAAACCATATGAGGGTGAGAAAAATATGAGGAAGAAAATATCATGGATAAAACCTTCATGACACTATTCTTATCATATTTAAATGTGTCTATAAGTGGGAGCTACACACTCCATGGAAAGCCTCTCATGGGAAAATGAAAAGTGTTGATTCCTCAAAGTCACTAGTGTTGACTAGGAGTGCTCGGAGAAGTGATATTATGATCATAAAAAGGATGAAAAAAGATAAATTAGATGGGTGCATATAAGTTCTCTAACTAAAAACAATAAACCAGAGAGGTCTAAACTTTAATGGATTGGGATCATGCTATACATGGACATTACTCAAGAAGGTTTTGTCTTCTCAAAGTAAAATTTCTTGGATTTGGTGGGTTTGATCTATGACACCCAAAGTGGATAGATTAACATTTATTTTCCTTTTTTAGTGTATATAATAATTAATTTGACAATGAAGCACTCATGTGACTAATCGTACATCATTCATTGCAGAAGAAACATAGCATGTAATTAAAATGCATGTGAATTTCATGTCTACAATTTATGTAAGACTATGTAAAAATCATTACATATCTTTTTCGCCATTTGGAAGAATATATATAACAATAGTTTAATTCCAAAAATTGTGTATCAAATTTTTCATTTTTATACAATTGGATACAAAGGCTAAAATATTAGTACTCACGGATGTCAATATAAGTACATGCTTAAATTTTTCCTTTGGGTGTCGAGGAAAAATATGACATCTAATTTTGATGATGTGTCTTCCAATTCCATGGTAAAAAACATCAAATATCAGTCCTCATACACGTGACTTTTATAGTCTTGTAAATATGAGGACCCTTTTATTAGAATGATTTTACTGGTAGAAAAATAGTTTTTAATATATTCTACATTTGTGTTTTATTGCATATACAATTTTAAGTACCGGACAAACAAAACAACTCAATATTTAAGAATAATCATAAAGAACCACAATGCAAAACTAGGGCTAACGGCGATGGCTGAGGAATTAGTAATGGATGTCTTCGAAAGATAGACGAACAAATGATTAGTGGCTGAGGTGTTAGGATAGCAATCTCTAGGAGAACAACAAGCTTATCTCCTCCTTTTTCTTCAATTTAATGACCATCAATATTCATCTCACCACTACTTTGTACACGTCTTCTACGCATTGAAAGGTACTACTTATTGTCTTCTCTCCCTTTTCATTTGCATCGGAACTTATATCTATCTCTCTTTCTCAAAGCCACCTACATAGGCAAGACACAGGATGGGGTCAGTAAACCACACTTACCTTCTCACTCCTTCCCCCCATTGAGACTCCTATCCTAATGAGGAAAGGTGGACGAACGCATCATGTGCAGCCTCACCAAACACGAGTATCTAGGCAATAGAAGTGATGTCACTTGTCATGTGATTTACAAAATAGATTTTTTGTATTATTGCTTATGCAAAAATCATACAAATCTCATACAAAGTGTACATATTTTGTCCACTTCATAACAAATTGCACTTGTGATATTCCAATGAACTCTTCACCGGCCTCCTACAATTCAAGAGCTTTCGAGTTAGTACAAACAACTTGGCAGGTTTTATCCCTCCCCAATTGGGTAACCTCACATCCCTCGCAACACTTAGCCTGAGTAGAAATTTTTTAAGGGGGAAAATTCCAAAAGAGATTTGTTGGCTCTCTAGGTTGACTTTCCTTGACTTTGATTCAAACTCCCTCTCAGGTGATATTATACCTTCAATTTATAACCTATCCAATCTTAATACACTAGGATTGGGCAACAATACATTGACAGGTACTCTTCCTTCAGATTTGGGGGGTGCGCTTCTTCCCAACATTAGCAGGCTAAACATGTACGCAAATTGTCTTGAGGGCCCACTCCCTTCATCACTAGCTAATGCCTCCGCCATCACAATACTAGACCTTAGCTCAAATAGACTAAGTGGGCCAATACCTTCAAAAAATTTCTCATCCATGAGGAACATAACCATATTGCAACTTGGCGGGAATCAACTTGAGGCTGGTGATTGGAGCTTCTTATCTTCATTAGCCAATTGTCCCCAATTGTATTATCTCAATCTTACAGGGAACAACCTACAAGGAGAGGTGCCTGATATCGTAGGAAATCTCTCTAGTCATCTTCGAGAGATCCATTTGTGTGGGAACCAAATATCTGGGAGGATTCCTTCTAGCATCAGCCTCCTCACAGGGTTGGTGATGCTCAACTTTAGAGGAAACAATCTAACGGGTGAAATACCCAAGAATTTGATTCAAGGGTTGAAATCTTTAGAGTACGTATACTTGTCTTATAACAAACATATTAGTAATATAATCCAACTATCTTCCTCCTTAATAACAGTGGATTTGTCTCACAACTTTCTTTCAGGGTCTATTCCGGCAAATTTTAGTGTCTCTGCCAGAAACCTAATCACACTCAAGGTTTCCAATAACAAATTGTTAGGTGAGGTTCCCCCGACAGCCTTTGTTGGTTTTGAGATGTTACAACATCTACGACTGCAAAACAACAATTTTCAAGGGGTCATTCCTGCATCACTATCCAAATTGTGGGCTCTTCTCATCTTGATATGTCTAATAATCAATTTACTGCGTCCATTCAGCAGATTTTTGATTCTTGGCCCTAATTGATATAAACCTCTTTTGTAACCTTCTTCAAGCGTCATTTTGGAAACACAGGGATATTCAACCAATTAAGTTATCAATGTACTATGGGATGCAGTGGACTTTGTGATGGCATACTCACTTTATACCAACCCAATAATTTGTATAGAAATCGTATAAGAGCGAGAACAACAATTGGAGGAAAATAACATGGATTATCATCCATAATATTAATGTTATCATTTTTATGTACATATATTATTGGAAGCTACACACTTTATAGTAAGCCTCTCATGCAAAGACAATGAAAAGTGACGATTCCTAAAAGATACCAATATTGTCTAGAGGTGTCCGGAGCGCTGACATTATACTCGTAAGAAAATCCAACATAAGTCATTTTATAGGGATTCCTACTAGTTCACTAACTAAAAACAACTCAATAGTTGGAAGATTCAGCTTGAATGTCACACATGGACATTTTTTAAAAAACATTTATCTTCCGAATGTAATTTATATTCTTAGGTTTGATGGGCTTGCATATGTGACATCCAAAATGAATCAATTAATATTTAAATGATTCCAATTTTTGTAATAAATGTGTGTAATAGTTGATATGACAATGCAACACCGCATGTGAATAATTGGACATCTCTCATTGTAGTAAGAATGAGCATGTATACAGAACACCAAATAGTAATATCAAGGATAATATGTTTTGAAACAAGTTTCTTATTCATTATGTTATGTTATATGATTAGAGAAAATCTAATTTCTATTACTAATCTCAAAATAATAGCACTAGAATTGATATTGGCCTCATTAAAAGAATATTATTATGTCAGATCAACAACATTATCAAGTCATCATCATTCTATCCCAACATCATTCATATGGTCATTGTCATGAACATATTCATCATATTGCAGTAGTATACTTGAATACAAAATGGATAATTATTCACTATGATGAGAGTACTAAGGAAATTAAGACTATGTATATGCTCATGGTTTTAGTAAGTACATAGTTGTGATCTTGATGATAATTTTTCCTCTATTTCTCATATGACAATAATAGTTGTGATCTTGATGATAATTTTTCATCTATTTCTCATATGACTATAGTTAATATTCTTGTTGGTGCTAATATCATTCGTCGATGGGAAATCTCACAATATTACTAAATAATTTATTTCTTCATGGTAATATAGAAGACACATGAGGCAATTTATACACACCCTCCAAATTCTCTTATCCGATTGGACATGTCGTTCATGTTCTTTTCTCCCATCATGTATCAAGTTTTGTGCTTTATTTGATTGTCACGTTCTGCTACCTTTTTCTTGGTTGCATCCACATGATAATTGTTTTATATTTTAATCCTATCTTTCAAATATAAGATAGGAAACCATACATCCTAACCCAAGCATATACTTTCACATCTGATGTCAATCATTTTCCTCAAATCAAATGGGGCCAATAGTGGCCCATGATAGAGAAAAGTAGGATTACATCAAATGAGATCTTGATCTATGTGTAATGATCACAATGTTTACAAATCACATGTTTTAGTTAAGATGAATTATAGATAAACAATCAACCCTAAACAAGATGAAATCTCTTTCGATGATCTATCAAGCATGTAAGAATTTGACTATTTAATCAGGTGATTTGTAGCATGATTATCAAACTATATGAATAGTTATACCATGAATAAGTTGATTATGGACAAGTTGATAAGTATTTAAAGCATGGATGAGTTGAGAATTTTGATGAAAATATAATGAAGGAATGATCAACTAGATCAAATCAGTCATATAAATATGCCCTTATTTCCCTTATAGTTTTCACATCCTCAAGACGTATCATCCTTGATTTTCTCTCAAAGTGATCTTCTAGACAATCATTAATCTGGAGTCTAGTCAAGATAGGATAGTCATTCTCTGGCTACAGGAGAAATGGAAGGGGAAAATTTATGGGGAAGATATTTATATATAAGGGTTGGAGGGTTCCATGTCAAAAAACAAATGTTACAAGTGGAAATCAAATTGCATTTAAAATACAAAATAAAATATGTATTTTCTTCTAGGGGACCATGTGGAACAATTATTAGTGTGGGGAGAACCATTGGAAGAATGCCACATTTCACCATTTGACACCCTAACAAAAAAACTATTTGAATGGGACACCGCCAATAAGGAAACTGGGGATTTCCTATTTGAATCAACGATTTCTTGGAAGAGTCTGAGTATATCAGTTAGGAATTTCATTTTTTTAGAGGATGATAATGTCACTGAGGAATGAAATTTCATTTAAAATAGAGCGGAAAAAGATAGATGAAAACATTAGGATGAGTATTTTATTTTGTTTTGTTTTCCAAAAGGATTTGGAATTTAACTAATATTTTTCCATTAAAGTAACAATGATAGTTTTTGAAGAGATGTTAAAAATTTAATTGAATTTTCAATTTGTGTAAGAGCTGAACATTATATTCACAAGGAATTTTATTGAGAAACTTGTACAAAAAGACTTGTCAAAAGCTCAATGAAAGGTAAAATTATACTTAAGTCTGTAGAAATGCTTTTCTATCCATGAACCCTCGACAAATACTCATGGGAAAATGAGTGGATAGGTAAAAATGGGAAATGTGAAATGATCAAATAAATTTCATCATTATCTAGAGGGGTTATTTTATCATTATTATTGATGAAATAACCAAAAATGTGGTGCCAGCAATTTATCTATCTCAAGACAAGGTTTGATGCAAGATTGAGAATCACATAATTAAGCCACGTCTGATCCTCATTTTTAGTCATGAAGAGCCAAAAGGGATAGACTCATAAATGGATATTCTATTGAGTATTTCTCTTGATGTGACAAGTTTGACACCACCATCAGATGAGCTTACATAAGTAGTAGGTCTTGATTATAGTTTTCCCTAGACTCAATATTTTGGATCATCCAATGCATCATGCTTTCATGAATCACTTTGTGTTGTTGTGAGGCATGGTCACCAATTGTAGTGTCTAGTGATAGCATGCCTAGTGACAAGATGGCATGAATTTTGTAATGAACTCCAACTTTGGAAGATTCAGATAGAATTCAAGAAAATAATTTTGAGAATGAAAGTGGAGTGGTGAAGGAAATAATTTGACTCTGGTTGTTGAATTTGAGTTCTAAACTTAGATTGACTCTACAATTCAAATAAAAAAGTAATACTGAACAAATATGATTATGCACCATCACAGTTGAAATACTAAGTTAATTCAAGCCTAAATTATGTAATTATGAATATCTAAAGCTTTTGGATCGATTAAAAGGTCTAGGTTTGAGCCATGAACCCTAGGATCCAAGCTAAACCCATTTGGACTATTATCTATCTTACAATTAGGTTCTTGGGATATGAATCTAAAATTTAGTACTTCATGCTCATATTAAATACCAATTACAATATTCTTTGTTGATAATTGAATGACGTGTTTATAAATGAATTTTTAGAAAATTCCAAATTATCTAATGACCTAGGTAAATAATTAAATAATTATCTAAACTTTTCTTGCAATTTCAACTTGTTCCCTCTAAATCCTAACCTAGCCACTTTAGCTCCAAGCACATCACTATAAGACAAAAGGATTCTTGACCTCATAGAGGATGGTTGAAGGTAATCATCCCTTGGAAATTGCCCTCAACATTAGCTCCAAGCACATCACTATAAGATAAAAGGATTCTTGACCTCATAGAGGATGGTTGAAGGTAATCATCCCTTGGAAATTGCCCTCAACACGAGAAGAGCATAGCTAACTTCTCAGTTGACTCATGGAAGTTGTTGGCTGGTGAGAAATGGCACAAGGGAGAATATGTATCCAAGTTGCAATTTTACCCATGAGCCCACATGTGTGTGATATTTTTATTAACATTGCATTGTTATCACCCTTAAATGTGGGTCAATAGTTTGAATACAATTGCCTGGTGGAGGATGACACTTTAAATTTATATCCAACTTCAAGAGACATCCCCAACTCAATACAATGTCTATTGTAGTAGTACAGGGTTGAACACATGGATAATAAGAGATAACGATGGAGGACTAGGATCCTTAGTTTAGCTTAATGAAATCAATAGATGGAATATGGATGTTCCAATTAAATAAAAATTATTATATATACAAAAAATATGTCTAGGTCATATTAAACATATGAAATAAATATACTTGTGATTATAATGAAGAGAACTTAGATTTGTTTCACTAATCAAATCCAACTCAACCATGAAAAAATTTCCTCTCAAGTATAGAAATATATATATATATATATATGTATATATATGTATATATATGTATATATATATACTTGACATATTTTGCAAGCACTCATAAAAGACATCTAACACCTTGGGCCCTTGAATTTAGGTATATTTCTATCTAAAGAAACATCTCTTTCAAGAAGATAACAAACACATAAAGCATAAATGTATGACTTTTTTTCCTAGAATGATTCCTCACTCTCATGGCTCATCACTAATGCAAACTCTTGATCTTCCTAAACTTGTTTTTTCAAACTAATTCAGATACAAAATCGCAAGAAGGAAGCTAATCAGACAAGCGATGCATTTATATAGGCTTGTTGAAACAAAATTGTGAGAATATATGTATTAAATAGAAGAATGATAGATTATTTTGTTGGGAGGGCCTGATGGCTACTCCCAACCCAAGTTCTGAGTCTAGACATTCATAGTGCAAGAAGGAATCCAAACACAACATGAACATGTCATAGTTCTCAGATAAAAATAATGGAACAATGAACAACAAGGGAAGAGGTCAATACATGGGTAGATTGAGTTGACAGGTTGATCTACGTACCCACCTTTCAATTGAATCTGATCTGAGAGGACAATTGTATATAGAGGTTGATCGATCTATCATATCAACCTTGGAGGTCTATAATCTTCACATAGGTTCGTGTTGATACTTGAATAAAGATGGGTCTACAAGCTTGATGGTGGAATTGGCTGGGAGCAAACTTAGGCAGTCCATCTCTCTCACGAGTTCAGTGGCTCTTGACTTTGGTGCTTGTTCTATGTGAAAGTGTTTTGGAATTTTCATAGAAGACAAAATAAATCTCTAAAGTAATGCTTTGTGTTCTTATTTATAGGGTTGATCAACCTTGTGTCGACTTGTGATTAGTCCATGTGGAAACGACACTCAGGTTTCTGGCGATTGATCTTGGGAGCTCGATGGATTTCTTGATCCATAGATATTGTAATGAACTCAAGCCAAACTTGCTTGAGAGGTTGATGTTAGAGTTGTTCAAGCTTTTATCATTTCTTCAAAGCTTGATTGGATTCTTTTGTAATGATTCACTTGAAGGTTGATAGGTAGCTTAAGCTCATCAGCTCGATGGATCAACTATCAAACATGAGAGTTGGTTGAGTTCCATGGATGGTTCTTAACCCGATGGTAGATAGCTTTGTCTGACTTCTGAATCTGGTGAGTCAATTCACCTGGAGATTGGTTATTTTTGTTCTTAGTGTAACAACTTAATGGTTAGGCTATCCATCTATCTAAGTGTTCTCCCTTGATCGATCGTAAGAGGTCGATTGAGGCAATTGCTTTCTTTTAATCAATATCTTCCTAATACATAGTGATTGCCTAGAGGTTGATATATTTTCAATTGAGAATCATGACTTAGATTTCAATTTTTATACTTTTTGTAAAGGTAGTTTAATTAGAACAAAGTATTGGAAACTAAGTGTAAAATGAAGGGATTTATGATCATTTTTTGCACATGAAGATGAATTTATAGAATAAAAGAGGCATGAAATATTCATGAATACCAATTTTGTCAACAACCACAAGCTTAGCATTTAGCTTATCCTTAAGCTAGTAATATAAAACCATTATGTAGGTATTAACGAGAAGGATGATGGAACTGATAACCTGATACAGAATTTTATGCCAACCACTTATCAAAAGTCTTACCAATTCTTAACTTCATTGTGCCCCAAAACATCATGTTTCAAAAGATCTCTCATTTCCATTTTTTAGTAGTCATTACTTTGTATTATCTCTGACACACGTCTCTTACTAAACTAGCTTTCACTCTCATGGTCATTTTTTGAGAAAATAATGGATAAATATGTAGGTTGAAAGGCATGTGGATATCCCTTTATTTTATGTTAGTAATTCAACTATAGGTCTTCTTAGTGGTCAAATGGTCCATGCACTCCAAACCAATTGGTTTTAGAGTAGTAATTGCACATCTTATGTACCATGACCCCAAATTGTTATAACTTTAATGACAACCATTAGAAATGGGGGTGTTTATTTTTGGCCTCGGAGACTACCAAAAGTGACATATATGCATTAATGAACACAAATATATCATTCTAGTGGATTCTTTGACTAAAAGTAGGGCACAACTCTATGATTTTATTCACATTCTACTTTTATTCCTTTCTCTTTTTAGGGTTAGTTTATGTATATGGTAGTGGAAGGGGAAATGAGGAAGGCCATTCTTCGTTCATGATAATACATATTTGATTTATTATGAGTCCATATTTGTGTTTTGTGTGGCTTAAATAAGGATCTTTTGATGATGGTCTAGGATAGAACCATGGTAGAAGAATTAGTAATATTTTTGTTGAGAGAAAGATACAAAAGCAATATAATTATCAACTTGGAAATTTTTGTGAATGTTTTGACTTGTTTCTTCATATCAGATTTATAAAAAAGTAACTCTTTGGAAGAAAAAGATTCTATTCTTTGAAGGGAGAGGTGATCATCTTCACTAAGTTCATGAGGAAACAGATAAATTAAAGTAGAAATTTTGAATGAAAAGGATAAAATAAATGAAGAAAGGACCAAAAGGAAAAATAAGGATCATTTGATATAGGTGATACATATTCACCTATTACACTCCCCAAAACTTATCATTCACTCTTCTACCACAGTGGAAAAGTAGGAAAGAAAATAAAATTGGGTGAGATTGTCATTTCGTCATGGTTATAGTGTTCCTCATCTACTCATTTAGAGTTTAGGAGAATCATCACACATTCTCCACGTAGAAAATGGTACTTCTCACCCTGCCATTTTTCTACTGTGATGCAATGAACAGAAAGGGAAGACATCCAATAAAGGATGTGAAAACCGCAGCCATTGACTTTTTTTTTAGCACTGCAGTGGAATAATTAGACATTGAGCCATTTATTCTTGCCCTAAGAATCATAATTGTTGCCATGTAAGCCAATAAGTAGAACAAACCCTCAGGCACAAATTTTTTCTCTGCACTTGATTTCCCTGCTGACTTGTGTAGAGTTTTTCACACACACAAGGTTAAGAAGATAATTGGAACTATTATAGGAAAGAAACTTGCATTCTCGAGTGAAGAATGCTAGTAGAGTCCAATGATTGTCCTGAAATATAGATAAGAATTAAATCTCAAAATTATAGGGAAATCAGGACAACAAATAAGGCATTGGAAGCAAAAGTTTAATGCATGAGTCCTGAGTCAATAGATCTCTCAACAACAATGTATCCTAGAATTAATGTATACAAGAGATATACCTGGTCCTGGAGCAAGTCTAGTGACTACCCTTGCAATAGTGTGCTTCTTTCACAAGAAGCACTCAAACAATTGACGACGTCCTGCTGGTGAGACACAAATTGAGATGGTTATTTTCCTCCTAGCATGCTGGAAATAGCCTCCACGCCTCTATGTAATCCTTGCAGACCACTGGGAACTCCACATTGCACTACTAGAGCCAACAAGAAGGACTTATCCCTTCACAATAAACTAACTAGGGTTGATTTTCTCTCCTATATTATCTCTCACTTATTGTCCCTCCCCTTTACAATTAGGACTTGCTTGAGATCTCTAGTTACCACTACTAGAGAGGACAACACTTTTCATAGAGTGGCGTATCTTTGAAAGTCTTGAATGCCCCTCTATTTTAGGAGAGATGGGGTTAGGGTTTCTAGATCAAATGGGAGTCAAAAAGGAAGATTCTCATGCATTTTTTGGAAGCTACAAATCATGAAGGGGTAGGTTCATAGTTGGATTGGTTGGTTTACATGTGAAATGATTAGTTTAACATTTGAACCAGTCAGTTCACTTTCTTTCCTATTTTCAATCACATTGGCTTTCAAAATTCAAATAATACACAACATGGCGTTAGCATCAATCCTTGAACCAATCATAGTGATCATTGAACTGGGTGATCTTCATGATGAATTGGTCATTTCATTTTTGAAATGTTATTTTAACTTTCTATAAGGGTCATTTCACTTTTGAAATGGTTGTTTCACTAACTGAAACGGTCGCTTCACTTTTGAAATGGTTGTTTCATTTTCCAGTTCAGTCAATGTACAACCAATGTTATTTAAATTGAATACCTAAACACTTTTGTAATCAAGCTAAACCTTACTCATGATAAAACTATTATTCTAGGTGCATCCTATGAGTGTGACCCTATAGTCCCAAATTATGTTGGAAATGAATGTCCATAATCAACTTATGACATCACAAGCAATGAGCATATCTAGTAACTCATAATTTGTACCCAAGTAATTGGAAAGTTGGAGAACAACTTCAACCTATAATATGTGGGTCAGTGTTAGTATGATCATTTAGTTTCATGTCTCTTATTGAATTGAATTTGAGGCATGAAATTTTCATCCTCTTCAACATTCAATCCATGTCCCTTGAACTAGATCTAAGTATATGAGATGCATGTGAACTCACATATCACATATTGAGTCACATGAGTATGGCCATATATTTCTCAGTCTCTATTATCAAGTGACTTGGATATCAATCTCTTGTAGAAGGGACAAATCCATCTACATCACTCACACTCAATCCTCACGTGTCACAATGCACCCGAGCATCACCTTTATGGCTACCCTTATTCAAGGTCATGTTGGATGATGTCAAAATATGCTGAACAACATGTGATGAGTGTAGTGACTTTAGGTCTAAGAACCACAATCACCATTATACCATGATAGATGATTCTAACTACCACTCTATGGTCTCTATGTATCACTCTCAAGGTTGGTCTGTCTGGTATACAATTCTCTAACAAGTACCGATGTGTTTGGTTTGATATCATATATCGTGACTGATGAGATTTTGCCATCAAAGAACACACACTCTAGTGTCATGTATTACTATTTTCTATTTTCTTGCACATTAATATACGACTAGGGACATAAGAAGAATCTATGTATTGTTAGCATACATATGATCTCATTATTCCGATCCTCAACCTATAGATGTATGACATTCAATAACATCATTCTTTAGACATCTAATATGCATGTTCATCATCTCATGATTAAGGAAAATAGAATAGATGGAATTACCTTTATCATTATCAAATCAGGTATCCAATGCCCCATTACAATCATCGCATCATTGTCTCTCAGGGCATACATACCAACAGACTCCCACTTGCACTTAGAGCCAATCACTGATGAATCTTATTTCAAATTATCTTCACATGTTCATCATGTTTCTTCTACACAAGTGCTTTTATAGCAGGTTAGCAATGTTTGCTTTTGGTATATTGCAAGTTTCACATCTCATCGTTGTACGACTTCTTGTGTGAGATGGAATTGTTGTAGTATGCTATCTGAGATTCCTTATCGATTCAATAGCTCCATTGTTGTCACAGTATTTTTACTATGTCATCCATGGTTGGAACCTCCAATAAGTTCATCCTCATGAACTTCTTGATTCATACAGTTTCCTCTATTTTTCTCAAATTAGCAAGCTACTCGACTTCTATTGTAGAATTAAACAACTGTCTCTTGCTCAAAACTTTTCCAGCTTACAGTTCCTGATTTAAGGTCAAACACAAATTTAGATTAAGATCATTAATTTTACTTATCATTTTGGAAGCTTGCATCAGGGTAACCCTTCACACCCAACTCTTCCTTATTACCATAACCAAGGAATTGATCCTTTTAGTTCTTCTTAAGTACTTAATGATGTTCATTATGGAAAACTGGTGGCTTTCAATAGGATCTTACAGATATCCACTCATAATTCCCAATACATATGAGACAATAGGATCAGTACATAATATTGCAAATGCAATTGGCATCTTACTCATGTATTCACGTTCTTCACAAGAACTGAGATAGTAAGATCTTGACAGACTAATTCAATGGAACATGAACAAATTTTTTTTTCTAATTGAGTACTCTATGTTGATCCCTTTAGCATATTGCAAATGTGATCTTACATAGAAGATTTTCATATCTATTGCTATTGATCTCAATTCCTATCACATAAACCCTTCCTAAAGAAGGTACTTCTCAGCCAGGTTTTAATATTTATAGTATAAAGATGTTATTCTCCAAAATTATGTGAAATATAAATATGCTCTTCTTGTAATCACATATTCCATCTTCATTTTGACTATAGTCAAACTCTTTGACTATCCTGTCAAATCAAAGATTCTAGCTCTTAGATTCTTGCTTCAGTCCATAGATTGACCTTTGTAGATTATAGACTTTATTTGCAATACATGGATTGATAAAACCTTCAAGTTGTGTCACATACACATCATCTTCATTATTCCCATTAAGGAATGAAATTTTAACATCCATATGCCATCATAGTTGTAATAAGTTACAACGGAAAGCATTATCCTAATATATTTAATCATTGCAATTTGTGAAAATATTTAGTCATGTTCAACACCTTGAACTTGTTGAAAATCTTTTCTACCAATCTACTTTTATAGGTTTGTAGATTACCATACATGTTAATCTTCTTCTTGAAGACCCAATTGCACCCAATGGGTTTTACACATTCAGGTGGATCTAGCAAGGTCATACTTTGTTGTTGTATACAGAGTCCGTGTTTGACCCCATAGACTCAAGCCATTTCTTAGATTTTGGTCCCTCAATAGCTTCTAGGTAGATTGTTGGCTCATTGTCTATGAACAACTCCCCACCTTCTTGTACCATAAGATATCCTAATATTTCAATATCAAGGCATGTTCTACTAGATGTATGAGTTTTATGTTACATAAGGAACTTGAGATTCCACAACAATTTGTGATTCTCATTGTTCCACAGTACCTCTTTAAATTCAATGCTTTTTTGTTGGTCTCAAATTTGTTGAGTACTACTTTTCTTCCACTAATTCCTTTCTAATTAAGTTCATCTTAAGGATTTTAGCCATCCTTGCAACAAATAGTTTTGTTTTCCAATTTAAATGTAAAAGTAGTATTCAACAAAACAACATTTATGTGATTTGTGGAGAAATCTTTTAAAGAAACCATTTTCTTATACAAGTTTTCAATCCCAATCCTTATAAAAGACATATTGTGACACCTCCTATGCCATATCTCATATGATGTTTCTTAAGCCAACTTAGATGGTACATTCTTTTAGTGTATAGCATGTGCCAAATAGGAAATTGGAAGATCAACTAGATTTATTGATGATCACACTATGACTAAGATGGTGATTTTCCTTCTTTTTGATACACTATCATTATGTTTTAGGTGGAGTTTATCATGACACACTATCATGGTCTCCTATAAGGTTCTCAAACTCTTGGTTTAAAATATTTTAACATCGATCATATCGAAGTGTCTTAACACTTTTATCAAGCTAGTTACATATTTAATTCATAAAAGTGGGGAGAGGCTTGGTATGCAAATTGAGAAACAACAAGAATTATACCAAACTACCTTGCATACAATGAAAAGGGGTTTTGGCCATAATCACGCTTACATCCACCATCAAAACACTTTTATGGAAATATATATATATATATATATATATAGAGAGAGAGAGAGAGAGGGAGAGAGAGAGAGGATCATATCTAGTAGTTAATTAGATATGCACATTAATCATTTAAATTTTTTCTTCATATACAACAAAAAAATTGATCATATCTATTTAAGTCCAGATATACCATAAATCAACCTTGCTCTGATACCATTGTAGATAAATCGAGGCAACAAATAAGTCAGTAGAAACAAAAATTATTCAATTTAAATAACATCGGTTGTATATTGGTTGGTTGAACTGTGAACTGACCAGTTCAAGTGTTGAATTGATCATTTTAGTGAGTTGAACTGGCTTTGAAAATTATGGACCATGAACCGACTGGTTTAAGAAGTGAACCGATCAGTTCACGTACATGAACTGACTGGTTCAAGAAGTGAACTGATCGACTCACGTACATGAACCGACTGTCTCAAGTTGTGAATCGACCAGTTGGTGGATCAATTTGATTGATTCAAGGATTTGTGCTTAGGTCATGTTGTGCATTAAATAAAATTATAATTGACAATACAATTGTGATTGATAAGCATGATGAAATGACCGGTTCAAGTATTGAACCGATCAGTTCACATGCCAACCAATTAGTAACCAGTGAATCGACTATTTTGCTGCTTGCAGGTTGTGAAAATTCATGAAATTTCGGTCCCTTCCTCTCCCACTCAGACTGGGAACCCTGACCCTAATCCTCCTATAAATAGAGTGTAACATCCCTGACCTGGGTTATGTTCTAACCCTAGGTGGTTTGCCTAATATAGTTAATTATATGCTTGCTCTTATCTTTTGAAAAGTAATTAAGGCTTTTTAGGAACTTATATTTCAATTTCAGTCCTTTTTTAATAATGTTGAAACATTGTTTTGTTAATTTTGGACTAATGTGCAAATTACCCAAGTTGACAGGTTAACTTGCAAATTTCACATTATAAAATGTTCCTATGATGTTGATACATCATAAGAATGAATAGGATGTAGTGGTATGGTTTCCACAAGCTTGGGCACCAAGATAAAGCTTGTAGAGCAATCCTTGTGCATTAAAACCTAATTTTGGTGTAATGTGCAAATTACCCAAAACCTAGGGTTAAATATGCAAAATACCACCTCTAGAGGGTCTCTCATGTTTCTTGGCATCAAGTAGAGAAAATAAAATGAGAGGGGTGCCTCATTTGAATTATCATGGAGGAGAGAGAATCTTGAAATTAAAATAATCAAGATTTAAGCATTAATAGAACTTTAATTTAATTTAATGCAAAAAGAAATAATTTAATTAAGGAGTTGTAAAGGAGTGAAACCACTCCTCTACTAAAAAGAAAAGACCACTTCCCATAAAACCAAACACCACATCAAATTTTTCGTCAAAGGGATGGAGACCAATTCTTTCAACATGTATGTATCATTACACAAGGAGTAGCAGCGGAAAAGATCATTAACAATTTACAATGCTCGATTACATGATACACCACTTCACCACATATGGGTGTCAAAAAGGAAATCTAATCATATAAGACAAAGATCAAGCTGAGGGTCATCTAACCACCTCTTCAAGTCTCCCAAAAGCTCAGCTACAAGGTTGATGTCGAAGTTTGCCTCTCCTTGATCTATCATGGGGTTGGAAGCATACCCCACAAAAGAGAAGAAGAAAAGAAATACATCAGCAAAAAGCCGGTATGTGTATGCTAAAGGAAACTTTGAGCAATTTAATCAATAAGGACTTCAAATGTAAAACGCTTCCCATACAAGATATAAGGACTACCCAATCGGGCTTAAAAGAAAAGAATCATCATATCATAAAAGAAGATACTTGCCATGATCAAAACAATAAAGATTGTGCAATACCGGCACAAAAGAAATTAGGGCACACACCCCACAATCCACATAAATAACTTGCATGCATGTGAGATAAGCATAGCCCTAGAACAATATAAACACAAAGGCGGCCAAGTACAAACTTGAAACCTGATAGAGAAAGGAATATTGCCAGCTCCCAATATATAAAGTTGAGTGTGGATTACTGCCACACTCGAGTATAGAGAAGTGGTTTACTGCCACCCTCCAAAATAAACAATAGGGGATTACTGTCCCAAAACCAAAGTAATTTACACTACTCTAGTGCTACTGAATCACATAGCATGTACAATGTAGAGGCAAGTAGAAAAGTTTAGTCAGAAGATGATACAAAGGTTGCCATCACACAATGGACAACAAAAACATATAACATCCACTTTAAAGTGGCACATATCAATATAAGATACCAACATGTACCAAGGCACAAGAAAAGATATCAAGAAAATATCCAAGTCCATAATATTCAAAATAGTTCACACGAACCATGATATCAAGAGAATAGACATATGTGTAGGCCAAAGTCAAAAGAATAATAAGATAGGTTAATTGTTCAACATAGAGGAATAGGGGATACAACATACATTTAGAGAGAAAAATTAGAAATTGCTCAATATAGAAATAATGTGGGATGCAATCATACAATAAAGAGAGAAATTGCTCAATATGAATAATAGGGGATACATCATACCTCAATATCAAAGTCTTAAAGTCCAAAGCACTTCTGGATCCAAATCTAGGTCCCCAAAGGCCTCTAGGAAGGTAAGAAGGTTCAAATAGAAAGGATTCCGAGATTAGAATGTCTGGTTACTTCAATCCAAACTCCTTTCTTGAGCAAAGATCACCTTCTCTAATATAGAGGTGCAAACCTAATTTTGGTCAAAATAACCAAGGATGAGGTTAACAAATCCTAGATAGAGAAATATGGAACCCTAGGAGCTTTCTTCACCAAGGTAGGTACCTCCTTTTACCTTGGGACAACATCTTTATGGCAAAACAAAGTAGGAATGATGCTCTAAGCTAGAGGAAATAGGGAGTGAGCAATGATTTCGAATTTGGAGCTAGGAATATATATATATATATATATATATATATATATATATATATAGCTTCATGGATAGAAAAGGGTTCAAGCATGAGGTGTACATGTGTCAAAATCCTAGACATTTTATGTCCATGCAACACCTCCCTTAGTTACTACCCATACTTTCGCTCTTTTATCCATATCTTTATCTTTATCTTTATCCTTATCTTCACCCTTATCCTTATCTTTATCTTTATCCTTATTTTCATCCTTATCCTTATCTTTATCTTTATCCTTATCTTTATCTTTATCCTTATCCTTATCTTCATCCATATCCTTATCTTTTAAAGAGGAAAAACCCTAAAATGTCCTTAAAGAGAAATACTTCCAAACCAAGTATAACTAGGAGCCCCAAAGCCCAAAAAATTCGAGAATGATAAGGAAATCTATAAGGATCATAATGCTTGTGTCAATTTACAATTAAAACCTCCCAATTGGGTAAATTGTAGAGAAGTCCAGAATGTACCTAAAATTACATAAATCGCACAAACAACATCCAAATTGGACCAAACTTTATCCACAAGTTATCTTTGATGTGTTGAATATGAATTTGCCATAATTTCCATATTTTAAAGTTATATAATCACATTATTCATTACTTATGCCTTTTACTAATTTTCTCTCTCCTAAATTGTCCTAATATTTCAAGGTTGTCCAAATTAGATGAAATTTGACATGTAGGCTAATTTTGATATGTAGATTTTGAATTTGAAGTTTTTTTTCCACTTTTTAGACTTCTTTTTATGATATATGTCATATGGCCCATTAACGGCCCATTATCTTAATTATTCATCCAATTAAGTTTCTTATCTTCGTATTACCACCAAAATGAGTTATGTGGTATATTTTATGTATCCATTATAAACCTAAGATTAATGTTAGAGTATTAGGTTACATTAAGGTGATCTATAAATACATTAGCTCATTGGGATTATACTAAACATCTATTTAGGTCTAACCTTCAACCTTGTTTGGCTAAGTCCAAAGCGTCAACTTCCAGGGTAGGGTCTGAGATCTAGTATGTTACAACACACCACCCCTTAAAGGGATTTTGTCCTCGAAATAAAAACATCCATAAGAAAACTTCCACCACCCCTTAAAAGGTTCATCTTATTATATCAAACTAAACTTCAGGTACAAAAGGTTCAACTACACTTCCTTACTTCAAAAGCAACATGCAAAAGGAAAACATAACCAGGAAAGATTAACTATGGAACTATAGGTCAACTCTTGATCAGGAGTAAGATTAGTAGCAACAGGAGTATCCTGATCAGAAGTTTGACTCTCAGGAGTAATGAGAGGGTCTTGTCTTGGCATCCTGTTCTTAGGGTTCTGCGGTGTCTCAAAGCCTCCTAGGTTGTCAACAAAGGAGTTCTGTCCAGCCATATGGTTTTCTTGCACAAGGCAAGGATACTAGGTGTAACCAACCTAAGATAAAGGTAAACATCCTAAAGGGAGACGAGTTTAAAATAGTTAGATAACCGAATGCCAGTGGCTCTGATATGATGCTGTAAAGGAGTGTAACCACTCCTCTACTAAAAAGAAAAGACCACATCCCATAAAACCAAACACCACATCAAATTTTCCATCAAAGGGATGGAGACCAATTCCTTCAACATGTATGTATCATTACACAAGGAGTAGCAGCGGAAAAGATCATTATCTAACAATTTACAATGATCGGTTACATGATACACCACTTCACCACATATGGGTGTCAAAAAGGAAATCTAATCATATAAGACAAAGATCAATATGAGGGCCATCTAACCACCTCTTCAAGTCTCCCAAAAGCTCAGCTACAAGGTTGATGTCGAAGTTTGCCTCTCCTTGATCTATCCTAGGGTTGGAAGCATACCCCACAAAAGAGAAGAAGAAAAGAAATACATCAACAAAAAGCCGGTATGTGTATGCTAAAGGAAACTTTGAGCAATTTAAGCAATAAGGACTTCAAATGTAAAATGATTCCCATACAAGATATAAGGACTACCCAATCGGGCTTAAAAGAAAAGAATCATCATATAATAAAAGAAGATACTTGCCATGATCAAAACAATAAAGATTGTGCAATACCGGCACAAAAGAAAGTAGGGCACACACCCCACAATCCACATCAATAACTTGCATGCATGTGAGATAAGCATAGCCCTAGAACAATATAAACACAAAGGCGGTCAAGTACAAACTTGAAACCTGATAGAGAAAGGAATATTGCCAATATCCCAATATATAAAGTTGAGTATGGATTACTACCACACTCGAGTATAGAGAAGTGGTTTACTGCCACCCTCCAAAATAAACAATAGGGGATTACTGCCCCAAAACCAAAGTAATTTACAATACTCTAGTGCTACGGAATCACATAGCATGTAAAATGTAGAGGCAAGTAGAAAAGTTTAGTCAGAAGATGATACAAAGGTTGCCATCACACAATGGACAACAAAAACATATAACATCCACTTTAAAGTGGCACATATCAATATAAGAGACCAACATGTACCAAGGCACAAGAAAAGATATCAATAAAATATCCAAGTCCATAATATTCAAAATAGTACACATGAACCATGATATCAAGAGAACATACATATGTGTAGGCCAAAGTCAAAAGAATAATAAGATAGGTTAATTGTTCAACGTAGAGGAATAGGGGATACAACATACATTTAGAGAGAAGAATTAGAAACTGCTCAATATAGAAATAATGTGGGATGCAATCATACAATAAAGAGAGAAATTGCTCAATATAAATAATATGGGATACATCATACCTCAATATCAAAGTCCCAAAGTCCAAAGCACTTATAGATCCAAATCTAGGTCCCCAAAGGCCTCTAGGAAGGTAAGAAGGTTCAAACAGAAAGGATTCTGAGATTAGAATGTCTGGTTACTTCAATCCAAACTCCTTTCTTGAGCAAAGATCACCTTATATACTATAGAGGTGCAAACCTAATTTTGGTCAAAATAACCAAAGATGAGCTTAACAAATCCTAGATAGAGAAATATGGAACCCTAGGAGCTTTCTTCACCAAGGTAGGTACCTCCTTTTACCTTGGGACAACATATTTATGGAAAAACAAAGTAGAAATGATGCTCTAAGCTAGAGAAAATAGGGAGTGAGCAATGATTTCGAATTTGGAGCTAGGAAGATATATATATATATATATATATATATATATATATATATATATATATATATATAGCTTCATGTATAGGAAAGGGTTCAAGCTTGAGGTGTACATGTGTCAAAATCCTAGACATTTTATGTCCATGCAACACCTCCCTTAGTTACTACCCATACTTTCTCTCTTTTATCCATATCTTTATCTTTATCTTTATCCTTATATTCACCCTTATCCTTATCTTTATCTTTATCCTTATTTTCATCCTTATCCTTATCTTTATCTTTATCCTTGTCTTTATCTTTATCCTTATCCTTATCTTCATCCTTATCCTTATCTTTTAAAGAGGAAAAACCCTAAAATGTCCTTGAAGAGAAATACTTCCAAACTAAGTATAACTAGGATCCCCAAAGCCTAAAAAATTCGAGAATGATAAGGAAATCTATAAGGATCATAATGCTTGTGTCAATTTACAATTAAAACCTCCCAATTGGGTAAATTGCAGAGAAGTCCAGAATGTACCTAAAATTACATAACTCGCACAAACAACATCCAAATTGGACCAAACTTTATCCACAAGTTATCTTTGATGTGTTGAATATGAATTTTCCATAATTTCCATATTTTGAAGTTATATAATCACATTATTCATTACTTATGCCTTTTACGAATTTTCTCTCTCCTAAATTGTCCTAATATTTTAAGGTTGTCCAAATTAGATGAAATTTGACATGTAGGCTAATTTTGATATGTAGATTTTGAATTTGAAGTTTGTTTCCACTTTTTAGACTCCTTTTTATGAGATATGTCATATGGCCCATTAACGGCCCATTATCTTAGTTATTCATACAATTAAGTATCTTATCTTCGTATTACCACCAAAATGAGTTATGTGGCATATTTTATGTATCCATTATAAACATAAGATTAATGTTAGAGTATTAGATTACATTAAGGTGATCTATAAATACATTAGCTCATTGGGATTATACTAAACATCTATTTCGGTCTAACCTTCAACCTTGTTTGGCTAAGTCCAAAGCGTCAACTTCCAGGGTAGGGTCTGAGATCTAGTATGTTACAGGAGCCCTTCAACCAAAAGTTGAAGGATGTGTTTGCAATAGTGTTGGACGAGCTTGTGCCTTGATATGGCACAAAAATATCTTGGTTGAGTAGAAGCCACTCAGATTAATATAATAAAAAGTAATATCCACTAAAAGGTTGGATATTAATATAAAACTCCTTAAGGTGCTTAATTCCTTTTCCATTAATTTTTGGATAATGGAGAGGTTTTGCAAGAAAATGAAGGTCTCTTCGTGGCCAAGGTATGGAGGGGGATTTGGTGGAAATAATTTTGGAATTAAAAGAAATAATCCCATTTTCTCTTTCCTTGAAATCCATTATACACATCCTTTTTCCAAATCACTTAAGGATCTTTTCCTGGGTTTTCTTTTCTCACTTTGCTTTGGCCAACCAAGGGAGAGCTCAGGAGCTGGAGAAGGACGACCATAAACTATTGGTAATTTTTGATCATCTTCTACCTCAGATTCATGGTGAAAACCCTAAATCAATGCTTGATTATTGGTTTTCTTCACTCGATTTCCAATCCTAGCCAATTAGTTCATCCAAAAGCTCAAGAATGGACCTTGGGCAGTTGCTGGAACTCCATCCACCATTAGAGCCGTGGATATTGGAGCTTGGGATCAGATTTTGAGGTGGGTTTTATAACTCAAACCCTTAAACATTAGTATTGCATTCCCTTCTTCAATAATCGTTGGTTATTTTCTTCTATTTCGTATCCTTTTGGTTCATTGTTGAAGTTTCCATGAAGAACGGCAGCAGTGCATGGTTGAATGGAGGAAGATGATGATGACATCATCATAGATTCTTATCCAAAGAAAATTCCAGGTCAAATGGTTTTCATGGTTGGTCAAACGGTTTCCCAAACCGTCTGGGAGCAAACAGTTTCAAACCGTTTGAGGGGAAACGGTTTCACCAAACTGCATGAGGGCAAACAGTTTTAGACCATTTGGAGGTGTTGACCAGGGTTGAACATTTGGAAATTTGTTGCTCATAATGTTGGTTAATGATCCACTAAATATAATTGATTAGTTCCATTTGGTTCATGAGTTGAAGGTCCATCAATCACCAAACCCTAATCGGGTTAAGTGCTGATTTCCAAATGGTTTGAGTTAGAAACTTGGGTTGATTGACCCAAACGGTTTCAAAACCATTTGGGGATCACCCAAACGGTCTCAAGACCGTTTGGGGGTCACCCAAGACTGTTTTGAGGTCTAGGGTTGAGTATGGTTAGGTGTTTGAAGATCTAAAGATACCAAGTTGATTTGTAATCAAATGTTGATTTGGTGATCAATCCAATGATCCAAACCCTAATTGGATGACATGGATTTGGGTGATGAGATGGGAAAATGGTCTCAAGACCGTTTGGGGTCAGGTCATGTCCATTTTGGATGGTGGTCCAATAGATTCAAAGTAATTAGTTTCACAATGATCAACATTGAAGGATTATCGATTCCAAACCCTAACCCAATTGATTCAAACCCTAATTGATGATCAAATGAGGGTCAAATCAGTTGAAGGATGACCTATTTAACTCAATTGAAGTATGGTATTAGGACCAATTGATGAGTAATAACATGATTTCAATCAATGAAGGAATCAATCTTGGAAACCCTAATTCAATTTGAGTGGTGGAGACCATATTTGGTCCATGCGGTTTTGAGGAGGTTTGGACCAAACAGTCTCAAGACCGTTTGGGACCAAACGATCCCAAATCAGTTGAGTTCATACAGTTTCAAAATTGTACTTTAGCAAACGGTTTTAAGTGTGCACCTTCAGCAAACGATCTCAAGGGTTCACTTTAGCAAATGGTTTCAACCTAAACTTTACTAAATGGTTTTGAGTATTCAACCAAGACCATTTGAGGTCTGATTGGTCAAGACCGTTTGAGGTCTAAGTGACCAAGATCATTTGGAAGGTAATTAATCAAATTGTATGAACACTTAAAGTGGTTGAAGGTTAATTGTTTAAGTGAACAATTACATGATGTAAACCAAGGGTGATTATAATAATGGTACCTTTAATGATATAGGGTGATTAGTACCCTTTAAATAATTAAGCTTTAATGATCACGGTGATAATGACATAACTCATGGTGTCAATTCTTATTCAAATTGAGTTGACTTAGCTTAATCAAGGCTGAAGTAAACATCATCCTATAGAGGATGAGAGAGAAAAGACTTCCTACATGAATGATAATCATGTAGTGGACTTTCAATATGAATAAATGTCTAATTAGGGTATGATCCTTAATAGTGAGATCATGAAACCCTAATTATGAAGGTTAATGAATTATAACCCTAATCGAGGGCATTGATAGGTGAAATCCTAATACAAGATGATAATATGATCTTAATTCATGGTATTGACATGAGAAACCCTAATTCATGGTATATTAATGATAAATCCTAATCTAGGGTGATGTGATGTGAATAGTAAACCCTAATGGTGGGTTATTGAACTTAAACCCTATTCTAGGGTGATGCATGTGAATAGTAAACCCTAATTCCAAATAAGGTGAAGGAATATGTGAAACCCTAATTCTGGGTTATACTTTATAGCATGAAGCTCTAAGGTTGGATAATGAAATGATGAGTCATTAATCCTAATTGAGCTAAGGGGATGAATAACCCTAATTGAATTGAAAAGGGAAACCCTAACCCTAGTAAGGTCATAGTGGTGTAACCCTTGAATAATGATGTTGTAATTGGTTTACATTATGCTAGTATGAAATTGATGTATCTGTTATCATCTGTACTAATCATGTAGGTTTCATGAGATATTGAACATATCCAGGTATCATCTATGATGCTTTGTTTATTGAAAGTACTTTATAAGCTTTGTAAGCAATGGTATGCTATGTTGCCTAGTGAAAGGTAACAAAAGAGATTGATAGGTTGTAAGAGCCATATGAAATACCTGCATTGCAATTATCATGTTTACACTGTCAGATGACTTGATGGAATTAAGTTACCTATTAAAGTGGTAACAAGTGTTTTGATGATCTAAGGGGTTGAACACCCGTATTCTTGAATCATGATGATGAGATGATGAGGGACTGAGATCCCAATGTTAATAAAGCTGTGAAATGAACTTGATAAAAATAGTACTCTTTCTTTATAGCAATTGTTATAATGGTTCATGTTTGAAAACATGCCTGATGCTAAAAGAATGTTGTAATGTACTTAATTAATCAAGTGAAATGATATCATGTAGTGCCCTGACCATAGATCCATCATCGTCAGTAGTTTGGTGATGGTGAAACATGATTTCCTAAGAGAACTCCTGGAGGGCATACTTTTGAGTATGTGGGGGATATGGGTGTTATATCCTTACGTCCTAATGGAGGAATTGATGTGAGATAAACATTAAATATCTCAATCCTTCATTATATATATGCCGGGATGATGTATCATTAATCTCCCGATGATGATGTTAATGTTGAATCGATGTGAGATAAACAAGAAATCTCTCGATTGCGAAGAGAGTACAACATGCCACTGTAACTCTAATAGTGAAGTTGCCAGTTTACCCTGGAAAGCTATTTTGGCAGAGACACGAGATGTCCTACAAGTTGTTCCTCACACTGACTGAAGAGGATGAGGTCATAGAAATCTGGCTCTTCTATTGACCTATGTATGGTACCAATTTCGATTTTGCAATGGTCGGTTGGAGTATGAGCGGTATACCTCGTCTCCTCAGGGCATAAGTATGATTGTAAAATGTAATCAGTCGTGTAGCATAATTGCTTAGGGTTGAATTACGAGAATCAATGATTGATGATACATTGTTTGTTATATCCTAGTTGGATACGTGTTATACATGTTCTTCATATTCCTTATTGAATAAATGACTTGCTGCTTTATCAAGTTATAATTGAAATGAATTGTATACAGAAGACTGCTCTACTTAGTTTATTCAATGAATTACCTACTGTTGAATATTTATAATTCTACTGCTCAGTGTTATTCCATTATATGTAATAAAAATGTTTCTAGAGGAGAGTTATATCTCTCTCTGGGACAATTTTCAATTGTCTCACCCCCGTGGGATTCAACATTTTTTAGGTAGACGTCGAGGAAGAAGAAACCCTTCAGTGGGTGAGCAGCAACAACAGCCACAGCAGCAGCAGCAACAACAAGGATAGTAGTGATCTTCAGGTGGAGACACTGTCTTTTAGGTTCTGTATATAGAGAGTCCTATGTGTCGTCTCTGTACTCTCAGGTCCTAGGAGTCAGTAGATGGTTTGATATAGATCTGAGATTTTTGGCTTGATGCCTCGAGATTTTGTATGTTGCTTATGTACAGTTTAACAGGGCAGTCAATGTTTGTGACTCTCGAGATGAGATGATACAGAGATGTACTGATGAATCAGAATGTAAATAACTTACTTTGGTTCTATATGAAAGAGTTTTACAGTTTGTGGATCTTATTGCAAAAAGTTTTAATTTTTAGTGATTTTTAGTAATTTCGCTGCTAATAATTCACTTCCTCTTTAGTTAATCTCGTTTTTCTGAGTTGGATGCCACAATTTAGTGGTATCAGAGCTCTAGGTTCGCTGAGTCTACAAAGACATAGGACTAAGGTTGTTGAGTCTGTTCTAGTGTTTTCCTGTCTATCTGATAGTGTCTTCTTCTCATATAGGAGGAGAAGAGAAAACTAAAGATGTTTGGATCACATGATGAACATGTTGCTGAAAGTAGTGTCGCTGCACCCAGAGGAGGTGCAAGAGACCAAGGAAGGGAGGAGCCTGTGCCTGAACCACCCCAGCTCAATCAAGCTGACATGGGGAACCCAGCCGTCCAAGCTATGTTTGGGCAGTTTATAACTTCCATGACGCATATGACTGATAGAATGCCCATACCTACACCTAGGGCACCTACCCATAATGAAGGACAAGGAGATGACAAGACATTTGAATGACTTCGCCAGGTGGGATCCACAGAATATGCTGGGACAGCTGACCCAGCAGATGCTGACATGTGGCTAACTGAACTAGAAAAGGCCTTTAGGATCCTAAACATCCCAGAAGCTGAGAAGGTTAGACATGATGTGTACCTTCTTAAAGGGAGTGCTGGTCACTAGTGGACCATAGAGGAGGGGAAAAGGCCTGGTGTGGAGATCGAATGGGAAGTATTTCGATGATAATTCGTCAATAGATACTTTCCTAAGACATTCCTGGATGAGAAAATCTCTCATTTTGAGAGATTAAGACCTGGACCAATGAACACATGGAGCTTTTGCGGTTATGTCTGCATATGGCAACTACAGATGAAAAGCAGATTCAACATTTTGAGAAGGGATTAAACGTTGAATTGACCACCCCTGTGTCTGCTCTGGAGAACATGGAAAGATTTTCTACTTTTATGGAGTATGTCAAAAGGATAGAGAGGTATGTGACTGAGAAGCGACAGACCAAGGACAAGAAGGTATACCCCCAGTTTCAAGGATCCTCGTCTAAAAGTTTCAAGAAACTGAGGTTTTTTGTGCCTACACCACCACCTAGATTCAGTACCCAGACGCAGTGGACGTCAAATAGGGGTAGAGGATGAAGTTTACCACCAGAAGGAGCCCATAGCTCAGCATCTGTGTCAGTTACAGGACCATCCAGACCACATTTGGGGATCAGAATTTGTTTCATATGGGGAAAGATGGGGCATCTGATGAAGGATTGTAGAGCCAGAGAGGCAAGTGTGACTCAACCTCAGAGACAGAGTCAGCAAGGTTCTTAAAGGAGACAGTTTCCAGGTGGCGCTAGAGGATGTGGACAAGCGTCCCAAGTTGGATCATCAGCACCCAGTCATCGAGCACCGAATCAACCACAGGCAACGATGAGATTCTATGTGATGAATCCACCTGATGTAGTGATCAACCCTCAGGTTGTGACAGGTCAGATGAAACTATTTTATTCTGATATGTCTACATCCTGTGTAGTATTTGTTTTAATTGATCCGGGTGCTACGCATTCCTTTATCACTCAAAGAGTGATTCTTGACTGCAATATGACTACAAGTCATAGAGCAGATAGTTTGTTGTTAGAAACTCCTTTGATGGGATCTTCTGTGTTGCGGGAGGTGTGTTCTCCCTACATCCTTTCCTTTTCTGAACATCGCATTCAAGTGGATCTTATACCACTTGAGATGCATGTGTTTGATATAATCTTTGGGATGGATACCTTAGAAAGGTATAAGGTTGTCTTGGATTGTGAGTCCAAGCAAGTTGTGTTCATAGATGAAAGTGACACATGGATTTTTCATGGAGATAGAAAGATTCTTCCAACCTGTCTTGTGTCAGCTATGGTAGCTGAGAAGCTGATGAGGCAAGGATGTTATGCATTCTAGGCCCATGTGGTAGATACCACCATGGAGAGTTCTAATCCTGCTGAAGTTCTGATATTCAGGGAATTCGAAGATGTGTTTCCCGAAGAACTTCCAGGTGTACCTCCGCCCCGAGAGATTGATTTTGAGATTAATCTAATCTTGGGCACGCAGCCAATAGCACAAACACCGTATAGGATGGCGCCTACTGAGATTGCAGAACTCAAGAGACAGCTGCAAGAGTTGCTTGAGAAGGGTTTCATCCGATCGAGCACTTCACCCTGGGGTGCTCCAGTCCTCTTTGTTAAGAAAAAGGATGGGTCTATGCGTTTATGCATTGACTACAGGCTGTTAAATAAAGTAACAATAAAGAATAAGTATCCTTTGCCAAGGATTGATGATCTCTTTGACCATTTGCGTGGTGCAACTATTTTCTCAAAGATAGATCTGAGGTCGGGATATCATCAGCTACGTATTAAGGACGGTGACATACCTAAGTCTGCTTTTAGGACAAGGTATGGTCACTATGAGTTCACAGTTATGTCGTTTGGACTAACTAATGCACCAGCTGCATTTATGGAACTCATGAATAGAATATTTCGACCTTTTCTTGATCAGTGTGTAGTTGTCTTCATAGATGACATCCTAATCTACAGTAGAGATGCTCTGCAGCATGAACAACATCTTCGTCAGGCTCTAACTTTGCTAAGAGAGCATGAATTATATGCTAAGTTTAGCAAGTGCGAGTTCTGGTTACTAGAAGTTTATTTTCTTGGACACGTAATATCTTCTTCAGGTATATGTGTTAACCCTAAAAAGATAGAATCCATCTTGCTATGGGAACAGCCGAAAACACCGACGGAGATTCACAGTTTCCTAGGGTTGGTAGGCTCACTACTACAGAACTAGCCTTTGGCGTAGGTTGTTTAACCCCCTTTGGCGACGGTTTTCAAGCGAAGCCTATGTGGGCACCGCTAAAGGTCGAATTCTTCGGCGTCGGTTTTCTAACCGACGCCTATATGATATATAGGCGTCGGTTATATATAGTTGGCCGACATCTATAGGGTTCGCGCCACAAAAAAGAGCACCGCCTAGGACACTTTCTTCGTCGATTAACAACTGAACAACCGACGCCATACTCCCAGACGACACGGCGAAGCACGGCCGTGCTTCGCTGCACGGCCGTGTTTAGTACTATAGGCGTCAGTTTTATATGAATAAGCGACACCTTTTCCACCACGGCCGTGCTTTCCTGCACGGTCGGGTTGTTTGTCATATTAAGCGTCGGTTTTTATCCAACAACCGACGTTGTAGGCCTTTGATGACGGTGTTCTATAAATAACCGACGCCTATACTTTATTTTTTTTCTTATCAGTTTGCAGGCCTGCTGTGGCTGGTCAGCAGGATGAGGACCTACAGTTCAGTTTTCTGAACTGTAGGTTTACGACATCCATTGATATCAGCCTACAAACAGGCCACAAACCTGCAAAATCAACAAATATTTTTTCACACAAGTAGATACATTCAGACATCAATTCAACTCTCACATTCACACATGTAGAAACATTCAAATAAATGTAGAAACATTCAGACATGTATAAACATTCAGAAATATTCATTTACAAAATATCATTCAGTGTCGCTATCAGCATCCCAATTATATCTTACAATCGCCACTGCTTGTATGGATTTTGCCCATTCTTCTCTTACTTCATTTAATGCTTCCATCGTATATGGAGCATGTACATTTTTTAAGCATTTACCTATAGCGTGGTCAGTTTTAAATACCTACAAAGAGAATGATGTGTATATATAAGTAATAATATAAAAATAAGATTGATATATTTCATACTAACTAATGAGACTATATATAATACCTCATGTATGGTATTAATATCCAATGTGGCATGTCGGATAATCATCTGCATAAATCGCATCACATAGTATGTGCATGCCCAGCCGTTGTCTTGTGTAGCGCACTATAAATTGAAACATACAAAATATTAAAAAATACAACTAAGCACGGTTCACATAAATAATATATACATTGCAATCGGGAACTTACTTTTACGTTCTCCCAAATTATTGGCTGGTTCTTTCTCCTTGGGACATTTCCTCCAGCATTTTTGAATGCATCTAAACCCCTACATGTTAATGTAACACAGTAAATTGCATAATTAAATAGTAATGTAATAACAGATGTTAATAGATATAAAAATGATATATTTCTCACCAGAATAATGGCATTCTCAATATGTGTCCAATTTTAGTGTTCAATGTACTTCCCGCAGGATCTAGATAATAAACAGTGAACGTCCTGGGGACAATAACTAGTAAATCCCAATGTCTACCGCTAGAGGTAAAAAAAGTTAAAAATTAATAACTCAAAATGCACAATAAAAATGGAATTTTCTTAAGTCCAAATTATAAATAAAGTAAACTTACTTGACATTGAATGGAGCTATTATTATCATCTTCTTTTGCTGACCGAAAATTGTAAAAGCATCTATACAGTATTGTTGAACACTATCAGGGTCTTTAGCTACCATACTAATCAATGATGGAATCAAAAATCCCACATGATCAAATGCAAATTGTTTGCATTGATGTTCGACTAAGTAGCTGCAAAACATTTATAACGTATGCATTAATATATAAGAAACCATATCAGTGGATCTTACACAAGGTATATGGATGTATAAACAAGATCTCACCTTATCCATGTCTCTATCATTGATGTATTTAGCCAATCATACATAAACAGCTCAATAATATCTTGTATAAATAAAGAGCTATCGTATGATTGACCTGCATAATCTGCTTCTAAAGAAACAGTTATAGGGCAATGTATATTATGTGCCTGTAGCCAACATGCCATTCCCCTACAAGCAGGACCTAACGGGTATTTTAGGTTAGTTGGAACCCAACTTGGTAATGCAGGAAGTGGAGGTGGAGGCCTAGGTGCTCAGGGTGTCTTCTTTTTAACCTGTATATATAATTTCAGATCAGTTGACCTCATATATACACATTAACAATCTAAAGTAATGTAAATTTATCTTACAATTTCAGTAGTGTAGACGACATCTGCTTTGGGCCACAATATCACCCCGCCTTCTGCCTCACCAAGTGTATCAATATCTGGGTGGGCATATGTCAATGCAGCTTCCCTCCAATCGGGTAATACGCATATCGGGCTCACATGAACGTAGCCCTACGGCATTGGAGTCCCATGAAACGTTGCCCCAGGAAGGGACTGGTAATCCTGCGCCTCTGCAACAACATAGTCTTGCATTCTTAAGCGGCATGGCTTCAATGCCTACAAATTTACGTAAATAATGTTATACATATATACATATCATCTTGAAAACATATCATCTTGAAAAGACTAGCTACAATGTCATAAACAATACTTACAGCATACGTGCTAGGCGATGGGTCTCCAGGATTACTCGCAGTATGTGCATCAGGAGAAGAGTGGGTCGCCATAGGCTGATTGGAAGCCTGAGATGCCTGCCACCGCACTATTTCTTCCTTGACCTTCTCAGTAACTATATCATTGACCTTCTTAGAAACTATATCCTTGACTCTCTTATTCTCCTATACATGGATAAAAGAAACATTAGCTTCTTATTATTGAATTCCCTTTTGCAGTAACATTCTAAAAAAAGAATAGGTTACCTCTTCTTTTGAAAGTCCCGCTCTGGGTTTGCGCTGGGATGGCCCAAAGAATGCTTTGATGCCCACACCAGCTCCTGCACCCCTAACACATCCAGGATACTCTGGGTTACCCAGAGCAACTGTCAATTCATCCCTTGTGCCCTGAGGGATGAACGTGCCTTGTTTCCTCTGCTCGTGCAGCTCCCGCTAATCACCATCAACATAATTGGTAAGTTAACACCACAAATAATCAATATTCAAATGATTTCTCTAAGAGTTGTATTTTACCATTTTCGCAGCCGCCTCAGCAGTTACGGGCTTCTTTATTTCACCCTTCTTGTTTTGCCTCCCAGCTAACCAGATATCATGGCGAGGCATGGGTGTGGCAGACTCCTGAGTAGCCACAGACTCCGCCTGTAGTCTTTGGCGAACGCTTGCATAGCCCTTTGGACCCATAGTGTGGTCATGCTCATTCAGTGCACGCCTTGCTTTTTGCGCGTCACTGAGGGCCTTGTTAGTATGCACATTAATGATTTGGTTTGTAGCACTAAATGTTAATCTTGAATAGGTGAATACAACGTATATTAATTAAATTGGGAGTGACGCCTAATACCTTGAATTCTTCAGATTTTCTTGAAGCAACAAAATTGTCCCAATCTTCTTTGTCCAAGAAGTTCCACTACTCAAGGGCTGACTTCTTCTTATTACCATCTTTTATGTATTCTCTGTTCATATTTGTCCTATAGTTCCTAAGCATCTTTCCAGCACGTTGCATCATGCTTTACGATGCAGCTTCTCATCCAATGCAAACAGATTCTGTAAAATAGAATTCTTATTAACTAGTATCCAAAAATAGAATTGCAAATAATATAATTTGTAATCTACAAAATAGAATTGCAAATAATAATAACTCATGCATAAATCCTTCCATATCAAGTCTTTCTTCACCTGAGGAACTTTATGCCAATTATCATACTTAACACCACAATGCCTTTGAGTGACACACCCAAGATAGTTTACAAAATTATTGCGGTTCACTCCAATTGCATTTCCTCCATCATCAAACTCAACAACCAATTTGGATCCACTACCACTTAGCGCTATTAACTTCTTCAATAGAGTGATGCCCCTTTTCTTGTTAAGTGTTTGGTGCTGCGCATCAAGTTGCTCCAGTGCTTCAGTGGGTACATGTGCATCATCAACCTAAAATTTAACAAAAATAAACACACTGAATTAGCCCAATATAGAAATATAGGATATATGACATAACTAGAAGATAATGAATTTTATAGAAATACAGGATATGTTTTTAGAACTTACATTGGTATCCTCGCCATGCTCGTCATGGACAACATGCTCATCATGGACTTCATGCTCATCATGGACATCATGCTCATCATGGTCAGCCATCTGAAAATGTCATTAAAAAGGCAAACATTTAGCATTTGTATCAACTAGAAAAAGGCAAACATTTAGCATTTGTATTAACTAGAAGATAATGAAAAATCAAATCTGAAAATGATATTGATATCAAAAAAGCAAACATTTAGCTTCAATAAAAAATATAAACATACATGTCTCTAAAATTGTGATCTTTTATCAATTAACAATCCTTCATTGTGATCTCCACGCACATATAAGTCATCATTAGCTTCAATATTTTGTGGAGTTGGAAACCCAACTGAGAATGGACTGGAGTCATCATACTTATCATAGTACTCTTCTTCATCTATAGGATCTTCAATGAACTATCTTTTACCATGAAGAACAACTGACCATTTATCATTTGCATGATCATCGATATAGAATATTTGTTTCTCCTGTGATGCCAATATGAATGGTTCGCCCTTCTCGCCAATCTTTTCAAAGTTCACCAAAGTGAAACCCAATTCATCCACTATAACTCCTTTGGTGTTATCAACCCAATTTCATTTAAAGAGCGGAATTCTGAAATCTATGTAGTCAAACTCCCAAATGTCTTCAATGACACCGTAATATGACATTTTAGCTTCACGTGGACTCTTATCCTTTGCACTTGCAAAATACATAGTCGACGCTTGAAGAGTGACCCCACTATTTTGGACGACACTCTTATCATCTTGGAGCTTTGTGTAATATGTGAACCCATTAATGTCAAACCCTTCATAAGACATAACATTCGGTTTTGGTTTAAAGGCGAGGCATTTGATAGTTTCTGTAATATCATTTGGTGTTTGAGATAGTTGATGTAAGACTTTATCTTCAAACCACTTAGTAAAAGTCTTATTATGCTCTCTAGCAAGCCAAATTGAACTTTCTCGAGGATGTTGTCTCTTGATGAAATTGGTATGTTCCTCGATATAAACACTCACTTCGTCCATGTTGTGTAAAATATACAAGTGAGCTTGTTCCAACTGCTCACGGCTGATTCCTTTCACCCGTGATCCCAAAATTCCTTTGCCCTCCTCAATATTCTTATCATTAACAGGAGTGTTATTATCACTCAAAAAGTCATTGCAAAAATCCATAACCTCTCTCGCCACATAACCTTCAATAATACTCCCTTCAGGCTGATAACAGTTTCGAACATCACCTTTAAAAACGCTCATGTATCGTTCAAAGGGATACATCCAATGCAAGAAAACTGGTCCCAACATTTTCACTTCCCTAGTCAAGTGGACAACAAGATGTACCATGATATCAAAGAACGAAGGAGGGAAATACATCTCAAGCTGACATAGGGTAACAACCACTTCTCTTTGCAAATTATTGAGAGTATCAGGGTCAATAACTTTGCTGCATAGACTGTTGAAAAAGAAACAAATTCTGGTGATTGCAAACCTTACATGCTTTGGCAATATAGATCGAATTGCCATGGGCAATATTTGTTGCATTAGAGTGTGACAATCATGAGATTTAAGACCTATCAACTTCAGATTTTTCATTGATACCAATCTACGGATGTTGGATGAGTAACCATGTGGCACCTTAACATTTACCAAGCATTCACAAAAAGCTTTCTTCTCCTTTCTAGACAACGTGTAACAAGTGGGAGGTAAGTATGTTCTTTTATTACCCATTTCACATAATTCTGTTAATTCTGACCTTATTCCCATTTCACGTAGGTCCAGTCTGGATTTTATCCCATCTTTAGTCTTACCTGGTATATTTAACAGAGTACCAATGATGCTATCACGGACATTTTTCTCAACGTGCATTACATCGATACAATGCCTGACTGTCAAAGAACTCCAATAAGGAAGATCCCAAAATATTGACTTCTTCTTGAATGAAGAATTGTCACTCCGTGTGGCCATACTACATTGTGATTTCTTACCAAATTCATTGACAATGTCTTTTACTCTTTCATAAACAACATCCCCTGATATAGGTTTAGGTGCACTCCGTTCATCATTCCATCCATTGAATGCTTTGCGCTTCCTACGATACGGATGGAATTTTGAAAGAAACCTTCGATGACCAAGATATACAGTCTTGCCGCCATGTTTTAGTCTTATTGAATCAGTGTTTTCTTCACATATAGGACACGCTTTAGCTCCTTTGACACTATATCCAGACAAATTCCCATATGCTGGAAAGTCATTAATAGTGCAAAACAACATAGCGTGCAAACAAAATGTCTCTCTTCCTGAAGCATCATAGGTCATCACACCTTCAGCCCAAAGTTTATTTAAGTCATCTTTAGAGGTTCAAGATAAACATCGATATCATTTCCAGGTTGTTTAGGGCCCGATATCAACAATGACAGCATAACGTACTTATTTTTCACACATAGCCAGGGAGGAAGATTGTATATAACAAGCATGACTGGCCAAGTGCTATGTTGGCTGCTCAATGTCCCGTATGGATTCATCCCATCTGTACAAAGCCCAAGTCTTAGATTCCTATCTTCTTCACCAAATTTGGGGTACAATAGATCAATCTTCTTCCACTGTGGGGAATCAGACGCATGTCGTAGGATCTTATCATTATTTTTCTTAACATCTGCATGCCACCTCAAATTCTTCGCATCTTTCGGATTTGCAAACAAGCGTTGAAACCGTGATATTATAGGTAGATACCACAACACCTTGGCAGGAGAACCAGTTTTGGACTCCCCCGAAGTTGTCAATTTATACCGTGACACACCAAATTTTGGACAATCTTTCAAATCTACATAGTCCTTTTGAAATAATACACAATCATTCAGGCATGCGTGTATCTTCTTAGCCTCCATTCCCATTGGGCACAACATTTTCTTTACCCGTTATGTTGAGATTGGCAGCTCGTTTCCTTCAGGAAACATTTCTTTCAACAAAGTCAACAATGAAGTGAAGCTTTTGTCGCTCCATCTATTGTTAGCTTTCAACTTATACAATCTCAACACAGCGCTAAGCTTCATAAACTTAGCACAGCCTGTGTATAACGGTATCTCAGCATCATGCACAATGTTTCTAAAGATAGGAGGTGGATCGGTGTGCTCTACCCTACAACTATCCAGCATCGCATCAACGATGTCTACTGGAACTGGTTCGTTCACATCTACGTCATCGGAGGCAGTTTCTTCTTCCACCCAAGCACTGCTATCGACATCTACTACTTTCGAGTTTGAAATCTCTCCATGCCAGTGCCATTCTGTATAGCCTTGTACAATCACGTTGCACATGACATGACTTTTGATTTCCTCACCAGTGTTGACTTTCAAGTTGTTACCGCAATGCCTACATGGACAGTAGAACCTATCTGTAGGTTTTTTCCTATGTTCCTCGGCAAATCTAATAAACTGATCAAGACCAGATATAAACTTTGGGGTGCAGCGATTGCGAATGGACATCCATGATCTATCCATTCTATGATCAAAGAGAAAATAAGTATATATTAGGACAAGATTAGGGTATACACTTACATCATATCCAATATTTACTCCAACAAACACATGTGATGTCATTCTTATATATAAAAAATATGTACCACCTATCCCATCCTTGAACACCTAATCTCACTAGTAAGTGTATAATGTGTATTGGGTTTTTGAGAAAATTTCGGCAGCATTTCCCCGATGTTCTCTAAGTACATATGTACTAAGAGAACAAACGGGGAAATGCTGCCAAAATTTTCTCGAAAACCCAATACACATTATACACTTACATCCTAAGTGAGATTAGGTGTTCAAGAACAGTCCCAAACTGGGGACTATCCAAGATTTACTCCTAATGAGTAAATCTTTGACGGGTTTCTAGGCCAAAAAACACAATAATAGATATCTACAATGAAGCCGGACTCCATACAAATAGTATATAATTTAGTGATTGTTCATTCTAATTTATACCAATGTACAAGTAATATAAAGAACAATGATTGTTCACTTTCTAGGCCAACAAACACATGTGATGTCATTCTTATATATAATAAATGTGTACCACCTATCCCATCCTTGAACACCTAATCTCACTAGTAAGTGTATAATGTGTATTGGGTTTTCGAGAAAATTTCGACAGCATTTCCCTACCGTTCTCTAAGTACAAATGGGGAAATGCTACCGAAATTTTCTCAAAAACCCAATACACATTATACACTTACATCCTAAGTGAGATTACGTGTTCAAGAACAGTCCCAAACTGGGGACTATCCAAGATTTACTCCTAATGAGTAAATCTTGGACGGGTTTCTAGGCCAACAAACACAATAATAGATATCTACAATGAAGTCGGACTCCATACAAACAGTATATAATTTAGTGATTGTTCATTCTAATTTATACCAATGTACAAGTAATATAAAAATTTGTTCATATCCTTACCAACAGCAAGCATGGACGTGGCTGTGTTGGCCTACCACGGCCGTGCTGGACAGTACGACCGTGGTAACGGCCGTGGCTGTGTTGCCCTACCATGGCCGTGCTGTCCAGCACGGCCGTGGTAGGCCAACACAGCCATGGTCGTGCTTGCATGTTGGTAAATAGCTAGGGAGAAGGAAGCAAAGAGGTAGCGCTACTTGGAGCTAGCGTGGAAAGCGCGGCGGCGAGCGGCGGCAGTAGTGGCGGCGAAAGAAGAGAGAGCAGAGCGGCAGGAAGTGAACAGCAGTGGCACACCAGCAGCAGCGACAGCAGCGAGTAGGGGTGCACCAGTAGCAGCGGCGCACCAGCAACAGTGGCGGCGGCGAGCGGAGAAGCACCAGCAGCAGCAGCGGGGTCATCGGGTGATTTTAGGAGAGCGGCGGCGAGCAGCAGCACAACAATATCACGATGAAACAGGAAGAAAGGGGGAAGAGTCGGGTGATCAGGATTATTAAGTTGGTCAACGACGTCGGTTATCTACAAAACCGACGCCTATTATGATTTAGTGTCGGTTGATAGTAAAACACCAACGCCCAACTAGACCACCTTTACCCTAAATTATTTGGCGGGAACCATTATCAGCATCGGTTATCGAAGGATAACCGACAGTGAAAGTGGGACTTTTTGCGCAAATTTTCATTTTAAATAGGCGTCGGTGAATAGTTAAAAAACCGACGTTGTAGGTGACCTAAAATGTTTTCACTCGAAAATTGGATTTTGCGGGCAATTTTAGGCGTCGGTCTATTATAACCAGCCGACGCTGAATACAAAGCGGTACCCGTGTCTGGCTGGTCTTCAAATATAGATGTTGGTTTGCATAAATAATCGACGTCTAATATTATAGGCGTCGGTTTTCCTAAATAACCGACGCCCAGAAAAGCGACACTGAACGCTGTTTCTGTAGTAGTGACTATTACACGAGGTTTGTTAAGAACTTCAGTTCTATAGCCTTACCCTTAACCAAGTTGACTAGAAAGGATGTTTCTTTTGTCTGGAATGACAAGTGTCAGCAATCATTTCAGTTGCTGAAGGAAAGGTTGACAACTGCACCAGTGTCAGTGCTACCTGAGCAAGGGAGAGGGTATATAGTTTTCTATGATGCATCTAAGAATGGCTTAGGATGTGTGTTGATGCAGGATAAGCAAGTGATTTCTTTTGCTTCATGACAACTTAAGAAACACGAGGAGAATTATCCAACACACGATCTAGAAGTAGCTATTGTAGTCCATGCCTTGAAGATCTGGAGGCATTATCTCTATGGAGAGACATTCCAGTTTTTCACAAACCATAAGAACCTAAAGTACATCTTCTCTCAGCATGAGCTTAACATGAGGCAACGCTGCTGGATGGAATTAATCAAGGACTATGATTGTACAATTGATTATCATCCAGGGAAGGCCAATGTGGTTGTTGATGCTTTAAGTAGAAAATCAGCAACACCAACCTTAGATAGAGCACAATTGAATTCTCTGGTGTGCTCTAGGAGGGATATGCTTATCTCTTTAAGGCAAGACAATGTACAGATAAAAGTATCATTGTTATTTGGGTTGTTAGCTGAGATGCACATAAAACCTACTCTGAGACAACAGATTAAGGAGGCACAACAAGCTGATGTTGTAGTTCAGCAGATTAGGTCAGAGTATGGTAGTGAGAAACGAGATGGTTTCCATGATTCGGATGATTAGGTAGCATGTTATCATGGTAGAATGATAGTACCTGATGTTGATAACTTAAGGAAGTTAGTCCTAGAATAAGGTCATTCTTCAATGTATGCTATGCATCCAAGAAGCACCAAGATGTATCATAACTTGAAAGATATGTATTGGTGGCCTGGTTTGAAGAAGGATGTTGCTGAGTTCGTTATGCGGTGTCCAGTGTGTCAGCAAGTTAAAGCTGAACACCAGAAGCCTGCAGGAACACTGCAACCTTTACCCATACCGTAGTGGAAGTGGGATCATGTAACCATGGACTTCGTGGTTGGTCTGCCCAGAACAACCAAAGGTCATGATTCCATCTGGGTAATAGTTGATAGGTTGACAAAGACAACACATTTCTTACCTATCAAAACAACCTATTCTGCTGAGAAGTTGGCACAGTTATATGTAGATGAGATAGTGCGGTTGCATGGGGTCCCAGTTACCATTGTTTCTGATAGAGGTCCCCAGTTTACGAGTCATTTTTGGGAGTGACTTCATAAAACCTTAGGCACACAGTTAAGGTTTAGTACAGCCTTTCACCCTCAAACTGATGGACAATCAGAAAGGACTATATAGACCTTGGAGGACTTGCTTAGGGCATGTGTCCTTCAGTTTACAGGAAGTTGAGATCTACATCTAAGTTTGATAGAGTTTGCCTACAACAATAGCTATCAACACAGCATTGACATGGCACCTTATGAAGCCTTGTATGGTATATGTTGTAGATCTCCCCTATGTTGGTATGAAACTGATGAATATCAACTTTTGGGTCCTGATCTTGTGCAACAAACCACCGAGAAGATTAAAATAATACAACAACAACTAAAGATTGCATAGGATAGGCAGAAATCTTACGCTAATAAGCGGCGTAGACCTTTAGAATTCTAGGTTGGAGACAGAGTGTACCTCAAGGTCTCGCCCTGGAAAGGGTTTCTTAGATTTGGAAGGAAAGGAAAGTTAGCTCCTAGATTTATGGGGCCTTATCCAATCATTGAACGGATTGGAAAGATAGCATATAAGCTGGAGTTACCACCTGAGCTGCAAAAGTTACACCCAGTGTTCCACATTTCCATGCTAAGGAAAAGTCATCCTGACACAGAATCAGTTCTGCAGCCTATGGAAGTAGAATTAAACGATGATATATCCTGTGTTGAAGGACCTATGTTGATTCTTGATAGAAGGATCAAGAAGTTGAAAAAGAAAGACATTAGTCTTGTAAAAGTCCTCTGGAATAACTGTGGTGTTGAAGAAGCAACATGGGAACTAGAGGAATAAATGAGGAGGAAATACCCTACTCTTTTCTCTTAATGTTTTGTTGATGATTTCGGGGACGAAATCCTTATAAGGGGTGGATAATTTGTAACATCCCTGACCTGGGTTATGTTCTAACCCTAGGTGTTTTGCCTAATAAAGTTAATTAGATTCTTTCTCTTATCTTTTGAAAAGTAATTAAGGCTTTTGAGGAACTTATATTTCAATTTCAGTCCTTTTTTAATAATGTTCAAACATTGTTTTCTTAATTTTGGACTAATGTGCAAATTACCCAAGTTGAGGGGTTAACTTGCAAATTTCACATGATAAAATGTTCCTCTGATGTTGAGACATCATAAGAATTAATATGATGTAGTGGTATAGTTTCCACAAGCTTGGGCACCAAGATAAAGCTTGTAGAGCAATCCTTGTGCATTAAAACCTAGTTTTGGTGTAATGTGCAAATTACCCAAAACCTAGGGTTCAATATGCAAAATACCACCTCTAGAGGGTCTCTCATGTTTCTTGTCATCAAGTACAACAAATAAAATGAGAGGGGTGCCTCATTTGAATTATCATGGAGGAGAGAGAATCTTGACATTAAAATAATCAAGATTTAAGCATAAATGGAACTTTAATTTAATTTAGTGCAAAAAGAAATAATTTAATGAAGGAGCCCTTCAACCAAAAGTTGAAGGATGTGTTTGCAATATTGTTGGACGAGCTTGTGCCTTGCTATGGCACAAAAAGATCTTGGTTGAGTGGAAGTCACTCACATTAATATAATAAAAAGTAATATCCACTAAAAGGTTGGATATTAATATAAAACTCCTTAAGGTGCTTAATTCCTTTTCCATTAATTCTTGGATAATGGAGAGGTTTTTGTTACAACCCTGATTTTCGGTTCTTTTAGTGAGAAATGTAATTTCTCATATTAAAGATATTTGAACAAATAATGATATAATTTGTCTTGAATACATGGGTTTCGTTTACAATTGCCTTGATGATTGTTTTTTGGGCTTTATTGGCTATTGGGCCCAATAACAAGGAAATTCAATTAGTAAATGAATAACTGAATCTTTAAGAAAAGAAAATTGTGGAAACCTCTAGAAGGCAAATCCAAAGAGGGATTTCGTACCTCTTGGGTTCCTTGGATTCCAAGGAGTCCAAAGTTGCAAAGAAAAGGAAATAAGAAAAGAAAAAATTCATTAAGTATTTCTTTATTAAGAAAGAAATTGAAAACAATGAAAATAATAAATGAACAAGATGATGACAAATATGTTTATTTTGAAGTTTGTTTGATGAATTTTGAGGGCAAAATTCCTATAAGGAGGGGAGGATGTTATAACCCCATTTTCTAAAGCATGTAATGAGATTTGTAAATCTCTTTTTAAAAGATAAATCAAATCCATGATTGATTTGATGAGTTGATTTGAATGAATTTCGTGTATGATAGCCTTGTGTGTTTTCTTAATGGGCCTTATTGGCCATTAAGCCCCATTGAAAGAAAAAGAAAAAGAAATGAAAAAGGAATTCAATTGGATAATGGAATATATAAGAAAATGAATAAAAGATGATTAAAAGGCTAAAAGATATTTTCCCAAAATAGGATTTCGAGTTATAAAGGTTCCTTGGGGTTCAAGGAACTCAGGATAATAAAATAATGATAAAAGAAATAGAAAAGATGTGGAAAATATGAATAATTAGATGATAACTTGCAATCAAAGAAAAGGAATCGTTTTCTTTAGATAATAATCCCAAATTTTGTGGGATGAAAGATAAAAGCATAAAAAAGGTTCCCTTAAAATTTGAATTGAAAAGGAATTACAAATTGGGAGTTATTAATTTTCCAAGTTATCTTTTAATTAGGAATATAATTCGAATAATAGGAAATTACTTTCCTTTTGATCTAGCGCATGTGATGAGAGTCATTGGATTGAAATCCAACAGGCACTGCTCATCGTCCAGGTCCCAGTGGGACAAGGACTCCATCCGTAACAAGGGAAACTTCTCCCTCTATTTCCGATCGACATGATGCATGTGCACTCATGGGAAGAGTCCCATTGAGTTTGGGAGGAAGTAGGGAAGATTCTCGACCCTGGTTTGTTGGGGTTTTATCCTACCTTTGCAAAATGCCCAATCGGGCTAGAGAACAGTTGGCGGAGGGGTTGAGAAAACCCTAGGGGAGCCCCCCTAGTCCTATATAAGGACCCTCGCACAAGTTCCCACATCCTAGCGATCTCGAGTGGCCACTCCATGAGCTCTTGCATCATCCCTCCCGCTTTATTGAACCAGCTCCGGAGAGGACCTATAGCGGCACCACCGTGAGATCGAGTTAAGACCGAAAGGAGGATGACGAGCGAGAACCCTGGGATTGAGATCCACGATGAACCCACGGGGGAATCCGACGATCGCAGCCACTGCACATTTAGTTAGATTGTTGAGTGGAGTCGGTTGGCGAGGAGCGTTAGATCAAAGTCCACCATGGACTCAGCAGCATCCGATGAATGACAGTTAAGGATCACACATGCCACCGAGTTAGTGGAGACCAGCGATGCAGAGTGCCAGATCAAGAAATGGTCCATTGGTGCACCGATCCAACGATCACAAAAATTCGGTAAAATCCCCTCTCTAATCGAATAATCCACAAAATTGCTTTTCCTTGCAAAATTGATAGAAATTGCTAGGAATGTCTAATGAAGAAACTTTATATATGAAAGTTGTGTAGAAAAATACGAGTAACATGATAAAAAGACTTTGAGAATCTCGTTCTATCTAGTTTTGCAAAAGTACTTTAACTGGGTAGAAAAGTGTATTGAAAAGTAGTTAGAAACCCTATTTGCATATAAAGGATGATTCTTTGTAACTTAATAGGTTAAATTGAGGATTAGCAACCTATTAAATAATAATATGGAGTTTTCATCTATTTTGAATAAAAAGATGATTAACTTAGGCTTTGTGTCTATAAATGAAAAGGTAATGTATATGGAAACCCTAATTTAGGGTAAAAGAAGAAGAAAACCATGTTATTTTGGATTAAGGAAATAAATTACTAAATAATGATCCTAAGACAGTTAGGAATATTAAAAGGAGAGAATTTAAAGTTTTTAAGTGGATTTGAAGAATTAGGGTTCATAATAACTAAGAATGAAGGCAAAACCCTAGTTTCCAAGAAATCCTAAAATTAGAATAGAAACCCTAAGGAATATGATGAAATTGGGTAAATATTAATAAAAGGAAACTTGTACTTTTATTTCAGGGTTTCTGTACAATTTGCTTGATTGATTGGATTTTCTCTCTCTACAAATTAATTTTGTATCTAAATCTGCAATACAGGTATGTGGTTACGCTTATGAATATCTCGAGTTAGTTTTCCGAGGTTTACCGAAGTTTTCATCGATGTCATGAATTAATTGTTGGATGATTTTAATTCATGCAAATTATAATGTGGTTTGACTATCACATAAGATATGTGCCGACTAGATCAGATCCTGGTCCCCTATGTGGCTTAATAGTTGACCTAGTACATGGCTACCTATGGGGTAGGTCCATCAGGTCATTGGATGACTTAGTACATGGCTACCAATGGGGTAGGTCCATCAAGTCACATTGAGTTAGATATTGGGCTACCTTTGGGTAGTGCCATGCGACTCTATTACCCTAGGTATTGTCTACCTATAAGGTAGGTCCATGGGGGTAAGAATCAATCTAAAAGAGAGGTAGCATACAAGTCCACTGCAGGGATAGCACAGAGTGAGGGGATAGCTAAGGATTGAGTAGTATGGCTTAAAACATAATCTTGGTTGTTAAATGATTAATTAAATGATTACATTGTTAACATATTTGCATGATTATTGTTTCCCCCACATACCAGCTTCTTGCTGACCGATGTTTTGTTTGTCGGCGTTTTAGGTACAATGAAAAGAACAAATAGTAAAGTGACATATATAGAATTAAATGAGAATTAAAGTGCAAAAGAGGATTAGTTAGATTAATATCTGTGTGGATAGAAGTTTTGAAATCCAAGTTTTAAAAGGTATGCAAAGTTTTTATTTTTACCATATTTCAGTATAGTTGGTAGAATTTAATAATTGTTAATGATTAATTGTCGAACCTTTGATCCAGGTTATTGGATAACGGCTCTGATCTCTTGGTCTCCCTTAAGTGGGGGTTACTGGGAGATGGGGTCGTTACAATTGGTATCAGAGCGTAGGTTCCTCAGTTAACCATTAATAATTATTAAATTTTACAAACTCCATAGAACCCAAGGGAGTTATTAGAGGATTATCTAAAATACGAAGGTGTCTAGAAAAGGATCACGACTGAGGGCTGGCAATATTTTCCTCCGCACCGCTAGTCAGAATATGAGGACTCACAGATCTGTGTGACTGCCTGGCCAAAGTCTTAGGGTATGAATCGAAATAAGATACCTTTAGGACTTTCTCATCTTATTCAACCCTTCTCGTCACAAATTCTGTTAAGGACCTTAAGGATTAGGATTTTCTCTCTTTTCCTCACCCTCTTAAGTTACGGGTAAGATTGATAGGGTCTAAGGAATCCTCCACCAAATTAATGAAAAGCATGTAAATAAGATGTCATGGACATAAGCTTAATAGAGTAAGTGTAAACTAAAGAATAGATACATGCTTAGGTCGTATGACACAAGTTGTCATGCCTGCAGGAGAGACCTGAGAATAGACCTCCTTGTCAAGAGGATAAGTAAAGTTAGTCATTGAGGCAGAGATCTCCATTATAGGTAGAGACCTGGCACATCCTCTGAGGATGATGTTAACCCTAACCCTAAGCGAAGGTTAGAGAGAGAGATGGCATGATGAGTTAGACTAGGTATTTGAATGGACATGCCTTGGATGACGTATGATCCAGGAGAGGTTGGATGACCTAGTACCTCTGGCGACCCAACACTAGGAAGGGTCATGCATGTTAGAGTGAAGGATAGATCCTTCATTGATCAGGTTAGAGAAGAACCTATGGAAACCCCACGAGCTTATATGGGCATAATAGGCACCCAGAATGTATCAGTAGTGCGAGCACTAGGTTGAAACCCTGGCCGGGAGAGTTTGATGGATAGCTTATGTGATAAGCATAAGGGGCTATGGATAACCTTGAGCGAACATAAGTTGAACATAGGTTTCATCCAGGTAGGGGCATGCTTTTGAGGTTGATCCTTCATGAAGCGAGGACCTCTAATGGTGAGGTTGGATGTAGGGTTATCTCTAGAGAGAGTAGGAAACCCAACAAGAAGGTTGGAACCCGAGATATGAGGAACAGTGGATGATAGTGGTGGCCTCATGATCGATCCCTAGAAGTTGATGATATCTTGGTTGCCTTTAGAGGAACCAAACCCTAGAGAGAGGATGAGTCTGCTTATACCTCTGTACCTATGGTACATATGAGAAGAAGAGTTCCATAAACCATGTAGAGGTTTAGTAACAGGTTGTAAGGCCTTGAACCTTGTTGTTTGTCTTTGAGGAGGACTCAACTCTGAAGAGTTGCTTGAATAAAAGGATCATGGAATACCTTGGACATGCTTGGTTAAAGGTAGAGAAAGCAGTAGTATACCTAAGTGAACCTAGGGTACCTAGGCCTAAGAGGGGAAGTGGTGTACCTAATGCTCGTAATGAGAGTTAAGTTTCTACAGATGAGAGCATGGTACCTCATATGTTTAGAGGAAAGGGAAACCCCTTAAGTTTAAGGTGTGTTTGACGAACCCCTCACAGCTAAGTTGATGACATGGGAAGGTATGATCTTGATCCAGTGTTGAGGAAAAAGAACAAGTAGACCTGCATGGTTAGTAGGTGGTCCGTTTGTGCCTTAATAGTTGTTGGGTTAAGCATGCCCATGTGTAGGTAAACCCTAAGGATGGTTGGGACTTTGTTGTCAAGGGATGAAGTTTCCTCCCATCCTGGGAGAGGGACCCTTTTTTAGGGTGTATACTAGTTTTGTTGGTTTAAGGTAACCTAAAAAGGTCTCATAGGATCTTGAGAAACTAAGTGAAAAGTACATGGTATGAGGACGAACCTCTAGACCCATAGATGGCCATCTCTATGTGCATATGGATGTGTTACCATGGATGTAACCGATATGGGGCTTGACCAAGGTAGGCAGGTTGCCATGATCCCTATGAAAGGATGAAAATTAGCCCATGAATGTAGAGAGAGGGATGATGAAGGCTTGGGTAAGGTTCTAAGTTGGACATGTACTATAATAGAATCCTCAGTCTATCCTAGGGTCAGGTAGGGGTAATACCGATGGAAGTAGGAGTTGCCTAATTCCCTAGTTGCACATGACCATAGGGTCGGGAGGTAACAACTATCATTGTCTGAGGGCCATGGGTTAGGAGATTGATCACCTTCATGAACTCATGGGACCCAAAGGGCAGATGAGTAGGGCACTCTCTTGATGCATGAGGGAAGAGGGGTGACCCCAAAAGTGCCAGCACCCTATAGACCTAGAGGAGATGACCAAGGGATGTGTGTAAACCCCAGTAGGCTCGAGAACAATTCTCCATGGAAGTAACCTTGATATTGAGATGATTGTAATATAGAGGCATAAATGGCACGTTTCAACTTAGATTTAAAGGTGTACTGACAAGGTGAGATGTACCAACTCTAGTGTTTAGTAAATCGGTCTGTGCGGCCTCATATGCGGCCGCTTCAGCGGTTCAGACAGGGGACCGCACCGCATATGTCAAAGCGGACCAATAATCGGTCCAGGCCCGATTATGTGGCCGATTACCCGCTTATGCGGCCGCTTAATCACCACTTTTCCAAACACACATACATGGACTTGAAGAAATGAAATGTATATGATATTTTTGTTGTTTCTAATTAAATATTTATATGATATTGCTGCTCCCATTCTTCTAATTAATCATTCTATATTGTCCTTGTATGTAATTGTTCGATGTGATATATAATTCTATATGACTGATATATAAATATACACAGATATATTAATTTATTAAAAAAATACAAAACCACATATACTCCCGCATACCGCATATACTCTATTCAGTGCCCCGTCCGCCCATACACCTAATAGTGCTTTTCTGAACACTGACCATCTCTACTCTTGGAACATGAAGAACTCTATATTTGGACTGCAACCAAAGGCTTATTTCCTCTTGTTATGGGAGTGAGAGATAGGACAGTACGCATGCCATACACTAAGAATAAAAGATGAAGTGGTTTGGAACGTTGCCATGAGATATGGGGACAGAGAAGATAACATGCCCTGGTAAAGTGAATGATACATGGATGGTTTGCAAACGCTAAAGAGAAATAAGGTAGTCATCTTATAAGGATGTTTTTTTTCATGAGATATGAGCCATACAAGGTTGAGTTTTATCACCAAGAAAGATGAGCTCAAAGTGTACTCAATGAAGATAAACTTAGAGTTTGAGTTTGAGATGATAAGTGAAATACATGAAAGTGTATGTCTTTAATGTTACCTAATACATAAGAAGGTGAAGTAGTAATGGATGCCCTGGTTGAGATATATCTGCCTAGTTTGGCTAGAAGAGGTTGTTAGACTAACCCTAAGTTTGGAAAAGAAGATATGTTTGGCTAACACTAATGTAACGAGATATGTTGAGCAAGGTGGTGGTTGTTTGGTTAACCTAGTCCTTGATATAATAAAAAGGATGGTGGTAGAACCTCATATGCACTTCTTTGGAAAGGAAGGTGACGAAACCCTGATGAGATTGGTTTCGGGTTTCTGAGAAATTGATTTTGAGAAATCATGACATACCAGAAATCATGATTTTAAGATCACCAAACACCGTGATACTACAAAGATAGTAAGTGATAATGGCACTTTGGATGCTTAAGACAAAGGTGTAAGTGGCATGTGGCCATGCAAGACAAAAGGTGAAGGATGAGCACTGGTAACTCAGTGCATTAATATAGAGGATAAATAGTTCCTGAGAGAGAAAGGGAGTTCATCACTATGATGTTGTAAGTCTCCCCTGGACCAAGGAAGGTCGAGATGCAATATGGGTTATGGTAGATCACTTTGCCTAAATGACATGAGAAAGAAAGAGTTCTATCAAGGGACAGATCTGGTTGAACTACCATGAGAGAGATGGTTCAACTACACCATGATGCGAGTTCAAAGGTTCTTGAGTTTGACCTAAAGGTTCCCTTCAAAAAAAGGTGGAAGTAGGTACATGAAGAACTCGATGTTAGTATAGTTTATCACCCCTAACCAGTGGTTAGTATGATCTAGACAAAAGGGTCTGATGAGAGCATGTGTGCTCGTCTAGGGTGATACCTAGAGACATTCCTTGTCCTAAGAAAGACGTGATGATGACCACCATAGCTAGTATCGAGATTTAAAGAAGCTCTATAAGGGAGGTTGCGTCGGGAACCACTTCAGTAAGATGATGTTTGTGAAAGGACCCCATGATGGTTAGAAAAGGACCATAGTGTGTGTAGATGAAGTCACTTTGATCATGCAATGGCTGAAAGGAGCCCAGGGACGACATGAGTCATAAGATGATGCAAAGTAGACTGACATGCAGTTCACTGTGGGAGAATATGTGACATGAAAATCTGACCCCTCTAAGTTATAGCTAAGAGAGCTAAGTCCCCGATATATGGGTCCATTTGAGATGGATTGGTGGAGAAGGTTATGGTTAACCTTACCCCTCAGGTTAAAGTAATGTATGATGAGTTCCATGTGTCCAATTTAGAGAGCTATGTGAGGTACCCCGACCATGTGCTGAGCAATGAACCTAGTGAGCCCCAAGGGAGGCTGAAATGGCATGAGTCACCTATGCAATTTATAGACGCCAGGATAAAAGAACTCAGAGAAAAGAATATGTAATGATAAAGGTTCTTTGGGAGCGTCATTAGTACGGTAAAGCCACATAGGGGCCAATGATGGACATGGAAAAGTATTATCCAGAATTGTTTGTTTGCTTGATAGAATTTTGAGGACCAAATTCCTATAAGAGGGGAAGGATGTTACAACCCTGATTTTGGTTCTTTTGGTGAGAAATGTAATTTCTCATATTAAATATATTTGAACAAATAATGATATAATTTGTCTTGAATACATGGGTTTTGCTTATAATAGCCTTGATGATTGTTTTATGGGCTTTATTTGCTATTGGGCCCAATAACAAGGAAATTCAATTAGTAAATGAATAACTGAATCTTTAAGAAAAGAAAAATTTGGAAACCTCTAGAAGGCAAATCCAAAGAGGGATTTCGTACCTCTTGGGTTCCTTGGGTTCCAAGGAGTCCAAAGTTGCAAAGAAAAGGCAATAAGAAAAGAAAAGATTAATTAAGTATTTCTTTATTAAGAAAGAAATTGAAAACAATGAAAATAAGAAATGAACAAGATGATGAAAAATATGTTTATTTCGAAATTTGTTTGATAAATTTTGAGGGCAAAATTCTTATAAGGAGGGGAGGATGTTATAACCCCATTTTCTAAAGCATATAATGAGATTTGTAAATCTCTTTTTAAAAGATAAATGAAATCCATGATTGGTTTGATGAGTTGATTTGAATGAATTTCGTGTATGATAGCCTTGCGTGTTTTCTTAATGGGCCTTATTAACCATTAAACCCCATTGAAAGAAAAAGAAAAAGAAATGAAAAAGGAATTCAATTGGATAATGGAATATATAAGAAAATGAATAAAAGATGATTAAAAGGCTAAAAGATATTTTCCCAAAATAGGATTTCGAGTTATAAAGGTTGCTAGGGGTTCAAGGAACTCAGGATAATAAAATAACGATAAAAGGAATAGAAAAGATGTGGAAAATATGAATAATTAGATGATAACTTGCAATCAAAGAAAAGGAATCATATTCTTTAGATAATAATCCCAAATTTTGTGGGATGAAAGATAAAAGCATAAAAAAGGTTCCCTTAAAATTTGAATTGAAAAGGTATTAAGAGTTGGGTGTTATGAATTTTCCAAGTTATCTTTGAATTAGGAATATAATTCGAATAATAGGAAATTACTTTCCTTTTGATCTAGCGCATGTGATGAGAGCCATTGGATTGAAATCCAATGGGCACTGTTCATTGTCCAGGTCCTAGTGGGACAAGGACTCCAACCATAACAAGGGAAACTTCTCCCTCTATTTCCGATCGACATGATGCATGTGCACTCATGGGAAGAGTCCCATTGAGTTCGGGATGAAGTAGGGAAGATTCCCGACCCTGGTTTGTTGGGGATTTGTCCTACCTTTGTGAAATGCCCAATTGGACTAGAGAACAGTTGGCGGAGGGGTTGAGAAAACCCTAGGGGAGCCCCCTAGTCCTATGTAAGGACCCTAGCACAAGTTCCCACATCCTAGCGATCTCGAGCGGCCACTCCATGAGCTCTTACATCATCCCTCCCGCTTTATTGAACCAGCTCCGGTGAGGACCTGTAGCGGCACTGCCACGAGATCGAGTTAAGACAGAAAGGAGGACGACGAGTGAGAACCCTGCGATCGAGATCCATGATGAACCCACAGGGGAATTCAACGATCGCAACCACTGCACGTTTAGTTAGATTGTTGAGTGGAGCCGTTTGGCGAGGAGTGTTAGATCAAAGTCCACCATGGACTCAGCAGCATCCGATGAACGATAGCTAAGGATCATGCATGCCACCGAGTTAGTGGAGACCAGTGACATGGAGCATCAGATCGAGACACGGTCCATTGGCGCACCGATCCAACGATCACAAAAATTCGGTAAAATCCCATCTCTAATCGAATAATCCACAAAATTGCTTTTCCTTGCAAAATTGATAGAAATTGCTAGGAATGTCTAATGAAGAAACTTTATATATGAAAGTTGTGTAGAAAAATATGAGGAACATGATAAAAATACTTTGAGAATCTCATTATATGTATTTTTTCAAAAGTACTTTAATTGGGTAGAAAAGTGTATTGAAAAGAAATTAGAAACCTTATTTGCATATAAAGGATGATTCTTTGTAACTTAATAGGTTAAATTGAGGATTAGCAACCTATTAAATAATAATATGGAGTGTTCATCTGTTTTGAATACAAAGATGGTTAATTTAGGGTTTGTGTCTATAAATGAAAAGGTAATGTATATGGAAACCCTAATTTAGGGTAAAAGAAGAAGAAAACCATGTTATTTTGGATTAAGGAAATAAATTACTAAATAATGATCCTAAGATAGTTAGGAATATTGAAAGGAGAGAACTTAATTTTTTAAGTGGATTTTAGGAATTAGGGTTCATAATAACAAAGAATGAAGGTGAAACCCTAGTTTCCAAGAAATCCTAAAATTAGAATAGAAACCCTAAGGAATATGATGAAATTGGGTAAATATTAATAAAAGGAAACTTGTATTTTTATTTCAGGGTTTCTGTGCAATTTGCTTGATTGATTGGATTTTCTCTCTCTACAAATTAATTCTATATCTAAATCTGCAATACAGGTATGTGGTTATGCTTATGAATATCACGAGTTAGTTTTCCGAGGTTTACCAAAGTTTTCATCGATGTCATGAATTAATTGTTGGATGATTTTAATTCATGCAAATTATAATGTGGATTTGACTATCACATAAGATATGTGCCTACTAGCTCAGATCCTGGTCCCCTCTGTGCCTTAATAGTTGACCTAGTACATGGCTACCTATGGGGTAGGTCCATCAGGTCATTGGATGACTTAGTACATGGCTACCAATGGGGTAGGTCCATCAAGTCACATTGAGTTAGATATTGGTCGGGCTACCTTTGGGTAGTGCCATGCGACTCTATTACCCTAGGTATTGGCTACCTATAAGGTAGGTCCATGGGGGTAAGAATCTACCTAAAAGAGAGGTAGCATACAAGACCACTGCAGGGATAACACGGAGTTAGGGGATAGCTAAGGATTGAGTAGTATGGCTTAAAACGTAATCTTAGTTGTTAAATGATTAATTGAATGATTACATTGTTAACATATTTGCATGATTATTGTTTCCCCCACATACCAACTTCTTGCCGACTGACGTTTTGTTTGTCGGTGTTTTAGGTATAATGAAAAGAACAAATAGTAAAGTGACATATGTAGAATTAAATGAGAATTAAAGTGCAAAGGAGGATTAGTTAGATTATATCTATTTGGATAGAAGTTTTGAAATCCCAATTTTAAAAGGTATGCAAAGGTTTTATTTTTACCATATTTCAGTAAAGTTGGTAGAATTTAATAATTGTTAATGATTAATTGTCGAACCTTTGATCCGGGTTATTGGATAACGTCTCTGATCTCTTGGTCTCCCTTAACTGGGGGTTACTGGGTGACGAGGTCGTTACAATTGGTATCAGAGCGTAGGTTCCTTAGTTAACCATTGATAATTATTAAATTTTACAAACTCCATAGAACCCAAGGGAGTTATTAGAGGATTATCGACGGAGGTGTCTAGAAAAGGATCACGACTGGGGACTGGCAATATTTTCCTCCGTACCGCTAGTCAGAATACAAGGACTCCCAGATCCGTGTGACTGCCTGGCCAAAGTCTTAGGGTATGAATTGAAATAAGATACCTTTAGTACTTTCTCATCTTATTCAACCCTTCTCATCAAAAATTATGTTAAGGACCTTAAGGATTAGGTTTTTATTTCTTTTCCACACCCTCTTGAGTTACGGGTAAGATTGATAGGGTCTAAGGAATCCTCCACCAAATTAATGAAAAGCATGTAAATAAGATGTCATGGACATAAGCTTAATAGAGTAATCGTAAACTAAAGAATAGATACATGCTTAGGTCATATGATACAAGTTGTCATGCCCGCAGGAGAGACCTGAGAATAGACCTCCTTGTCAGGAGGATAAGTAAAGTTAGTCATGGAGGTAGAGATCTCCATTATAGGTAGAGACCTGGCACATCCTCTGAGGATGATGTTAACCCTAACCCTAAGTTAAGGTTAGAGAGAGAGATGGCATGATGAGTTAGACTAGGTGTTTGAATGGAAATGCCTTGGATGACGTATGATCCATGAGATGTTGGATGACCTAGTGCCTCTGGCGACCCAACACTAGGAAGGGTCATGCATGTTAGAGTGAAGGATAGCTCCTTCATTGATGAGGTTAGAGAAGAACCTATGGAAACCCCACGAGCTTATATGGGCATAATAGGCACCTAGAATGTATCATTAGTGTGAGCAATAGGTTGAAACCCTGGCCGGGAGAGTTTGATGGATAGCTTATGTGATAAGCATAAGGTGCTATGGATAACCTTGAGCGAACATAAGTTGACCATAGGTTTCATCCAGGTAGGGGCATGCTTTTGAGGTTGATCCTTCATGAAGAGAGGACTTCTAATGGTGAGGTTGGATGTAGGGTTAGCTCTATAGAGAGAAGGAAACCCAACAAGAAGGTTGGAAGCCTAAAACCCTGAGATGTGAGGAACAGTGGACGATAGTGGTGGCCTCATGATCGATCCCTGGAAGTTGATGATATCTTGGTTGCCTTTAGAGGAACAAAACCCTAGAGAGAGGATGAGTCTGCTTATACCTCTGTACCTATGGTATAGATGAGAAGAAGAGTTCCATAAACCATGTAGAGGTTTAGTAATAGGTTGTAAGGCCTTGAACCTTGTTGTTTGTCTTTGAGGAGGACTCAACTCTGAAGAGTTGCTCGAATAAAAGGATCATGTAATACCTTGGACACGCTTGGTTAAAGGTAGAGCATGCAGTAGTATACCTAAGTGAACCTAGGGTGCCTAGGCCTAAGAGGGGAAGTGGTGTACCTAATGCTTGTAATGAGAGTTGAGTTTCTACAGATGAGAGCATGGTACCTCATATGTTTAGAGGAAAGGGAAACCCCTTAAGTTTAAGGTGTGTTTGACGAACCCCTCACAGCTAAGTTGATGACATGGGAAGGTATGATCTTGATCCAGTGTTGAGGAAAAAGAACAAGTAGACCTGCATGGTTAGTAGGTGGTTCGTTCGTGCCTTAATAGTTGCTGGGTTAAGCATGCCCATGTGTAGGTAAACCCTAAGGATGGTTGTGACCTTGTTGTCAAGGGATGAAGTTTCCTCCCATCCTGGGAGAGGGACCCTTTTTTAGGGTGTATACTAGTTTTGTTGGTTTAAGGTAATCTAAAAAGGTCTCATAGGATCTTGAGAAACTAATTGAAAAGTACATGGTATGAGGACGAACCTCTAGACCCATAGATGGCCATCTCTATGTGCATATGGATGTGTTACCATGGAGGTAACCGATATGGGGCTTGACCCAGGTAGGCAGGTTGCCATGATCCCTAGGAAAGGATGAAAATTAGCCCATGAATGTAGAGAGAGAGATGATGAAGGCTAGGGTAAGGTTCTAAGTTGGACATGTACTATAATAGAATCCTCAGTCTATCCTAGGGTCGGGTAGGGGTAAGACCGATGGAAGTAGGAGTTACCTAATTCCCTAGTTGCACATGATCATAGGGTCGGGAGGTAACAGCTATCATTGTTTGAGGGCCATGGGTTAGGATATGGATCACCTTCATGAACTCATGGGACCCAAAGGGAAGATGAGTAGGGCACTCTCTTGATGCATGAGGGAAGAGGGGTGACCCCAAAAGTGTCGGCACCCTATAGACCTAGAGGAGATGACCAAGGGATGTGTGTAAACCCCAGTAGGCTCGAGACCAGTTCTCCATGGAAGTAACCTTGATATTGATATGATTGTCATATAGAGGCATAAACGGCACATTTAAACTTAGATATAAAGGTGTACTGACAAGGTGGGATGTACCATCTCTACTCTTGGAACATGAAGAACTCTGTATTTGGATTGTAGCCAAATGCTTATTCCTCTTGTTATGGGAGTGAGAGATAGGACAGTACGCATGCCATACACTAAGAATAAAAAATGAAGTGGTTTGGAACATTGCCATGAGATATGGGGACATAGAAGATAACATGCCCTGGTAAAGTGAATGATACATGGATGGTTTGCAAACGCTAAAGAGAAATAAGGTAGTCATCTTATAAGGATGTTTTTTATGAGATATGAGTCATACAAGGTTGAGTTTGATCACCAAGAAAGATGAGCTCAAAGTGTACTCAATGAAGATAAACTTCGAGTTCGAGTTTGAGATGATAAGTGAAATACATGAAAGTGTATGTCTTCAATGTTACCTAATACATAAGAAGGTGAAGTAGTAACGGATGCCCTGGTTGAGATATATCTGCCTAGTTTGGCTAGAAGAGGTTGTTAGACTAACCCTAAGTTTGGAAAAGAAGATATGTTTGGCTAACACTAATGTAACGAGATATGTTGAGCAAGGTGGTGGTTGTTTGGTTAACCTAGTCCTTGATATAATAAAAAGGATGGTGGTAGAACCTCAGATGCACTTCTTTGGAAAGGAAGGTGATGAAACCCTGATGAGATTGGTTTTGGGTTTCTGAGAAATCGATTTCGAGAAATCATGACATATTAGAAATCATGATTTTAAGATCACCAAACACCGTGATACTACAAAGATAGTAAGTGATAATGGCACTTTGGATGCTTAAGACAAAGATGCATGAGGCATGTGGCCATGCAAGACAGAAGGTGAAGGATGAGCATTGGTAACTCGGTGCATTAATATAGAGGATAAAGAGTTCCCGAGAGAGAAAGGGAGTTCATCGCTATGATGTTGTAAGTCTCCCCTGGACCAAGGAAGGTCGAGATGCAATATGGGTTATGGTAGATCGCTTTGCCTAGATGACATGAGAAAGAAAGAGTTCTATCAAGGGACAGGTCTGGTTGAACTACCATGAGAGAGATGGTTCAACTACACCATGATGCGAGTTCAAAGGTTCTCACTACTACAGAAATATCGTTCAGTGTCGCTTTTCTGGGTGTCGATTATTTAGGAAAACCGACGCCTATAATATTAGGCGTCGGTTATTTAGGCAAACTGACGTCTATATTCGAAGACCAGCCAGACACGGGTACCGCTTTCTATTCAGCGTCGGCTGAGTATAACCAACCGATGCCTAAAATCGCCCGCGAAATCCAATTTTCGAGCAAAAAAATTTTGGGTCACAGACAGCGTCGGTTTTTTACCTATTCATCGACGCCTATTTAAAATGAAATTTTGCGCGAAAAGGTCCACGTTCGGTGTCGGTTATCCTTGGATAACTGACGCTGATAATGGTTCCCGCCAATTAATTTAGGGTAAAGATTGTCTAATTGGACGTCGGTTGTTTATTAGCAACCGACGCTGAATATATTTAGGTGTCGGTTTTGTATACAACTGACGCCTTTTATGAACATAATATCCCGCGATCACCCAACTCTTCCCCTTTCTTCTCTGTTTCATTGCTAGAATTTCTCCCCGCTGCTGCCGCCGCCCGACTGCAACCCCCACTCGCCGCTGATGTTGCTTGTGTGCCGCCGCCGCTCCCTGCTCCTTTTGCGCCGCCGTCTCCGGTCCTAGTCTCCGCGCCCTGCGGCTACCTGCCTGCCCTGCGTCGGCGGTCCTGGAGCTCGCCGCGCCTGCCCTGCGCCGGTCGTCCTTTGCTCAACCTCACCTCGCCACCGACCTGGCAACCTCACCTCGCCTCGACCTTGCCCTGCTCGCTTGCCCAGGTACCTACCGACCTACCCAGACGGCACCCAGGCGCGCCTAGGCGGCCAGGCGTTCACCTAGGGTCCCAAACCCAAGCGCCCAGCCTAGTTAGGCCTCTGGGATGCCTGGGCGATGCTTGGGCTGCGCCAAGGCCCAATGCTGCTATGTATTTTTTTTTAAATTAAGTTATTTACTGATTTGTGTTTATTTATGTACTGATTTGTATTTATTTATGTATTGTTTCAGGAATTAATTGATCATCTGCTGTTGCCCGCCATCTCCCTACCTGTCGCCTGCTCACCAGCCTGCTTGCCTGCCTACTCTCCTACCTCCGTCTTGCCCAAACAGAGGTAAATCCTATTTTATTACACTGATTGATCTTTAATCACATAGACTTAATCAACATTTCTACTTGTATGATCCTAGTGATTATTATACTGTTTGTATGGAGTCCGGCTTCATTGTAGATATCTATTATTGTGTTTGTTGACCTAGAAACCCATCCAAGATTTACTCATTAGGAGTAAATCTTGGATAGTCCCTGGTTTGGGACTGTTCTTGAACACCTAATCTCACTTAGGATGTAAGTGTATAATGTGTATTGGGTTTTCAAGAAAATTTTTGTAGCATTTCCCCGTTTGTTCTCTAAGTACATATGTACTTAGAGAACAGCGGGGAAATGTTGCCGAAATTTTCTTGAAAACCCAATACACATTATACACTTACTAGTGAGATTAGGTGTTCAAGGATGGGATAGGTGGTACACATTTATTATATATAAGAATGACATCACATGTGTTTGTTGGCCTAGAAAGTGAACAATCATTGTTCTTTATAGTACTTGTACATTGGTATAAATTAGAATGAACAATCACTAAATTATATACTGTTTGTATGGAGTCCGTCTTCATTGTAGATATTTATTATATATAAGAATGACATCACATGTGTTTGTTGGCCTAGAAAGTGAAAAATCATTGTTCTTTATATTACTTGTACATTGGTATAAATTAGAATGAACAATCACTAAATTATATACTGTTTGTATGGAGTCCGGCTTCATTGTAGATATCTATTATTGTGTTTGTTGGCCTAGAAACTCGTCCAAGATTTACTCATTAGGAGTAAATCTTGGATAGTCCCCGGTTTGGGACTGTTCTTGAACACCTAATCTCACTTAGGATGTAAGTGTATAATGTGTATTTGGTTTTCGAGAAAATTTCGGTAGCATTTCCCCATTTGTTCTCCAAGTACATATGTACTTAGAGAACAATGGGGAAATGCTGCCGAAATTTTCTCGAAAACTCAATACACATTATACACTTACTAGTGAGATTAGGTGTTCAAGGATGGGATAGGTGGTACACATTTATTATATATAAGAATGACATCACATGTGTTTGTTGGTCTAGAAAGTGAACAATCATTGTTCTTTATATTACTTGTACATTGGTATAAATTAGAATGAACAATCACTAAATTATATACTGTTTGTATGGAGTCCGGCTTCATTGTAGATATTTATTATATATAAGAATGACATCACATGTGTTTGTTGGCCTAGAAAGTGAAAAATCATTGTTCTTTATATTACTTGTACATTGTTATAAATTAGAATGAACAATCACTAAATTATATACTGTTTGTATGGAGTCCGGCTTCATTGTAGATATCTATTATTTTGTTTGTTGGCCAAGAAACCCGTCCAAGATTTACTCATTAGGAGTAAATCTTGGATAGTCCCCGGTTTGGGACTGTTCTTGAACACCTAATCTCACTTAGGATGTAAGTGTATAATGTGTATTGGGTTTTTGAGAAAATTTCGGTAGCATTTCCCCATTTTTTCTCTAAGTACATATGTACATATCTTGTTCATCGAAGGTTTCTTTCAAAATTTCATCTGTATCGTAGGAAGTGCAAAGCATTCAATGGATGGAATGATGAACGGAGTGCACCTAAACCTATACCAGGGGATGTTGTTTATGAAAGAGTAAAAGACATTGTCAATGAATTTGGTAAGAAATCACAATGTAGTATGGCCACACGGAGTGACAATTCTTCATTCAATAAGAAGTCAATATTTTGGGATCTTCCTTATTGGAGTTCTTTGACAGTCAGGCATTGTATCGATGTAATGCACGTTGAGAAATATGTCTGTGATAGCATCATTGGTACTCTGTTAAATATACCAGGTAAGACTAAACATGGGATAAAATCCAAACTGGACCTACGTGATATGGGAATAAGGTCAGAATTAACAGAATTATGTGAAATGGGTAATAAAAGAACATACTTACCTCCTGCTTGTTACACATTGTCTAGAAAGGAGAAGAAAGCTTTTTGTGAATGCTTGGTAAATGTTAACGTGCCACATGGTTACTCATCCAACATCCGTAGATTGGTATCAATGAAAGATTTGAAGTTGATAGGTCTTAAATCTCATGATTGTCACACTCTAATGCAACAAATATTGTCCGTGGCAATTCGATCTATATTGCCGAAGCATGTAAGGTTTGCAATCACCAGACTTTGTTTCTTTTTCAACAGTCTATGCAGCAAAGTTATTGACCCTGATACTCTCGATAATTTGCAAAGAGAAGTGGTTGTTACCCTATGTCAGCTTGAGATGTATTTCCCTCCTTTGTTCTTTGATATCATGGTACATCTTGTTGTCCACTTGACTAGGGAAGTGAAAATGTTGGGACCAGTTTTCTTGCATTGGATGTATCCCTTTGAACGATACATGAGCATTTTTAAAGGTGATGTTCGAAACTGTTATCGGCCTGAAGGGAGTATTATTGAAGGTTATGTGGCGAGAGAGGTTATGGATTTTTGCAATGACTTTCTGAGTGGTAATAACACTCCTGTTAATGACAAGAATATTGAGGAGGGCAAAGAAATTTTGGGATCACGGGTGAAAGTAATCAGTCGTGAGCAGTTGGAACAAGCTCACTTGTATATTTTACCCAACATGGACGAAGTGAGTGTTTATATCGAGGAACATACCAATTTCATCAAGAGACAACGTCCTCGAGCAAGTTCAATGTGGCTTGCTAGAGAGCATAATAAGACTCTTACTAAGTGGTTTGAAGATAAAGTCTTACATCAACTATCTCAAACACCAAACGATATTACAGAAACTATCAAATGCCTCGCCTTTAAACCAAAACTGAATGTTATGTCTTATGAAGGGTTTGACATTAATGGGTTCACATATTACACAAAGTGCCAAGATGATAAGAGTGTCGTCCAAAATAGTGGGGTCACTCTTCAAGCGTCGACTTTGTATTTTGCAAGTGCAAAGGATAAGAGTCCACGTGAAGCTAAAATGTCATATTACGGTGTCATTAAAGACATATGGGAGTTTGACTACATAGATTTCAGAATTCCACTCTTTAAATGTAATTGGGTTGATAACACCAAAGGAGTTAAAGTGGATGAATTGGGTTTCACTCTGGTGAACTTTGAAAAGATTGGCGAGAAGGGTGAACCATTCATATTGGCATCACAGGCGAAACAAATATTCTATATCGATGATCCTGAAAATGATAAATGGTCGGTTGTTCTTCATGGTAAAAGACAGTTCATTGAAGATCCTATAGATGAAGAAGAGTACTATGATAAGTATGATGACTCCAGTCCATTCTCAGTTGGGTTGCCAACTCCACAAAATATTGAAGCTAATGATGACTTATATGTGCGCGGAGATCAAAATGAAGGATTGTTAATTGATAAAAGATCACAATTTTAGAGACATGTATGTTTATACAAATGCTAAATGTTTGCCTTTTTCTAGTTAATACAAATGATAAATGTTTGCCTTTTTCTAGTTAATACAAATGCTAAATGTTTGCCTTTTTCTATTTAATACAAATGCTAAATGTTTGCCTTTTTAATGACATTTTCAGATGGTTGACCATGATGAGCATGATGTCCATGATGAGCATGAAGTCCATGATGAGCATGATGTCCATGACGAGCATGGCGAGGATACCAATGTAAGTTCTAAAAACATATCCTATATTTCTATAAAATTCATTATCTTCTAGTTATGTCATATATCCTATATTTCTATATTGGGCTAATTCAGTGTGTTTATTTTTGTCAAATTTTAGGTTGATGATGCACATGTACCCACTGAAGCACTGGCGCAACTTGATGCGCAACACCAAAAACTTAACAAGAAAAGGGGTATCACTCTGTTGAAGAAGTTAATAGTGCTGAGTGGTAGTGGATCCAAATTGGTTGTTGAGTTTGATAATGGAGGAAATGCAATTGGAGTGAACCGCAATAATTTTGTAAACTATCTTGGGTGTGTCACTCGAAGCCATTGTGGTGTTAAGTATGATAATTGGCATAAAGTTCCTCAGGCGAAGAAAGACTTGATATGGAAAGATTTATGCGTGAGTTATTATTATTTGCAATTCTATTTTGTAGATTACAAATTATATTATTTGCAATTCTATTTTTGGATACTAGTTAATAAGAATTCTATTTTACATAATCTATTTGCATTGGATGAGAAGTTGCATCGTAAAAGTGTGATGCAACGCGTTGGAAAGATGCTTAGGAACTATAGGACAAATCTGAACAGAGAATACATAAAAGATGGTGATAAGAAGAAGAAGTCAGCCCTTGAATAGTGGAACTTCTTGGACAAAGAAGATTGGGACAATTTTGTGTCTTCAAGAAAATCTGAAGAATTCAAGGTATTAGGCATCACTCCCAATTTAATTAATATACGTTGTATTCACCTATTCAAGATTAACATTTAGTGCTACTAACCAAATCATTAATGTGCATACTAACTAGGCCCTCAGTGACGCGCAAAAAGCAAGGCGTGCACTGAATGTGCATGACCACACTGTGGGTCCAAAGGGCTATGCAAGCGTTCGCCAAAGACTACAGGCAGAGTCTGCGGCTACTCAGGAGTCTGCTGCTACTCAGGAGTCTGCCACACCCATGCCTCCCCATGATATCTGGATAGCTGGGAGGAAAAACAAGAAGGGTGAAATAAAGAAGCTCGTAACTGCTGAGGCGGCTGCAAAAATGGTAAAATACAACTCTTAGAGCAATCGTTTGAATATTGATTATTTGTGGTGTTAACTTACCAATTTCTGTTGATGGTGATTAGTGGGAGCTGCACGAGCAGAGGAAACAAGGCACGTTCATCCCTCAGGGCACAAGGGATGAATTGACAGTTGCTCTGGATAACCCAGAGCATCTTGGACGTGTTAGGGGTGCAGGCGTTGATGTGGGCATCAAAGCATTCTTTGGGCCATCCCAGCGCAAACCCAGAGCGGGACTTTCACAAGAAGAGGTAACCTATTCTTTTTTTAGAATGTTACTGCAAAAGGGAATTCAATAACAAGAAGCTAATGTTTCTTTTATCCATGTATAGGAGAATAAGAGAGTTGAGGATATAGTTTCCAAGAAGGTCAATGATATAGTTGTTGAGAAGGTCAAGGAAGAAATAGTGCGGTGGCAGGCATCTCAGGCTTCCAATCAGCCTATGGCGACCAACTCTTCTCCTGATGTACAGACTGTGAGTAATCCTGGAGACCCATCGCCTAGCACGTCTCCTGTAAGTATTGTTTATGACATTGTACTTAGTCTTTTCAAGATGATATGTTTTTAAGATGATATGTATATATGTATAATATTCTTTACGTAAATTTGTAGGCATTGAAGCCATGCCGCTTAAGAATGCAAGACTATGTTGTTGCAGAGGCGCAGGCTTACTCGTCCCTTCCTGGGGCAATGTTTCACGGGACTCTAATGCCGCAGGGCTACGTTTGTGTGAGCCTGATACGTGTATTACCCGATTGGAGGGAATCTGCATTGCCATATCCCCACCCAGATATCGATACACTTGCTGAGGCAGAAGGCGGGGTGATATTGTGGCCCAAAGCAGATGTCGTCTACACTACTGAAATTGTAAGATAAATTTACATTACTTTAGATTGTTAATGTGTATATATGAGGTCAACTGATCTAAAATTATATATACATGTTAAAAAGAAGACACCCGCAGCACCTAGGCCTCCACCTCCACTTCCTGCGTTACCAAGTTGGGTTCCAACTGACCTAAAATACCCATTAGGTCCTGCTTGTAGGGGAATGGCATGTTGGCTACGTGCACATAATATACATTGTCCTATAATTGTTTCTTTAGATGCAGATTATGCAGGTCAATCATACGATAACTCTTTATTTATACAAGATATTATTGAGTTGTTTATGTATGATTGGCTGAATACATCAATGATAGAGACATGGATAAGGTGAGATCTTGTTTATACATCCATATACCTTGTGTAAGATCCAGTGATCTGGTTTCTTATATATTAATGCATACGTAATACATGTTTTGCAGCTACTTAGTTGAAGATCAATGCAAACAATTTGCATTTGATCATGTGGGATTTTTGATTCCATCATTGATTAGTATGGTAGCTAAAGACCCTGATAGTGTTCAACAATACTGTATAGATGCTTTTACAATTTTCGGTCAGCAAAACAAGACGATAATAATAGCTCCATTCCATGTCAAGTAAGTTTACTTTATTTATAATTTGGACTTAAGCAAATTCCATTTTTATTGTGCATTTTGAGTAATTAATTTTTAACTTTTTTACCTCTAGCGGTAGACATTGGGAGTTACTAGTTATTGCCCCTGGGATGTTCACTGTTTATTATCTAGATCCTGCGGGAAGTACATTGAACACTAAAATTGGACACATAATGAGAATGCCATTATTCTGGTGAGAAATATTTCATTTTTATATCTGTTAACATCTGTTATTATATTACTATTTAATTATGCAATTTATTGTGTTACATTAACATGTAGGGGTTTAGATGCATTCAAAAATGCTGGAGGAAATGTCCCAAGGAGAAAGAACCAGCCAATAATTTGGGAGAATGTAAAAGTAAGTTCTCGACTCCAATGTATATATTATTTATGTGAGCTGTGCTTAGTTGTATTTTTTAATATTTTGTATGTTTCAATTTATAGTGTGCTACACAAGACAACGGCTGGGCATGCGCATACTATGTGATGCGATTTATGCAGATGATTATCCGACATGCCGCATTGGATATTACTACCATACATAAGGTATTATATATAGTATCATTAGTTAGTATGAAATATATCAATCTTATTTTTATATTATTACTTATATATACATCATTCTCTTTGTAGGTGTTTAAATTTGACCACACTATAGGTAAACGCTTAAAAAATGTACATGCTCCATATACGATGGAAGCATTAAATGATATAAGAGAAGAATGGGCAAAAGCCATACAAGCAGTGGCGATTGTAAGATATAATTGGGATGCTGATAGCGATGCTGAATGATATTTTGTAAATGAATATTTCTGAATGTTTATACATGTCTGAATGTTTCTACATGTATTTGAATGTTTATACATGTGTGAATGTGAGAATTGAATTGATGTCTGAATGTATCTACTTGTGTGAAAAAATATTTGTTGATTTTGCAGGTTTGTGGCCTGTTTGTAGGCTGATATCAATGGATGTCGTAAACCTGCAGTTCAAAAAACTGAACTGCAGGTTCTCATCCTGCTGACCAACCACAGCAGGCCTGCAAACTGATAAGAAAAAAAAAAGTATAGGCGTCGGTTATTTATAAAAAACTGTCATCAATGGCCTATAGTGTTGGTTATTAGATAAACATCGATGCCTAATGTGGCCACGGCCGTGGTGGAAATGGCGTCCCTTATTCGTATAAAACTGACACCTATAGGATATATAGCGTCGGTTGTTTAGTCGATAACCGATGCAGAAAGTGTCCTAGATGGCGCCCTTTTTTTATGGCGTGAACCCTTTTGGCGTCGGTTTTGTATATACGACCGATGCCTATAGATTAAATAGGTGTCGATTAAAAAACTGACGCCGAAGTGTTCGACCTTTAGCGGCGCCCACATAGGTGTCGCTTGAAAACCGTCGCTAAATGGGGTTAAATAACTGACGCCAAAAGCGTGTTCTGTAGTAGTGTATTGAGTTTGACCTAAAGGTTCCCTTCAAAAAAAGGTGGAAGTAGGTACATGAAGAACTCGAGGTTAGTATAGTTTATCACCCCTAACCAGTGGTTAGTATGATCTAGACAAAAGGGTTTGATGACAACATGTGTGTTCATTCAGGGTGATACCTAGAGACAGTCCTTGTCCTAAGAAAGACGTGATGATGACCACCATAGCTAGTATCGGGATTTAAAGAAGCTTTGTAAGGGAGGTTGTGTCGGGCACCACTTTAGTAAGATGATGTTGGTGAAAGGACCCTATGATGGTTAGAAAAGGACCATAGTGTGTGCAGATGAAGTCGCTTTGATCATGCAATGGCTGAAAGGATCCCAGGGACGACATGAGTCATAAGATGATGCAAAGTAGACTGACATGCAGTTCACTGTGGGAGAATATGTGACATGAAAATCTGACCCCTCTAAGTTATAGCTAAGAGAGCTGAGTCCCCAATGCATGGGTCCATTTGAGATGGATTGGTGGAGAAGGTTATGGTTAACCTTACCCCTCAGGATAAAGTAATGTATGATGAGTTCCATGGGTCCAATTTAGAGCGCTATGTGAGGTACCCCGATCGTGTACTGAGCAATGAACCTAGTGAGCCCCAAGGGAGGCTGAAAATGGCCTGAGTCACCTGTGCAGTTTATAGATGCCAGGATGAAAGAACTCAGAAAAAAGAATATGTAATGATAAAGGTTCTTTGGGAGCGCCATGAGTACGCTAAAGCCACATAGGGGCCAATGATGGACATGGAAAAGTCTTATCCAGAATTGTTTGTTTGCTTGATAGAATTTTGAGGACAAAATTCCTATAAGATGCCCACTACTACAGAAACAACATTCAGTGTTGCTTTTCTGGGCGTCAGTTATTAAGGTAAACCGACGCCTATATTAGTCAACGTCGGATATTTAGGGAAACCGACGTCTATCATCAAAGACCAGCCAGACATGGGTACCACTTTGTATTCAGCGTCGGCTGGATATAACAAACTGATGCCTAAAATCACCTGCGAAATCCAAATTTTGAGCGAAAAATTTTGCGTCACATACATCGTCGGTTCTTTCAATAATCACCGATGCCTATTCAAGAAGGATATTTCCGCAAAAAGTTCCTCTTTCGGTGTCAGTCAATCCTTTGATAACCGACGCTGATAATAGTTCCCGCCAAATAATTTAGACGTCGGTTTTTTCCTATCAACCGACGCTGAAGATGAATCGGCGTCAGTTATCTACAAAACAACTGACACGGTTTGCTTTGGCGTCGGTTTTGTGTAATGACCAACGCCGATTGGTTACTTATTAGCACCCGTGCAAAGCAGACTCTTCCCCTTTCTCTGTTTCACTACAATCGAGCATCGATTTTAGGTCTGGCGATTCCGGTGAGCAAGCACCCGCCGCCGCCACCGCTCCTTCCCCCTGCTTGCGCGCCACTACCTGGTGCTCCTACTGCAACGGCCGACTACTTTCTCGCCGCCGACACTGTCTCCTGGTCGCCGCCGACACTGCCTCCTGGTCACCCGGCCGCTCACCGCCGATGCTCCTCTACCGTTGCTGCTCTCTCCTCGTCGGCGCTCTGCTCTTGGTCACCCACTCACCTAGTATCCTTCTTCTTCCTCTTCCTACTTAGACAATAGGGTTTCTCTGGCTTGCTCCTTGCTCCTGCTCCTGGCCGCCTACCCCTCTTCCTGCTTCTTCCTCCTCTTCTCATTTTTAATTGAGTTGTACATGCATCAAAATCGTTCCTACTTCATATAAGCTCTGTATGTATGTACTGCTGCACCCATTTACATCTTTATGTATGAACTGTTGCACCTACATTACATATTTATCATTTGTACATACATTTATGTATTGTTATGCGTTCAACTAATGTAATATCTATGTAGATGTACTTTGTAGTTTGCAATACATATAACGGTATAATGTACATATCATGTACTGCCTACTACTGTATAACGCATATTCTATACTATGTTTTGAGAATTAATTGATCATCTACTACTGCCCGCCGTCTCCCTGCCCGTCGCCTGCTCACCAGCCTGCTTGCCTACCTACTCGCCTACCCTCCGTCTCACCCTCTCTCCCTACTGACGCCCGACTGGGCTCAAATAGAGGTAAACGTCCCCCAAAACCCTGATTAAAAGCACTCTTTCCTGGTCCCCTCAGTAACTAATGTTTCCTTGAGATGAGTGTTAATTGATCTAGCTTTCTTACATTCCTTGTAATGCCATCTTTTATGTGCTATGACCCACTAGTCACCTTTAGAGTATTAAAATGATGCAACTTGTACACTTGTTAAATTTGAATTTATAAATCCTATGAAATGATATCACTCCACAAAATCAGTAGTCACTATTATGTCTTGTACACTCTAGAATCAAGATCTAATACTCTTATGCCCATTCTAGTGGATTATTATGACCTATGATGACCTAACATGAAACCATGCTCTTAATGATATGATTTTGTTGGCCTAGAAACCCATCCAAGATTTACTCATTAGGAGTAAATCTTGGATAGTCCCCAGTTTGGGATTGTTCTTGAACACCTAATCTCACTTAGGATGTAAGTGTATAATGTGTATTGGGTTTTCGAGAAAATTTTAACAGCATTTCCCCGTTTGTTCTCTAACTACATATGTACTTAGAGAACAGTGGGGAAATGTTGCCGAAATTTTCTCGAAAACCCAATACACATTATACACTTACTAGTTAGATTAGGTGTTCAAGGATGGGATAGGTGGTACACATTTATTATATATAAGAATGACATCACATGTATTTGTTAACCGTAGACCCTAACCTTGTCCTAATATATACTTATTTTCTCTTTGATCATAGAATGGATAGATCATGGATGTCCATTCGCAATCGCTGCACCCCAGAGTTTATATCTGGTCTTGATCAGTTTATTAGATTTGCTGAGGAACATAGGAAAGAACCTGGAGATATGTTGCACTGTCCATGTAGGCATTGCGGTAACAACTTGAAAGTCAGCACTGGTGACGAAATCAAAAGTCATGTCATGTGCAACGGGATTGTACAAGGCTATACAGAATGGCACTGGCATGGAGAGATTTCAAACTCGAAATTAGTGGATGTCGATAGCAGTGCTTGGGTGGAAGAAGAAATTGCCTCCGATGACGTAGATGTGAACGAACCAGTTCCAGTAGACATCGTTGATGCGATGCTGGATAGTTGTAGGGTAGAGCACACCGATCCACCTCCTATCTTTACAAACATTGTGCATGATGTTGAGATACCATTATACACAGGCTGTGCTAAGTTTACAAAGCTTAGCGTTGTGTTGAGATTGTATAAGTTGAAAGCTAACAATAGATGGAGCGATAAAAGCTTCACTTCATTGTTGACTTTGTTGAAAGAAATGCTTCCTGAAGGAAACGAGCTTCCCATCTCAACATACCGGGTAAAGAAATTGTTGTGCTCAATGGGAATGGAGGCCAAGAAGATACACGCATGCCCGAATGATTGTGTATTATTTGAAAAGGACTATGTGGATTTGAAAGCTTGTCCAAAATGTGGTGCGTCATGGTATAAATTGACGACTTTGGGGGAGTCCAAAACTGGTTCTCCTGCCAAGGTGATGTGGTATCTACTTATAATATCACAGTTTCAACGCTTGTTTGCAAATTCGAAAGATGCAAAGATTTTGAGGTGGCATGCAGATGTTAAGAAAAATAATGATGGGATCCTACGACATGCGTTTGATACCCCACAGTGGAAGAAGATTGATCTATTGTACCCCAAATTTGGTGAAGAAGATAGCAATCTAAGACTTGGGCTTTGTATAGATGGGATGAATCCGTACATGATATTGAGCAGCCAACATAGCACTTGGCCAGTCATGCTTGTTATATACAATTTTCCTCCCTGGATGTGTATGAAAAATAAGTACGTTATGTTGTCGTTGTTGATATTGGGCCCTAAACAACCCGGAAATGATATCGATGTTTATCTTGAACCTCTGATTGATGACTTAAAGAAACTTTGGGCTGAAGGTGTGATGACCTATGATGCTTCAAGAAGAGAGACATTGCATTTGCACGCTATGTTGTTTTGCACTATTAATGACTTTCCAGCATCCGGGAATTTGTCTGGATATAGTATCAAAGGAGCTAAAGTGTGTCCTATATGTGAAGAAAACACTGATTCAATAAGACTAAAACATGGCGGAAAGACTGTATATCTTGGTCATTGAAGGTTTCTTTCAAAATTTCATCTGTATCGTAGCAAGCACAAAGCATTCAATGGATGGAATGATGAATGGAGTGCACCTAAACTTATACCAGGGGATGTTGTTTATGAAAGAGTAAAAGACATTGTCAATGAATTTGGTAAGAAATCACAATGTAGTATGGCCACACGGAGTGACAATTCTTCATTCAAGAAGAAGTCAATATTTTGGGATCTTCCTTATTGGAGTTCTTTGACAGTTAGACATTGTATCGATGTAATGCACGTTGAGAAAAATGTCTGTGATAGCATCATTGGTACTCTGTTAAATATACCAGGTAAGACTAAAGATGGGATAAAATCCAAACTGGACCTACGTGAAATGGGAATAAGGTCAGAATTAATAGAATTACGTGAAATGGGTAATAAAAGAACATACTTACCTCCCGCTTGTTACACGTTGTCTAGAAAGGAGAAGAAAGCTTTTTGTGAATGCTTGGTAAATGTTAAGGTGCCAAAGGGTTACTCATCTAACATTCGTAGATTGGTATCAATGAAAGATCTGAATTTGATAGGTCTTAAATCTCATGATTGTCACACTCTAATGCAACAAATATTGTCCGTGGCAATTCGATCTATATTGTCGAAGCATGTAAGATTTGCAATCACCAGACTTTGTTTCTTTTTCAACAGTCTATGCAGCAAAGTTATTGACCCTGATACTCTCGATAATTTGCAAAGAGAAGTGGTTGTTACCCTATGTCAGCTTGAGATGTATTTCCCTCCTTCGTTCTTTGATATCATGGTACATCTTGTTGTCCACTTGACTAGGGAAGTAAAAATGTTGGGACCAGTTTTCTTGCATTGGATGTATCCCTTTGAACGATACATGAGCATTTTTAAAGGTGATGTTCGAAACCGTTATCGGCCTGAAGGGAGTATTATTGAAGGTTATGTGGCGAGAGAGGTTATGGATTTTTGCAATGACTTTCTGAGTGGTAATAACACTCCTGTTAATGACAAGAATATTGAGGAGGCCAAAGGAATGTTGGGATCACGGGTGAAAGTAATCAGCCATGAGCAGTTGGAACAAGGTCACTTGTATATTTTACACAACATGGACGAAGTGAGTGTTTATATCGAGGAACATACCAATTTCATCAAGAGACAACATCCTCGAGCAAGTTCAATGTGGCTTGCTAGAGAGCATAACAAGACTTTTACTAAGTGGTTTGAAGATAAAGTCTTAAATCAACTATCTCAAACACTAAATGATATTACGGAAACTATCAAATGCCTCGCCTTTAAACCAAAATTGAATGCTATGTCTTATGAAGGGTTTGAAATTAATGGGTTCACATATTGCACAAAGCGCCAAGATGATAAGAGTGTCTTCCAAAACAGTGGGGTCACTCTTCAAGCGTCAACTATGTATTTTGCAAGTGTAAAGGATAAGAGTCCACGTGAAGCTAAAATGTCATATTACGGTGTCATTGAAGACATATGGGAATTTGACTACATAGATTTCAGAATTCCGCTCTTCAAATGTAATTGGGTTGATAACACCAAAGGAGTTATAGTGGATGAATTGGGTTTCACTTTAGTGAACTTTGAAAAGATTGGCGAGAAGGGTGAATGATGTGGCTTTTGAATGCACTAACAAATTCACTCGGGGTTTATATCCCCGAGCTTTTACCAAAACCAAGTGCAACAATACCACCCGCAAGCGGACGGATCTTATCGCAGTATAGTTTAGGATCGAACCCAAAGGACAACGTTTTTAAGAATCCTTGTCAGTTAGATCTAGCTCAAGTAAAACTAATATTTAGAACAATAGGTTGATTTTGGTTTGATTAAACTAATTGCAAGAAAGTAAACGTGGAATAAAAGATGGGTTTAGATTAATGATACGAAATCGCTGGGATGGTACCGGGTTTGACCACCGCTACACACACAATCATACTCTCTCGCGAACAATCCAGGCACGAAATAACACTCCAAGTAGAGCTGCTGCAGAACCCCCCTTGCGGGCGTCAGGTCCGCGTAAGCGTCACCATAGGCAGCCGATTTCTCATCGCCATCCGGATCATACGTCTTACGGCTCTGAAGATACAAAAATCCACGGAAGCTGTGAACCCCCCTTACGGGCGTTAGGCGCACAGAAGTGTCACCGAAGGTTAGGCGGACCGTCCCCTCGCGGATCATACACTTACGACCTCGATGAAATCCCATCCTATTTCTAATCAGGGAGTCAACCGCGCAAACCGCAAAGCAAACAAGCGACTATTGTACGTGTAAACATCGACGAAAAGCACGAAGATACAAAATCCAACTAAGGCTGTGAACCCCCCTCGCGGGCGTCAGGCGCACACAAGTGTCACCGAAGGTTAGGCGGACCGTCCCCTCGCGGATCCTACACCTACTACCTCAAGGAATCCTATCGGAAGTTCTCGTCAAGGAGTCTAACATGCTAAACGACATTCATACCTATGCATTGAAGTTCTCGCAACATAGGGAGCACAAAGATGGAAACACGCACATAACCAACTCACAAGCTTAACGATAAACGACAAAATGAAGAGTTATATACATTGCCATGGAAAGTTTAACAAGAGAACATGGTTTGCATGGGCAGCGGGGCTAGTCCCCGCACCCCAGCGAAAGAGGACTACTCGCTCATGATGCGAGGTACAAGAAAGATAGAAGAAGAAGATAGATCCGCCATGAGCTCGGTGCAGAAGGTGGACGCAGCCCGGTGAAGAAGATGCGCTCTTTGCTCCGTCTTCTTCTCCTTCTTAGCCTCCTTGGACGCAACACCAGCTGTAGGTGGAGTGGAACTTGATCGGGATGGTGCTCTGGCAGCCTTTCGGCGTCCGGAACCGATGCCTCAAAATGGGGACCCTGGGGGTCTATTTATAGTTTTAGATCTGACGCCAAACGGTCTGGGGACCGTTTGGGCGCCAAACGGTCTTGAGACCGTTTGGGCGCCAAACGGTCTCGAGATCGTTTGGGCACCAAACGGTCTTGAGACCATTTGGGCATCAAACGGTTTGGAGGTCGTTTGAGCGCCAAACGGTCTTGCTTTGATCAGTCTGGCTTTGGTGTGGTCGCGCGGCTTTAGTTCTTCAAACGATCCTTGTGCTTGCATCGAACGGTCTTGGGACCGCGCGAGACCAAACGGTCTTGGGACCGCATGGGACCAAACGGTCTTGGGACCGCATGGGACCAAACGGTCTTGAGACCGCATGGGACCAAACGGTCTTGAGACCGCATGGGACCAAACGGTCTTGGGACCGCATGGGACCAAACGGTCTTGGGACCGCGCGAGACCAAACGGTCTTGGGACAGCAGGGGACCAAACGGTCTTGAGACCGCATGGGACCAAACGGTCTTGAGACCGCATGGACTTCTTGGGCAACTGGTTTCGTCTTGTTTCTTTGTGTATTCCAGCAAACGATCTTGAGACCGCATGGATCCAAACGATCTTGAGACCGTTTGCATGGAGTTGCCTGCTGTACCTGCATAAAATGAAAGATATTTAGTTAAAACCTTGATTATTGAATTACTTAGTAGTTTTGTGCATTATGATTCATATTAGGGTGAAAAGATGTGGAAAAGATATTAAATTGTTCCAAAAAGGTAATTGAAAATTATGATGAGTATGCACTCATCAAAACACCCCGAACTTAAATCGTTGCTCGTCCTCGAGTAACATAAAATTTGAAACTGTTGCCTAATGAAATACTTTCGATCCATGTGATTTCTTCATCTTCACATCACAAGTGTTTTCTTTCTGCTCAGTATGAATGAGTACCTCAACTTCCTGGGACCACTAAACACGTCTTTCCATAGCTTCGTTCCTGAGTTCGTTTCCCAACAACGCTTCCTCCCCGCCTTTTCTAACACCAAGCATGTCAAAGAGTGTCGTAGGAGTTCTGAGATACCCGCAAAATCAACAAGTATGCATTTGATCTGACACTGGTATTGTTAAGGATGGTAGGGCATGTATTGTGCCCTTAGGTAGAAAAATGAGTGAAAGGTGGTATGAAAGGAAGAAGAAAATCTCTCCTCTATTCGACTCGAGATTTTTATTTGTTTTGCAATTTCATTTATTGCATATATTTTTTTTTGTGTGCGCTATGGCATCTTTTGTTGCAAATCTCTCCTCTATTCGACTCGAGATTGCATTTATTTTGTGTGCACTTTGGCATCTTTTTATTGCAGATCTCTCCTCTATTCGACTCGAGATTGCATTTTTGGTGGTACGCCCCTACTTATTGGAAGGGGTATGGAAGAAGCGGATATGGGGAAAGTGGCGTGCCACCCCGAACTTAGGGATTTGGCACAAGTTTGGCTATTTTGGTGGCATTTATGGATGGAGGGATACGAAGATGATAGAAGAAGTGTAGAAGAGAGTTCAGATCAGGATGCAACTTGATTTACAATTCAAAATCGGGTTATTCTCTTTGTCATACTCTGCTCAAATAATGACTTGGTGCGGATCCGGTGGGGTTTCTGAGCCATTGTTCCATTAGTCAGTTAGGAAGTGCAACGTGTTTGATCCCTATCAGTTTGACAGATACTTGTCATTATGTAAAAAGGATTATGATGTTAGGAATCATAAGTTTCACAGGATGATTTCAGGCAAGTTTCAAAAGTCAGTCCTCTTGGGGATTTGTTTCGAATAAGGAGGATGTTATGATAGAAGATGCATAGCAAACAGTTAGTTACATTTTTATCAATAAAAGACAAAATTCCATCAAGTATCTGTTCACAATTTTGAAAAATTTTATGATAGAGACATATTGAGTATAAAAGAGGGTGTGTATGTGGAAGTGGAATACGTACCACCCACCCTCCACCCCGAACTTAGAGATTTGCTCGTCCTCGAGAAAACCCTAAATTCAAGATGGAGGGGAAAGGAAACACCAGGTATGACTGCCGAGAATGAATTCGTTGTGATCAGCACCAATCCGATCTCGTATCCTGAAAGAAAACTATCCATAAGGCAAATTTTATTTAAGGAAAATTAACTATAAAACAAAATTGGGAAAAGAAAGGTAAAACAGATTTATTGGTCGGGTTGCCTCCCGACAAGCGCCTTTGTTTTATGTCGATGGCTCGACAGAGTCCTTCGTCGTCATGTGGGATCCTTAGGATCGGTGAGTTCCAGCGTTGATTTGGTGCCTATGTCTGTTGTGGTGAAATATCTCTTCAGGCGGTGGCCATTGGTTATGAATTCACCCGACTCTGCACTCCATAAAGAGAAAGTGCCCTGAGGAGAGATGCTTTTGACAATGTATGGTCCAGACCAGCGTGAGCGAAGTTTTCCTGGGAATATCCTTAATCTTGAGTTAAAAACCAGAACTTGGTCTCCCACTTGAATGTCTTTTCTTTTCAGATGTCCATCGTGCCAAAGTTTTGTATGTTCCTTGTAGATTCGAGCATTTTCATAGGCCGTCATTCTAAGTTCATCCAGCTCGTTGAGTTGCAGAATCCTGGCTTGCCCTGCTTCCTTTATATCGAAATTTAATTGTTTAATTGCCCACCATGCCTTATGTTCTAATTCGACCGGAAGGTGACAAGCTTTTCCATATATCAAACGAAAAGGAGTAGTACCAAGGGGAGTTTTATAAGCAGTGCGATAAGCCCATAGGGCATCGTTGATTTTTGTCGACCAATCTTTTCGATTACGCCCGACGGTTTTCTCAAGGATAGCCTTTTAGTTGTCGATTAGAGACTTCTACCTATCCACTAGTCTGTGGATGGTAAGGAGAAGCTACCTTGTGTGAGACGCCATATTTTTTTAATAGAGCTTCGAAGCTTCTTTCGATGAAATGGGAGCCTCCATCAGAAATCACGGTTCTCGGCACTCCGAACCGTGGGAAGATAATATCTTTGAATAGTTTGATGACTGGTTTCGAATCACAAGTGACGGTTGGTATAGCTTCAACCCATTTGGAGACGTAGTCCACCGCCACAAGGATGTAAGAGAATCCATTAGAAGATGGGAATGGCCCCATATAGTCTACTCCCCAGACGTCAAATATCTCTACTTCTTGCCATAGATTCAGTGGCATTTCATCTCTCTTGGTTATATTGCCAGCTCTTTGACACTTATCACATGATATGACAAAATCATAACAGTCCTTGGATAAAGTTGGCCAGAAAAATCCACATTGCAAAACTTTTAAGGCAGTCTTTTTGGAGCTCATATGCCCACCCACGGGTCCTGAGTGGCATTGTTCCAAAATGGAATGGGCTTCTTCTTTGGCGACGCAACGTCTATACAATCCATCCGCGTAGAGTTTGAAGAGATATGGTTCATCCCAATAGTAATGTTTCACATCATGCATAAATTTCTTCAGACCGTTCCCTGTGTATTGAGGATGGATGACTCCGGCGGCAAGGTAGTTTACTAAGTCTGAATACCATGGTTCAGATTCTGAGACTCTCATCAGTTGATCGTCTGGTAGAGAGTCGTTTATCGGAATTCCTTCAGCATCCAGAGTGTGGATGCGACTCAGGTGATCTGCTACGACATTCTCCGTTCCTTTCTTATCTCGTATTTCTAGGTCAAATTCTTATAGAAGGAGTATCCATCTGATCAGCCTTGGCTTAGCATCCTTCTTTGCCATAAGGTAACGGATGGCAGCATGGTCTGTGTAAACGATTACCTTTGAACCAGTAAGGTAGGATCTGAATTTATCGAAGGCATAGATGACTGCCAAAAGTTCCTTTTCAGTAGTGGCATAGTTCCTTTAAGCTTCGTCGAGGGTTTTCGATGCATAATAGATAACATAATGTTTCTTCTCAATGCATTGTCCTAAGACTGCACCCACTGCGTAGTCACTGGCATCACACATAATTTCAAAGGGGTGCTCCCAATTTGGAGCTCTAATAATGGGGGTAGTCGTAAGGGCTTTCTTCAGCGTATCGAAACTTTTGATGCATTCCTTATTGAAATTGAAATTAGCATCTTTGAGAAGTAAATTGGTCATCGGCTTTGTTATCTTAGAAAAATCATGTATAAACCTTCTATAGAATCCAGCGTGACCGAGAAAAGCACGAACTTCTTTCACATTTGTGGGTATTGCCAATTTAGATATGACTTCTATCTTGGCTTTATCAACTTCAATTCCTTTGTTGCTAACCTTGTGGCCCAAAACTATGCCTTCCTTTACCATAAAGTGGCATTTCTCCCAATTTAGCACCAGATGTGCTTCTTCACAGCGTTTGAGTACCATGGAGAGGTGCTTAAGACAAGAATCAAAGGAGTCACCATATACAGAAAAGTCGTCCATGAAAACCTCCATAACTGTTTCAGTAAGCCCTGCAAAAATGGCAGTCATGCAACGTTGAAAAGTTGCAGGGGCATTACACAAGCCAAATGGCATCCTTTTAAAAGCATATGTCCCGAAGGGACAGGTGAAAGTTGTTTTCTCTTGATCATCTGGATGTATGGGGATCTGATAGAATCCAGAGTAACCGTCCAGGTAACAGAAGTATTCTTGGTGAGCCAATCTTTCCAAAACCTGATCGAGGAAGGGCATAGGAAAATGATCCTTCCGAGTGGCCTTGTTTAATTTTCTATAATCAATACACATCCTCCACCCAGTCACTGTTCGGGTGGGGATGAGCTCATTGTTTTCATTTCTTGTGACAGTGGTACCTCCTTTCTTGGGTACAACATGAACTGGGCTCACCCATGGTGAGTCTGATATCGGGTATATTATTCCAGCTGTAAGGAGTTTGATGATCTCACGACGGACCACTTCCTTCATATTCAGGTTTAATTTTCGTTGATGCTCGATTGTTGGCTTATGGTCTTCCATCATGGGAATTCTGTGCATGCACAAAGCTTGACTGACCCCTGTGAGGTCACTCATTCTGTAGCCTATGGCTTTCTTGCTATCCTTTAATATTTCCAGAAGTTGCTCTTCTTGTTTGGTTGTTAAACCAGAGTTTATAATGACAGGACAAACTTTGAGATTGTCTAAAAACATATACTTCAGCCCTTCAGGTAGGGGCTTCATTTCAGGAGGTTCTGGTTTTTTACTGATTTCTTCTGGGGTTTCGGTAACCTTTAATTCCTCATAGGTAGCTTCATGATTCTCCTCAGCAGAGTCGGGAGGTTTGGCGCAATCCTTATCTCGTTGGTCAGTAGGTTCATCATTAAAAAGGTCATATAGAGAAGTTTCCAAAGGATCGCATGACTCGTGATATTCTTGAGTAAGTTGTGACATCTGCTCAACACAATCTATCAGATAGACTTCCTCCTGTATACTTGGTCTTCTCATGCTTTCAAAGACCTTGAATTCCAGAGTTTCTTTTCCTAACCTGAGCAGTAAGGTTCCGGCTTCAACATCGATAAGAGCTCTAGAAGTAGCGAGAAATGGATGACCGAAGATAATAGGGTATTTGGTGTCTTCTTTTATGTCCATGATAACAAAATCACATGGGACATATGCGTCCTTGCCTACCTTGACCGGGATGTCTTCGAGAATTCCTAGCGGTCTTTTTACTGAATTGTCCGCAAGTTGGATTGTCATAGCAGTTGGAAGCAATTCTTCGAATCCTAATCTCTTGCATAGACTCAGCGGCATAATAGAAATACTTGCGCCAAGATCTGCCAATCCTTTCTTACATGATGAATCACCAATGTGGCATGAGATTCCGAAGGATCCTGGATCTTTTTGTTTCTTCGGCATCTTTCTTAATATGATATCTGATGTAGTTGCAGCCAATTTCACAGTTTCACACTCTTCCGTGATGTACTTCTTGGTGAGAAGCGACTTTAGATATTTGGTCCAGGCTGGTATCTCATTAAGAGCATCCAAGAATGGTATATCAACATGGAGCTTCTTCATAGCTTCTTTGAATTTGATGAATCTAGTATCAAACTTGGTTTCCCTCAGACGGGATGGGAAAGGGATACGAGGCTTATATACAGGAATTTCTGGTTCAGGAGTCTCTACTTCTTCATTGGTAGGTTTCTCAGAAATCCCCTTATCATTATTTCTCTCCTTCGGTTGCGGTTCTGATGTTGTTGAGTTTTGATCAGTCAAGGGTTCATTCTCCTCAGGGATATCCATAGTTGTTTTCGCTGGTGGATCCGAATAACTTTTCCCTGATCTTGTGGCGATAACCTTCAGCTGCTCCGGATGTTTCGGATTGTTCTCAGGTTGTCCAGCGAAGATCCCAGCTTGTGGCTTAATACTAGCAGCAAGTTGAGCTACTTGAGTTTCAATAGCCTTCTGTTGGGCTTGTTGATTGGCTATCATCGTTTGTTGTGTTTGCAATAACTTCTCGATGGTAGATAGCTTATCATCAGAAGGGATAGGTCCTGTTTGACCCTGTTGTTGGTTCAAGTTTTGATACTGAGAGTTGTTCTGATAATTGTTATAGTTTCTGTTCTGAAAGTTTCCCTTGAAGTTTCCTTGATTCCCAAAGTTCTGTTGCTGATTAAACTGATACCCAGATGGGCCTCTTGGTTGATTATTTGGAACAAATTGATGTGAGTTCATAGCTCCTGAAGGATTTCCGTACTGGAAGCCTGGGTGATTCCTATTTTGATTTGGATTGTAAAAGTTCTGCCCAGGGTTGGTGTTAATAGCATTAAGATTTTCCATCTGGCAACTATCTCCTTGTCCACAGGCATTGCTTAAAACGACATCATAGAGAACATTGCATGATAGTGTTGAATGGTTAGTGCCTTTGCACGCTTCACAAAACAAAGAAGTGGACTTGACTTGTTCTGGTTGCCTAGTTGGAGAATGTCCTCTTCCAATTGCAGCAAGGGATGATTCTATGTGATCTTGCTTTGCGACCAAGACTTTCAAAGTTTCAGCTATAGATTTTTATTCTGGGATAGCGTCAGCCATAGCTACCTTTAAGACTCCTTTACCAACAGATCTACCCCAGTTTGCTTGATTTTCTGCTCCCAGGGTGACTACTCTCCATGCGCTGTCGTAACTTTGCCACATGAAGTTCCCTCCAGACGAGGAGTCAAGGAACATCTTGACATCATCTTCCACACCTCTATAGAATATCTCGATCAGCTGATTCTTAGGAATTCCATGGTGTGGGCATTTACGTAGGAGCTCCTTGTACCTATCCCAAGCTTCGGAAAGAGTTTCTCCTAGGACTTGAGTGAAATTTGTGATTCGTCCCCTGATTTCGTATGTAAGAGATGGGGGGTAGAACTTTTCCAGAAAGGCGTTTTGAAGATGCTCCCAGGTGGTGATAGGTACATCACTCTGTAGTGAGTTGTACCAACTAATGGCTCTATCATCCAAAGAGTACTTGAAGAGACGGAGTCGAATAGCATCATCAGAGACTCCATTTTGCTTCGTCATAGCACACAGGTCAATGAATCTGAGAAGATGACCTTGGCTGTCTTCAGCTTGTTTACCGTAGAAAGGGTTGTTTTGAAGCAAGGTGATTCAATGTGCTCTAATCTCAAAGTTGGCAGCTTCGATGGGAGGAGGCTGTACCGGATGATAGACATTCGCAGCCTTTGGGATAGAGAACTCTCTAAGATCCTTCTGAAGTTCTGCTGCCTGCGCTGCTGCTTGTGCTGCTAAGATCTCCTGTTGAACCGCAGCTCTAGCTTCTTGCATGAACCTCTCTCTCTCTGCGCATTGATGGCTTGAGCTACCCTACGGGCTACTTCTTCTTCTTGCGCCATTCTGGCTTGATTCTCTCGGATCTGATGATGGAAGGTTCTATCGATCTCGGGATCAAAGCTCGCAGTCAGTCCGAGACTATCCGAACGGTGCATACACTAATCGTCAAGAGCACCTGAAACTTAAAAAGGTTTGAAAGTGAGATCCTTGGAGTAGAATAAAGATCAAGTAGATAAGCGATAGTTTCAAAAAGAAAAAACAAAATCCTAGATTAGTCTTAAAAGAACTTGATTTGACTGACTGATTCCGTTGTCCCCGGCAACGGCGCCAGAATTTGATGTGGCTTTTGAATGCACTAACAAATTCACTCGGGGTTTATATCCCCGAGCTTTTACCAAAACCAAGTGCAACAATACCACCCGCAAGCGGACGGATCTTATCGCAGTATAGTTTAGGATCGAACCCAAAGGACAACGTTTTTAAGAATCCTTGTCAGTTAGATCTAGCTCAAGTAAAACTAATATTTAGAACAATAGGTTGATTTTGGTTTGATTAAACTAATTGCAAGAAAGTAAACGTGGAATAAAAGATGGGTTTAGATTAATGATACGAAATCGCTGGGATGGTACCGGGTTTGACCACCGCTACACACACAATCATACTCTCTCGCGAACAATCCAGGCACGAAATAACACTCCAAGTAGAGCTGCTGCAGAACCCCCCTTGCGGGCGTCAGGTCCGCGTAAGCGTCACCATAGGCAGCCGATTTCTCATCGCCATCCGGATCATACGTCTTACGGCTCTGAAGATACAGAAATCCACGGAAGCTGTGAACCCCCCTTACGGGCGTTAGGCGCACAGAAGTGTCACCGAAGGTTAGGCGGACCGTCCCCTCGCGGATCATACACTTACGACCTCGATGAAATCCCATCCTATTTCTAATCAGGGAGTCAACCGCACAAACTGCAAAGCAAACAAGCGACTATTGTACGTGTAAACATCGACGAAAAGCACGAAGATACAAAATCCAACTAAGGCTGTGAACCCCCCTCGCGGGCGTCAGGCGCACACAAGTGTCACCGAAGGTTAGGCAGACCGTCCCCTCGCGGATCCTACACCTACTACCTCAAGGAATCCTATCGGAAGTTCTCGTCAAGGAGTCTAACATGCTAAACGACATTCATACCTATGCATTGAAGTTCTCGCAACATAGGGAGCACAAAGATGGAAACACGCACATAACCAACTCACAAGCTTAACGATAAATGACAAAATGAAGAGTTATATACATTGCCATGGAAAGTTTAACAAGAGAACATGGTTTGCATGGGCAGCGGGGCTAGTCCCCGCACCCCAGCGAAAGAGGACTACTCGCTCATGATGTGAGGTACAAGAAAGATAGAAGAAGAAGATAGATCCGCCATGAGCTCGGTGCAGAAGGTGGACGCAGCCCGGTGAAGAAGATGCGCTCTTTGCTCCGTCTTCTTCTCCTTCTTAGCCTCCTTGGACGCAACACCAGCTGTAGGTGGAGTGGAACTTGATCGGGATGGTGCTCTGGCAGCCTTTCGGCGTCCGGAACCGATGCCTCAAAATGGGGACCCTGGGGGTCTATTTATAGTTTTAGATCTGACGCCAAACGGTCTGGGGACCGTTTGGGCGCCAAACGGTCTTGAGACCGTTTGGGCACCAAACGGTCTTGAGACCGTTTGGGCATCAAACGGTTTGGAGGTCGTTTGAGCGCCAAACGGTCTTGCTTTGATCAGTCTGGCTTTGGTGTGGTCGCGCGGCTTTAGTTCTTCAAACGATCCTTGTGCTTGCATCGAACGGTCTTGGGACCGCGCGAGACCAAACGGTCTTGGGACCGCATGGGACCAAACGGTCTTGGGACCGCATGGGACCAAACGGTCTTGAGACCGCATGGGACCAAACGGTCTTGAGACCGCATGGGACCAAATGGTCTTGGGACCGCATGGGACCAAACGGTCTTGGGACCGCGCGAGACCAAACGGTCTTGGGACAGCAGGGGACCAAACGGTCTTGAGACCGCATGGGACCAAACGGTCTTGAGACCGCATGGACTTCTTGGGCAACTGGTTTCGTCTTGTTTCTTTGTGTATTCCAGCAAACGATCTTGAGACCGCATGGATCCAAACGATCTTGAGACCGTTTGCATGGAGTTGCCTGCTGTACCTGCATAAAATGAAAGATATTTAGTTAAAACCTTGATTATTGAATTACTTAGTAGTTTTGTGCATTATGTTTCATATTAGGGTGAAAAGATGTGGAAAAGATATTAAATTGTTCCAAAAAGGTAATTGAAAATTATGATGAGTATGCACTCATCAGTGAACCATTCATATTGGCATCATAGGCGAAATAAATATTCTATATCGATGATCCCGCAAATGATAAATGGTCAGTTGTTCTTCATGGTAAAAGACAGTTCATTGAAGATCATATAGATGAAGAAGAGTACTATGATAAATATGATGACTCCAGTCCATTCTCAGTTGGGTTGACAACTCCACAAAATATTGAAGCTAATGATGACTTATATGTGCGCGGAGATCACAATGAAGGATTGTTAATTGATAAAAGATCACAATTTTAGAGGCATGCATGTTTATATTTTTTTATTGAAGCTAAATGTTTGCTTTTTTAATATCAATATCATTTTCTGATTTGATGTTTCATTATCTTCTAGTTAATACAAATGCTAAACGTTGTGGGAGGGTGCTAAAGAACTATAGGACCAATCTCACCCGAGATTACATACGCGATGTTGAGAATAGGTTCTTGATTGATTACAATTCTAGACATTGATCAGTATTTCACTAACTCTACACTAATAATATTTGTTTGTATTCTCTTTGAAAAATAAATATGGGAAGAAGGAAGCCACACATCAATGGAACTACTTGGACCCCAAAGACTGGGTGGATTTTGTTACCCAAAGAAAAATAGATGAATTCAAGGTATTAAGCGCCACTCCCAATTTAATTAATATATGTTTTTATGTATTCACCTATTCAATATTAACCTTTATTGTTACTAACCAAATCAACATGCTAACTAACTAGGCTATCAGCGATGCTCAACGACAACTACATGTTACGACTACACAATGGGTCGAAGAGGATATGCAGGTGTTCGCCAAAGACTACAGGCTATGCTGGACGGCCATGACATAGCTATGTAGGATATGCAGGCATTCGCCAAAGGTTATATAGATATATAGGCAGCAAGCCATGAAATAGCAAAAGAAGCCACAATGAAGAGAAGTAGGATACAGATACAATACATAAAGTGTAGCACGCACAAGTGCTTCAGATTCATATAACAACATGACAGACTAACACATATATAGTGCATAACAACAGCAGCGCCGAATTTACATACAACACTAGCTTAGTACATATATAGTGGGACTAAGGTGACGATCCCACATGCTAAAATAGGTTACCGACAACTACATGTTATGACTGGGAGGTCGTGATTCAGCAATCATATGCATTAGTAGGAGGACAAACAGATTTCACCGTTGTGGGTAAATTGGGTAGAAAAGTTTATTGAAAAGTAATTAGAAACCCTATTTGCATATAAAGGATGATTCTTTGTAACTTAATAGGTTAAATTGAGGATTAGCAATCTGTTAAATAATAATATGGAGTTTTCATCCGTTTTGAATACAAATATGGTTAATTTAGGGTTTGTGTCTATAAATGAAAAGGTAATGTATATGGAAACCCTAATTTAGGGTAAAAGAAGAAGAAAACCATGTTATTTTGGATTAAGGAAATAAATTACTAAATAATGATCCTAAGACAGTTAGGAATATTAAAAGGAGAGAATTTAAAGTTTTTAAGTGGATTTGAAGAATTAGGGTTCATAATAACTAAGAATGAAGGTGAAACCCTACTTTCCAAGAAATCCTAAAATTGGAATAGAAACCCTAAGGAATATGATGAAATTGGGTAAATATTAATAAAAGGAAACTTGTACTTTTATTTCAGGGTTTCTGTGCAATTTGCTTGATTGATTGGATTTTCTCTCTCTACAAATTAATTCTATATCTGAATCTGCAATACAGGTATGTGGTTACGCTTATGAATATCTCGAGTTAGTTTTCCGAGGTTTATCGAAGTTTTCATCAATGTCATGAATTAATTGTTGGATGATTTTAATTCATGAAAATTATAATGTGGATATGACTATCACATAAGATATGTGCCTACTAGCTCAGATGATGGTCCCCTCTATGGCTTAATAGTTGACCTAGTACATGGCTACCTATGGGGTAGGTCCATCAGGTCATTGGATGACTTAGTACATGGCTACCAATGGGGTAGGTCCATCAAGTCACATTGAGTTAGATATTGGGCTACCTTTGGGTAGTTTCATGCGACTCTATTACCCTAGGTATTGGCTACCTGTAAGGTAGGTCCATGGGGGTAAGAATCTACCTAAAAGAGAGGTAGCATACAAGTCCACTACAGGGATAACACAGAGTTAGGGGATAGCTAAGGATTGAGTAGTATGGCTTAAACCGTAATCTTGGTTGTTAAATGATTAATTGAATGATTACATTGTTAACATATTTGCATGATTATTGTTTCCCCCACATACCAGCTTCTTGCTGACTGATGTTTTGTTTGTCGGCGTTTTAGGTACAATGAAAAGAACAAACAGTAAAGTGACATATGTATAATTAAATGAGAATTAAAGTGCAAAGGAGGATTAGTTAGATTAATATTTGTGTGGATAGATGTTTTGAAATCCCAGTTTTAAAAGGTATGCAAAGTTTTTATTTTTACCATATTTCAGTATAGTTGGTAGAATTTAATAATTGTTAATGATTAATTGTCGAACCTTTGATCTGGGTTATTGGATAACGGCTCTGATCTCTTGGTCTACCTTAAGTGGGGGTTACTGGGAGACGGGGTCGTTACAGTTTTGCAAGAAAATGAAGGTAGCTTCATGGCCAAGGTATGGAGGGGGATTTGTTGGAAATAATTTTGGAATTAAAAGAAATAATCCCATTTTCTCTTTCCTTGAAATCCCTTATACACATCCTTTTTCCAATACACTTAAGGATCTTTTCCTTGGTTTTCTTTTCTCACTTTGCTTTGGCCGACTAAGGGAGAGCTCAAGAGCTGGAGAAGGATGACCATAACCTATTGGTAAGTTTTGATCATCTTCTACCTCGGATTCATAGTGAAAACCCTAAATCAATGCTTGAGTATTGGTTTTCTTCACTCGATTTCCAATCCTAGCCAACTTGTTCATCCAAAAGCTCAAGAACGGACCTTGGGCAGTTGCTGGAACTCCATCCACCATTAGAACCATGGAGCTTGGAGCTTGGGATCAGATTTTGAGGTGGGTTTTATAACTCAAACCCTTAAACATTAGTATTGCATTCCATTCTTCAATAATCGTTGGTTATTTTCTTCTGTTTGGTATCCTTTTGGTTCATTGCTGAAGTTTCCATGAAGAACGGTAGCAGTGCATAGTTGAACGGAGGAAGATGATGATGACATCATCATAGATGCTTATCCAAAGAAAATTCCAAGTCAAACGGTTTCCATGGTTTCTCAAATGGTTTCCCAAACCGTTTGGGAGCAAACAGTTTCAAACCGTTTGAGGGGAAACGGTTTCACCAAACTGCATGAGGGAAAACGGTTTCAGACCGTTTGGAGGTGTTGACTAGGGTTGATCATTTGGAAATTTGTTTCTAATAATGTTGGTTAATGATCCACTAAATATAATTGATTAGTTCCATTTGGTTCATGAGTTGAAGGTCCATCAATCATCAAACCCTAATCGGGTTAAGTGTTGATTTCCAAATGGTTTGAGTTAGAAACTTGGGTTGATTGACCCAAACAGTTTCAAAACCATTTGGGGATCACCCAAACGGTCTCAAGACCATTTTGGGATCACCTAAACGGTCTCAAGACCGTTTGGGGGTCACCCAAGACCGTTTGGAGGTCTAGGGTTGAGTATGGTTAGGTGTTTGAAGATCTAAAGATACCAAGTTGATTTGCAATCAAATGCTGATTTGGTGATCAATCCAATGATCCAAACCCTAATTGGATGACATGGATTTGGGTGATGAGATGGGAAAACGGTCTCAAGACTGTTTGGAGGTCATCCAAACAACCTCAAGACCGTTTGCGGTCAGGTCATGTCCATTTTGGATGGTGTTCCAATATATTCAAAGTAATTAGTTTCACAATGATCAACATTGAAGGATCATCAATTCCAAACCCTAACCCAATTGATTCAAACCCTAATTGGTGATCAATTGAGGGTCAAATCAGTTGAAGGATGACCTATTTATCTCAATTGAAGTATGGTGTTAGGACCAATTGATGAGTAATAACATGATTTCAATCAATGAAGGAATCAATCTTGGAAACCCTAATTCAATTTGAGTGGTGGAGACCATATTTGGTCCATGCAGTTTTGAGGAGGTTTGGACCAAACGGTCTCAAGACCGTTTGGGTCCAAATGATCTCAAGACCGTTTGGGACCAAATAGTCTCAAGACCATTTGGGACCAAACGATCCCAAACTGGTTGAGTTCATACGGTTTCAAAATTGTACTTTAGCAAACGGTTTCAAGTGTGCATCTTTAGCAAACGATCTCAAGGGTTCACTTTGGCAAGCAGTTTCAACCTCAACTTTACTAAACGGTTTTGAGTATTCAACCAAGACCGTTTGAGGTCTGATTGGTCAAGACCGTTTGAGGTCTAAGTGACCATGATCATTTGGAAGGTAATTAATCAAATTGTATGAACACTTAAAGTGGTTGAAGGTTAATTGTTTAAGTGAACAATTACATGATGTAAACCAAGGGTGATTATAATAATGGTACCCTTAATTAGATAGGGTGATTAGTACCCTTTAAATAATTAAGCTTTAATGATCACGGTGATAATGACACAACTCATGGTGTCAATTCTTCTTCAAGTTGAGTTGACTTAGCTTAATCAAGGTTGAAGTAAACATCATCCTATAGATGATGAGAGAGAAAAGACTTCCTACATGAATGATAATCATGTAGTGGACTTTCAATATGAATAAATGTCTAATTAGGGTATGATCCTTAATAGTGAGATCATGAAACCCTAATTATGAAGGTTAATGAATTATAACCCTAATTGAGGGCATTGATAGGTGAAATCCTAATACAAGATGATAATATGATCTTAATTCATGGTAATGACATGAGAAACCCTAATTCAGGGTATATTGATGATAAAACATAATCTAGGGTGATGTGATGTGAATAGTAAACCCTAATGGTGGGTTATTGAACTTAAACCCTAATCTAGGGTGATGCATGTGAATAGTAAACCCTAATTCCAAATAAGGTGAAGGAATATGTGAAACCCTAATTCTGGGTTATACTTTATAGCATGAAGCTCTAAGGTTGGATAATGAAATGATGAGTCATTAATCCTAATTGAGCTAAGGGGATGAATAACCCTAATTGAATTGAAAAGGGAAACCCTAACCCCAGTAAGGGTATAGTGGTGTAACCCTTGAATAATGATGTTGTAATTGTTTTACATTATGCTAATATGAAATTGATGTATCTGTTATCATCTGTACTAATCATGCAGGTTTTATGAGATATTGAACATAGCCAGGTATGAGCTATGATGCTTTGTTTATTGAAAGTACTTTATAAGATTTGTAAGCAATTGTATGCTATGTTTCCTAGTGAAAGGTAACAAAAGAGATTGATAGGATGTAAGAGACATATGAAATACCTGCATTGCAATTCTCATGTTTACACTGTCAGATGACTTGATGGCATTAAGTTACCTGTTAAAGTGGTAACAAGTGTTTTCATGATCTAAGGGGTTGAACACCCATATTCTTTAATCATGATGATGAGATGATGAGGGACTGAGATCCCAATGTTAATAAAGCTGTGACATGAACTTGATAAAAATAGTACTCTTTCTTTATAGCAATTGTTATAATGGTTCATGTTTGAAAACATGCCTGATGCTAAAAGAATGTTGTAATGTACTTAATTAACCAAGTGAAATTGTAACATCCCAGACCTGGGTTATGAACTAACCCTAGGTGTTTTGTCTAATTATGTAATTAAGATACTTGTGATTATCTTTTGGCATGTAATTAAACTCCTGAAGAACATATATTTCCATTACTGTCCTTTTTAAACAATGTTGTAGTATTGTTTTGTAATACAGGGACCTGTGTGCAAATTACCCAATTAAAGGGGTTAACTTGCAATTTATACATGTTTAGATATTCCTTTGGTGTTGAGACATCATAAGAATGAATATGATGAAGAATGATTGATTCCCCAAGCTTGGGCACTAAGATGCAGCTTGTGGAGCAATCCTTGTGCTTAAAACCCTAGTTTTGGAGTAAAGTGCAATTTACCCAAAATGAGGGGTGCAACTTGTAAAATACACTTTCTAATATATCTTTTATGACTTTTGGTATTATTTAGAGTAATAATGATGAAGGGTGCGCTTCATTTGCATAATCATATAATAAGGAACACCTTTGTAATTAAATCATCAAGTTGTAAGTAAGGAGACTCATATATATGTGCAACTTAGTAACAAGTTGACCTTCTTTGCCTTTATCCCTTGGTTTTAGAAGGCGTTTTACCTTAGAAATGAGGAGGAGGGACGTGTAAAGAAGAAAGGAAGGACGTAGATGAGAAAAGGATAAGTAAGTTGTCCTTAAGTTGAAAATAACCCCATAGTATATATACAACCTTCCTTTGTTTGCAAAGGAACGTTTCCCTTCTTCTTTCACTTATCACCTTGCTCAAACCGACTAAGGCAGAGCTTTGGAGCAGAGGAGAATGACCAACTTGTTCTAAGGTAAGAAGATACCATCATCTTGCTCAAATTCATGGAGAAAGTTGGATTACAAGGTTGGTTTTATGGTTATCTTACTTAGCTTTCTTCTTCTAGCCGACTTTTCCCAATCATTGGAGAAACACCCTTGGCCGACCAGTGGAGCTTAAGACACCATTAAAGGCTTGAAGCTTGGAAGCTTGGAGCTCTAGGAACAACCTTAAGGCGGGTTTTATAACTCTAAACCTCTTGCTTTGATTATGCATATCTTTGTTCTTACAAATAGTAGTAGTTCTTCTTCTTCCCCACTCTTCCTTGCACTCTTGCAAGTAAAACCACAAAGTAACCGACCTTTCCTAAGGTTGAAGATGATGGGAGTGAATTCCTAGGCAACTTTACCAAATGACCTTGGACCATTTGGTCTAAACGGTTTGCAAGACCATTTGAAACCAAACGGTCTCACAACCGTTTGATTTCATGTGGTTTGCAAGACCGTTTAGATTCAAACGGTCTCCAAGACCGTTTGGAAAGTTTGACCAAGTCAAGACCATTTAGAGGTCTGTTGAACACATGTTGAATTAATCAATTACAAATAACCGTAATCTAATCGCAAACAAATCACAAGTTGAAGGCACTTCAACCCTCTAAACCCTAATCAGGTTCAATTGATGATTTCAAGGATCGATTGTGTTGAACTTTGGGTTGAGTGGACCAAACGGTCTCAAGACCATTTGGGGATCACTCAAACGGTCTCAAGACCGTTTGGTGACCACCCAAGACCGTTTGGTGGTCTAGGGTTAAGGCAATTTAATCAATTGAAAGTCCAAATCACAATAGGTTGTTGAATTAATTAAAAATGCTGATTTGAAAATTAATTAGGGTTCAACCCTTATCAAATCAACTTAGATTTTAATTAGACTTTGGGAAAATGGTCTAAAGACCGTTTGGAGGGTGTCCAAATGATCCAAAGACCGTTTGGGCCAGGTTGGGGCCCAATTGGATGTCAATTGATGGGTTCAAATTCAATTGGACTCATGTTGAGGGACATTGATGGTTGATCGATTACAAACCCTAATTCAATTGGTTCCAACCCTAATTGGCCATTAATTGAGGGTCAATTGAGTGTCTAATTGGTTAAGGTTAACCCTAATTGGCTCAAATGATAAGTGGTTAACATATATGAGGTCAATTGAGGGGCTCAACATTTAAAACCCTAATCGATTGCAAGTGTTGATGCACTTTTTGGGTCCAATCGGTTTTGAGAGGTTTAGACCAAACGATCTCAAGACCGTTTGAATCTAAATGGTCTCAAGGTCGTTTGAGACCAAACGGTCTCAAGACCGTTTGGGCTCAAACGATCTCAAGGTCATTTGGATCCAATCGATCTCAAGGTCGTTCAATTTCAAATGGTTTCAAAGTCAACTCTCTCAAACGGTCAACAAGTTGAAACGGTCTCAAGACCGTTTAAGGGCAAACGGTCTTGAGGGTGACCAAGTTCAAACGGTTTGGAAGTCAATCTAACCAAACGGTCAACCCTTCCAAACGGTCTCAGGACCGTTTGGAGGTTGAAAGTGTGTAATCGTTTGGGGACTTTAGGGTTGTGATTTCTTATTGCTTTGAAGGTTTAAATGGTTCAATGGTTGTTCAACTTAAACCCTAACCATACCTAAAGATATTAAGGGGTTAAGTATTTAGTAACTTGACCCATGTTATGCTTAATGATGAACCTTATCAAGGTACTTATAAAGGGCTCAAGTAGACAACACCCCTTGATCAAGAAAACCCTAATAACCATAGTGGTGATGACTTGACCTATGTTAATCAAGTTGAATTGACTTAACCTAATCTATAGTGATGTAAACATCATCTAGTAATGAGAGGAGAGAGAAGGCTCCTAATATGAATAAGAATCAAGTTACCTATCTCTAATATGTAAGAATGTACATGATTAGGGTATGATCCATCAAGGTGAGATCATGGAAACCCTAATTATGATGTTTAATGAATCATAACCTAATTTGAGGATATCAATGGTGATGATTTCATACATAATGATGCTATGAGCTCAATTCACTATGAAGTGAATAGTAAACCCTAATTCTAGGGTAATAACATGTAATGTGAATAGTAAACCCTAATTTAGGGTGATCTGATAAATGGAGTAATTCAGGTTTATACCTTTGGGTATGAAACCCTAATTACAAGTTGTGATATGAGGAATCTTTATGCCTTGTGAGCTAAGAGGTTCAATAACCCTAAGTTGAAGTGATTAAAATCCAAACCCTAGAAATCAATGGCGATATGCTGATTCTCAGCATGCCCGTGCTAAGGAGCACGGCTGTGGTAGCTTGCTCTTGCACGACCGTGCGAGAGAGCACGGCCGTGGTGTACTATAAAGAAATTGATAGGTTTTGGTATTGTGCTAATACTGTTATATATGCATGCCTTTAATTATAATAGTCATGAAGGATGATACTATGAGGTGATCATAGCCAGGTAAGGGTTATGATGTCATATTCCTTGATACAATTATAAGCTTAAAGAGTAATGATATGTGAGAGGTATATACATTGCTTCAATCAAGGTCATGTTGTTAGATGACTTGATGCTTATATATCACTTGGTAGTAAGTGTTATGATAATTTGAAGGTTTGAATACCATGCTCTTGAATTATATGATGAGATGGTTAAGAAATGATATCTAAATGATAACTGATGAGAGTTAGACTTGATACATTTAGTACTCTTCTTATATAGCAATGTTTTTATAGTTAAATGCTTAGAAACATGCTTGATGTTAAAAGAATGCTGAAATGTACCTAACTAATCAAGTATAATCATATCATGTAGAGCCATGATCATAGATCCATCATTGTCATAAGCTAAATGATGGTGAAACAGGCTTTCCTAAGGGAACTCCTGGATCACATACTTTTGAGTATGTGGGGGAATATGGATGTGAATATCCTTACATCCTAGTGTAGGAATTGATGTAGATGTACCTTAATCTATCAACCCTTCACTATATGTTTATGCCGGGGTGATGTACCACAAATCTCCCGAGGGAATCCTTAAATACCGCATCGATGAGAGATAAACAAGAGATCTTTCGATGACGAAGAGAGTACAGAATGCCACTGTGACTCTAATAGCGAAGTGCCAGAATACCCTGGTAAGCTATCTTAGAAGAGACACGAGATGTCCTGCATGTTGATCCTCACACTGACTGAGGAATATGAGGTCATAAGAATCCGGCTCTTTTGATGACCTATGTATGATACCGATGCGACTTAGTAGTGATCGGTTGGAGTATGAGCGGTATACCTCATCTCCGCAGGGCATAATAATGTTTGTAAAACATAATCAACCGTGTAGCATATCTACTTAGGTTAAACTATGAGAAACAATGATTGATGATACATTGTTTACATTAATGATATGTTCAAATATCTAGTATACATGTTCTTCATATGCTTTAATGAAGTGATTACTTAAGTAATTGTTGCTTTACTTAAATATCAAATCTGATGTTGTTTGTCCTAAAGCTTATATTGTTTATGTTATTCCTTGATTGCTATAACAAAGCTTCTGGTGGAGAGTTATAACTCTCGCTGGGACAACTATTCAGATTGTCTCACTCCGTAGGTTTCAATTTTTTTTAGGTGGACATCGAGGACGGAGAAACCAATCCGAGGGTGAGCAGTATCAGCAGCAACAACACCCGGGGCAGCAGTGAATCTCAGGTGGAGATACTGGCTGTCTAATCCCATAGTTAGTCTGTCTTATGTCGTCTCTGTACTCTCAGGTCCTAGGAGTCAGTAGGTCTGAGATTTTGTATCTGGATGAATATAATCACTCGAGAGGTGATTCATCAGAGATGTAATGTTAAAACATGATGTTAAATGTCTATCTTTTTTCTTATAAAGAAGTTTTATGTTTCAAAGAGCTTTTCTTAAAAAGTCTTAATTTCCAATGATTTTCATAATTTCGCTTCCAGTTAATAAACCGCTTTCGCTTTAGATAATCTTGTTTTCCAAAGTAAGATGTTACAGTTAGTGGTATCAGAGCTCTAGGTTCGCTGAGTCTACAGAGACATAGGACTTAGGATGTCGAGTCTATTCTTAGTATTTTCCAGTATACCTAATAGTGTCTTCTGCTCCTCAGGAGAAGAAGATAAGTAAGGATGTCTGGACCACACGAGGAGTATGTGGCAGAAAGTAGTGTTGCTGCACCCCGAGAAGGTGCAAGGAACCCAGAAATAGAACAACCTATACTTGAGCCACCTATGGAGCCACCTCAGTTTAACCCAGCTGACATGGAGAACCCAGCTGTTCAGACTATGTTCGGGCAGTTTATGACTGCCATGACACATATAACAGATAGGATGCCCATGCCTGCACCTAGGGTACCTGTCCAATCTGAAGGACAAGGTATCGGTAAGACGTTCGAATGACTTCGTCGTGTCGGAGCAACTGAATACTTTGGAACAGTTGATCCTGCAGATGTCGATCTGTGGTTGACCGAGTTAGAAAAGGCCTTTAGAATCCTGAACATCCCAAAAGCTGAGAAGGTTAGACATGATGTCTATCTTCTCAAGGGGAGTGCTGGTCACTGGTGGACCATGGAAGAGCAGAAGAGGCCTGGTGTGGAAGTAGCATGGGAAGTCTTCCGACGGGAATTTATCAATATATATTTCCCTAAGACGTTCCTGGATGAGAAGATCTCTCAGTTCGAGAGGTTAAGGCAAGGTTTGATGAACATTAGCAAGTATGAAGCTAATTTCATGGAGCTATTGTGGTTTTGTCCGCATATGGCTGCTACAGATGAAGAGAGGATCAGACGGTTCGAGAAGGGGTTGAATGCTGAGTTGACTACTCCTGTGTCTGCCCTGGAGAACTGGGAAAGGTTTGCTACCTTTGTTGAGTCAATCCGAAGGATAGAGAGGTCCGTAGCAGAGAAGAGGCAAACCCATAAAAGATATCCTCAGTTCCAAGGATCTTCATCCAGAGACTTCAAGAAGCCTAGGTTTTCTGCACCTACACCACCACCACCTAGACCTAGTGCTCAGACATAGTGGACACCGAGTAGAGGTAGAGGACGAAGCCTACCACTACACGGGGCTCGCAGCTCAGCATCGTTGTTAGTCACAGGACCACCAAGACCACAACAACTGGAAAGAAGCTGTTACATATGTGGGAAGGTGGGGCATCTGATGAAAGACTGTAGAGCAAGACCAGAAAGTGTAACCCAGCCACAGAGGCAGAGTCCGCAAGGATCCCAGAGGAGGCAGTTCCAAGGAGCAGCTAGAGGACGTGGACAAGCGTCCCAAGCTGGATCGTCAGCACCGAATCAACCTCAGGCGACAGCAAGGTTCTATGCAATGAACCCACCTGATGTAGTGATCAACCCACGGGTTGTGGCAGGTCAGATGGAGTTGTTATATTCTAATATGTCTACATCCTGTGTTGTATCTGTTTTGATTGACCTGGGTGCTACGCACTCCTTTATCACTCGAAGAGTGATTTGTAACTGCAATATGACAGTCAGTCATAGGACAGATAGCTTGTTGCTTGAGACTCAGTTGAGAGGGTCTACTATGTTGCAGGAGGTATGTTCTCCCTGTATCCTTTTCTTTTCTGATCATCACATTCAAGTGAATCTAATACCACTTGGGATGCAAGGATTTGACATAATCCTTGGGATGGATACCTTGGAAAGGTATAGGGTTGTTTTGGATTGTGAATCCAAGCAAGATGTGTTTGCTAATGAAAGTGACACATGGATCTTTCAAGGAGAGAGAAAGATTCTACCCACCTGTCTTGTGTCAGCTATGGTTGCTGAGAAGCTAATGAGGCAAGGATGTTATGCATTCTTAGACCATGTGGTAGATACTACCATGGAGAGTCCTAACCCTGCTGAAGTTCCTATATTCAGGGAATTTGAAGATGTGTTTCCTGAAGAACTTCCAGGTGTGCCACCACCTCGGGAAATTGATTTTGAGATCAATTTGATCCTAGACACACAACCCATAGCACAGACACCGTATAGGATGGCGCCTGCCGAGATGGCAGAACTCAAGAAACAACTGCAAGAGTTGCTTGAGAAGGGTTTCATCCGACTGAGTACTTTGCCATGGGGTGCTCCGGTTCTTTTCGTTAAAAAGAAAGACGGTTCAATGCGGTTGTGCATTGATTACAGACAATTAAATAAAGTAACAATAAAGAATAAGTACCCTCTGTCGAGGATTGATGATCTCTTTGACCAGTTGCGTGGAGCAACCGTCTTCTCAAAGATAGATTTGAGATCGGGATATCACCAACTCCGTATTAAGGATAGTGACATATCCAAGTCTACCTTTAGGACAAGGTATGGTCACTATGAGTTCACAGTTATGTCGTTTGGACTAACTAATGCACCAACTGCATTTATGGAACTCATGAATAGAATCTTCTGACCTTTCCTCGATCAGTGCGTTGTTGTCTTTATAGATGACATTTTGATCTATAGTAGAAATGCTCAGCAGCATGAACAACATCTTCTTCAGGCTCTAACTTTGCTAAGAGAATATAAGCTATATACTAAATTTAGCAAATGTGAGTTCTGGTTGCCAGAAGTGTCTTTCCTTGGACATGTGGTATCGGCTTCGGGCATCCGTGTTGACCCTAAAAAGGTAGAATATGTTCTACAATGGGAACAACCGAAGACACTGACAGAGATCCGTAGTTTCTTAGGGTTAGCTAGCTATTACCGAAGGTTCATTAAGAACTTCAGTTCTATAGCCTTACCCTTGACTAAGTTGACCCGGAAGGATGTTCCTTTTGCCTGGAGTGACAAGTGTCAGCAATCCTTTCAGTTGCTGAAGGAGAGGTTGACAAGTGCACCTATACTTGTGCTACCTAAGCAAGGCAAAGGATACATAGTTTTTTGTGATGCCTCCAAGAATGGACTTGGATGTGTGTTGATGCAGGATAAGCAAGTGATTTCTTTTGCTTCCCGATAGCTTAAGAAACACAAAGATAATTATCCGACACATGATCTGGAGTTAGCTATTGTGGTTCATGCTTTGAAGATATGGAGACACTATGTCTATGGAGAGACATTCCAGATTTTCATTGATCATAAGAACCTTAAGTATATCTTCTCTCAGCACGAACTTAACATGAGGCAACATCGCTGGATGGAGTTAATCAAGGACTACGATTGTACAATCGATTATCATCCAGGGAAGGCCAATGTGGTTGCAGATGCTTTGAGTATAAAATTAGCAATATCAACCATGGATAGAGCACAACTAAACTCTTTAGTATGCTCTAAGAGAGATATGCTTATCTCCTTAAGGCAAGACAATGTATAGTTGAAAGTGTCATTGTTGACCGGGTTGTTGGCTGAGATGCATATAAAACCTACTCTAAGAGAGCAGATCAAGGAGGCACAGCAAGTTGATGTTGCAGTTCAACAGATCAGATCGGAGTATGGTGATGAGAAGCGAGATGGTTTCCATGACTCAGATGATCAAGTAGCATGTTATCATGGGAGGATGATAGTGCCAGATATGGGTAACTTGAGGACTTTAGTCCTGGAAGAAGCTCATTCTTCGATGTATGCTATGCATCCAGGGAGAACCAAGATGTATCAAAACTTGAAAGATATGTATTGGTGGCCTGGGATGAAGAAGGATGTTGCAGAGTTTGTGATGAGGTGTCCTGTGTGTCAGCAAGTTAAGGCTGAACACCAAAAACATGCAGGAATGATGCAACCTTTACCCATACCACAGTGGAAGTGGGATCATGTAACTATGGACTTTGTTGTTGGCCTACCTAGGACAAACAAAGGACATGATTCCATTTGGGTAATAGTTGATAGGTTGACAAAGACAGCTCATTTCTTGCCTGTCAAGATAACCTATTCTGCTGAAAAGTTAGCACAGTTGTATGTTCAGGAGATAGTACGACTGCATGGAGTTCCAGTCACTATAGTTTCTGACAGAGGTCCTCATTTTATGAGTCATTTTTGGGAACGACTGCACAAAGCTCTAGGCACCCAGTTAAGGTTTAGTACAGCCTTTCATCCATAGACTGATGGACAGTCGGAAAGGACTATATAGACCTTGGAGGACTTGCTGAGAGCATGTGTTCTCCAGTTTACAGGGAGTTGGGATCAGCACCTAAGCTTGATAGAATTTTCCTATAACAATAGCTATCAACATAGCATTGACATGGAACCTTATGAAGCTCTGTATGGTAGACGTTGTAGATCACCCTTATGTTGGTATGAGACTGGTGAACATCAGCTGTTAGGGCCTGATCTTGTGCAGCAAACCACAGAAAAGATCAAAGTGATACAACAACAAATTAAGACTGCACAGGATAGACAGAAGTCATATGCTGACAGACGTCGTAGACCCTTGGAGTTCCAGGTTAGAGACAGAGTGTATCTCAAAGTCTCACCTTGGAAGGGAGTTCTAAGATTTGGAAGGAAAGGAAAGTTAGCTCCTAGGTTTATGGGGCCTCATCCAATCATTGAACGGGTTCGAAAGGTAGCCTATAAACTAGAGTTACCATAAGAGTTATAGAGGTTACACCCTGTGTTTCACATTTCTATGCTGAGGAAATGTCACCCTGATATAGAGTCAGTTCTACAACCTATGGAGGTAGAATTGAATGATGATATATCTTATGAGGAGGGACCAGTGTCAATCCTTGATAACAGAATTAAAAAGTTAAAGAAGAAAGACATAAGTCTTGTGAAAGTCCTCTGGAATCATCGTGGTGCTGAAGAAGCCACTTGGGAACTAGAGGAAGAAATGAGAAGGAAATACCCTGCTCGTTTCTCTTAATATATGTTTTGTTGATTTTAGGGACAAAATCCTTGTAAGGGGTGGATAATTTGTAACATCCCTGACCTGGGTTATGAACTAACCCTAGGTGTTTTGTCTAATTATGTAATTAAGATACTTGTGATTATCTTTTGGCATGTAATTAAACTCCTGAAGAACATATATTTCCATTACTGTCCTTTTTAAACAATGTTGTAGTATTGTTTTGTAATACAGGGACCTATGTGCAAATTACCCAATTAAAGGGGTTAACTTGCAATTTATACATATTTAGATATTCCTTTGGGGTTGATACATCATAAGAATGAATATGATGAAGAATTATTGATTCCCCAAGCTTGGGCACTAAGATGCAGCTTGTGGAGCAATCCTTGTGCTTAAAACCCTCATTTTGGAGTAAAGTACAATTTACCCAAAATGAGGGGTGCAACTTGTAAAATACACTTTCTAATATATCTTTTATGACTTTTGGTATCATTTAGAGTAATAATGATGAAGGGGGCGCTTCATTTGCATAATCATATAATAAGGAACACCTTTGTAATTAAATCACCAAGTTGTAAGTAAGGAGACTCATAAATATGTGCAACTTAGTAACAAGTTGACCTTCTTTGCCTTTAGCCCTTGGTTTTAGAAGGATTTTTACCTTAGAAATGAGGAGGAGGGACGTGTAAAGAAGAAAGGAAGAACCTAGATGAGAAAACAAGAAGTAAGTTGTCCTTAAGTTGAAAATAACCCCATAGTATATATACAACCTTCCTTTGTTTGCAAAGGAACGTTTCCCTTCTTCTTTCACTTATCACCTTGCTCAAACCAACTAAGGCAGAGCTTTGGAGCAGAGGAGAACGACCAAATTGTTCTAAGGTAAGAAGATACCATCATCTTGCTCAAATTCATGGAGAAAGTTGGATTACAAGGTTGGTTTTATGGTTATCTTACTTAGTTTTCTTCTTCTAGCCGACTTTTCCCAATCATTCCTTGGAGAAACACCCTTGGCCGACCTGTGGAGCTCAAAACACCATTAAAGGCTTGAATCTTGGAAGCTTGGAGCTCTAGGAACAACCTTAAGGTGTGTTTTATAACTCTAAACCTCTTGCTTTGATTATGCATATCTTTGTTCTTACAAATAGTAGTAGTTCTTCTTCTTCCCCACTCTTCCTTGCACTCTTGCAAGTAAAACCACGAAGTAACCGACCTGTCCTAAGGTTGAAGATGATGGTTGTGAATTCCTAGGCAACTTTACCAAATGACCTTGTACCATTTGGTCTAAAAGGTTTGCAAGACCATTTGAAACCAAACGGTCTCACAACCGTTTGATTTCATGCGGTTTGCAAGACCGTTTAGATTCAAACGGTGTCCAAGACTGTTTGGAAAGTTTGACCAAGTCAAGACCATTTAGAGGTATGTTGAACACATGTTGAATTAATCAATTACAAATAACCATAATCTAATTGCAAACCAATCACAAGTTGAAGGCACTTCAACCCTCTAAACCCTAATCGGGTACAATTGATGATTTTAAGGATCGATTGTGTTGAACTTTGGGTTGAGTGGACCAAACGGTCTCAAGACCGTTTGGGGGTCACTCAAACGGTCTCAAGACCGTTTGGTGACCACCCAAGACCGTTTGGAGGTCTAGGGTTAAGGCAATTTAATCAATTGAAGGTCCAAATCACAATAGGTTGTTGAATTAATTGAAAATGCTGATTTGAAACTTAATTAGGGTTCAACCCTTATCAAATTGACTTAGATTTTAATGAGACTTTGGTAAAATGGTCTCAAGACCGTTTGGAGGGTGTCCAAATGATCCCAAGACCGTTTGGGCCAAGTTGGGGCCCAATTGGATGTCAATTGATGGGTTCGACTTCAATTGGACTCATGTTGAGGGACATTGATGGTTGATCGATTACAAACCCTAATTCAATTGGTTCCAACCCTAATTGGCCATTAATTGAGGGTCAATTGAGTTTATAATTGGTTAAGGTTAACCCTAATTGGCTCAAATGATAAGTGGTTAACATATATGAGGTCAATTGAGGGGCTCAACATCTAAAACCCTAATCGACTGCAAGTGTTGATGCACTTTTTGGGTCCAATCGGTTTTGAGAGGTTTGGACCAAATGGTCTCAAGACCGTTTGAAACCAAATGGTCTCAAGACCGTTTGGGCTCAAACGATCTCAAGTTCGTTTGGATCCAATCGATCTCAAGGTCGTTCAATTTCAAACGGTTTCAAAGTCAACTCTCTCAAACAGTCAACAAGTTGAAACGGTCTCAAGACCGTTTAAGGGCAAACGGTCTTGAGGGTGACCAAGTTCAAATGGTTTGGAAGTCAATCTAACCAAACAGTCAACCCTTCCAAACGGTCTCAGGACCGTTTGGAGGTTGAAAGTGTGTAATCGTTTGGGGACTTTAGGGTTGTGATTGCTTAGTGCTTTGAAGGTTTAAATGGTTCAATGGTTGTTCAACTTAAACCCTAACCATACCTAAAGATATTAAGGGGTTAAGTATTTAGTAACTTGACCCATGTTATGCTTAATGATGAACCTTATCAAGGTACTTATAAAGGGCTCAAGTAGACAACACCCCTTGATCAAGCAAACCCTAATAACCATAGTGGTGATGACTTGACCTATGTTAATCAAGTTGAATTGACTTAACCTAATCTAGAGTGATGTAAACATCATCTAGTAATGAGAGGAGAGAGAAGGCTCCTAATATGAATAAGAATCAAGTAACCTATCTCTAATATGTAAGAATGTACATGATTAGGGTATGATCCATCAAGGTGAGATCATGGAAACCCTAATTATGATGTTTAATGAATCTTAACCTAATTTGAGGATATCAATGGTGATGATTTCATACATAATGATGCTATGAGCTCAATTCACTATGAAGTGAATAGTAAACCCTAATTCTAGGGTAATAACATGTAATGTGAATAGTAAACCCTAATTTAGGGTGATCTGATAAATGGAGTAATTCAGGGTTATACCTTTGCGTATGAAACCCTAATTACAAGTTGTGATATGAGGAATCTTTATGCCTTGTGAGCTAATAGGTTCAATAACCCTAAGTTGAAGTGATTAAAATCCAAACCCTAGAAATCAATGGCGATATGTTGATTCTCAGCACGCCCGTGCTAAGGAGCACGGCCGTGGTAGCTTGCTCTTGCACGACCGTGCGACGGAGCACGGCCATGGTGTACTATAAAGAAATTGATAGGTTTTGATATTGTGCTAATACAGTTATATATGCATGCCTTTAATTATAATAGTCATGCAGGTTGATACTATGAGGTGATCATAGCCAGGTAAGGGTTATGATGTCATATTCCTTGATACAATTATAAGCTTAAAGAGTAATGATATGTGAGAGGTATATACATTGCTTCAATCAAGGTCATGTTGTTAGATGACTTGATGCTTATATATCACTTGGTAGTAAGTGTTATGATAATTTGAAGGTTTGAATACCATGCTCCTAAATTATATGATGAGATGGTTAAGAAATGATATCTAAATGATAACTGATGAGAGTTAGACTTGATACATTTAGTACTCTTCTTATATAGTAATGTTTTAATAGTTAAATGCTTAGAAACATGCTTGATGTTAAAAGAATGCTGAAATTTACCTAACTAATCAAGTATAATCATATCATGTAGAGCCCTGATCATAGATCCATCATTGTCAGAAGCTAAATGATGGTGAAACAGGCTTTCCTAAGGGAATTCCTGGATCACATACTTTTGAGTATGTGGGGGAATATGGATGTGAATATCCTTACATCCTAGTGTAGGAATTGATGTAGATGTACCTTAATCTATCAACCCTTCACTATATGTTTATGCCGGGGTGATGTACCACAAATCTCCTGAGGGAATCCTTAAATACCACATCGATGAGAGATAAACAAGAGATCTTTCGTTGACGAAGAGACTTTGACTCTAATAGCAAAGTGCCAGAATACCCTGGTAAGCTATCTTAGCAGAGACACGAGATGTCTTGCATGTTGATCCTCACACTGACTGAGGAAGATGAGGTCATAAGAATCCGGCTCTTTTGATGACCTATGTATGATACCGATGCGACTTAGTAGTGATCGGTTGGAGTATGAACGGTATACCTCATCTCCGCAGGGCATAATAATGTTTGTAAAACATAATCAACCGTGTAGCATATCTGCTTAGGTTAAACTACGAGAAACAATGATTGATGATACATTGTTTACATTAATGATCTGTTCAAATATCTAGTATACATGTTCTGCATATGCTTTAATGAAGTGATTACATAAGTAATGGTTGCTTTACTTAAATATCAAATCTACTGTTGTTTGTCCTAAAGCTTATATTATTTATGGTATTCCTTGATTGCTATAACAAAGCTTCTGGCGGAGAGTTATAACTCTCGTTGGGACAATTATTCAGATTGTCTCACTCTGTAGGTTTCAATTTTTTTAGGTGGACATTGAGGATGGAGAAACCAATCCGAGGGTGAGCAGTATCAGGAGCAACAACACCAGGGGCAGCAGTGAATCTCAGGTGGAGATACTGGCTATCTAATCCCATAGTTAGTCTGTCTTATGTCGTCTCTGTACTCTCAGGTCCTAGGAGTCAGTAGGTCTGAGATTTTGTATCTGGATGAATATAATCACTCGAGAGGTGATTCATCAGAGATGTAATGTTAAAACATGATGTTAACTGTCTATCTTGTTTCTTATAAAGAAGTTTTATGTTTGAAAGAGCTTTTCTTAAAAAGTCTTAATTTCCAATGATTTTCATAATTCCGCTGCCAGTTAATAAACCGCTTCCACTTTAGATAATCTTGTTTTCTGAAGTAAGACGTTACAAAAATGATATCATGTAGAGCCCTGACCATAGATCCATCATCGTCAGTAGTTTGGTGATAGTGAAACAGGCTTTCCTAAGAGAACTCCCGGAGGGCATACTTTTGAATATGTGGGGGTTATGGGTGCGAATATCCTTACGTCCTAATGGAGGAATTGATGTGAGATAAAAATTAAATCTCTCAATCCTTCATTATATATATATATGCCAGGTTGATGTATCACTAATCTCCTAATGATGATGTTAATGCCGAATCAATGTGAGATAAACAAGAAATCTCTCAATTGCGAAGAGAGTATAGCATGCCACTGTAACTCTAACAACGAAGTTGCCAGTTTACCCTCCTGTAAGTTGTTCCTCACACTGACTGAGGAGGATGAGGTCATAGAAATCTGGCTCTTCTATTGACCAATGTATGGTACCAATTTTGATTTTGTAATGGTCGGTTGGAGTATGAGCGATATACCTCATCTCCTCATGGCATAAGTATGATTGTAAAATGTAATCAGCCGTGTAGCATAATTGCTTAGGGTTGAATTATGAGAATCAATGATTGATGATACATAGTTTGTTATATCCTAGTTGGATACATGTTATACATGTTCTTCATATTCCTTATTGAATAAATGACTTGCTGCTTTATCAAGTTATAATTGAAATGAACTGTATAGAGAAGACTGCTCTACTTAGTTTATTCAATGAATTACATGCTGTTGAATATTTATAATTCTACTACTCAGTGTTATTCCATTATCTGCAATAACAATGTTTCTAGAGGAGAGTTATATCTCTCGCTGGGACAATTTTCAATTGTCTCACCCCTATGGGATTCAACTTTTTTTAGGTAGACGCCGAGGAAGAAGAAACCCTTCAGTGGGTGAGAAGCAACAACAGCCACAACAGTAGCAACAACAACAAGGACAGCAGTGATCTTCAGGTGGAAACACTGTCTGTTAGGTTCTATATATAGAGAGTCCTATCTGTCGTCTCTGTACTCTTAGGTCCTAGGAGTTAGTAGATGGTTTGATATAGATCTGAGATTTTTTGCTTGATGCCTCAAGATTTTGTATGCTGCTTATGTACAGTTTAACAGGGCAGTCAATGTTTGTGACTCTCAAGATGAGATGATATAGAGATGTACTGATGAATCAGAATGTAAATAACTTACTTTGGTTCTGTATGAAATAGTTTTATAGTTTGTGGATCTTATTGCAAAAAGTTTTAATTTTTAGTGATTTTCAGTAATTCCGCTGCTAGTAATTCTCTTCCGCTTTAGTTAATCTTATTTTTCTGAGTTGGATGCCACATAGAGGGTATTGGGGGATTCTCAGAAACAACTCCATTTCCTTTGAAAATTGTTTGTCTTCTCTGGCTGTGGTAATCGAGAGAACCCGAGCAAGTCCTACCCGATGAAGGGAGGGATAACAAGGGAGAGCAATTGTAGGAGAGTAATGTGGTGCTAGTACACCAATGTGGAGGGACACCTCCTTCCTGTCAGTTCTACTAGAATGACATGAGTTCCTAGTTGTCCATGTGGACTACTATAGAGGCATGGAGCTTTTCCCACTAGGAGGATAATGTCAAGCTACCGTCAGTGAGGAGTTGTTACTGATGTAGTCTGAGTGCGACTTAAAGAAAGGTGCATACTCAATGAGTATTGGTTGTTGGACTTGCTCCAGGACCAGGTATGACCTTGTAAACCATCCTTCCCATTACATAGTTATTGAGGTGATCATCTATTAAAGGGGAATATGACAGATAATTACTTTTTGTTTCCGTTGCCTATCTGATACTATATTTCCCAACAGAACATTTTTGAAATATCATGAAAATTGTAGGACATGTTTATCCTATCTGAGCCACTCGAAGGATCATAACCTTCCAATTTGTGACACATGGAGGATTGACTTGATTCACTATACACACATGCATGGTGCACAAATGATATCTTTTGCCACTTCCAAACTTTTCTATTTAGTCTCTCAAACCCTAAAATATACCTATAAATACCCCTGCCCATATTCAATGTATATGGTATCCTTTTGACCCTCCTAAAGCCAAAGAACAGTCTATATTTTCCTTTTGTTTTCTACATTGTTTTTTATCATAGGATTCTTCCTCTAACACCACCTACTTTTAGAATTTCTTTTAGGTTGTTGAACGATAAACAATTACCACCTTTTTTCTATATTCATAATTGTTGCTAGTTGCTTAATTAAACTGTTCATCTTTCCATGTTCTAGATCTTGTTTTATTTAATATCTCTCCCTTATCTCTCTCTTCCTATGCATCGGTCCCAACTTCATAGATTGGATTTTCATTGCGGGAGGTTCTCAGGTGATGGGAACCCAATATAAAAAACTAGGACCTTTAAGGTTATGATGGACAAACCATGATCATGTTCAACTCTGAAGGTTTGCCAACTAAAGAAATCATTTTTTGTGTTGTCTATCATTTCCTTTAACGATAACCTCACTTTCCCTCCTAATCTGAGATGTCTAAGAAGTATGCAATACTTTTACTAAGTGAGCTGGAGGGACTAACACCTTCCCCACTTGTAATAGGATTATCGAGTCCGATCTCTGAGGTTACACATACTTTTCTTATCCGCCCTTGACTGGAGTCAAAATGGGTATTTTGTGTTTTCCCATTTGATTTAAACATCGACCGTTGTTTTTTTATGAATAAAATTAGTTAGTCACTTAAAAATATTATTCATTTATTATTCTCTTTTATTTCTCTGTTGTTTCACATGACTATAGGATCATCCTTGTCGAGGATATTTTTTTGATCAATTGCAATAGTTATCCATTTACCTCTCAGCTGGACATAATGTGTGACTCAAACAAAATTAAGTTTATGTACATTTTGTTGCAAAGTCAAAATCATGTACTTAAATATATTAAATACAATATCAATTTTTTTATAAAACTAAAAACTCACTAGAATAAGCCTCCATGTTCACATTTAACATAATACTACATAGTCTTATAGGTAAGAAGTCTGGTGTTGTAATTGTATGACTGCATGCATGTATCTAGTGAAAGAAAGACAATAGTTTCACCCAACCACTCATCACCCTACCACTTATATTTATCCCCTTCTGCAAACAAACAACTCATTTTAAATTCAAAATATTTTTTTCTTTGTTTTCCCTCCACTTCTCAGCTGCGTATAATGTCTAACCCACCCATATTCATTTTTGTGCATTTTACTTCTACGTCTAAAAGCAACATTTAATTCTATTCAAGAAAGTGCTAAAAGTTATCAACAAATGGACCCAAATAAACTAGCACAACGCACCTAGTGAAAAAATTATGGACATTCATCATGTTGATATCATTATTTGATTCAGATGTATAAAAACATTTCTACATATGATTAATGATCATATTTGACTAGAATGTGCGGTCCACATCTCACATTTTTTCTGATAGATCTAAATAATACAACCTGATATAAACTTGAACGATGCTTAAAATAAAGTTTTGTGATCAGAGAATTATTATACAAGACACAACAGTCACTTTTTATTTTTATAATTTTTATTTTTATGCATAACTCCTCGGTATCATATATGAGTCATATATACTCACATTGCTCTACATGAAACAAAATCAAAACTCATATAAAAATAATATAATACTATAATTTATTCAACACATCTAATTTTTCATAAGTTACAATACCAGGCATGGGTGACCTTTTTCCCATGGTGTCGTTAAGGACTTGAAACACTTTGAACTGGATGGCTCTCCCTTCGATGTAGTTACCAACCAAGACTACCATGCCAACAATGGTGGGGGAGGTAGTAACACCAAGGCCATTGTGTCTTCATCCCCACCCACTGTGGTGTGAATAGTAGTGGTAGAGGTTTTCAAGTAACACTGAGGACATTGCATCTTCATCCCCACTGATTATTGTTCTATCATAGGATCCTTGTAATGACCCCGCCTCCCAGTAACCCCCACTTAAGGGAGACCAGAAGGTAAGAGACGTTATCCCAATATTTCCATATCAGTGGTTCAACATTTAATCAATAATAATTATGAAATTCTACTAAAACTAAACTGAAAAGCTGGAATAAAATAAATCTCTTGATACCTTGTAAAAATTTCGAAATTATAGACTTCTATCCACAGATGGAGTCTATCTATCTAATCCTCCTTGAATTGATTATTCGTACCTTCACAATGTTTTAGTTTACTATTTTTCCTTTTTAATGATTGTACCTAAAACAGTGACAAATAAAACGTTGGTCAGTATATTTCTATACCAGTATGTGGGGGACAATCACAATTTCATAAATATTATTGATTAAATGTCAAACCACTGATCCGGAAATATTAGGATAACATCTCTGACCTTCTGGTCTTCCTTAAGTGGGGGTTACCGGGAGGCAGGGTCGTTACATTTGGTATCAGATCCATAATGAGTGTTACAATCCTAGACATGCCAAGAAACTCTAGAATCCATTGGAAACATTGACTATGTAGCAGTGGAGGTGGTGATGCTTGTGCTCCTCTACTTGTTTGTCATGATCCTGACTGGTGATTGTGTCGCCTGTAGATGTCGATACATGAAGAACCAAATTAGTCTAATTTTGATGTTAGAAGAGGAGGCCTTGGCATGGAAGTTCTACATGCCTCGTGGATGGAAGTCGCACAGCACAATAGAACATGTATCACAACACTATGCAATGGTGTCTTGGGATGGGGGTTGGGGAGAGTGGGGCAGAGGTTGGGGAGGTGACATTTGTATTCTCACCTTTTTTAGGTGTTTATTTATGTCTAGAATTATGCTCATGTATCTCCTAGGTAAAAAAATGCAAGTTTAATGCTGACGAGTGGCTTTAGGTTTATGGAATACCCAAAGGTGGGCTATCAATGAGTGCACTTTTTAACATTGCACCAGTTAGGAATTGAACCCATGTCTGTATCGTGGCATGGTACTATTCTACCACTAGACCATAGGTGCACTTGTTGAATGTTACCAACAAATGTGGGAACACATAATAATAGATTTCATGTTTCTCCTTCGGCACATTCATTCCCACAATAACATCAGTTCACAAATTGAGGTTCTCAACCACACACACATTGCACTAATAAAAAAAGGTCAAAGAAACATACAATATTCAGCAATATAGACCTATCAACCTTATAAATTCATCCTATAAGATTATTGCCAAAACTCTCAACACCAGGATGAAGCTAGAACTAGAGAGACTGATAGGACACCAACAATGTGCATTTCTGGCTAACAAAAATATTTAGGATGCATACATCATGGTTACTAAAACCATCCACTCATGTCATAGGAACCACACACCACCTCTAGCTTTGAAGCTAGACTTCAAAAAAGATTTTGATAAAATCAACTAGAACTACCTCATCCAATGTATATATCATTGTGGTTTTCCACATAGATCAATTCAATGCATATATGCATGTCCATATGCAATTTCTCTACATCATAAATGGATCTCAATTTACATATCTCAAAAAATCTAATGGCCTTAGACAAGGGGACCCTCTATCACAAACTTGTTCATTCTTGTTGCCTCCATACTTACAAATATGATTGAAATGGGCACACAACATGGCATGATTGAGTCACCAACAAAATCCAAAGAAAACATTATGCAATATGTTGATGACACCATTATATTAATCAAACCAAATGACTCTAATGTCATTAACACTGTTTGTATTTTGGGCATCTTCTCATGTCTTATTATATTAAAAATTAACCTCCATAAATTTTCTATCATACGAACACATATGGATTAGGATTTGACACACAAGTGTCAAACACTTCTTAACTATAAATTGGAAACACATCCATTCATCTATCTTGGTCTTCCTGTCTCACCACACCCCCTGCCAAAAACCATATGGAACCCCATCATAAACAAACTTAATTTGCGACTCACCTCATGGAAGAATATCTCCCCCAATATGGTAGGTAGCCTCACCCTTCCAAGAAACTCACTCTCCATGCTCTCCACATTTGTATCCCTTTTCTAGACAATGTCTTGCACTCCATTGACAAACTTATAAGAAATGTTCTCTAGAACCACTCTAGAAACAACATGCACCTAGCAAATTGGGGTACTATTTGTGTGCCTAAAATTTATGGGAAATGGGGTGTCATGAACCTCAAGTCCATGCTCTCTGTCTAGTATCCGAAATTATAGCTACACTAGGATCAAATAGAAACTACATATGGAAGGGATACATAATGAAGAAATAACACTAGAAAAATATCCCAAATGGAACATCACAAAAAGTTTAGAACCACCTCTTTGGAAACACATTAAAAAATAAATACCTAATATCCAAAGTAGTATACACACTTCACAACATGTTGTTAAACATGTCCATAGATGGAGAGACCCATTTTAGCACAGGACTACCATACAAAATTTGAACAAAAACATCCAAATCCCCCACACCATTTGTCACCTTAGTACTGACACATCTATGACCCTATTGAGTAGCCAGAAAAAAAACTTATTGAACATAATTGTCTCATCCTTCATACCATATCACACCAATACGAAAATCCTTCATCACTTGGAAACAAACATTGATAACTATATTTAATGGATTTGGGGTCCCAAACTCACACCCCACAAAGCATATCTATTCTTCACTTACTGTGGCTACACCTGTCTTCCATAGAAATCTAGAACGTCATTGGACCACTTAAAATCAAACTCATTTTATGGCTCATCAGGCATGAAAAAATTATTACAAGCAACAATTTAAAAAAGAGAGGATTTGTTGGACCATCTAGATGACATATGTGCTACACTCAAGAAAAAACAACAACACACCTCTTCATGAGGTGTTCCATTACCAAACAAATTTGAAATATTTACTTACACCATGGAAACACGCCATCCAAGGACCTCACTAGTATTATCCACTATCTGAAATCTAAAATAGCTCTCTCTTCACAAATTTCTCTTGCAACCATTATATGGACAATATGAATAGAAAGAAGCTATAGAAAATACAACAATCACATAAACAATGTCCATACTCTCATCGATTAGGTCAAAGATACATATGATGCATTCTTTCATTGAAGGGTCTCAAATCAACATGGAGATCAAAAAGGAGAATGAAGCCCTAACACCCACTGTAACGCCCTCCTTAAGCACACACTTGCACATAGTGAAAACAACATAGAGTTATCCATAACTCATGTACTCAAGGGGGCATTACATAAAATTGGTATTCATAACAACAATATAAATAATTACACAATTGAATTATTAAAACATTCTCATGATTGCTCTTATAAAAAGAACTTAAATGTTATTACATGGAAAACTTCATTTAACATATTGAGTCTCTACCCTAAATTTCTAAACATTAAAACATATAGTGGATTCTATGAATTTGAGGATCATCTTATAGTTGGCACCCCATCAGATTGAGTCATGCTCTGTCCTTGTGCTTGTTCTCTAGGATCTACTGTTCCTGCTCTCACCTATGGAAATCTCATCCCCATCCTTACATTGGAAAAGTGGTTGTTAGCATAAGTGGTATGAGCATTCTATATGTACAACATTAAAGTAAAAAATAATTAAAAAATACTCTTGATCATTATAAACATGAAAATAACATTGAAATATGTATACATTATGAAACATAATTATCTCTTCTTTATTTTATTTAGTTCTTGTCTTTCTTACTTATTTTACTCTAGAGACATGTACTCTGGTACATGGGTTCCATAACCTCTGCATAGGGCCTCGGTTATGAATCTGAATCGACCTGCACTAAGGGTGTCTGGATTACATGACTTGCAAAAAGGGTCTGGGTCATGTTCTTCTCTTAGATTGTCCTGCAGTAGGGTTCCTGGGCCACATGACTTGCACAAAGGGCTTGGGTCATGTTCTTCTTGAGTTGACCTGTACTAAGGGCTTGGGTCTAACTCCATAATTCAATATCTTATTAAATCTAATCTTATCATGAATCTTAATGCATTCTGATCTCATATTCTTAACATGAGCTTAAATCATGAATCTTAATAAAATCCTATCTTATCTTGGAACTTAATCATGTCTTAGTACATCTTACTCTTATAACATTATCATGGACTGAATTCTCCATACTTTCTAATCTTATATAATCTTTATCTTGGAAACTTGATCGTGTATTAATATTTACAAAACTTAAATTCTAATATTTTATCTAACTCTTAGGTCTTAATCATTCTAAGAAATCTAAATAACTTCTTCATTCTCATATCTCTATCTCTGTAAGAAATCTTAATAGCATGTTTCTACATGAAATCTTACGTACATGGTTATATCACATAATCATGGAAATATGACAATCGTACTTGCATATCTTATCTTGTACTCTTATTCATTAGTTTGAATGATTAATAAGAAATCTTATAGGAACATAATCCTTTAATTTTCTCATGAACACCTTGTTCATGAATCCTAATCATTCTAAGGAATCTTAATAACATATATCTACTAGATATATTGGGTATATATGAGAATACCATCATGGAGGTAGGAGAACTTTAATTACTTACAATCTTAGATTATTAGAGCACATAACTAATTATGACTTAAATGAGAAACATGTAAATATACTGAGCTTAATAAATATGAATACTCATGGGCTTGAACCACTTACCTCTCTTGAAGTAAAACCTAATTGTTCTTCTTAGACTGAATAAACCCTAATCGTTTCCTTGGGTGATTGAACCTCTAATTACCATGTTCATTCAATAATCATTCATTAATAATCACATTCACTTTAGTATTATAGGGTTTCATGTTTCTTGGATAAAAGTAGGAAACCAAGAGTCAAATCAAGTCATGAATCCTAGTTCATCGTCTAGATCTCAAAAAATTGATAAAGTTTCATATATGACTTGACTCTATAGGACAAACCGATCAAAATATATTAATTTTGATGTATCGGACAATCAAAACTCAAGAAACCATAGGCATGACATTATTCATATGAAAATGTGGGTGACATGAATAATAGAGGAAATGACCAAGAAACCCATTGCACGCGTTACATAGAATCAATTAAGTGAGGGTAATTTTTTCTAAAGCTTGGGACGAACTGATATCAAACATTGAAACAAAATACCAAAATATCCCATGTGGGCATGACAAATATATGATATGATTGATGGAAAAACAAAAAAACCACCAGGGAACTTCGTTCCCAGATAAGAAGCAAAGAACAGGGGACACACCACAAAACTCAACTTCAATCATAAGCTTGTTATGGATACAAACCTATTTAGACCTCGGTAATGGCTTCCCTATGTCAAGATGACCTCAAATACCCCAGACATAGGTCCTCTTGCGACTTCTACAGCCGTAGGGCATCTTCTCACCATAGCCAGGAAACTTGTAGTACTCAGAAAGCAACCAAAGTGGAAACGCGACACAACATCCTGAACTACTTTGAGACACCATCACGAAGCTAATTGTGACCAATACAAGGAAACATGATTCAATAACTCAGAGATTGGTCATCTTGATCGAGCAATGGGTGGAAAAAGGAAACAAGATTTACCAAGCAACTGGTGAAATTAGCGAGCAAGAAATCTATGTGAAGGTCCCTCGATAAGGTATGAGGCGTAAAAAGGAGCTCCTTGGTACCTAGTTTCTTATCTCCGACCGCCGGAGGGGAGCAAAGCAAGATGGAGATCGGGTGGATGGTGCAGAGCGATAGAGGGCAAGGTCACAATGGGGTTGTATTTCATGGTACTCCATGAAAGTTTGTTGAGTGTCCTATATATAGTTTGCAAGGTCTAAGGGCGATAGGAACTCATGAAGGTTGAAATAGGGGAGACAAGCACGACTTATGGGAGTCTTAGAGATCTAGGGATCCAAACCCTAACGAATTAGGGATGGATCAGATTGGGAGGGGAGATGAAGTTAAGAACTGTAGAGTTTGAAATCCATGGACTCGGGTAGGGGAGATAATCATCAGTTGTTGGATGAGTCCGTGATTTGTTGAACTACACCACAATCATCCAATCCGGCCGAGAATAGAAAAAATCAAGATAAAAAGGATGATGAATTGGAAAATTAGCTTAGGTGATATAAAACTAAAGTTTTTAATTATAAACTATATATATTCTTTTTTATTTAAATTAGATGGTCAAATGTAGTCTAAATGACTTCATATTTGAATTGTAGGTAGATCAAGGGGTCTGTAATCCCCTTTCTGATTAGATTTAGGTTTCCATAAACTTTGGTTCAACAAATTCGAATGTGTCATTTCTTAGTGTATATGTATTAAAAGATAGGACAAATTGAATAATTTTTTCTTTATTTAGATATTTGAATAAATTCTGATATTGTGAATGATATCCACTTAACCTTTATCATGTTCAACTTTCATTCCATTTTGAGGAAATTGCATTAGAGGAGAGAGAAAAAAAGAGAAGATAATGTTATCTATCTTTTATGCTAACAAATATCTAAATTAACAAAAAAGTAATATCACTACTTATCTATTTCATATTTTCAAAATCTAGGTCTTTTATCTCTTTATTCAACAAGAAATATTATAACTTGGGCTTCTTACATTAGGTCCATAAATTAACTTCCATTAAGAAAAATTTCAGTAAAGATTTTGGATTACATATGAAATTTTGGGATGTTACACCCACTTTGGAGGAGGAGGCAGCAACCACAGGACATTCACCATAGAAGAAATGTTTACTGCCACTAGTGATTTCTAACTTTGATGCATTATACTTCTTTGATTTCATTTCAGAAGTCTATTGTTATGGGGTGCCTCCCCCACTATTATCAACTTATGGGGTGCGTCCCCCACTATTATCAACTTTTACTACTACGTAGGTTTTCTTGGTGATTAGTACATGCGACACCCCTAGTGTTGACTATACTATGATCAACTCATTCATACTCTACATTAACATGTTGTTGTGTATGCTAATTCTATATCTATATATATGAACCTTTAATAAAAAAAATGACTACAATTTTTTAATATGGTTGTTGTTTACAATTTGCGCTTTAATTGTTGAGCATACTCATCTTTGTAGTAGAAAGGTTTACCTATCTTTCTTTGATGACCAAAATGTTTTCCAAGGATCCAGGAATACTTGTCTGTGTCACATGATTCCTCATCATGCACGAATTCATCCAGTAGGACTATATGTGTTTTATTGTTTACCCGCTTGTCATTGATCGGGTTTGTTCTTACAAAAATTCCCATTAAATTTGGAATATATCTCTCTTATAATGACTTTTTGACTAACTTTATGAGGATGGATTCAGTCCATAGAGTATTCTTTCTACTTATGTCTGCTCTACATGTATGAAAAGGCAACAATAGCCATTACCTAATGGAAATTGTTATGTATAGTGATTGTGAAACTCAAAACTTGAGCAATTTTGTCTTTATCTTACGAGATAAGTTCTATAAGATAAAAATATGATGACTTGTGACACTCTGATGTGATTACTGTTATTCTAATTTAACTGTTGCACTAATGTCAATTGTAGTAGGGACTAGGGAGGAATGATGAGACATATAGTGGAAAGATATAGAATATTGGAGGGAAGGGGAGGAAGGAAGTGGTATGAGAAACCAAAATAAAAATATGATGGGGTGGAATTAGTGGGAAGAGAGGCAAAAAGAGAGGAGGAGGGTAGTAGTAGAATGAGAGAGAAAGATAAAGATAAAAATAAGTAGGAAATTCAAACAAAAAGAGAGAGAAAAAAGGAGGGAGTAGGAGGGGTAGTGAGATGAGAGAAAAAGATAAAAAATGAAGGGAGGAGAAAAGTAGTTGGAAATAACGCATTAATATGTAACATAAAATACACTTTTATACATGTGAGTAAAAAATAAAAAATTGAGAGAGGAGGACAATGAGAAGAGAGAGAAAAAGGAGAGGAGAGTAGTTGGAAGAAAGAGAAAATAAGAGAGGAGGAAGATGGGGATAGTAACCTCACAAAATATATAGGTGACTTAAACTCGTTATAATGTGTTTAAGTCACCTTAATTATTTTATGAATTCATCCTTGTCTTCCTTCTCTCTTATTTTGTCTTTCTTCCCACTACTTCCCTCCTTCTTTAATTTTCTCTCTCTTCACACTACTTCCATCCTCTTTCATTGCTAATTTTGTACTCACATGTCTAAAAGTGTGTTTTATGTCACAATAATATGTTATTTCTAACCACTTTCCTCCTCCCTCTATTCTCAGTTTTATCTCTCTCATCCCACTACTTCCCTCTTCTTCTTTTCTTTCTCTTACTTTGCTCATCCCTTTGTTCTTAATTTTATTACTCTCTCATCCCACTACCTTATCCGTCATATTTTTCTCTCTTTCCACTACTTCCATCGCCCCTTCTAATTTTATTTCTCTCTCACATACTACTTCCCTCCTCCCCATCCCTTCTATTGTTTTGTTTCTCTCTCAGCCACTATTTGTCTCATCTATGTCATTACTTCTTATGCATTAGATTATCACTAACCATTATATTTTTATATTTTACAGCTTGTCTCATAAGATAGAGAAAGGTAAGACTTAATTCTAGGTTCAAATTTGACTACATATAACACTGTCCTTACCAAAACACATATGAGAACAAAAAGAACCACAATTAGAATCAAAGTGTGAAGAGAAGTCCCCTTTTCTACTGACTAAGGTCTCTTTAATTGTGCTATCTGTGACAAGACCCGTTGACATATTCCTTGTGCTCCACCACCTCACTTTTTTTTTAGATCAAAAGGGTGGATTATATTGAAAAAATAGAATAACCAAAGGAATACAACGAACTAAGGAGGCCAACATTCATTCAACGTTCTGTTATTTACGTTGTGTTTGGTACGTGGTGATAAAATTGATGGTGATGGTGATAGTCATGATGATGGTGATAGGGACGGTGACGGTGATAGAGAAATCATTAAAATGTATTGTTTGGTAACATGTGCATGGTGAAAGGGATGGTGATGGTGAAAAACTTAAAAAATGATGTTTGTTACATGGTTATAGTGATGGGGAGAGGAAATTGTTTTATAAAAAACACCCTACACAAGTAGGAATCATATTTATTAGAACGTTTTTTTTTCACATTTGTCTAAATAAGTAGTGGAGTCTTGAAAGAAACTTCTTTCACCATGATTCACCATGATTCACCATGCTTTTTCATGGGGACAAAAATAGATCGAAATCAACCATGGATTCACCATGATTCCCTATCACCATGGGAAACAAACAACATTTTTGTTTCATCATCATTTCCTATCACCATGATTCACCACATAACACACGCAGCCTTAGTGACCAAACTAGGTGTTGTTGCACTCAACCTTTCGCAAGATTTACAAGCAACAACGATTCTCACTTTGTAGTGCGTGAAGGTCCAAGATTAGGATTGTACATGTATCGGTCCTGGTGGACATGACCAGATCGGCTATTTGGTCCGGTCCGGTCTTGGACTGAATGAATTCGATCATTTATTTTTCTAATATCCGGTCATCGGTCCTGTCCGGTCCAAAATTAGTAAAAACTGATCTGGACCAGTTGGACTGCTTAACATAATATTTTTATATACTAAATATATATAATATTATGAAGGGTAGTATAGGAAAGTACTGCACTATTGCTTATTTTAAATTTTTTCAAAGCATGTTCATCTCTTAGACTATATATTAATGTTTCATAATGCCAATTAAAACAGCTGTCGTTGGCCCTTTGCACACTTGTACTATTTCATAATGATTCATAATGTGTCATTTGCGCAACCATGGCACAGGAAACGAATAGTCATATACATAATCATCAATTATGCCATAATGGTGAATTGTGAAAATTTATGAATGGAATTGTGCGAATGCACTTAGAACTAATGGTCTCGTTGAAAACCTTCTCAATAGCGTATAATATCAGTGGTACTTTTTTAGGTTTGTGCTATCGACACCTCTCTTGATTTGTACAGACGGATACAGATAAGCATATAAACAAAGTTATATTTCTGTATATTGCATTTAAAATTTAGGAAATTCTCATACAGGAACAATATTTCAAACATAAAAGAATAATATTATTAAACGCCAATGGTCATTGATATGTTTATAAATAATGTTGTTTTGATATCAATTATCTAGTCCGGACTCGGTCTGGTCTACGATTGGTTCTTATTTGGTCTGGTCCTCGGTTCAAAAATTTTCCGTTAACCGGGTCTCAGTCCAGTCCCGATTTAGACCGATGTACAGCCATATTCAACACTTTGTTGTGGAAGGTGTCCACAAATGGGACGATCCTAGAGTATCCAGGGCAAAGGCCGCTTGTTGGAAGGGCCAGGGTGTGGGGTACTTGTTAGAAGTTGTTATCAAGGTGGGAGGAACCACTCGTTGATTGTACACACATACAACTCGTTGATTGTACAGAAGATTTAGACCCCTCGTTGATTGTACAGACATACAACAACAATTAAACAAGCTAAGAAATCTTGATTAAGAATTAGTGGGCATACATCTGTTACTAATTATCATAACACTCTGAGCCACGATACATCTCAACCCAAGATCAATTAGTATAATTTGCTATTACAATATCTTTTTCATTCATGAAGAACATGTTTGGAGGCATATCGATGTAATCTATGAAACCGTACATGAAGATTCTTTATATAACAGTACAAATGCAAAGTTTACAGTAAAAGTTGGAATCTATAAGTTCGACAGAGATGATATTAGAGAAATTAGAGTTGATAGATAAGTATGATAAACATGAACAATTGCTCCATCAAATGTTGTGTGCTTTTTAGGGTTCATAATCCCAAATTTTTGCTCTACTTACAATAGTTTCAACTTCTGCTTTCCCTTCTGTGGCTTTGCAACTGGACCCTATGAAGCCAAATACCATATTAGAACCCTAGATATAAGGAAGAGAAAGACACTTAAGAGATATCAAGAAAATGGCTAACTCTTCAATGGAGGGGAAGAAAATTCAGTGAAGAAAAGAGCCTAATAGGTCCATCCAGATTCTCTGGCACCCATAATGACCATATATATACATCCAAGTCCAGAATGTAGGCATGTGTCTATCATTGCAGAGTCCCATTGCAAGGTAGAACGGAATACAAAACTTTCATATGAGAAAGAAAACAACAAAGATATGACTACTTGACAACAAGGGGTCGCAGGTGGAGTCAAGAACGCAGGGGCAGGATTCAGGCAGAGGAGTAGAAGCCATGGTTTGTGTTATGTGACTCAAAGTAATGTCCTGATCCGACTGAATAATCCGATTTGGAAAATTAAATGGATCTTCGCCGACCCGTTTACCCCCCGTGGTATGGTACGACTTGGATTTCGGATCCGATTACTCTTTCTGTATCTATATATATGTACACCTTTGTTAGGGTTCGGTAATCATCCTGTATTCTTCTTTGACGGCTGACGCCGTACACAAGGTGTCCCTTTGTAATCTTTTCTCTGAAATAGTGGAAATATCGCCCCCTCTCGTGGACGTAGGTCATCTCGACTGAACCACGTAAATCCTGTGTTTTGGTTGTGTGATTGTTTCTCGTTTCTTGTTCTTCCGCTACGAAATCATCGTATTCTCGCGTTTAACTCTTAACAAAGTGGTATCAGAGCCGCATGTTCAAGATCAAAACGATAACGAGTCTATACAAGATCGAGAAGTTTGATCGCAAAATCAATTTTGGACTATGGCAGATCACGATGCGTGGTGTGCTCGTTCAACAGGGAGTCTCTGAGGCTCTGGAAGGGATTGAGAAGATGCCAGCCACTATGACTCCGCAAGAAAAGAAAGTGATGGACTAGAAGGCTCTCACCGCCATCCAGTTATCCTAGGACTATAAGGTTTTGGCCGAAGTTGCCAAAGAAACTACTGCTGCCGGTATTTGGAAGAAACTCGAAGATCTCTACATGACGAAGTCTCTCCAAATGAAATTATATCACAAGCAGCGTGTCTACTTACTACGCATGGTGGAAGGTACATCTGTCCGTGATCACATTGACGAGTTTACATCTATTATTATGGATCTGGAAAATATAGATATTAAACTCGAAGATGAAGATAAAGCCCTTATTTTCTGTACTCTTTACACCCTTCATACAAGCAATTTCGGGAAACTATTTTGTACGGAAAGTCTTCAATCACGGTGGAGGATGTTATATCTTCATTGATGTCAAAGACCATGGTTGATAAAGACCTAATTGCTTCTTCTAGCGGGAGTCAGTCAGAGGCTCTTATGGTGAGGGGTCGTACAAAAGAAAAGGGAAACAACAAGAAGGAAACACACAGATCTAAGTCTAAATCAAAGAAGGTCTGTAAATACTGCAAGAAGTTTGGACACATTGTCGATGAATGCTACAAGTTACAGAACAAGAAGAAGAGGGAGAACGAAAAACAAGAACAACCTGCAGATGCTAATGTAGCACGTGAAGATCCCGAATATGTTCTTATGGCTTCATCTTCCTCATCTGTCAATTTTCAAACTTCTTGGATTCTGGACTCAGGTTTTTCACACCACATGTGCCCACACAGAGATTGGTTTTCTTCTTATGAGCACTTTGATGGAGGTGTTGTAAACATGACGAACGATTATACCTGCAAGACAATTGGCATTGGGTCAATCCGCATAAAGATGTTCGATGGTGTTATCCGAACTGTCTCCAATGTTCGTCGTGTTCAAGGTCTGAAGAAAAATCTCATCTCTATTGGCTTACTTGAAGCCAACAGTTTTCCATATAAGGCTGAAGATGGAATACTGTCTATTATCAAAGGAGATGATGTTCTGATAAAGGGAGTATGTATTCCTGGAAACCTTTATAAATTAATTGGTGAAACTGTGACCGACGAAGCTGCCGCTGTTTCTTCCTCACCCACTCCAAATCTGGATGCCACTAAACTGTGGCATATGCGACTGTGACACATGAGCCAAAAAGGCCTAGAATTATTATGCAGGAGAGGACTTCTAAGCGATATCAGTACTAAAAAGTTAGATTTCTGTGAGCACTGTGTTATGGAAAAGCAGAAAAAGGTCAGTTTTTCTACTGCAAATCATACTACAAAACCTATTGTTGATTATATTCATTCAAACATCTGGGGTCCTTCTCAAGTACCATCCAAGGGAGGTGCTAGATACATGCTTACTTTCATAGATGATTTCTCAAGGAAAGTCTGGGTGTATTTTATGAAGCATAAATCTGAGGCTTTTGATCAGTTTAAGAAGTGGAAGACGCTTATTGAAAAACAAACAGGAAGGAGCATCAAGACACTGAGGACAGATAATGGCATGGAGTTTTGTTCTTCTAAATTCAATGAGTTCTGCCAGTCTGAAGGTATTGCAAGACATCACACAGTTAGACATACACCCCAGCAGAACGGTGTTGCAGAACGCATGAACATAACTCTTCTAGAGCATGCATGTTGCATGCTGATCAGTGCAGGACTTAGCAAAGATTTTTGGGCTGAAGCCATCTCTACTGCAGCCTATCTTGTCAACTGTTCACCATCTACTCCACTTGGTTTCAAAACTCCTGAAGAGGTATGGTCTGGTCATCCTACAAAATATTCTAATCTGCGTATTTTTGGTTGTCCTACATATGTCTATTCAAATGAAGGAAAGCTCGAGCCTAGAGCGAAGAAGTGTATTTTTCTGGGTTATGCTGATGGTGTGAAGGGATACAGATTCTGGTACACTGAGCCAAACTCATCAAAATTCTTGATTGAAAGAAATGTTACTTTTGACGAGTCTGCCATGTTTTCTGCAAAACAAGATGGTGTCCATTCTCCAGCTACAGGTTCTCAGAGTTCCACGGAACAGGTGGAGCTTGAAGTTAGTGCACACAGCCCGACACCTCCTGTTGTTACACAGGAAAATCCAGATAACGTTGAAGATGACACTCATGAAGAACATACATATACCATTGCTACTGGGAGACCAAGAAGACAGATCAGACCACCTGCAAAGCATTCAGATTATGTTTTTGCATATGCCCTTACTACAGCTGAAGAAACAAATGATTCTGGGGAACCGACTACCTACAAAGAAGCCATGGCTGATCCCAATTCAGTCATGTGGATTACTTCTATGAATGAAGAGATGGAGTCTCTTCAAAAGAACAAGACATGGGTACTTGTTGATCTTCCTGCTGGAAAGAAGATTGTTGGATGCAAATGGGTATTCAAAAGGAAGGAAGCTGGTCCTGGAGATTCTACTGAAAGGTACAAAGCGCGGCTAGTTGCAAAAGGATACAGTCAGGTGGAAGGTATAGATTATAATGATGTATTTTCTCCTGTTGTCAAACACACTTCCATCATATTCCTATTTGGCATTAGTTGCTAGATATGATTTAGAGCTTGAGCAACTTGATGTGAAGACCGCATTCCTCCATGGTGACTTAGAGGAACAGATCTACATGCAGCAACCTGAAGGTTATATTTTTGCTGAAAAGAAGGATCATGTGTGCTTACTGAAGAAGTCTCTTTACGGTTTGAAGCAATCCTCACGCCAATGGTATCGTAGATTTGATTCTTTCATGATCATTCATGGATATTTCAGGAGCAGCTACGATGTTTGTGTTTACTTGAAGAAACTTCCTGATGATTCTCTTATCTACCTCTTGCTCTATGTTGATGACATGTTGATTGCAGCCAGAGATAGTTCTAAAATCTGCAGTCTGAAGCAGTTACTTAGTGGCGAATTTGAGATGAAAGACTTAGGAGCAGCAAAGAAAATTTTGGGGATGGAAATTATTAGAAACCGCAAAGCTGGAAGGTTACTTCTCAGTCAGGAAAAGTATGTGAAGAAAGTTCTACAGCGGTTCTCTATGTCTGATGCATCTCCAGTATCTATTCCTTTAGATGATCAGTTCAAGAAGCTCTCATTTGTTGAATCGTCGTAATCTGAAGAGGATGAAAACTACATGTCTCGTGTTCCCTATTCCAGTGCAGTTGGTAGCATCATGTATGCTATGATTTGCACGCTTCTAGACATTGCACAAGCAGTTAGCATGGTGAGCAGATATATGTCCAATCCAGAAAAGCTACATTGGCAAGCAGTCAAGCACATTCTTAGGTACCTTAAGGGTGCATCTTCTACATGCATTGGATTTGGTAAGAGCACAGAGACGCTTGTTGGTTATGTTGATTCTGACTTTGCAAATGACCGTGACAAAAGACGTTCTCTTACGGGTTATCTGTTTACTATTGGTGGTTGTGTTCGGAGTTGGAAAGCTACATTACAACCCACTGTTACATTGTCTACTACTGAAGCTGAGTACATGGCATTGACATAAGCCATCAAAGAAGCCACCTGGCTTAGAGGACTGTGTGCTGAGTTTTATATTCTTGACAAGACGACGACCATCTACTGTGACAGTCAGAGTGCAATTCACCTTACAAAAGATCAGATGTTTCATGAAAGGACAAAGCACATCGACGTCAAGTATCACTTCATCAGAGAGGTGATAGCGCAGGGGAAGATTGCGGTGAAGAAGATTGTAAGCAAAGAAAATCATGCAGACATGATGACAAAGCCGTTGCCAGTTTCCAAGTTCAGACACTGTCTGGACTTGGTTAGTCTACACAGCATGCAGTGACGCCCTTAGGGGCTGGAGGGGGAGAGAGATCTACTATTATTCCTTTTCAGAGAGCCAGAGACTTCAAGTCAAGGTGGAGATTGTTATGTGACTCTAAGTAATGTCCTGATCTGACTGCATATCCGATTTGAAAAAATAAATAGATCTTCGTCGACCCGTTTACCCCCCGCGGTATGGTACGACTTGGATTTCGGATCCGATTACTCTTTATGTATCTATATATATGTACACCCTTGTTAGGGTTCGATAATGATCATGTATTCTTCTTTGCTGCCGCCGTACACAGGGTGTCCCTTTGTAATCTTTTCTCTGAAATAGTTGAAATCTCACCCCCTCCCGTGGACGTAGGTCATCTCGACTGAACCACGTAAATCAGTGTGATTGTTTCTCGTTTCTTGTTCTTCCGCTGTGAAATCGTCGTATTCTGGCGTTCAACTCTTAACCGTTTGCAATGTATTGCAGTACCAAATCGGTGCCACACTAAAGAGGGGAACTGGTTAAACACGTAATGGTACAATTCTCCTGCATGCTATATTTCTTATAGAAACGCATAGTACAATTTTGACTATGAACAAATCATGAGATATAATATTAACATCATGCTGAATGGTATTAATTCATGTTATTGTCCCGTAATAAGTGAAACTAAAACCGGAACCATATATACAAAAAGAATGATTCCGGCAGGTGGGTGGACTTATAAGACATCGGTTCGGCAATATAGAACCATTTGTTAGTATGACAGTTTTGGCCCTTTAAGCCGTCCCTTATACACTGAACCCTATTCAAAAGCATCTTGTAGCTGAAATCCCGCCTGCCTGTATTAGTTGGTCTTATCTACCTGCCAGCGTTTCGATTTCCTCTGCTCGGACCTGAAGATGCTGGGAGACCCTTGTGGATAGGTTTGGCAAAACCAAACCCGACCAGACCCAGACTAACACGACCAAAGATATTCATATTTTCTTAACTTTCTCCTGCCCACTGGTTTGAGGATCGTCGATGAAAGTCTTATAGTAAATCTAACAATATAATGTTGACTTGAATATTTCAATCTCCAGGAGGAGCCTGCACGATTAGACAAATCTAAACTAAACCAATAAGCACGTATACAGATTAAATTTGTAAAGTAACACAGAAACCTTGGCGTCAATATGTCTAACTCTATATACCTACTACACGTCTAAGAAATCTTAGTTAAACATTCCAGCAATTAAACAGAGTGAACATATGGTCAAGAAACTACACATACACATAACTAAAACCAGCCAGTTTTTAGCCAGACTGTCTCTCGTGAGTTCTTATATACCGGCTTACTACAATTTCGGTGGAGCGGATCAAGCTGGACCAAATACGAAAGAAACGACACCGACAAACATATAAGGAAAACAGAAAAAATAACAAACATATAGACTACAGATTACAGAACAGGGCAGAGCAGCCAAAGAGGAAAGATGCAGAACTTTAGCCCAGAGATGAGAACTTGGACACCCAATAAATTAAATTTGAAGAAGGTATCTTACTAGACCCAAGGGGCCAATTGTAGCGTAAATGAGTATTTACAGTCCTTCAGCAATTGGGATTTACCAGCACAGACATCGATAATTGGCATGGCAGCGGTGATGAACAGGAATATACAGCTATTTACACGACGTATGGAGGCACTGCACGACACCATGTAGTTGAAGAATTGCGATGACATGTTTTTAAAGACGCTACCAATTGTCCCTGACAATCTTTGATTTTTCTAGTATGTACTTCCCCTCTTTGTACTTCTGGGCCTCCTCGTAAGCTCTCTCATATTTCCAACCCAACAGCTCCTGGCAATCAGCACAGAATACATCCGCAACAGTATGCAGTCCAGTCATAAGCAGCCGATCTTCCTTCGGCCCTATAGTGATGTTCATTGCATGGGAGAACAGAAACGCACGCCCACTTCTTCCCTAGAAGATATAAAAGCAGATAGGAGAATGTTATGCTCAGAAGTCAGCCACAGAAAACCAAACATTCCAGACAGCTGTGAATACAATTCTGATGATAATGGCCTCTCTTAGAGAATGGGCGTATAATTAATTACCTATCCTCATATGTATAAAAATGGACTCTGTGCTTCAACCCAAACTACGAATCATAATAAGAAGGTAAAAGCACACAGGTAGTGGAATTCTACCTGAAATGCTTTTGAGATTATATCATCATGCAAGGAGACATGACAGCGGCAACTGTAACAGCAGTACACCCGTGGACCAACTTCATCCATCGCAAGAATATATACAGCTACATAAACACGAAACAAAACAATTACTGAGACAAGATGAGATCCCGCCCAAACCAAAGAGGAAACGATGTTCAGAAATTTAGTAAATCTGAAAAGCCCCAATAGTTGCAAAACAAACTAGAATTCTGACATTGGAGAAAGGTATATCAGTTGGATGAGTCTTCTTGAATGAGAAGACAGCAACCATGCATATGGAAAGATCTTAAAAGTAAGCAAGCTGCAGGAATCAAAACTTTGTAAACATGACCCCTGTGTCTATGGAGTGTTGGAAATAAGAGGCGGCTAAATCCTTGTGGAATGATAGCCGTCAGTGCTAAAAAGATAAAAGCGTCAGACATGGATATCTGTTGGTTGTCCACAGGATTCAAATTCTATGAGCATATTGCTATTAATTTGGCCCTTCTCGCAACAAGAAAAATAAACGAGCACCAATATATGTAGTATGTCCCAGTGTTTGACATCCTTTCACCGTTAGGAAGCAAAGTGGGTGTAACAAATAATGTGTTTGAAACGGGTAATAATACACGAAGTAATTAGTGGACATAGAAAGGTAGAGAAGATTCGGTGAGCTCGAATTGCAGTAAAGGAGGCAGGGGAACCCGTGAAACAAACGATTTCTGTAAAGAAAATGAATGAAAAATATAAATTGACATTCAGTGTGGTTAGAAACAGAGGCCATATTCTAATACAAAAGAGGAGCCTAGTTATATTATTAAGTGATATTTAAAGAAAAATATGGTGTTATTGTGTTGGTAAAAAAAAATAAGTTGACATTCAGTGTGGTAATGTTTTGGATGAAAATTGAGGTCACAAACAGGCCATATTCTGATACAAAAGAGGACCCTAGTTAAATTATTAAGTCATATTCGAAAGAAAGAAAAAAAGCCTATGGTATTACTGGGTTCAAACCAGGCCTAACAATCAACAAAAGCCTCAGATCATAGAAGAGTGATGCTCGGGTTAGCTGCTCAGTTCAAGAGTGAAAGTGTATATGGGCAATAACAGAGGGAGCGAATGGGAAGCACATGTGGCATTATCACTTATTCTTCAGCCTAAACTGCAGTATCCGAACCCACAACATTTTATATTAAAAAGAAGGGCAAGAGATGAAGGATTACTGGATTAGCATCAGCCATATCATTTTCATCCATTCTACAGGCTTGTCAACCCAAAAAAAAAGGAAAATATAGAGATAGAAGAACGTTTGAGCTCCAGGGTGAACTGAAGATAATCGGAGTAAAAGATAGAACCTCCTAGAAGTAAGTAAGTGTAACAGTTTTAGAATCAATAGGGACTACTAACGGCAAGTTATATTAGTAGCATTCGACGTAATTATGAAACATTACCCCTCTATGACTCTATTTATGTGTGTGTGTGTTCTGCAGTGACTGCAGTCCTCACTAACTCTCGTCTCTTCGTTCCTAGAGAGACTTATCAGACAATTAGGATCACCCTGGGAGAAGCGGCGTGTTAAGTAGCAAGCAAGCCCAGAAAGCAAGTGACTGAAACGGCAAGCTGCCGTGCGGCCGATGTGGGTTTGATCGAAAGGCGGCGCGCGGACAGAGAGCGGTGGTCGGAGGTGGATGATGACAGCAAAGCACAGCGTACACAACTGGGAAACGCTTGTAAGGCGGAGACGAAAAGATAACCAAGGAGGTGGAGGAAGGGGAAGGAAGGAATCCTAACCGCTCCTCAATCCTCGTTACCTCCGGGTCCTCTGCACGATTGCCTGACTGGACGAAGAACCCGATGCAGGACTCGAGGTGGAGGATGATCCTTCCCTTCGGCCCCAGCTATCGTTTCGAGTCTTGCGTAAAGGGGGAGTCACAAGCGGGACCAATAATTAGTGTGTATATTCCACGTACCCACGTCAATTAAGTATATACTCCACCCACGGAGTTCCTGGCTAAGCTTCCGCTGGGTTTGCGTGAGTGAGTTGGGGATAAAGCAGCAGCTGTTAGTACTAGAAAGACCATCCCAACGCCCACGGAACTGAATATAGGGTGGTGGTGAGGGCGGCGTTTGTTTATTGGTGATTTGATTTTCGATTAATTTCAGTGTGATACGTCGCTGACCAGCGGGTGTGAAACGTGGTCACTTTTGATGGAGGAATGGTGGATATGAGCAACACTTCACTTAATAAGCTTGTGGAGCCGAGTGGTGCATTTGAACACGTACGAGGAGTTGATTGGGACCGGTGAGGTGGAGAGATGTTGCAGAGTGATACAGCAAAGTTAAGAAGGGCTTTTTCACGGCAAGAAATGATACATAGAATAAAAAATTAGGTCAAAAATAAAATTATAATTTGAAATTATGCGTGTATAACGACAAAAATTATAAAATAGAAGAAAAAAATAATATGCACACATAATGTCAAAAAAAATCTCATTTGTCGTCCGGCTAGTTTCGTGGCGGTGGTCACCGGCAGGACCAGGTAGATAGCACGTCACGTAGGGACGGGTCGATCGCAGTATCGCACTGAGTGAGTGAGACGGTTGCAGCTGGCGGATCTACCGAGGCGCAAGCGGTTTCCTTCCATGTCGGCGCGCACCAAACTAACTCCCGCCGGCTTTGCATGTTTATCTACTGCTCTCAATTAGTAAAGGCTGCTATGTTAAAATACATGCCAGTTTGGAGTCGGGATGGATGGGTTCATAGTCGCGACCAATCGGTGGGTTTGAAAACAACTAGGGTACAGCCAACATTTTAAATCCAAATAGTCTAGTATATGGCATTGAATAATGTTATGGAGAGGCAAACCCAGACACACATTGAGACGAATTTTGACATTTTGTCTGTTAGAAAACAAAGTAGAGGAGGTCTCTCCTCTACAGACCTCCTCTACTTTGTTCTCTAGCAGGCAAAATATCAAAATTCATCCTAATATGTGTCTGGGAATGACTTTATATAGCAGATCCCAAGATTAGTATTTTCAAGGTGGCCTCTAGGTGAGATGCACACTATTTGCATACTTCACCATCAATCAACGGGGAAGAAAGATGAAGTTAGGCAAGAGGCTGGTCCTCGTCAGTGCCTCTCATTTCTATGTGACTGAAAAAAGCATGACATGACATTACAATAATTGCGAGTTCCACATACACTGTGATGGGTGATCAATAATTAGTGTGTGTGCGTTTGTGTCTATGTTGGGGTAGAGGTTTGAACTTTCGTTATAAACACACCATATATTTATAATTATTAAACCTCCTCAAAACAAATGCAAGATAACACCTTGTTCTTGAGAGTTGATTTCATGAAAGAAGTATTACTTAAAAAAGAAATTAGTTAAGTCAGAGAATCGGATGTATATATAGGTGGCAGAGGTTTTGGGAATGAGAGTTCACTTAGAATTTCAAGAAAAATATTGACATCTCATTTTCAAATTGGATGTAGTGTTTCAAAAAGTTGATTTTGCAATTTAGAAAGAGCTAGCGGCACAACTTATTACCTGTTTGTCTTCCATTTCAATATAAATTATTATTTCAATAGAAATATATTTATTGTGTCTGCGTACAGAGGCAAAATTCCATCATATTTGTCTAAAGTATATACTATTTTGTAATATTTTAAAATAGGAAACTTTTGGATCCTCATTTTAAGTACGAAATTTGTGTTTTTTGTCTTCAATTCTATTTAGGAAAGAAGAACAAATATAATACATACAAAAACTTGGAGGCCACAATTCCTATCATTTTGTGATTTCCATCTTTTAGATAAAGGCACCAAGTTTTAGAGGAAATATTTTCTTTATTTTTAGAAGAGATCCAATTTCCAACTTGGATTGGGATTGAATATTCAATTGAGTGGAAATTTTTTGGCCAGTTATTGAAAATAGACTTGTAAAAATCTCAAATAAAAGGCTTAACTACAGATGATTCTGAAATAGAATTTCTCTTCATTTGTGAAACCTCGATGGGCAAAAAGTGGGTAACTTATTGGATAGAATATGAGAGAGAAAATTGACAAATGTAGACAAATAGAGGAATATTCCAACATTCACTGCAAGGCTGATTTAAATCACTAGTGAGTGAAAAAAATGGGGTCTATAGTTTTCTCAGCTCAATATAAGGTTCAAGGCATGCTAATAAATGCATGTTTTTGACCCGATTTATCCCACATTTATTGTCGTGATGGATTGACGGTAAGACGAAAGAAGGGTTAATGTGATTGCATGACTCTCATGAGTATTTAAATTGTATAGATATGTATAACTAAGTGTTATTATCCTTATCTCTCTAAACCCTACAATTAGAGGATTTTATCATGAAGAGTATGAGGTCAATTATGAGGACATGATTAAGGTTTATGTTTGGATGATACATGCAAATGGATGGTAATAGCATCCCTAATGTTACAAAATCCTAATTTCAATCTAGTATCCTAAATTACTTGATTATGCATTATTCCAATGAAATTTCACAATCATGTAATTTTCTTTGTAAAATTTATGTTTTAAATAAAAAACTTGAATTCTATTTGTAATGCAAATATAAACCTTAATTTTGTAATCTAGGCTTCATAACTTAGTCATGTAAATATTTTAGTAATGAATTAGCAAACTAAATCATAGTAAAAACAAAACAACCCTATCTTATACCAAAGAATAATATTGGTGAATAAGTCATAACCCAATATTATTATATTCATAAAGAGTGCACATGATACCCTAAAATGCATATTAACATGTATGAATGAGTTTGGTTTGGGTTGGATCACATGTTGTAACATCCTAGGATTTGAGGCCTCGGATAACATGATCTTAAAAGGAATGATTGGACTACCCATATCACCAAGGTGCACCTCCTTTTTTGGGAGCCCATCACTAAATAACTTCATAGTTAAGTGTGCTCGGCTTGGAGTAGTACTAGGATGGGTGATCAGTCGGGAAGTTGATCCTGGCTTGCGCGTCAGTGTGGACAAAGTGCGCAGTTAAGGCTAGTGGTGGTTTGTGGGGCCAATCGTCATTCCTAAAACTCTACTAGAGCCGTGGGCAGTGGGCCCAGTCGTTACAAATGGTATTAGAGCCAATTCCCCTCTAGTAGGTGGGGCCCACATGGGCATGGCATGCCAGTCTTGAGCCGTACGGTCCAGGCATGTAGGAAAGGGTTGTCCATGGTTGACGTAGCCACCCTTGTGCTGGTATTCCGTGATCGGGAGCTGGGTGTCCATGGGCCATTGTGGGTCTGCACTGAAATGGGGAAAAGATTATGAGGCCTTATAGTTGAGCCTTGACGAGGACGTCAAGAGTCTAAGTGGGGGAGATTGTAACATCCCAGGATTTGAGGTCTCGGATAACATGATCTTAAAAGGAATGATTGGACTACCCATATCACCAAGGTGCACCTCCTTTTCCGGGATCCCATCACTAAAGAACTTCATAGTCAAGTGTGCTCGGCTTGGAGTAGTACTAGGATGGGTGACCAGTGGGGAAGTTGATCCTGGCTTGCACGTCAGTGTGGACAAAGTGCGCAGTTAAGGCTAGTGGTGGTTTGTGGGGCCAGTCGTCATTCCTAAAACTCTACTAGAGTCGTGGGTAGTGGGCCCAGTCATTACACATGTCAATGTAGAATTTCATACGTTAGGGTTCAATAAAGAAGTTAGCTAACTCAGAGAGAGATTGGACTGGTTGTTGACATTAAAAATCCAAGATTCAATCTGCACATGATTTTTTTTCATTTTCTAAAAATTCTATGGAAGATGGTTCTCTTAAAAAAAAGCCAGAAAAATTTCATGTCTGACCTGTTCCTAACACACCAACTACACACATGAAAATGCAAGTGTGTAGTTGTCAAATAATATAGGGGTAATGTGTAACACCCCGATCTCACAATTACCACTAATCATGAGATTAGGGCATAAACTGAGGATTTAACGTAATACAAAGATCACCCTTAACTTTTTTTTTCAAATTCTTAATTTTCTTGCATCCAATCACGTAAACAACTTTACAAGAGAATCAAACTTTGATTACTTTAATATGATCTCAACATGAATGATACACATCCATACATTCATTCTATTTCTCACACTTCCATATACATATGACATGATAATCAGATATATACTCTATTATTAAGGAAACAATGATACAAAACATCACTTACAACTCTCTCACATCTATACTAGGACCTAGAGTGACAGGGACCGACTAAACTTAACTATACTCAGACTTAACTCTTGTGGCAGATCTACTTTGATGCAATGACCTTCTTCAAGTCCATGTGATATCCCTAAAAATTGTGAGTAGAGGGGCGAGCCTACTCGCTCAGTGAATGAGTACTTCAAAGAAACTATTACAATCTCAATTTTGCATATGTTTTTATAATTAAAATGTAATGTTTTGATGAATATGGACTTAATTGAAAAGGTTGTATGTTTTGCTTCAAAGAAGGGATTCCTTTGTAAATCTCCCTTTTGATAGGAATTTCATGGTTCCTATTATTAGATTAATCCAATAATGGATATAAAAGAGAAGAAAAGAAGAAAAGTCCAAATATTAGAAAAAGATATAAGATAATGAATATTAAGCAAATTATTTATGAGAATTAAATAGAAATCTCTAGAAGGTGGCATTAATGGCCACAATTGAGTAAATTTCATTTATATGTGATTTCTAATGGAAGAAATAGGAAAAGAGGAAAAAGGAAATAAAAGATAAAGAGAAATCTTTGAAAAGAAATCTTTTAATAAAGAAATAAGTAAGATAATGAGAAATAATGGATGTGGATGCATCTAGAAGATAATAAGCATCCTTAAAAAGGAATTTTGAAATATTAGAATTTCTTGGGGTCCAAGGAGTCCCAATGGAGAATAAGAAAGAGAAAATACAAATAATACAAAAGTCTTAATATGAGGATAATGTGTTTTATAATTAATGACTTTTGGTATTATAAAAAAGAAATACTTTTGTTATAAGGAAGTAAAATTTCGTGGCTAATGGATTAAAAGCCAAGCACAAAGAAGATAAGAGAGATAATTTTCGAATTCCTAATAACTAAAGAATATCGATTATCAAAGAGATAATTAAGAGAGAGAGAATACTTCTTAATTAAGGAAAATCGGTTTCCTATTGGGAAAGGGCTTCATTTTCTTCGTGGGCAAGCATGTTAGGGCATTGCTATCCTCCCCTATATAAGGGTGGAACCCTTAGCCTCGAGCCCAAGTAGATCCCATGCATCCCTCTCTCTTCTCCTTGTTCTTTTCATGCAAACCCTAGCCATGAGAGGGTAGAGAAACCTTGGAGCAAATGAGGGGCCATGGAGTGGTCTTGATGGTGGCATGATGTACCCACAATGACCGAGGTTGATCAACCATCATTCCTGGGATCTCGCCTACGTGCTACACCAGTAGGAGGGATGTGCCATGGCTGTGAGTTGCAGACCTGCCCAGCCCGATCCCAGCTGCCTCAGCCACACCTTGGGACCTCTACGGATGCGACAGAGGGCGGCAGAGGTAGGGCAGCAGTCCCTGCTGAGCTCCCAGCCTTGGGGGAGGTGGGAGAAGACCCCACAAGCAGCTGCAGTCGGCGGCAGCTAGGGCTCACGAGGAGGAAGAAGATCGGACTGGATTTTGACAGTTTTGCCCCTCTGGGTTTGAAAGAGCCAAGCGTCTGTGCGGGGGTAAATGCATCAATTGGTTATGTTTCCAATCGGTCGAGTCATGTTGCATGGGATTGCGAACGTGTCAGCATCCCATTGGTCCAAGTAAGTGATTTTTGTAAAATTGGTATCTATATATTGGTAGCTTGGATTGATACATGTAATATATGAATTTTTCTCATAAAAATGCAAGGAATCCATTAAAAATAGTTTTAGAGCTTAATTAGTCTTGAAATTTAAAAATTAGTTGAAGATATCAACTTTAATGCATTAATGATTAAGAAACCCTAATCTATGATGATTAATGGATTGGGAAGGGTTATTTGGATGTTTAAAGTTGATGTTAACCTGTTGATTATAAAAAGGACACATTAGATCTAAAAAGATGATCTTTATGCATAGTTTAATTCATTTAGGGTTCCATGTACATGAATATGCTTTAATGGGCCTTGAAACCCTAATCTTGGTAATTATGACTCTTAATGGCTTTAATTGTTCAAATCTATGAATAAAGCTGAGATATAACGATTCTAGGCTATTTTGAGTATAAAAGTTTATAATTGTGGATAAATACCCTTAATTTGGTAATTAGGGTTTTCTAGTGGATTAATGTGGAATTAGCGATAAATAGAGTTCATATGTAAATTAGACCCTAATGAAATGTGAGTTGTCAATTCGAAAGAAACAAAAGATGATAATTGGGCCTAATGATCTTGACATGACTTAAAAGGATAAAGATGGTAGTTTTGGTGTAAAAGAGATATATTAGACTTAATTGACATTCAAGTATGCCCATGATGTTGAAATTAGGGTTTGTGAATTGAAAAGGCATTAAAAGTGATAAATGTATTATGGGGATTAAAACCCTAATAAAACCCTAAGGGGCCGTTCGGCCCCCATCATTTAAATTACCGGTATTTTCTACATAAACTAGAAGTCGGATGCATGGTTAAAATGTATATCTGCATTTGATTCGGTAGTTGCATCACTATATCATGCGAGATTTTAAATCACGCCATGCACGGCGGATCTTAGAAATGCCATGTCCAGGCCAAAATTAGCTTTTTTACATGCCGAACTACTGTTGTTAACAATAGATTTTATCTGCTGGTGTCGCCGTGGTCCCAGAATCTTGTGCCATCTATGTATACAAATGTCGGTATTCATAATTGCTGGGGCCGAACGGCCCCTAAAGTTGGCCTAGAAATCCTAAGGTGGAATCCAAGTCGATCTTGAGAATGTTTTGGATAAAATAATGACACTTGGATGTTATGCATTAATTTCAGGATATTGTTGATTGCTTGTTTGATTGTCTTGGACATCAAGTTATTTTGGATCAGGTATGTGGTTATGCTTATGGTTATTTGCTTTAGTTTCATGGCGATTCCCGGATGTTTTATCAGTTGCCTGAAAATAACTGCTTGGATGACTTTTATTTCATGCAACTATAAAGTGACTATGATTATCACCTGTAATATGTATACCTAACTAGCTCAGATCCTAGTCCTCCTTTGTGGCTTTGCTAATGATGAAAAGGATGACCTAGTACATGGTCTACCTGTTAGGTAGGACCATCAGGTTATCATGAGTTAGTGATTGGGCTACCTATGGGTAGTGCCATGCAACTCTTCAGCATATCATGAGTTAGGGATTGGGCTACCTATGGGTAGTGCCATGTGACTCTTCAACCCTAGGTATTGATCTACCTGTTAGGTAGGATCATGGGGGTTAGTTGGGATCTACCATATGAGAGGTAGTACCCATGTCCACTGTAGGGACAAGCGTAGAGGTTAGGGTATGTATGGACTGAGTAGTTATGTTTAATATGTAAAGTTTGCTTGCTAAACCATAATTGCTTGCAATATGTTGTTATAGATAATTTCCTGATTATTGTTTCCCCCACATACCAACATATTCATTTATGTTGACTGACGTTTTGTTTTTCGGCGTTTTAGGTACAAATTGAAAAGGACAAATAGTAAAGTGATGGACATAAGCTTAATAGTTTAAGCATAACTAAAGAATAGTTGCATGCTTAGGTCGTATGACATGTGTTGTCATGCCCTCAGGAGAGACCTGAGGTTAGACCTTCTTGTCATGAGGATGAAGTAGAGTTGGTCTTGGAGGAAGATGCCTCCATTAAAGGTAGAGACCTAGAACATCCTCTTAGGATGATGCTAACCCTAACCCTAAGTGGTGGTTAGAGAGAGAGATGACATGATGAGATGGAAGTCATGGTCGACCTTATGTGTGGGTTGACATGATGTTGGTTTTGAATCCCTATCATAGTGTGAGCCATGTGAGGTTGGCTGACCTAGTACCTTTGGCGACCCAACCCTAGGAAGGGTCATGCATGTTAGGGTGAAGGATAACTCCTTCATTGATGAGGTTAGTGATGACCCTATAGAAACCCTATGGGCTGATATGAGCACGGCATAGTATGCACCTAGAGTACGTTAGTAAGTGCTGGCAGTAGGTCGAAACCTAGGCCAGAAGGGCATGTTGGATAGATTATGAGCTAAGCATAAAGAGCCATAGATAATCTCGAGCAAATGTAGGTTTCACACATGTAAGTGTATGCATGTGAGCTTGATCCACCCTTTTAGAGAGAGAACCTCAAGTGGCAAGGTTGTTTGTAGAGTTAGCTCTAGAGAGAGAGCAAGACTCGAATAAGAAGGTTGGAAGCTTATACTCTAGGATATGAGGAACCCTGAGAAGTTGGGTATGTTGTGACCTAAGTGGATGGTTGTGGTTGCCTCATGCATGACCCCTGGAGGCTTTTGGTATCTTGGTTGCCTTTAGAGGAACCAAACCCTAGAAGAAAGATGTGGTTGCTGGTACCTATGTGTGGGCTCTGATCTCCAAACCACGATATAAACACGATTTAAACTTAGCGGAAGCGAATCGATCAACAGCGGAAGACAAAAATCACGGGAAATTAAAACTTTTCAAGACAAGAGCTTGAATCCATAAAGCTTCATTCATAAAAGGAGATAAACTGTTTACATCTCATGATAATTACTTCTTGAGTAATTATATACAACAAGATACAAAATCTCAAGAACTCATAACCAAAAGACTCCAAGACCTGAGAGTACAGAGGACACATTGGACTGACTCTAACTACACCACATGGCAGGCTAAATCTCCACCTGAGATTTACTGCTGCTCCTGGTGTTGTTGCTGCTGGGACTGGTCACCTGTAGACCTGTTCCTCCGTCTCCGATGTCCACCTAAAAAGTTGAAGTCTACGGGGTGAGACAATTGTACATAATTGTCCCAGCGAGAGTTATAACTCTCCGCCAGAAGCTTTATTATAATATCAAAGAATAACTTAAATAGTAAAAGCTTACAAAGTATTCAATAGCAGATACAGTTGTATACAAGAGCTCAACATTTATCAAGCATGAAGAACATATGCACTATACAGTGTAACATCAATCAATTAGCTCATAGTTACCTTTAACAGGTATACTATGTTGTAGATTTTGTTTTTCAAACATTCTTATTATTATGCCCTGTGGAGATGAGGTTCACCACTCATACCCCAACCAATCACTGTTAAGTGCCTTAGTATCATACTAGGTCATCGAAAGAGCCAGATTCTCATGACCTTCACCTTCCTCAGTCAGTACGAGGATCACTTGTAGGACATCTTGTGTCTCTACTACTATAGCTCACCAGGGTAATCTGGTCCTTCGCTATTTTAGAGTTACAGTGGCGTTCTGTACTCTCTTCGTCATTAGGAGATTTCATGTTTATCTTCACTGATATGGATATCTATGTTTTCCTCGTCATCAGGAGGTTTCATGTTTACCATCCACTGATACGGTATGAGTTTTGTAGTGAAGGATTGACAGATTACACATCTACATCAAATTCCTACACTAGGATGTAAGGTTCTACACATCCATATACCCCACATACTCAACAGTATGTGATCCAGGAGTTCCCTTGGGAAAACCTGTTTCACCATCATTTGATCTCTGACAATGATGGATCTATGATCAGGGCTTCTACATTACACTTGATTAGTTAGGTACATTCAGTATTCTTTTAACATCATACATTGTTCTTCAAACAATAACATTAGCACAACAGCTATGAAAGTAGAATACTAAATGTAACAAACCTAACTCACATCAATCATCATTTCTCAGTATACTCATCACAAGTCATCTCTAAAGCATGACCTTGATGGTATTCATGGCTCTTTCATCCCATTAAAACATAGGATGCCACTGACAAGGCATCAAGATATTTTACTATTCATAAAGCTAACAACATGCTTTCAATGAATATAATATCATCATCCATACCTGGATATGATCACCTTCATATCGGAACCTGCATGGTTAATTCAACTGATAAAGGTAATTCAAAACAAGAATATACTTTTCACTCTTGTCATAAGAGCTAAGTTCTCTGATTCTCATCAATTAGAGTTTGCTACTCATTTTGTATGTCATCACCCTTGAATTAGGGTTTACTATTCACATTAGATGTCATTACCCTTGAATTAGGGTTTACTAATCACATTATGGTGAATTGAGTTCATAACATCATCATGTATGAGGAACATCATCATTGATGCTCTCAGATTAGTTTAAGATTCATCATTTATCATAATTAGGGTTCCATGGTCTCACATAGGTGGATCATACCCTAATCATGCACATTCATGTGTATTGAAGATACTTTACTTGCATTTCCATCATAAAAGGGTACCTTCTTTTTCTTAAGATACTTTCTCTCTCCTCATACTTGTAGATGGTGATAACACCAATCTAGATCAGGTTGGGTTAAGTCCTCTTTGATTAACATAGACCAAATCACCACTATTGAGTGATTAGGGTTTGATTAGAACAAGGTTTCACTCAATTGAACCTTTCAAGGGTATTATGGTAAATTACACATTGATCATCATCATGGTTTAATTTACTAACCACTTGACCCTTAATGTATTTTGGTATCAATAGGGTTTAGGTTGAACAACTATTTAACCATTTAAGCCTTCACGACATTAGGCAGACTTAACTACAAAAGTCTCCACTAGGTTTCACACCTTCATCCTTCATACGATCTTGAGGTCGTATGCCCTGATTCGATCTTGAGGTCGTATACCCTCATTCGATCTTGAGGTCGTATGCCCTCATTCGATCTTGAGGTCGTATACCCTCATTCGATCTTGAGGTCGTATACCCTCATTCGATCTTGAGGTCGAATGCCCTCATACGGTTTGAGGTCGAATGCCCTCATACGGTTTGAGATCGAATGAACTTATACGGTATTGAGGTCGAATGACCTTATACGGTCTTGAGGTCGAATGACCTTATACGGTCTTGAGGTCGAATGACCTTATACGGTCTTGAGGTCGAATGACCTTAAAATCTCAAGATCGTATGGACCTCCAAGGTGGTTCAAAGGGTAAACTCGATTAGGGTTTCCTATGTTGAAGCCTTCAATTGGTCTCAAGCTTTCTAACCACGTATCAATTGAGACAACTAGGGTTAGCCTTAACCAATTGGTCACTCAATTGACCCTCAATTGATATCCAATTAGGGTTGGAGTTGGTTCAATTAAGGTTTATAAACATTCAACCATCAACGCTCAACAATGTGAATCAAATCGAAGTTGAACCCATAAAATTACCTCCAATTGGGCTCAAACTTGGTCCAAACGGTCTTGGGATAGTTTGGATATACTCCAAACGGTCTTGAGACCGTTTGCCCAAGAATTCATCAAAATATAGATTGATTTGATAGGGGTTGAACCTTAATTAAGTCACAAATCAGCAATTTGATTATTTCAATAACCCATTGTAATTGGGCCCTCAATTGATCAAATTACCTTAACCAACCCTAGACCTCCAAACGGTCTTGGGTTGTCACCAAACGGTCTTGAGACCGTTTGGATGAGTTCCAAACGGTCTTGAGACCGTTTGCTCATCCATCCTTTGGACTCTAGTGAACATTCATCAAGGTATGATTTATTGAGTTGATCATTACATCAATACTTAATTGCAACGTAATTTGGTATCTTTGTACCTTCAATTGGTCAACTATACTTGACCCCAGACCTCCATACGGTCTTGGGTGATCCCCAAATGATCTTGAGACCGTTTGGGCTAATCAACCCAAAATCTCAAATTAGCTCATTGTGATTTCAGCACTGATTTCAATTAGGGTTTTCCCTAGTAATCAACCTTCAACTCTTAACTCGTTTGGAATTAGTCCATCAAATTTGGTGAGTCATTAATTAACATAATTATGAACAGTAATATCATACGGTCAACGCTTAGTCAACCATCTTATACGGTCTTGAGACCGTTTTCCCAAAAAGGGCAAATTAAACAGATTGAAAATTAGAACTAAATTCAATTGAATTTGCTAATTGTTTCGCCTATATCTCACGATTCCTTTGGAGTTAACCTCTCAAATTTTGTGGGTGATTAACCTATATAATTATGAACAGGATTCTCATACGGTCCAAGCTTGGTCAATGCAGCCATACGGTCTTGAGACCGTATGCCTTTATACGACCTTGAAACCGTTTGCCCATCAAACGGTTTTGCAAACCGTATGGGTAATTGGTTGAGGTCGTATGGTAAAGTGGAAAACCGTGGATAAGCATAGGAAATAACGCACTCATCTTATATCTCAAGAACAGAAACAGTTCCTCACGGATTTTCTTGCAAGGAAGCAAGGGAAGATAGGGAAGAAGAAGAACTAGCAACTAAAAGCATAGAAAAGATGTATATAACAAAGCATAGGTTTAGAGTTATAAAACCCGCCTAAAGCTTGCTCCTTGAGCTCCAAGATTTCGAGATCCAAGCCTTTAATGGCGTCCTAGAAGCTCCATAGGTAGGCCAAGGTGAATCCTCCAAGAAAAGTTGAGAAAAGATGGCTAGAAAGATAGAGCTAAGTGAGTTAGCCATGAATTTGACCTTGAATTCGAGTTTCATCCAAGAATTTAAGGAAAAGGAAGGATCCAAACCTACCTTGCACTCCCCTGGTCGTCCTCCTGAGCTCCAGAGCTCTCCTTAGTCAGTTGAGCAAGGGGGAACAGTGAAGGGAACGAAAGAAACATTCCTTTGCTAAGTGAGGAAAAGGGCTTATATACTTGGGTGGAATTTCAACATAGGCACATAGGCTTTCCTTATTTTCAACTAAGTCCCTCCTTTCTTCTTTGCTCGTCCCTTCTTCTTATTTCTAAGGACAACCTTCTTCTAAGGTCAAGAAATGAAGGCAAAGAAGATCAACCTATTACTAAAGCACACACATAAGAGGCTATAGTACTTACACCTTGATTATTAAATCACAAAGGTGTTTTTCATTATATGATAATTCAATTGAAGTGACTTCTTCATAATTTCTTCTCTAAATGATGACAAGAGTCTTACAAGATGTTTTAGATGGTGTATTTTACAAGTTGCACCCCTCAAATTGGGTAAGTTGCACTTTACTCCAATTTAGGGTTTCAAGCACAGGGATTGCTTCCACAGCTGCACCTTGGTGCTCAAGCTTGGGAAATCCCTCAAACTTTACCATAATCATTCTTATGATGTCTCAACATTAGAGGAACATCTCAACATGTGCAAATTGCAAGTTTACCCTTCTAATTGGGTAAATTGCACATAGGTCCGTGTATTACAAAATAATCAATTCAACATTGTTTAAAAGGGACAGAAAAGGAAAAGTATGTTCCTCAGGAACTTAATTACATGCAAAAAGATAATCACCAGTATCTTAATTACATAATTAGGCAAAACACCTAGGGTTAACTCATAACCCAGGTCAAGGATGTTACAAATTATCCACCCCTTACAAGGATTTCGTCCCCGAAATCGATAAAACATATTAAGAGAAAAGGGCAGGATACTTCCTTCTCATCTCATCCTCTAGTTCCCAAGTGGCTTCTTCAACACCACGGTGGTTCCAGAGGACTTTCACAAGGCTTATATCTTTCTTCTTTAACTTTTTAATTCTGTTATCAAGGATTGACACCGGTCCTTCCTCATAAGATATATCATCATTCAATTCTACCTCCATAGGTTGTAGAATTGACTCAGTATCAGGGTGACATTTCTTTAGCATAGAAATGTGAAACATAGGATGTAACCTCTGTAACTCTGGTGGCAGCTCTAGTTTATAGGCTACTTTTCCAATCCGTTCAATGATTGGATAAGGCCCCATAAATCTAGGAGCTAACTTCCCTTTCCTTCCAAAACGAAGGATTCCTTTCCAAGGCGAGACCTTGAGATACACGCTGTCTCCAACCTGGAACTCTAAGGGTCTATGACGTTTGTCAGCATAAGATTTCTGCCTATCCTGTGCAGTCTTAATCTGTTGTTGTATTACTTTAATCTTCTCTGTGGTCTGCTGCACAAGATCAGGACCTAACAACTGATGCTCACCAGTTTCAAACCAACACAAAGGTGATCTACAACGTCTACCATACAAGGCTTCATAAGGTGCCATATCAATACTATGTTGATAGCTATTGTTATAGGAAAACTCTATCAAGCTTAGGTGTAGATCCCGACTTCCGGTAAACTAGAGAACACATGCTCTCAACAGGTCTTCTAAGGTTTGTATAGTTCTTTCCGACTGTCCATCAGTCTGCGGATGAAAGGCCGTACTAAACCTTAGCTTGGTACCTAAGGCTCTGTGTAATTGTTCCCAAAAATGACTTGTAAACTGGGGATCTATGTCAGAAACTATTGTGACAGGAACTCCGTGCAAACACATTATCTCTTGTACATACATCTGTGATAACCTTTCAGCAGAATAGGTTGTTTTGACAGGTAAGAAATGCACTGTCTTTGTCAACCTATCTACAACTACCCAAATGGAATCATGTCCTTTGTTTGTCCTGGGTAGGCCAACAACGAAGTCCATGGTCACATGGTCCCACTTCCACTGTGGTATGGGTAAAGGTTGCATTGTTCCTGTAGGCTTCTGGTGTTCAGCTTTAACTTGCTGACACACAGGACACCTCAGAACAAACTCTGCAACATCCTTCTTCATTCCAGGCCACCAATACAGTTCCTTTAAATTATGATACATCTTGGTGCTCCCTGGATGCATAGCATACATCGAAGAATGAGCTTCTTCCAGGACTAACTTCCTCAAGTTATCCACATCTGGCACTATCATCCTCCCATGATAGCATGCTACATGATCATCCGAGTCATGGAAACCATCTCGCTTCTCATTTCCATACTCTGACCTAATCTGCTGAACTGCAGCATCATCTTGCTGTGCTTCCTTAATCTGCTCTCTTAGGGTAGGTTTAATATGCATCTCAGCCAACAACCCAGCTAACAATGACACCTTCAACTGTACATTGTCTTGCCTTAAAGAGATAAACATATCTCTCTTAGAGCACACTAAAGAGTGTAATTGTGCTCTATCCATGGTTGATGTTGCTGATTTCCTACTCAAGGCATCTACAACAACATTGGCCTTGCCCGGATGGTAATCAATTGTACAATCATAGTCCTTGATTAACTCCATCTAGCGACGTTGCCTCATGTTAAGCTCATGCTGAGAGAAGATATACTTAAGGTTCTTGTGGTCTGTGAAAATCTGGAATGTCTCTCCGTAGAGATAATGCCTCCAGATCTTCAAGGCATGAACCACAGCAGCTAACTCCAGATCGTGTGTCGGATAATTCTCCTCGTGTTTCTTAAGCTGTCGAGAAGCAAAAGAAATCACTTGTTTATCCTGCATCAACACACATCCAAGTCCATTCTTGGAGGCATCACAGAAGACTACATATCATTTTCCTTGTTCAGGTAGCACAAGCACATGTGCACTTGTCAACCTCTCCTTCAACAACTGGAAAGACTGTTGACACTTATCACCCCAAGAAAAAGGAATATCTTTTCGGGTTAACTTGGTCAAGGGTAAGGCTATAGAACTAAAGTTCTTAATGAACCTTCGATAATATCCAGCTAACCCCAAGAAACTTCGAATCTCCGTCGGTGTCTTCGGTTGTTCCCATTGTAGAACAGATTCTACCTTTGTGGGGTCAACACGAATTCCTGAGGCAGATATCACATGTCCTAGAAAAGATACCCCCGACAGCCAGAACTCACACTTGCTAAACTTAGCATACAACTTGTGTTTTCTTAGAAAGATCAAAGCTTGGCGAAGATGCTACTCATGCTGCTGAGTATCCTTACTATAGATCAGAATGTCATCTATGAAGACGACAACACACTGATCAAGGAAAGGTCGGAAAACTCTATTCATGAGTTCCATAAATGCAGCTGGTGCATTGGTTAGTCCAAACGACATAACCGTGAACTCATAGTGACCATACCTTGTCCTAAAGGCAGACTTAGATATGTCACTATCCTTAATATGAAGTTGATGATATCAAGACCTCAAGTCTATCTTTGAAAAGACTGTTGCACCATGCAACTGGTCAAAGAGATCATCAATCCTCGACAGAGGGTACTTATTCTTTATTGTTACTTTATTTAGTTGTCTATAGTCAATGCACAACCGCATTGACCCATCTTTCTTTTTAACAAACAAGACCGGAGCACCCCAAGGTGAAGTGCTCGGTCGGATAAAACCCTTCTCAAGTAACTCTTGAAGCTGTTTCTTGAGTTCTGCCATCTCGGCAGGCGCCATCCTATACGGAGTCTGGGCTATGGGTTTCGTATCTGGAATCAGATTGATTTCAAAATCAATCTCCCGAGGTGGTGGTATACCAGGAAGTTCTTCAGGAAACACATCCTCGAATTCCCTGACTATGGGAACTTCAGCAGGTTTGGAACTTTCCTTGGTAACATCTACCACATGGGCCAAGAATGCATAACATCCTTGCCTCAACAGCTTATCAGCAACCATAGCTGACACAAGATAGGTGGGTAGAATCTTTCTTTCACCTTGAAAGATCCATGTGTTGCCTTCATCAGCAAACACAGCCAACTTGGATTCACAATCCAAGACAACTCTATACCTTTCTAAGGTATCCATACCAAGGATTATATCAAATCCTTGCATATCAAGTGGTATAAGGTCCACTTGAATGCGATGGTCAGAAAAGAAGAGGATGCAGGGAGAGCATACCTCCTGCAAAATGGCAGACCCACTCAACGGAGTCTCCAACAACAAACTATCTGCCCTATGACTAACAGTCACATTGCAGTTACGAATCACTCTATGAGTGATGAAAGAGTGCGTAGCACCCGGGTCAATCAGAACAGATACAACACAGGATGTAGACATATCAGAATATAAAAGTTCCATCTGACCTGCCACTACCCGTGGATTGACCACTGCATCTGGTGGGTTCATAGCATAGAACCTTGTTGTCGCCTGGTGTTGAGGTGGTGCTGATGATCCAGCTTGAGACGCTTGTCCACGTCCTCGAACTGCTCCTTGAGATTGCATTCTCTGAGATCCTTGTTGATTCTGTCTCAGAGGCTGTGTCACACTGATAGGCCTAGAACGGCAATCCTTCATCAAGTGTCCCACCTTACCACAGTTGTAGCATCTCCTCTCCTGTTGTTGTGGTCGGGGTGGTCCAGTAACTGACATTGATGCAGAACTGTGAGTCCCTTGAAGCGGTTGACTCCGTCCTCTACCTCTGCTTGGTGACCATTGAGTTTGAGAACTCGATCTGGGTGGTGGAGGGTTAGGTGCAGAGAATCTAGGTTTCTTGAAATCCCTAGATGAAGAACCCTGGAACTGTGGATATCTTTTCTGGGTTTGCCTCTTCTCAACCACAGATCTCTCTATCCTTCGGACTGACTCAATGAAGGTAGAGAATCTCTCTCGGTTTTCTAAAGCAGACACAGGGGTTGACATATCAACATTCAAACCCTTCTCGAATCTCCTGATTCTTTCCTCATCTGTGGCAGCCATGTGCGGACAGAACCGCAACAATCTATGAACTTAGCTTCATACTCACTAATGTTCATCATGCCCTACCTCAATCTCTCAAACTGAGAGATCTTCTCATCTAGGAAGGTCTTTGGAAAATATCTATTGATAAATTCTCGACGAAAATCTTCCCACGAGAACTCTATTCCAGGTCTCTTCTGCTCTTCCATGTTCCACCAGTGACCAGCACTGCCTTTGAGAAGATAGACAGCATGTCTAACCTTCTCAGCCTCCGGGATAATAAGAATCGTGAAAGCCTTCTCCAACTCTGTTAACCATAGGATGGGTCGGCAGTCCCAAAGTACTCGGTAGCTCTGACACAACGAAGTCGCTCGAACGTCTTACCGATACCTTGTCCTTCGGGCTGGGCAGGTGCCCTAGGTGCAGGCATGGGCATCTTGTCGGTGATGTGTGTCATGGCAGTCATAAACTGCCCAAACATCGTCTGTACTGCTGGATTACCCATGTCAGCTGGGTCAAACTGGGGTGGCTCAGGTGCAGGTTGTTCTATTTCTGGAACCCTTGCACCGCCTTGAGGTGCACTAGCACTACTCTCTGCCACGTACTCATCATGTGGCTCTGCCATCCTTATGTATCTTCTTCTCCTGAGGAGCAGAAGATTCTATTAGATAAGGAAGGAGTACTAAAGATAGACTCGACATCCTAAGTCCTATGCCTCTGTAGACTCAACGGAACTAGAACTCTGATACCACTAATTGTGGGCTCTGATCTCCAAACCACGATATAAACATGATTTAAACTTAGCGGAAGCGAATCGATCAACAGCGGAAGACAAAAATCACGGGAAATTAAAACTTTTCAAGACAAGTGCTTGAATCCATAAAGCTTCATTCATAAAAGGAGATAAACTGTTTACATCTCATGATAATTACTTCTTGAGTAATTATATACAACAAGATACAAAATCTCAAGAACTCATAACCAAAAGACTCCAAGACCTGAGAGTACAAAGGACACATTGGACTGACTCTAACTACACCACATGGCAGGTTAAATCTCCACCTGAGATTTACTGCTACTCCTGGTGCTGTTGCTGTTGGGACTGGTCACCTGTAGACCTGTTCCTCCGTCTCCGATGTCCACCTAAAAAGTTGAAGTCTACGGGGTGAGACAATTGTACATAATTGTCCCAGTGAGAGTTATAACTCTCTGCCAGAAGCTTTATTATAATATCAAAGAATAACTTAAACAGTAAAAGCTTACAAAGTATTCAATAGCAGATACAGTTGTATACAAGAGCTCAACATTTATCAAGCATGAAGAACATATGCACTATACAGTGTAACATCAATCAATTAGCTCATAGTTACCTTTAACAGGTATACTATGCTGTAGATTTTGTTTTTCAAACATTCTTATTATTATGCCCTGTGGAGATGAGGTTTACCACTCATACCCCAACCAATCACTGTTAAGTGCCTTAGTATCATACTAGGTCATCGAAAGAGCCGGATTCTCATGACCTTCACCTTCCTCAGTCAGTAAGAGGATCACTTGTAGGACATCTTGTGTCTCTACTATTATAGCTCACCAGGGTAATCTGGTCCTTCGCTATTTTAGAGTTACAGTGGCGTTCTGTACTCTCTTCGTCATCAGGAGATTTCATGTTTATCTTCACTGATACATATATCTATGTTTTCCTCGTCATCAGGAGGTTTCATGTTTACCATCCACTGATACGGTATGAGTTTTGTAGTGAAGGATTGATGGATTACACATCTACATCAAATTCCTACACTAGGATGTAAGGTTCTACACATCCATATACCCCACATACTCAACAGTATGTGATCCAGGAGTTCCCTTGGGAAAACCTATTTCACCATCATTTGATCTCTGACAATGATGGATCTATGATCAGGGCTTCTACATTACACTTGATTAGTTAGGTACATTCAGTATTCTTTTAACATCATACATTGTTCTTCAAACAATAACAGTAGCACAACAGCTATGAAAGTAGAATACTAAATGTAACAAACCTAACTCACATCAATGATCATTTCTCAGTATACTCATCACAAGTCATCTCTAAAGCATGACCTTGATGGTATTCATGGCTCTTTCAGCCCATTAAAACATAGGATGCCACTGACAAGGCATCAAGATATTTTACTATTCATAAAGCTAACAACATGCTTTCAATGAATATAATATCATCATCCATACCTGGATATGATCACCTTCATATCGGAACCTGCATGGTTAATTCAACTGATAAAGGTAATTCAAAACAAGAATATACTTTTCACTCTTGTCATAAGAGCTAAGTTCTCTGATTCTCATCAATTAGAGTTTGCTACTCATTTTGTATGTCATCACCCTTGAATTAGGGTTTACTATTCACATTACATGTCATTACCCTTGAATTAGGGTTTACTAATCACATTATGGTGAATTGAGCTCATAACATCATCATGTATGAGGAACATCATCATTGATGCTCTCAGATTAGTTTAAGATTCATCATTTATCATAATTAGGGTTCCATGATCTCACATAGGTGGATCATACCCTAATCATGCACATTCATGTGTATTGAAGATACTTTACTTGAATTTCCATCATAAAAGGGTACCTTCTTTTTCTTAAGATACTTTCTCTCTCCTCATACTTGTAGATGGTGATAACACCAATCTAGATCAGGTTGGGTTAAGTCCTCTTTGATTAACATAGACCAAATCACCACTATTGAGTGATTAGGGTTTGATTAGAACAAGGTTTCACTCAATTGAACCTTTCAAGGGTATTATGGTAAATTACACATTGATCATCATCATGGTTTAATTTACTAACCACTTGACCCTTAATGTCTTTTGGTATCAATAGGGTTTAGGTTGAACAACTATTTAACCATTTAAGCATTCACGACATTAGGCAGACTTAACTACAAAAGTCTCCACTAGGTTTCACACCTTCATCCTTCATACGATCTTGAGGTCGTATGCCCTCATTCGATCTTGAGGTCGTATACCCTCATTCGATCTTGAGGTTGTATGCCCTCATTCGATCTTGAGGTCGTATACCCTCATTCGATCTTGAGGTCGTATACCCTCATTCGATCTTGAGGTCGAATGCCCTCATACGGTTTGAGGTCGAATGCCCTCATACGGTTTGAGATCGAATGACCTTATACGGTCTTGAGGTCGAATGACCTTATACGGTCTTGTGGTCGAATGACCTTATACGGTCTTGAGGTCGAATGACCTTATACGGTCTTGAGGTTGAATGATCTTAAAAGCTCAAGATCGTATGGACCTCCAAGGTGGTTCAAAGGGTAAACTCGATTAGGGTTTCCTATGTTGAAGCCTTCAATTGGTCTCAAGCTTGCTAACCACGTATCAATTGAGACAACTAGGGTTAGCCTTAACCAATTGGTCACTCAATTGACCCGCAATTGATATCCAATTAGGGTTGGAGTTGGTTCAATTAAGGTCTATAAACGTTCAACCATCAACACTCAACAATGTGAATCAAATCGAAGTTGAACCCATAAAATGACCTCCAATTGGGCTCAAACTTGGCCCAAACGGTCTTGGGATCGTTTGGATATACTCCAAACGGTCTTGAGACCGTTTTCCCAAGAATTCATCAAAATCTAGATTGATTTGATAGGGGTTGAACCTTAATTAAGTCACAAATCAGCAATTTGATTATTTCAATAACCCATTGTAATTGGGCCCTCAATTGATCAAATTACCTTAACCCTAGACCTCCAAACGGTCTTGGGTTGTCACCAAACGGTCTTGAGACCGTTTGGATGAGTTCCAAATGGTCTTGAGACCGTTTGCCCATCCATCCTTTGGACTCTAGTGAAAATTCATCAAGGTTTGATTTATTGAGTTGATCATTACATCAATACTTAATTGCAATGTAATTTGGTATCTTTGTACCTTCAATTGGTCAACTATACTTGACCCCAGACCTCCATATGGTCTTGGGTGATCCCCAAACGGTCTTGAGACCGTTTGGATGATTCCCCAAACGGTCTTGAGACCGTTTGGGCTAATCAACCCAAATCTCAAATTAGCTCATTGTGATTTCAGCACTAATTTCAATTAGGGTTTGCCCTAGTAATCAACCTTCAACTCTTAACTCGTTTGGAATTAGTCCATCAAATTTGGTGAGTCATTAATTAACATAATTATGAACAGTAATATCATACGGTCAACGCTTAGTCAACCATCTTATACGGTCTTGAGACCGTTTTCGCAAAAAGGGCAAATTAAGCAGATTGAAAATCAGAACTAAATTCAATTGAATTTGCTAATTGTTTCGCCTATATCTCACGATTACTTTGGAGTTAAGCTCTAAAATTTTGTGGGTGATTAACCTATATAATTATGAACAGGATTCTCATACGGTACACGCTTGGTCAACGCAGCCATACGGTCTTGAGACCGTATGCCTTTATACGACCTTGAAACCGTTTGCCCATCAAACGGTTTTGCAAACCGTATGGGCAATTGGTTGAGGTCGTATGGTAAAGTGGAAAACTGTGGATAAGCATAGGAAATAACGCCCTAATCTTCTAGGTCAAGAACAGCAACATTTCCTCACGGATTTGCTTGCAAGGAAGCAAGGGAAGATAGGGAAGAAGAAGAACTAGCAACTAAAAGCATAGAAAAGATGTATATAACAAAGCATAGGTTTAGAGTTATAAAACCCACCTAAAGCTTGCTCCTTGAGCTCCAATCTTTCGAGCTCCAAGCCTTTAATGGCGTCCTAGAAGCTCCATAGGTCGGCCAAGGTGAATCCTCCAAGAAAAGTTGAGAAGAGATGGCTAGAAAGATAGAGCTAAGTGAGTTAGCCATGAATTTGACCTTGAATTCGAGTTTCATCCAAGAATTTAAGGAAAAGGAAGGATCCAAACCTACCTTGCACTCCCCTGGTCTTCCTCTAGAGCTCCAGAGCTCTCCTTAGTCAGTTGAGAAAGGGGGAACAGTGAAGGGAACGAAAGAAACATTCCTTTGCTAAGTGAGGAAAAGGGCTTATATACTTGGGTGGAATTTCAACATAGGCACATAGGCTTTCCTTATTTTCAACTAAGTCCCTCCTTTCTTCTTTGCTCGTCCCTTCTTCTTATTTCTAAGGACAACCTTCTTCTAAGGTCAAGAAATGAAGGCAAAGAAGATCAACCTATTACTAAAGCACACACATAAGAGGCTATAGTACTTACACCTTGATTATTAAATCACAAAGGTGTTTTTCATTATATGATAATTCAATTGAAGTGACTTCTTCATAATTTCTTCTCTAAATGATGACAAGAGTCTTACAAGATGTTTTATATGGTGTATTTTACAAGTTGCACCCCTCAAATTGGGTAAGTTGCACTTTACTCCAATTTCCAATTTAGGGTTTCAAGCACAGGGATTGCTTCCACAGCTGCACCTTGGTGGTCAAGCTTGGGAAATCCCTCAAACTTTACCATAATCATTCTTATGATGTTTCAACATCAGAGGAACATCTCAACATGTGCAAATTGCAAGTTAACCCTTCTAACTGGGTAAATTGCACATAGGTCCCTGTATTACAAAACAATCAATTCAACATTGTTTAAAAGGGACAGAAAAGGAAAAGTATGTTCCTCAGGAACTTAATTACATGCAAAAAGATAATCACCAGTATCTTAATTACATAATTAGGCAAAACACCTAGGGTTAACTCATAACCCAGGTCAGGGATGTTACACTATGTGCATATGATATAGGTGCTTACCTACTAGGGATAGGGAGAAGAGTTCCTTAGACCTTGAGGAGGTTTAGTAACAAGTTGTAAGGTCTTATACCTAGTTGGTTTTCCTTGAGGAGGACTTGAGTCTAAGGTGTTGTTCAAGTGGAAGGATAATAGGACGTGCATGATGCACCTCATACATGCTTGGTTCATTGTTAGAATGTTGAGCATGCAGTTGGACAACAGTTGCATAAGAGGTGAACCTGGGGTTCCTAGACCTATAAGAGGGGAAGTAGTAGTTCTTGGTGCACCTGATGCTCACACAGATGGTTGAGTTCCTACGCATGGGAGCATGGCACCCCTCATGTTTAGAGGAAAGGGAAACCCCTTGGATTAAGGTGTATGTTTGAGGAACCCCTCGCATATATGTTGGTGACATGGGCAGGTATGATCTTGGTCCAATATTGAGGATTGAGAACAAGTATGACCTACCATGGAGACCTAGTATGGTTTAGAAGGTGGTCTATTTGTTAGCTATGTGCCTTAGTAGCTTTCTAGGTCTAAGCATGCTCATGTGGATATAAACCTTAGACATAGAGATGTTTGTGACCTTTGTTGCTATTAAGATATAGTTTCCTCCCATCCTGGGAGAGCCACCCTTCTGTAGGGTACGTACAACTTTTGTTGGGTTTGAGGTAACCTAAAGAGGTCTCATAGGATCTTGAGAAGCTAAGTGGAGAGTACATAGTATAAGAATGAACCTGTAGACCTAATAGATACATTCACTTCCATTTTGACAAAACTGATATAGTATGCAAGGAATGAGGGAAAACAATAAGAAAAGGAAAAGATTTATAATTTAGGTAGAATAAGTAATATGGAAGTGAGGGAAATAGAAATGAATGAATAAGATATATTATTATTTATTTTCTACAAAATCATTTCCAACAAATTAGAGAAAAAGAAGAATGAAATTATAATATACAATGGGAGAGACATTGTAAATTAGAGAAAAATATGATGAGGAATGTAAAAGTAAATTTGAAGGAACCATGGAGCGTTTTAAAGAAATCTATTAAATAAACTTTTGGGATAACCATATCTAAGTGCATGTGGATGTGTTACCATGGAGGTAACCAGTATGGGGCCTGATCGAGGTAGATAGGTCACCATGATCCATACGAAAGGATGTAAGTAAGACCACGAATGTTGAGAGAGATGATGGAGACTTGGGTAAGGTTTCACACTGAATATGTACTATGTTAGGATCCTAAGTCTATCCTAGGGTCAGGTAGGGATAAGACTGATGGGAGTAGGAGTTGCCTAATTCCCTAGTTGCACATGACCATAGGGTCGGGAGGTAACGACTATCATTGTCTGAGGGCCATGGGTTAGGAGATTGATCACCTTCATGAACTCATGGGACCCAAAGGGCAGATGAGGAAGGCACTCTCTGGATGCATAAGGGAAGAAGGATGACCCCAAATGTGTCGGCACCCTATAGACCTAGAGGAGATGAACAAGGATGGTATGATGACCCAAGTGGGTTCGAGACCAGTTTTCCATGGAAGTAACCTTGATATCGAGATGTTCATGATGTAGGGACATGTGTTTCACATTTCAACCTAGACTGGAAGGTGTACCGGAAATGTGGGATGCACCATCTCTACTCTTGGGATGGGAAGAACTCTGAATTTGGACTGTAGCCAAATGCTTATTTCCTCTCATTATGGGGGTGAGAGATAGGGCAATATGCATGCCATACACCAAGGATAAAGATCATGTGAGTGGAAACGTTGCTATGATGTATGAGGATAGAGATAATAGTGTACCCTTATAGAGTGTATGATGTGTGGATGGTTTACAAACACCAAGAGAACTAAGGTAGTCATCTTATGAGGATGTTTTTATCATGAGCTATGTGGAATATATGAGTTATACAAGGTTGCATTTGATAACCAAGAGGATGAACTCAGAGTTTTCTTGATGAAGATAGACTTATAGTCCTAGATGATATAATAAGTGGAATACATGGAGGTGTATGTCTTCAACATTACCTAACACATAAAGATGAAAGGTGGTAATGGATGCTCTTATTGAGATGCAGCTGCCTAGTCTAGGTAGTTAGGTGAACCCTAAGTGGTGAGATATGTTTGGCTAATACTCAGATATAACGAGATCTATTAATTGAGTTAGTGGTTGCTTGGTTAGCCAGCCTAGGGCTTGTTGTGATAGAAGGATGGTGGTAGAACCTCAGATGCACTTCTCTGGAAAATAAGGTGATGAAACCCATGACTAGAGTGTTTTAGGGAATCAACCTTGAGGTTTCATGACATATAAGAGATCATGATTTTAAGTTCACCATACATTGTGGTACTACTAAGATAATAAGTGGTAGTAGTACTTTGGATGCCTAAGAAGTGTACAGAGTTGTATGTGGCTTGTCACCATGCATGTCAGGAGGTGAAGGACGAACACCAATAACCCATTGAGTGGATATAGAGGATAAAAGTCCCTGAGAGGGAATGGGAGTTCATTACTATGGATGTCGTGGTAAGTCTCCCATGGACCAAAGAAGGTCAAGGTGCAATATGGGTTATGGTAGACTGCCTTACCTAGATGACATAGTCTAAAGAGAAAGAGAGAGTATTGTCAAGGGACAGATCTGGTTGAAGTACATGTAAGAGAGATGGTTCAACTACACCATGATGCGAGTTCAAAGGTTCATGAGTATGACCTAAAGATTTACTTCCATGCGGTGGAAGTAAGTACATGATGAACTCGATGCTAGTACATCTTATCACCCCTAACCGATGGTTAGTTTGATCCAGACTTGAGGGTCTGTTGAGAGCGTGTGTGCTCATTCAGGGTGATACATGGAGACAATTCTTGTCTTATGAAAGTTGTGATGTTAGCCACCATAGCCAGTATCGGGATGTAAGAAGCTATGTAAGGGAGGCTGTGTCAGTCACCACTTTATTAAGATGATGTGGGTGAAGGGACCTCACGAAGGTTAGAAAAAGGCCACAGTGTGTGCAGATGAAGTCGCTTTGATCGTGTGATGGCTGAAAGAGAGCCCATGGGCGACATGAGTCGTGAATTGATGCAAAGTAGACTAACATGCAGTTCACTGTGGGAGAATATGTGATATGAAAATCCGACCCCTCTGAGCTATAGTTGAGAAAGTTGAGTCCCTGATGCATGGGTCCGTTTGGGATGGATTGGAGGAGATGGTTATGTTTAGCCTTACCACTCAGGATAACGTGATGTATGATGTGTTCCACAAGTCTGATCTTGAGCACCATGTGAGGTACCCGAGCCATGGGTTGAGCAATGAACCTAATGAGCTCCCAAGAGAGGCTAACTTACCATGAGTCACCTATAAGGGTATGAGATACCAAAGTGAGAGAGAGCTCTGGAGTGAAGAATATGAGATGATAAAGGTTCTTTGGAAGCGCCATGGAGAGGATGAAGCCACATGGGAACCAATGACGGATATGAAAAAGTCTTATCCTGAATTGTTTATATGTTTGGTGGAATTTTGAGGGAAAAATTCCTATAAGAGGGGAAGGATGTTACAACCTCAATTTTGTATATGTTTTCATAATTGAAATGTAATGTTTTTATGAATATGGACTTAATTGAAAAGGTTGTATGCTTTGCTTCAAAGAAGGGATTTCTTTGCAAATCTCCCTTTTGATAGGAATTTCGTGGGTCCTATTATTAGATTAATCCAATAATGGATTTAAAAGAGAAGACAAGAAGAAAAGTATAAATATTAGAAAAAGATACAAGATAATGAATATTAAGCAAAGTATTTATGAGAATTATATAGAAATCTCTAGAAGGTGGCATTAATGGCCACAATTGAGTAAATTTTGTTTATATATTATTTCTAATGGAAGAAATAGGAAAAGAGGAAAAGGGGAATAAAAGATAAAGAGAAATCCTTGAAAAGAAATCTTTTAATAAAGAAATAAGTAAGATAATGAGAAATAATGGATGTGGATGCATCTAGAAGGATAATAAGCATCCTTAAAAAGTAATTTCAAAATATTAGAATTTCTTAGGGTCCAAGCAGTCCCAATGGAGAAGAAGAAAGAGAAAATACAAATAATACAAACGTCTTAATATGAGGATAATGTGTTATATAATTAATGACTTTTGGTATTATAAAAAAGAAATACTTTTGTTATAAGGAAATAAAATTTCGTGGCCAATGGATTAAAAGCCAAGCACAAAGAAGATAAGAGAGATAATTTTCAAATTCCTAATAACTAAAGAATATAGATTATCAAATAGATAATTAAGAGATAGAATACTTCCTAATTAAGGAAAATTGGTTTCCTATTGGGAAAAGGCTTCGTTTTCTTTGTGGGCAAGAATGTTAGGGCATTTCTATCCTCCCCTATATAAGGGTGGAACCATTATCCTTGAGCCCAAGTAGATCCCATGCATCCCTCTCTCTTCTCCTTGTTCTTTTCATGCAAACCCTAGCCATGAGAGGGTATAGAAACCCTGGAGCAAACGAGGGGCCATGGTGTGGTCTTGATGGTGGCTTGATGTTCCCACAATGACCTAGGTTGATCAACCATCATCCCTGGCTCTCACCTACACGCTACACCAGTAGGAAGGTTGCGCCATGGCTGTGAGTTGCAGACATGCCCATCCCAATCCCAACCACCTCGGCCACACCTTGGGACCTCCCCGGATGCGACAGAGGGTGGCAGAGGTAGGGCAGCGGTCCCTACTGAGCTCCTGACCTTGGGGGAGGTGGGAGGAGACCCCACGAGTAGCTGTAGTCGGCGACAGCTAGGGCTCGTGAGGAGGAAGAAGACCGAATTGGCTTTTCATGGTTTTGCCCCTATGGGTTTTAAAGATCCAAGCGGCTGCACGGGGGTAAATGTATCAATTGGTTATGTTTCCAATCGGCCGAGTCACATTGCATGGGATTGTTGACGTGTCAGCATCCCATTGGTCCAAGTAAGTGATTTTTATAAAATTCGTATCTATTTATCAGTAGTTCAGATTGATACATGTAATATATGAATTTTTCTCAGAAAAATGCAAGGAATCCATTAAAAATAGTTTTAGAGATTAGTTCCTCTTGAAATTTAAAAATTAGTTGAAGTTATCAACTTTAATGCAATAATGATTAAGAAACCCTAATCTATTATGATTAATGGATTGGGAAGGGTTATTTGGATGTTTAAAGTTGATGTTAACCTATTGATTATAAAAAGGACACATTAGATCTAAAAAGATGATCTTTAAGCATAGTTTAATTTATTTAGGGTTCCATATACATGAATATTCTTTAATGGGCCTTGAAACCCTAATCTTGGTAATTATGACTCTTAATGGCTTTAATTGTTCAAATCTATGAATAAAGCTTAGATATGATGATTCTAGGCTGTTTTGAGTATAAAAGTTTCTAATTGTGGATAAATACCCTTAATTTGGTTATTAGGGTTTTCTAGTGGATTAATGTGGAATTAGCGATAAATAGAGTTCATATGTGAATTAGACCCTAATCAAATGTGATTTGTAAATTTGAAAGAAACCAAAGATGATAATTGGGCCTAATGATCTTGACACGACTTAAAAGGATAAATATGGTAGTTTTGGTGTAAAAGAGATATATTGGACCTAATTGACATTCAAGTATGCCCATGATGTTGAAATTAGGGTTTCTAAATTGAAAAGGCATTAAAAGTGATAGATGTATTATGGGGACTAAAACCCAAATAAAACCCTAAAGTTGGCCTAGAAATCCTAAGGTGGAATCCAAGTCAATCTTGAGAATATTTTGGATAAAACAATGATACTTGGATGTTATGCATTAATTTTACGATATTGTTGATTGCTTGTTTGATTGTTTTGGACATCAAGTTACTCTGGATCAGGTATGTGGTTACGCTTATGGTTAATCCCTTTAATTTCACGACGATTCCCAGATGTTTCACCGGTTGCCTAAAAATAACTTCTTGGGTGACTTTTATTTCATACAACTATAAAGTGACTATGATTATCACCTGAAATATGTATACCTAACTAGCTCAGATCCTAGTCCTCCTATGTGGCTTTGCTAATGATGAAAAGGATGACCTAGTACATGGTCTACCTATTAGGTAGGACCATCATGTTATCACGAGTCAGTGATTGGGCTACCAATGGGAAGTGCCATGCAACTCTTCAGCATATCATGAGTTAGGGATTGGGCTACCTATGGGTAGTGCCATGTGACTCTTCAACCCTAGGTATTGATCTACCTATTAGGTAGGATCATGGGGGTTAGTTGGGATCTACCATATGAGAGGTAGTATCCATGTCCACTGCAGGGACAAGCGCAAAGGTTAGGGTATGTATGGATTGAGTAGTTATGTTTAAGATGTAAAGTTTGCTTGTTAAACCATAATTGCTTCCAATATATTGTTATAGATAATTGCCTGATTATTGTTTCCCCCACATACCGGCATATTCATTTATGTTGACCGACGTTTTGTTTGTCAGCATTTTAGGTACAAATTGAAAAGGACAAACTATAAAGTGGCATATTCTGAAATTAAGAAATAAAGTGCAAGGAGGATTAGTTAGAATAGAGTCCAGAGGTGGATAGAAGTTAGATATCCAAGTTTTTGAAAAAAAGGCTTGCAAAGTTTTATTTTTATTCCATCTTTTAGTATAGTCATGATAGAATTTAATAATTATTACTGATTATTTGTCGAACCTTTGATCTGGGAAATTGGGATAACGACTTTGATCTCTTGGTCTCCCTTAATTGGGGGTTACCGGGAGGCGGGGTCATTACATAAATAGTCTAAAGCACTGATATAATTACAGATATACTTTTGAGCAACTGATATCAATTATAACAGCAGTAAGCTTTAAAGAGATTGATCATTCACAATCATAAATATGGCAAGATACTCTAGATATCAATAAGAGAAAATCAATATATGTGCATGCTTGATTAATTTCAAAGAGAAATAATAAATCAGAAACAGACAAAGAATAATTGCTGGGAAATTGTACTCGGATCTTTCTTAGCCTTTCATACTAATAAGAAACTATTTAAAACTTATATTATCATATTTTAGCTTATGCCCTGATAATATACAATGTACTCTACATACGAAGACTCATAGAGAACTACGATCTCACTGTACAAGACTTAGCTTAAAACCCGAGAAGCTAAGCCTAGAACTGAATTCAGGTCTGCTTGACTCAAACCGTCACATCTGACTAAGGTGGATAAACAGTTGGCCTTTAACTGGACCTCTCCTTCTAGGCTGAGTATACAGGTGGACGGTCTGAGATGCTATGTGGGCCTCATCTTGGTACACTCTTTGGGTACCTCTGGGTTACCACTGGGATCTCCGGTTCATGTTGGGTAACATATCTTCTCTTAGGAGACTTCCTCAAGGGCTTTGTCTCCTCGCATGCTGTGTGGGTGTGATCTGATCCCCGTATACAGGTCGCTACCAGGGTGGATCGTTTCCTCCCTACAGTGCAGACATCTGTAGGGAATCTACGGTGTTTAGAGCACCTATGCCTATTATTTTATTATTCTTGGAAAGCTCCTTCTACATTGTACCTTTCTCTTACTTATACTTGACTCTTATATCTCTATGGTACCGTGTCTATTTAATTAAAGTTTATAATACAACATGTACATCATTCTAAACTTGGCAGAGCAGTATATTTAAAACATTGTAATTTACTAAGAAATCAAAATACTGTAAATGCAGGCAGACTAAAGTTCTTAAATAACAGAATACATGTTCGCTTGATACTTTATACACTAGAATCATGAAATTGAACTTCTTAATACACTGATAAGAGTTAATTACTTGACATATGAGTAATCGTCATTTGCACTTGTAAATTATTTGTACTTTCTTGGAAAATGTGCACCTCAACTCAAATCTTGAGTTGTGCATCACCACATCTCATACTGAGAACATTGATATCAAAATACTTGATTCATTGAACACCCTATTCTTAGGGTTTCATTTACCTCATTCACTTATCACATGACTCTCATAAGGATTCCATGCAACATTAACATTCACTGAAAAAAGACTACTATCAACAAATCATATAAAATCAATATATGTATGAAGCCTTGGAACTGAGCTGAATTTGGGTTTCCATGCCATTCACTGAGATAACTTGCATCAATAATAAAATTGAATAAATAAAGTCTATCATGCCAAGAAAATCCGTTCAAATGGGTTTCACGATATCTATTTGCAAATATCCAACTTTCCTCGCATCTAGGGTTTCACCCTCTTTACTGAGATGTCAAACAAACACTATTCACCTTAAATGAATTCCAAGATAGTATCTGACATATATTCACTATGAATTCAGATAAACAATCATTCATAACCAAGGGGATCCAGATAAACAGATTTCTCTATTTAATTATATAGCAATTTCAGTCAAAGACAAATTCCCTATATTTCATCTTACTCTTATAACCTCTGTGAATACTTAGGGAATTCTCATTAGGATGTATTTTATACATTTATAATATGATTTTATCATCTAAATTTCATCCAAATAGAGGAAGAATCCATTTCATATCATTTTGCAACAAATTAGATCAAACACACAATTTAGGGTTTGTAGTCGCATACTAAGCAATTAAAGATTATGGATGATTTAACCCATTTTCGTGCAATATACTGTTTAAAGGAAGTTCCCACTCACACTAAGGTGTGAAAACACCTTAAAAACACAGTTCATCCCTGAAAATATCGATATCATATCAAATCCCTAGCAATTCACCCAATTCTTCTTCCTTTCAACTTGAAAACTCTAAAAATGAGGGATTATGAAGAAAGAGTGAGAAAAGGGGAAGTTTTGATACCATTTCAGATCAAATTAGAGTAGGGACGGAATCTTGAAATGTGATAGAAGATTCACCATTAAAGTCTATGCAAAGAAGCTAAACTTACATGATTTCATCATTCCTCGGACCGTAAAACCCTAGGTCAGCATCTCCATCACTTTCTCCCCCCAAACCCTAACTCTCCCTCTCTCTCTAGGATTTTGTTTCTCTGGATTGAATCACGAGTTATGAGAGCTCCTTGTGTGTTAGGTTGACCATATAGAGCAATTGAGCTGCTTGGGACAATTGCACATTGACCCCTCACTATACTTTTTCTTATTTCAGCTGAATTTTCTATCAAAAACATATTACTGTAATTCATCTACTGATAAGGTTTAAACGCATCCAAAAATTATGAAAATTTTACATGTTATTTATGATTGAATTTTAGATCTCCAGTTAAAATTTAAGATCATTTGGAATTACAATAAATAAGTAAAAATAAAACACTACACTACTGAAAGACACTCTGTCAACATTTTGGTCGAAGTATAGTTTGACTGAGAACCACATTCAAAGAACACTAAAAAATTCTGAAATTTTTCTCCAATATGCATGATTGAGTAATACATATTATATACAAAATTCAATTAAATAAAAAAATTTGTAGAAAATATTAAAAATCATTTACCACACTGCTATCCTGATCAAATTCTATATTCATGTACTATCAAAACCCTAATTTTTGCCGATTAGGGTTTACATTTCTCAAACCCTAATTCTTCAATCTAAAATCATAGTTAGAGTTTCTTCTTAGGTTTGAAACATCACAATTGATCTACTATCATTAATCAAGTCAAAATGATGTTCAATCTAATCAAGCATGTAATCATTCAGGTAAACCCTAGTTTACCAATTAAGCACGAATGTGGTCATTACACAATGAGTCCCAAGCTGTCCAACCATATGGAGTTGGGCCACATAAAACTATTACTGGGTAGAGTGAATCAACTAATCATACAAATATGTTGCTTTAGATTTGATTAGTTAACTCATGGAATGAACAAATGATGGAGTCCATAAGGTCTTCCACTATTGATGATAACAAAGGCAATTCAGATTGCCATGGCATGGGAAACTGTGGAACCTCGACTTCAGATCCATCTCTTTTTATTTACCCCACAAAGGTTATTGAGGTACCTCCTCCTTTGTAAAATATCTTTTGAGTATATCTCCAGGATATTCTTCTAAGGATCAAAAGGTTCCCGTTAAGTGTCAACAATAACAACTCTAATGTCATAAGTGAATCTTGTGGTCAAAAAATGCTTTGATGAAGCAAATCCTAGACTGAAAGTTGCCCCAATGGACATCCTTAATGGCTCAATTTTGTGTCTAAAAGAGATCCCTTAGAGAATCCTAGAGAAGTGGAAAAATATTATGACTGGGTATGTAATTCATCTAAAAACTCACTGAGCTTCCCTAACTCATCACCTCAAACTGATTTGGAAGACAAAATCTCCAGTTGAGATCATGTATAGAGAGAGTGGTTTCTTCATCATTAAATTTGAGTGTTTGAAGGATCTTGACACAGACATCAATAGAAGCCATGGATAGTGGTTGGTAACACCATTATTCTAAAATGATGGGAAAGGGGTGAGCTATAGGATGTAAAATATAAGTGAGGGATGAATGTGCAAATTCATCTTAAATTCATCGCCTCTTTAGCTCTCTTTTGCACTTAGATCCCTTGATTTACATTTGAATTTTCTCATATATAGTTTTCCTTAGTTTCATGTGAATATTTAGGGTTTTGAATAAAATTCATTGGTTTTCATGGTAGGATCAAGCATCACGTTATGTTAACCATCTTAGGCCATGGTGGTCCCACTAACCGACTATCGGACCCAAGAAACGTTTGATTTTTGGAACTTATATTTTGATGGGCAACCCCTTCATCGATCAACATTCCCATCGATCAATTTGCATCAGCACAGAACTGATGACCTATTGTAATACCACCTGAGGTGGGTCTATGCAAAAGCGGGCATGTCGTTGACCGATGTCTAGAACCTATAATGAGAATTCCTATAATGACCACATTTGTGCTTAATTGGTAAACTAGGGTTTAGTTGAATGATTACATGCTTGATTAAATTGAACATCGTTTAGACTTGATTAATGATAGTAGATCAATTGTGATGTTTCAAACCTAAGAAGAAACTCTAACTATGATTTTAGTTTGAAGAATTAGGGTTTGAGAAATGTAGACCCTAATCGACAAAAAATTAGGGTTTTGATAGTACATGAATATGTAATTTAATCAGGATAGCAGTGTGGTAAATGATTTTTCATATTTTCTAAAAATTTGGTATTTAATTTAATTTTGTATATGATATGGATAACTCAATCATGCATATTGGAAAAAAAATTCAGAATATTTGAGTGTTCTTTGAATGTGGTTCTCGGTCGAACTATACTTCGACCAAAATGCTGACAGAGTGCTTTTCAACGGTGTAGTGTTTTATTTTTATTTATTTATTGGTAACTCCAAATGATTTGAAGCTTTCACTAGAGATCTGAAACTCAATCATAAACAACATGTAAAATTTTCATAATTGGATGCGTTTAGACCTTATCAGTAGACGAATTACAGTAATATTTTTATGATAGAAAATTCAGCTGAAATAAGAAAAAGTATAGTGAGGGGTCAATGTGCAATTGACCCAAGCAACTCAATTGCTCTATATGGTCAACCTAACACACTAGAAGCTCTCATAATTCGTTATACAATCCAGAGAAACAAAATCTTAGAGAGAGAGGGAGAGTTAGGGTTTGAGAGGAGAAAGTGATGGAGATGCTGACCTAGGGTTTTGCGGTCTGAGGAATGATGAAATCATGTAAGTTTAGATTTTTTGGATATAGTTTTATGGTGAATCTTATCTCACATGCCAAGATTCCGTCCCTCCTCTAATTTGATCCTAAATGGTATCAAAACTTCCCCTTTTCTCACTCTTTCTTCATAATCCCTCATTTTTAGGGTTTCCAAGTTAAAAGGAAGAAGAATTGGGTGAATTGCTAGGGATTTGATATGAGATCGAGATTTTCAGGGATGAACTGCATGTTTCAGGTGTTTTCACACCTTAGGGTGAGTAGGAACTTCCTTTAAACAATATATTTCATGAAAATTGGTTAAATCATCCATAATCTTTAATTGCTTAGTATACGACTACAAACCCTAAATTGTGTGTTTGATCCAAGTTGTTGTAAAATGATATGAAATGGATTCTTCCTCTATTTGGATGAATTTTAGATGATAAAATCATATTAGAAATGTATACAATACATCCTAATGAGAATTCCCTAAGTATTCACAAAGGTTATAAGAGTAAACTAAAATATAGGGAATTTGTCTATGACTGAAATTGCTCTATAATTAAATAGAGAAATTTGTTTATCTGGATTCCCTTGGTTATGAATGATTGTTTATCTAAATTCATAAGTACATATATGTCAGAGACTATCTTGGATTTAATTTAAGGTGAATAGTGTTTGATTTATATCTCAATAAAGAGGGTGAAACCCTAGATGCAAGGAAAGTTGGATATTTGCGAATAGATATCATGAAACCCATTTGAATGGATTTTTTATGACATGATAGACTTTATTTATTCAATTTTATTATTGATGCATGTTATCTTAGTGAATGGCATGGAAACCCAAATTCAGTTCAGTTCCAAGGTTTCATACATATATTGATTTTATATGATTTGGTGATAGTGGTCTTTATTCAGTGAATGTTTATGTCGCGTGAAATCCTTATGAGAGCCATGTGATAAGTGAATGAGGTAAATGAAACCCTAAGGATAGGGTGTTAAATGAATCAAGTATTTTGATATCAATGTTCTCAGTATGAGATGTGGTGATGTACAACTCAAGATTAGGGTTGAGGTGCACGTTTTCCAAGAAAGTACAAATAATTTACAGGTGCAAATGACGATTACTCGTATGTCAAGTAATTAACTCTTATCACTGTATTAAGAAGTTCAATTGCATGATTCTAGTGTATAAAGTATCAAGTGGACATGTATTCTTTTATTTAAGAATTTTAGTCTGCCTGTAGGTAAAAAATGTTGATTTCTCAGTATATTACAATGTTTTGAGTATATTGCTCTACCAAGTTTGGAATAATATGCATGTTGTGTTATAAACTTCAAATAAATAGATGTGGTACCATAGAGATACAATATAAGTAAGATAAAGGTACAATGTATAAATAGCTTTCCAAGAATAATAAAACAATAGACATAGGTGCCCTAAACACCGTATATTTTTCTACGGATGTCTGCACTGTAGGGAGGAAATGATCCACCCTGGCAGTGACCAGTATATGGGGATCGGATCACACCCACAGAGCGTGCAGATACATGAAACCCTTGAGGAAGTCTCCTAAGAGAAGATAGGTTACCCAACATGAACTGGAGATCCGGTGGTAACCCAGAGGTACCCACAGAGCATACCAAGATGAGACCCACAAAGCATCTCAGACCCTCTGCCTGTGTACTCAGCCTAGAAGGAGAGGTCCAGTTCAAGGCCAGCTATTTAGCCACCTTAGTCAGACATGACGGTTCGAGTCAAGCAGACTCAGATTCAGTTCTAGGCTTAGCTTCCCAAGTTTTAAGCTAAGTCTTGTACAGTGAGATCGTAGTTCGCTATGAGTCTTCATATGTAGACTACACTGCATATGATCAGGGCATAAGATAAAATATGATAATATAAGTTTAAAAGAGTTTCTTATAAGTAAGAAAGGCTATGAAAGATTTGATTACCGTTTCCCATCAATTATTCTTTGTATGTTTTTGAATTATTAGTTCTCTTTAAAATTAATCAAGCATGCTCATATATTTATTTACCCTTGTTGATATCTAGAGTATCCTGTCATATTTATGATTGTCCATGATCAATCTCTTTAAACCTTACTGCTGTTATAATTGATATCAGTTGCTCAAAAGTATATATGTAATTATATCAGTGCTTTATACTGTTTCTTTGAAGTACTCATTCACAGAGTGAGTAGGCTCACCCCTCTACTCACAATTTTTAGGGATATCACATGGACTTGAAGAAGGTCATTGCATCAGAGTAGATCTGCCACAAGAGTTAAGTCTGAGATTAGTTAAGTTCATTCGGTCCCTGTCATTCTAGGTCCTAGTATAGATGTGAGAGTATTGAAAGAGATGTTTTGTATCTTTTTTTCTTACTAAGAGAGAATGTATCTGATTATCATGTCATATCTACCTGAGAATGAATGTATGGATGTGTATCGTTTATGTTGAGATCATATTAAAGTAATCAAAGTTTGATTCTCTTGCAAAGTTGTTCATGTGATTGGATGCGAGACAAACAAAGAGTTTGAAATAAAAGGAAATAAAAAGAAAAATAATCAGGAGTGAACTTTATATTAAGTATAATCCTCAATTTATGCCCTAATCTCATGATTAATGGTAATTGTGAGATCGGGGTGTAACAACTTGGTATCAGAGCTTAGGCTGAGTTGTCAGGTACCATTAAGTTAGTAAGTTAGAGTCATAAGTGTGGCAGATAGGAGATGTTATGATGTTATCTCTAGGGATTCGAGTGTTTGGATATCCTGGCCCGATATTTGAGTACTTGGACCAACTAGTATCAAGCTACTCTGTCTATTCTTTCATGTATACCTTGGCCAGGTATACAGTGGAAGGATGGTCTAGAGAGGAACCCTAGAAATATTAGGGTTAGAAACAAGATAAGTAACATGAATTAAGAGCATAAATATAAAATGAGATAGAACTTTCATTTCACGTTGTTGTTTTATTGGAGATGAATAGAAAAGCTTTTATATGTTTGAATTCAGATATTCAGTATTTTGAAATATATATGGGTCTTTAAGATTTTTTGTACACTATGTAGTTGTAGAATTTATTGATTACATTTTTTATATCAAGTAGACTAGAAATGATCTTTGAATGAGCTTTCCTAAGTGGATAAGTTTTCTTCCACATATTTGAGATGAATAAGAGTTGAGTAATCCTGAGTAGCTCTTGGCTTTAGGAATGCAGGTTCGGCTTGGTTCGGGTGGTAGGATGCATTACTGGGATCTAATGACTCCTATTAGTAACATAACAAGAGTAAATTATGGATAGATTAGATCCAAATTCTCGTATGAATATATATACTCTAAGATTTTGAAGTATAAGGGAAAGACTGGGATAACTAAGAATCAGTTGGAACTGATATTTGAGATCCAACTTTGGGGCCTCATATGAGAAACCCTTAATTGGGAATAAAGGAACACGACATAAGGTTCATATTAAGTTTAATTATTAGTATTATATAAACTCTAAATATGAAATATGAAAAAGATATGAGAAAAGTATGTAAGGGGCCAAGATAGTAAGAATCAATCATGAAGAATGGATTATATAACCGAGTACAATGTTGTTATGTACTCTAAAGCAAAGTGACAATAGAAGAAAAGAGCTAAGTATACAATAAGTACATAGAAGTGAAGAGTCTTCAGAAGAGTTAAAGTGAAGAGAACTAGATGAGCATGTAAATCATAAAACTAGGATAATAAACTTAGTTGAAACAAAGAGAAATGTTGGAAATAATGAGCTTGATTAAGGAATGAGGGTTATGATATAATTGAGAGAATGGAATATACCTTTATTAATAAGTTTAATACATTCATCCTTACTGCCTTTGGATTCTAAGTCTCCATAGAAGAACAAACTAGTTTCTAAAAGAAGAACAAATGTTTAGCTAAATAAATGAATAAGTCATACAAAGGTAGACTATATTCAGGAAGGAAAAACTTGATTGAAAGAGAAACTATGTTTCACCCATGCATGAGAAATTTGATTTAAAATGAAGGATATGTAGTGTATTAAACATGAGGTGATACTAGTGGAGAGATTATTGATTTAGAATTTCAACTTCAAATTAGTAGAAGGATAAAAGGAAATATATGCAACATGGTATACATGATCATACACATAAAAGAAGCAACATGATCATAAGAGAAAACTATAAGTTAAAGATGACATGTGGAATAGTAGTATATGGTAAGGGGATTGTGGAAAGTAAAGAAGGGTTTGAAACATAATGGAGTAATATAGATTATAAAAGAAAGATGTTAGGAGATTCAATCAAGTGCTAGTTAGTCAAGTATCCTTGTTGATAATTAATTAAACCTACATATGAGAAATGTATTATTGAATGTTTGAAGATAAGAATTCTAAGTCTCAAAATCATCTTCTCTTTCATATCTTCCTTAATGAGAGCAATGTGGGAATGAAGTGATAAGAAAATGAATCATATATGATTCATAACCACCATGGTAGAGACATCTAGTGAATGTAATAATGACACACAATATGATGGTGAAACCCTAGCAGGGTAATTGAGAATGTAATCTATCTGAATGGCCAAGTAAGAGAAAGGAAATTCAATCGATAAGATAAAGAAGACTTTAGTAAAACTTGTGAGATCCAAAGTTTGAATTTCAAATTAAGGGAGCAAAGTCACATCACAATAACGTCATGCTACTAATAAGGACCAAACCCAAGAATGTTTAGAGTTGTAGCAGTTCAAGGGATGTCACTAGTGATTTGACCTTGAATACTAGCATCTCTATAAAACAAGATCATGAGATTTTCACTATGAGAAGTAAACTAGCACTGATAGTAATCCATGGTTTAAAGATAGCTAATATTAAAGGTAGATAAACAATATGGAAATGATTCAGAGTAAAGAGTAAGATATAAATTTGAAATGTAACAAGTGTGTTTTGAACAAAAGGAGAAATACAATATAAGTAAAGTGCGATATGAGATAAATTCTTGCAGTGATAGCAAGAATGATGAATAATCTATTTGTACCTTGTATGTTTCAATTTTAGGAATGTTTAATCTACATGATTAAAATGAGAAGGGTAAGTAGAAAAAAGTAAGTAGTAGTGAATGAGGAGAGAGATAAGAGAAAAAAATGGCTTTTAGTAATATGTGAATTTGTTTTTAGAAGTATAATTTGTTGAAGGTATATTAAGGTATGTAAATTGTTTCTACGTATGATTTCAATGTACATGTGCAAGCAATACTTTAATTAAAGGTGTCTGATAGTTGTAGTCATTCATACTGGTATTCCATCTTAGTATTGTACAATTGTGGTATGGCGATATGGGTTGAATGATAAAATGGAGGGTTACCCTGAATAAGGTTGTCTTACCTATTCACTCATATGAATATAAGGGATGATAACCATATTGTATTGATATATAACCCTAATGAGGTATAGCTTCTTATACCTAGCTTTAATATAACTAAGTGATGGTAATTGGGTATGTATAGTCCTTGAATGATTAATACAATCATGGAGTACTTTGTTACTGTTGTTGAAACCCTAGTATGTTATAACCCAATGGTTACACCTTGAATTATGTGTGGGTTCAGACTTGAGAATAATATGGAATGTTATGGTAATGCTTCACCTTATGCATCCATGATGCAATGGGGATGCTTTGAGTAGTATTGTACAATTTTTGTTGAATCTAGTCTTCCAACTCATGACTGCTTTGCTATTTGAGTAGCACAATAGTAATATTCAAAACAACATAGTGAACTCTCTTTTGTGACTCAGAGGTAATATAAAACAATAGTACATATTGAGCTGTATGAATTGAGATGGTTGGATCAGATTATCAATGTTGAGGTAACACCTCAAGAGTATGAAAATATTGAAATGGTTGCTTCTCTATCTATTCTATGATTGATTGTTGCATAGAGAATTCATTGGATATCATTGGAAACGGTTTCAAACATGTTGTGATTATAAAAGAAATAAAGGACTTAATGTTGAAAAGTGCATTCAAGTATTAAAACCAAGAATGTAATGACATGTAAGATTTTAGAAGCTTAAAATAAACTTTGAATATACTTTGTTTGCATATTTATGTTTCGAGGATGAAAATTTTTAAGGGGGAGAGAATTGTAATGACCACATTTGTGCTTAATTGGTAAATTAGGGTTTACCTAAATGATTACATGATTGGTTAAATTGAACATCATTTAGACTTGATTAATGATAGTAGATCAATTGTGATGTTTCAAGCCTAAGAAGAAACTCTAACTATGATTTTAGTTTGAAGAATTAGGGTTTGAGAAATGTAAACCCTAATCGGCAAAAATTAGGGTTTGGATAGTACATGAATATGGATTTTGATCAGGATAACAGTGTGGTAAATGATTTTTCATATTTTCTACAAATTTTTATTTAATTTAATTTTGGATATGATATGGATAACTCAATCATGCATATTGGATAAAAATTTCAGAATATTTGAGTGTTCTTTGAATGTGGTTCTCGGTCGAACTATACTTCGACCAAAATGCTGACAGAGTGCTTTTTAGCAGTGTAGTGTTTTATTTTTAATTATTTATTGGTAATTCTAAATGATCTAAAACTTTAACGGGAGATCTGAAACTCAAGCATAAACAGCATGTAAAAATTTCATAATTTTTTGATGCGTTTAGACCTTATCAGTAGACGAATTGTAGTAATATTTGTATGACAGAAAATTCAGCTGAAATAGGAAAAAGTATAGTGAGGGGTCAATGTGCAATTGACCCAAGCAACTCAATTGCTCTATATGGTCAACCTAACACACTAGAAGCTCTCATAATTCGTTATACAATCCAGAGAAACAAAATCTTAGAGAGAGAGAGAGGGAGAGTTAGGGTTTGAGAGGAGAAAGTGATGGAGATGCTGACCTAGGGTTTTGCGGTCTGAGGAATGATGAAATCATCTAAGTTTAGCTTTTTTGGATATAGTTTTATGGTGAATATTCTCTCACATGTCAAGATTCCGTCCCTCCTCTAATTTGATCCGAAATGGTATCAATACTTCCCCTTTTCTCACTCTTTCTTCATAATCCCTCATTTTAGGGTTTCCAAGTTAAAAGGAAGAAGAATTGGGTGAATTGCTAGGGATTTGATATGAGATCAAGATTTTCAGGGATGAACTGCATTTTTCATGTGTTTTCACACCTTAGGGTGAGTAGGAACTTCCTTTAAACAATATATTGCATGAAAATTGGTTAAATCATCCATAATCTTTAATTGCTTAGTATGTGACTACAAACCCTGAATTGTGTGTTTGATCCAAGTTGTTGTAAAATGATATGAAATGGATTCTTCCTCTGTTTGGATGAATTTTAGATGATAAAATCATATTAGAAATGTATATAATACATCCTAATGAGAATTCCCTAAGTATTCACAGAGGTTATAAGAGTAAACTAAAATATAGGGAATTTGTCTATGACTGAAATTGCTCTATAATTAAATAGAGAAATTTGTTTATTTGGATTCCCTTGGTTATAAATGATTGTTTATCTAAATTCATAAGTACATATATGTCAGAGACTATCTTGGATTTAATTTAAGGTGAATAGTGTTTGATTGATATCTCAGTAAAGAGGGTGAAACCCTAGATGCGAGGAAAGTTGGATATTTGCGAATAGATATCGTGAAACCCATTTGAAAAAAATTTCTTGAAATGATAGACTTTATTTATTCAATTTTATTATTGATGCATGTTATCTCAGTGAATGGCATGGAAACCCAAATTCAGCTCAGTTCCAAGGTTTCATACATATATTGATTTTATATGATTTGTTGATTGTAGTCTTTATTTAGTGATTGTTTATGTCATGTGAAGTCCTTATGAGAGCCATGCGATAAGTGAATAAGGTAAATGAAACCCTAATGATAGGGTGTTCAATGAATCAAGTATTTTGATATCAATGTTCTCAGTATGAGATGTGGTGATGCACAACTCAAAATTTGGGTTGAGGTGCACGTTTTCCAAGGAAGTACAAATAATTTATAGGTGCAAATGACGATTACTCGTATGTTAAGTAATTAACTCTTATTAGTGTATTAAGAAGTTCAATTGCATGATTCTAGTGTATAAAGTATCAAGTGGACATGTATTCTGTTATTTAAGAATTTTAGTCTGCCCACATGTATAAAATGTTGATTTCTCAGTATATTATAGTGTTTTGAGTATATTGCTCTGCCAAGTTTAGAATGATATACATGTTGTGTTATAAACTTCAAATTAATAGATGCAGTACCGTAGAGATATCATAGTCAAGTATAAGTAAGAGAAAGGTACAATGTAGAAAGATATTTCCAAGAATAATAAAATAATAGACATATGTATCGTGAACACCGTAAATTCCCTACGGATATCTGCACTGTAGGGAGGAAACGATCCACCATGGCAGCGACCAGTATACGGGAATCAGATCGCACCCATAGAGCGTGCGGGGAGAGGAAGCCCTTGAGGAAGTCTCCTAAGAAAAGATAGGTTATCCAACATGAACCGGAGATCCCGATGGTAATCCAGAGGTACCCACAGAGCATACCAAGATGAGGCCCATAGAGCGTCTCAGACCCTCTGCCTATGTACTCAACCTAGAAGGAGTGGTCCAGTTAAAGTCCAATTGTTTAGCCACCTTAGTCAAACGTGACGGTTCAAGTCAAGTAGACCTGGATTTAGTTCTAGGCTTAGCTTCCCGGGTTTTAAGCTAAGTCTTATACGGTGAGATCGTAGTTTACCCCTCTACTCACAATTTTTAGGAATATCACATGGACTTGAAGAAGGTCATTGCATCAGAGTAGATCTACCACAAGAATTAAGTCTAAGATTAGTTAAGTTCAGTCGGTCCCTGTAATGACCCCGCCTCCCGGTAACCCCCAATTAAGGGAGACCAAGAGGTCAGAGCCGTTATCCCAATTTCTGGGATCAAAGGTTTGACAACTAATCAGTAATAATTATTAAATTCTACCATGACTATACTGAAAGCTGAAATAAAAATAAAACTTTGCATACCTTTTTTTCAAAAACTTGGATATCTAACTTCTATCCACCTCTGGACTCTATTCTAACTAATCCTCCTTGTACTTTATTTCTTAATTTCACAATATGCCACTTTACTATTTGTTCTTTTCAATATGTACCTAAAATTCTGACAAACAAAACGTTGGTTAGCATAAATGAATATGCCGGTATGTGGGGGAAACAATAATCAGGAAATTATCTGTAACAACATATTGCGAGAAATAATGGTTTAGCAAGCAAACTTTACATCTTAAACATAACTACTCAATCCATACATACCGTAACCTCTGCGCTAGTCCCTACAGTGGACATGGATACTACCTCTCATATGGTAGATCCCAACTAACCCCCATGATCCTACCAAATAGGTAGATCAATACCTAGGGTTGAAGAGTTACATGGCACTACCCATAGGTAGCCCAATCCCTAACTCATGATATGCTGAAGAGTAACATGGCACTACCCATAGGTAGCCAATCACTGACTCGCAAGAGTAATCAAGAACATTTAATCAAGCAATCAATAATATCCTCAAATTAATGCATAATATCCAAGTGTCACTATTTTATCCATAACATTCTCAAGATTGACATGGATTCCACCTAAGGATTTCTAGGCCAACTTTAGGGTTTTATTAGGGTTTTTGCCTCCATAATGCTTTTATCACGTTTAATGCTCTTTTAGTCTACAAACCCTACTTTCAACATCATAGGCATACTAGAATGTCAATTAAGTCTAATATATCTCTTTTACCATATTTATCCTTTTAAGTTATGTCATGATCATTAAGGCCAATTATCATCTTCGGTTTCTATCGAATTGACAACTCATATTTCATTATAGTCCAATTCACATATGAACTCTATTTATCACTGATTCCACATTTATCCACTAGAAAACCCTAATTACCAAATTAAGGGCATTTATCCACAATTAGAAACTTTTATACTTAAAATAGCTTAGAATCATCAAATCTCAGTTCTATCCATGGATTCGAACGATTAAAGACATTAAGAATCATAATTATGAACATTAGGGTTTCAAGGCCCATTAAAGCTTACTTATGTACATGGAACCCTAATTTAATCAAACTATGCATAAAGATTATCCTTTTGGATCTAATGTATCCTTTTTATAATCAATAGGTTAATATCAACTTTAAACATCCATATAACCCTTCCCAACTCATTAATCATCATAGATTAGGGTTTCTTAATCATTAATGTATTAAAGTTGATAACTTCAAATACTTTTCGAATTTAAAGAGTAATTAGCCTCTAAAACTATTTTTAATGGGTTCCTCGCATTCTTCTGAGCAAAATTCATATATTATATACATCCATCCGAGCTACCATTAATTAGATACGATTTTTACAAAAATCACTTACTTGGACCAATGGGAGGCTGTCACGTTAGCCTGTCCCATGCAATACATTGCTTCGGCCGAACATAACCAAAAGACCATATTGCCCTTGTGTAAGTTATTAGTTCTTCACACCCTAGAGGGGTAAAAGCATCCAACGGCACCTTCGCCCATCTTCAACCATGCGCAGCCCTAACGCTACCGCTACAGCCGCGATTGACATGACTCCCCCTCCCTTTCCTAGATCCCAAGGGCACCGATGAGGGCCCCCTTCACCTCCGCTGTCCTCCGCCACTCCTGTGGAGGCCCCAAGTTGAGGCTGCGGTGACTGGGGTCGGGCTGAAGACATCTTCCACGTTGGCCAACCTTGCTGGCACGCTGCAGGTGGCTGGAGTGAAGGCGAAAGCAAAGAGATAATGGCCAAGCTCCCCTAGGTCATCGGCGATGCATCACGCCCCCATCGCACCCCATCACAGCCCCTTGTTACTCTAGAGATCGCTCCACTCTTTCACGGATAGGATTTGCATGAAAACAAGAAGAAGAAGGGAAAGGGATGCATGGGATCCTCTTGAACTCGAGCCAAGGGGTCTACCCTTATATAGGGGAGGATAACAATGCCCTAACATGCTTGCTCGCAAAGAAAACAAAGACCTTTCCCAATAGGAAACCAATTTTCCTTAATTAAGAAGTATTCTCTCTCTCTCTTAATTATCTCCTTGATAATCTATATTCTTTAATTATTTGGAATTCGAAAGTTATCTCTCTTATCTTCTTTGTGTTTCACTTTTAATCCATTGGCCATGAAATTTTACTTCCTTATAACAAAAGTATTTCTTTTTGAGAATACTAAAAGTCATTAATTATATAACACATTATCCTCATATTAAGACTTTTGTATTATTTGTATTTTCTCTTTCTTCTTCTCCATTGGGACTCCTTGGACACCAAGAAATTATAATATTTCGAAATTTCTTTTTAAGGATGCTTATTATCCTTCTATATGCATCCACATCCATTATTTCTCATTATCTTACTTATTTCTTTATTAAAAGATTTCTTTTCAAGGATTTCTCTTTATCTTTTATTTCCTTTTTCCTCTTTTCCTATTTGTTCCATTAGAAATCACATATAAACGAAATTTACTCAATTGTGGCCATTAATGCCACCTTCTAGAGATTTCTATATAATTCTCATAAATACTTTGCTTAATATTCATTATCTTGTATCTTTTTCTAATATTTGGACTTTTCTTCTTTTCTTCTCTTTTATATCCATTATTGGATTAATCTAATAATAGGAACCAAAAAATTCCTATCAAAAGGGAGATTTGCAAAGAAATCCCTTCTTTGAAGCAAAGCATACAACCTTTTCAATTAAGTCTATATTCATAAAAACATTACATTTCAATTATGAAAACATATGCAAAATTTAGGTTGTAACATGCTTCCCCTCTTATAGGAATTTTGCCCTCAAAATTCCACCAAACATATAAATAATTTAGGATAAGACTTTTCCATATCTGTCATTGGCTCCCATGTGGCTTCATCCTCTCCATGGTGCTTCCAAAGAACCTTTATCATCTCGTATTCTTTACTCCTGAGCTCTCTCTCACCTTGGTATCTCATACCCTTATAGGTGACTCAGGGTAAGTTAACCTCCCTTGGGAGCTTACTAGGTTAATTGCTCAGCCCATGGCTTGGGTACCTCACATAGTGCTCTAGATCGGACTTGTGGAACACATCATACATCACATTATCCTGAGGGGTAAGGCTAAACATTACCATCTCCACCAGTCCATCCCAAATGGACGCATGTATCGGGGATTCAGCTTTCTTGGCTATAGCTCATAGGGGTCGGATTTTCATATCACATATTCTCCCACAGTGAATTGCATGTTAGTCTACTTTGCATCAGCTCACGACTCATGTCACCCCTAGGATCTCTTTCAGCCATCGCACAATCAAAGTGACTTCATATGCACACACCGTGGCCTTTTTCTGACCTTCACAAGGTCCCTTCACCCACGTCATCTTAATGAAGCGGTGACCGACACAACCTCCCTTATAGAGCTTCTTACATCCCGATACTGTCTATGGTGGCTAACATCACAACATTCATAAGACAAGAAATGTCTCCATGTATCACCCTGAATGAGCACACACTCTCATCAGACCCTCTAGTCTGGATCATACTAACCATCAATTAGGGGTGATAAGCTATACTAGAATCGAGTTCGTCATGCACTTACTTCCACCGCATGGAAGTGAATCTTTAGGTCATACTCATGAACCTTTGAACTCACATCATGGTGTAGTTGAACCATCTCTCTTACATGTAGTTAAACCAGATATGTCCCTTGATAGTACTCTCTCTTTCTCTTTAGACTATGTCATCTAGTTAAGGCGATCTACCATAACCATATTGCACCTTGACCTTCTTCGGTCCATGGGAGACTTACCACAACATCCAAAGTGATGAACTCCCATTCCCTCTTAGGGAATTTTATCCTCTATATCCACTCAATGGGTTACTGGTGTTTGTCCTTCACCTCCTGACATGCATGGCGACAAGCTACATACAACTCCGTACACTTCTTAGGCATCCAAAGTACTACTACCACTTATTATCTTAGTAGTACCATGGTGTATGGTGAACTTAAAATCATGATCTCCTGTATGTCATGATTCCTCAAGGTTGATTCCCTAAAACACTCTAGTCATGGGTTTCATCACCTTCTTTTCTAGAGAAGTGCATCTGAGGTTCTACCACCATCCTTCTATCACAACAAGCCCTAGGTTGGCTAACCAAGTAACCACTAACTCGATTAATAGATCTCATTATATCTGAGTGTTAGCCAAACATATCTCACCACTTAGGGTTCACCTAACTACCTCTTCCAGCCTTTCCACTAGCTAAACTAGGCAGTTGTGTCTCAAAAAGAGCATCCATTACCACCTTTCATCTTTATGTGTTAGGTAATGTTGAAGACATACACCTCCATGTATTCCACTTATTATCTCATCTAGGACTATAAGTCTATCTTCATCAAGAAAACTCTGAGTTCATCCTCTTAGTTATCGAACTCAACCTTGTATATCTCATATATTCCACATATCTCATGATAAAAAGATCCTCATAAGATGACTACCTTAGTTCTCTTGGTGTTTGTCAACCATCCACGCATCATACACTCCACAAGGGTACTCTATTGTCTCTATCCTCATACATCATAGCAACGTTTCCACTCACATCATCTTTATCCTTGGTGTATAGCATGCATGTTTCTCTATATCTCAGCCCCATAATGAGAGGAAATAAGCATTTGGCTACAGTCCAATTTTAGAGTTCTTCCCATTCCAAGAGTCAAGATGGTGCATCCCACATTGCTGGCACACCTTGCAGTCTAGGTTGAAACGTGCAACACATGTCCTTACATGATGTCCCTACATCAGGCCACCATCAAGACCACTCCATGGCCCCTCGTTTAATAACATCCCTGACCTGGGTTATGTACTAACCCTAGGTGTTTTGGCTTAATAAAGTTGATTAGATGCTTTCTCTTATCTTTTGAAAAGTAATTAAGGCTTTTGAGGAACTTATATTTCACTTTCAGTCCTTTTTGAATAATGTCAAAACATTGTTTTTTTAAAATTGGACTAAACTGCAAATTACCCAAGTTGAGGGGTTAACTTGCAAATTGTGCATGATAAGATGTTCCTCTGATGTTGAGACATCATATGAATGAATATGATGTAGTGGTATGGTTTCCACAAGCTTGGGCATCAAGATAAAGCTTGTAGAGAAATCCTTGTACATTAAAACCTAGTTTTGGTGAAGGTCACCTTTAGCAAACGTTCTTGAAGGTCACCTTTAGCAAACGTTCTTAAAGGTCACCTTTAGCAAACGATCTTGAAGGCCACCTTTAGAAAACGTTCTTGAAGGTCACCTTTAGCAAACGATCTTGAAGGTCACCTTTAGCAAACGATCTTGAAGGTCACCTTTAGCAAACGTTCTTGAAGGTCACCTTTAGCAAACGTTCTTGAAGGTCACCTTTAGCAAACGATCTTGAAGGTCACCTTTAGCAAACAGTTTCAAGGGTAACCTTTTAGCAAACGGTTTCAACCTCAACTTTACCAAACGGTTTCAAATATGTAACCAAGACCGTTTGGAGGTTTATTGAGCAAGACCGTTTGAGGTCTGATTTGGTCAAGACCGTTTGGGGTTTAAGTGGCCAAGACCATTTGATGGATAACTAACCAAAACCGCATGGGTACTTAAAGTGGATAAATGACAAATTGATTAAATGATCAATACAAGATGTAATCAAAGATGATTATAGTAATTGAATCTTAATGAGATAAGGTGATTACTACCCTTTGAATAATTAAGTTTTAATGATCATGGTGCTAATGACATAATCCATGATGTCAATTCTTCCTCAAGATTGAGTTGACTTAGCTTAATCAAGGCTAATGTAAGCATCATCTTATAGAAGATGAGCGAGAAGAATCCCTACATGAATGTTGATTATGTAATGGACTCTCATTATGGATGAATGTCTAATTAGGGTATGATCCTTCATAGTGAGATCATGAAACCCTAATTATGAAGGTTAATGAACCATAACCTTAATTAAGGGCATTGATAGGTGAAATTCTAATATATGATGATGACATGATCTTAATTCACGGTAATGACATAAGAAACCCTAATTCAGTGTACTTTGATGATCATTCCTACTTGGGATGAATAGTAAACCCTAACTATGGGATGTTAATGATAAACCCTAATCTAGGGTGATGTGATATGAATAGTAAACCCTAATCTAGGGTGATGTGATATGAATAGTAAACCCTAACCTAGGGTGATGTGATATGAAAAGTAAACCCTAATCTAGGGTGATGTGATATGAATAGTAAACCTTAATCTAGGGTGATGTGATATGAATAGTAAACCATAATCTAGGGTGTTGTGATATGAATAGTAAACCCTAATCTAGGGTGATGTAATGTGAATAGTAAACCCTAATTCTAAAAGAAGGTAAATGGAAGTGTGAAACCCTAATTTTGGATTATACCTTATAGCATGAAGCTCCATGGTTGGATAATGAAATGATGATTCATTAATTCCAATTGAGCTAAGGGGGTGATTAACCCTAATTGAATTAAAAAGGGAAACCCTAACCCTAGCAAGGGCATAATGGGATATTCCTTGATTAAAGATGATATAGTTGTTTTACATTGTGCTCATATGAAATTGATGTATTTGTTATCATTTGTACTAATCATGCAGGTTTTATGAGATAATGAACATAGCCAGGTATGATCTATGATGCTTTGTTTATTGAAAGCACTTTATGAGCTTTGTAAGCAAGGATATGCTATGTTGCCTAGTGAAAGGTAACAGAGAGATTGATAGGCTTTAACAGCCATGTGAAATACCTGCATTGCAATTATCATGTTTACTCTGTCAAATGACTTGATGGCATTATGTTACCTATTAAAGTGGTAACAAGTGTTTTGATGATCTAAGGGTTTGAATACCCATATTCTTGAATCATGATGATGAGATGATAAGGGATTGAGATCCCAATGTTAATAAAGCTGTGAAATGAACTTGATAGAAATAATACTCATTCTTTATAGTAATTGATATAATGGTTTATGTTTGAAAACATGCCTGATGCTAAAAACAATGTTGGAATGTACTTAAATAATCAAGTGAAATGATATCATGTAGAGCCCTGACCATAGATCCATCATCGTCAGTAGTTAGGTGATGGTGAAATAGGTTTTCCTAAGGCAACTCCTGGAGGGCATACTTTTGAGTATGTGGGGGTTATGGGCGCGAATATCCTTATTCCCTAATGGAGGAATTGATGTGAGAAAAACATTAAATCTCTCAATCCTTCATTATATGTATATGCCGGGAAGATGTATCACTAATTTCCCGATGATGATGTTAATGCCGAATCGATGCGAGATAAACATGAAATCCCTCGATTGTGAAGAGAGTACAACATGCCATTGTAACTCTAATAGCGAAGTTGCCAATTTACCCTGGAAAGCTATTTAGTAGAGACACGAGATGTCCTGCAAGTTGTTCCTCACACTGTCTGAGGAGGATGAGGTCATGGGAATCTGACTCTTCTATTGACCTATGTATGGTACCAATTTCGACTTCGCAATGGTCGGTTGGAGTGTGAGTGGTATACCTCATCTCCTCAGGGCATAAGTATGATTGTAAAATGTAATCAGCCGTGTAGCATAATTGCTTAGGTTTGAACTACGAGAAACAATGATTGATGATACATTATTTATTATGTCCTAGATGGATAAATGATATACATATTCTTAATATTCCTTATTGAATAAATGATTTGCTGCTTTATCAAGTTATAATCAAAATGAACGGTATAGAGAAGACTGCTCTACTTAGTTTATTCAATGAATTACCTGATGTTGGATATTTATAATTCTACTGCTCAGTGTTATTCTTTTATCTGCAATAACAATGTTTATGGCAGAGAGTTATATCTCTAGCTGGGACAACTTTCTATTGTCTCACCCCCATGGGATTCAACTTTTTAGGTAGACGCTAAGGAAGAAGAAACCCTTCAGTGGGTGAGCAGCAACAACAACAGCCACAGTAGCAGTAACAACAAGAACATTAGTGATCTTTAGGTGGAGATATTGTCTGTTAAGTTCTATATATAGAGAGTCCTATGTGTCATATCTATACTCTCAGGTCCTAGGAGTCGGTAGATGGTTTACTATAGATCTGAGATTTTTGGCTTGACGCCTCGAGATTTTTGTACACTGTTTATATATAGTTTAATAGGGCAGTCAATGTTTATGACTCTCGAGATGAGATCATATAGAGATGTACTGATGTATCAGAATGTAAATAACTTACTTGGTTCTTTATGAAAGAGTTTTACCGTTTGTGGATCTCTTTGCAAAAAGTTTTAAAATTTTAGTGATTTTTAGTAATCCGCTGCAAATGAATCACTTTCGCATTAGTTAATCTTGTTTTCGCAAGTCGGTCGCCACACGTTTGCTCCAGGGTTTCTCTGCCCTCTCATGGCTAGGGTTTGCATGAAAAGAACAAGGAGAAGAGAGAGGGATGCATGGGATCTACTTGGGCTCGAGGCTAAGGGTTCCACCCTTATATAGGGGAGGATAGAAATGCCCTAACATGCTTTCCCACAAATAAAACAAAGCCCTTTCCCAATAGCAAACCAATTTTCCTTAATTAAGAAGTATTCTCTCTCTCTTAATTATCTCTTTGATAATCTATATTCTTTAATTATTAGGAATTCAAAAATTATCTCTCTTATCTTCTTTGTGCTTGGCTTTTAATCCATTGGCCACGAAATTTTACTTCACAAAAAGATTTCTTTTTTATAATGCCAAAAGTCATTAATTATATAACACATTATCCTCATATTAAGACTTTTGTATTATTTTTATTTTCTCTTTCTTCTTCTTCATTGGGACTCCTTTGACCCCCAAGAAATTATAATATTTCGAAATTCCTTTTTAAGGATGCTTATTATCCTTCTAGATGCATCCACATCCATTATTTCTCATTATCTTACTTATTTCTTTATTAAAAGATTTCTTCCCAAGGATTTCTCTTTATATTTTATTTCCTTTTTCCTCTTTTCCTATTTCTTCCATTAGAAATCACATATAAACGAAATTTACTCAATTGTGGCCATTAATGCCACCTTCTAGAGATTTCTATATAATTCTCATAAATACTTTGCTTAATATTCATTATCTTGTAACTTTTTCTAATATTTGGACTTTTCTTCTTTTCTTCTCTTTTATATCCATTATTGGATTAATCTAATAATAGGAACCACAAAATTCCTATTAAAAGGGATATTTGCAAAGAAATCCCTTCTTTGAAGCGAAGCATACAACCTTTTCAATTAAGTCCATATTCATAAAAACATTACATTTCAATTATGAAAACATATGCAAAATTTAGGTTGTAACATGCCCTGTCACTCTAAGTCCTAGTATAGATGTGAGAGTGTTGAAAGTGATTTTTTGTATATTTGTTTTATTAATAAGAGAGAATGTATATGATTATCATGTCATATGTACCTGAGAATGAATGTATGGATGTGTATCGTTTATGTTGAGATCATATTAAAGTAATCAAAGTTTGATTCTCTTGCAAAGATGTTTATGTGAAGTTTGATTCTCTTGCAAAGATGTTTATGTGGTTGGATGTAAGAAAAACAAAGAGTTTGAAATAAAAGGAAATAAAAAGAAAAATAATCAGGAGTGAACTTTGTATTAGGTATAATCCTCAATTTATGCCCTAATCACATGATTAATGGTAATTGTGAGATCGGGGTGTAACAATTCCACTATTTTTTGACCAACAAGTGGTCTGCCTCCATGTCAACTGATGAACACCCTGACACTGATGGCTTGTTGGCCTGATGCCCCACAAGATTAATGCATGACTTGACGCTCGATGAGCCAACAAGTTTTTCGTCAATGAGAATTTTGTCCCTCTAGCAGTTCATCGACCAGATAGATTATGAATCTTCATAGATTGATGGTTCCTTAGTGGATGACGACCAATAGTACCCAACAATGTGGCGATTGAAAAAATCATAAATCTAGCCCGATGGACTCTGCATGTCTCATCGACCACCAATCCACTTGTTGCTCTATACCCCAGAGCCTACAAACACATGTCCCCCTCCACCATTGGAGGGGATTTTACCTTCTACATTATGCCTCGAGGAAACTATACTTTAGCACAGCTAAGGGAGACGATATCCATCGACTATCGACGACACCCCCATGGTGCTTTGGTTGCGCATCCATGGAGATCTATACTCTAACCACAAAGTGCTAGTGTTGAAATCTCTGTCGGCCTTGATTTATCCACCCATCTACCATTCCTTCTCTAGAGAACCAGAGTTCAAAGAGTGAAGAACTAAAAGAAGAACAAATTACCATCAAGACCTTCTACTAGTACCTCCCTTCTTCTTTGGCTAGGTCATCATCATCAAAATAGAAGATTATTTCTTCATCCAACCATGATCTACTTCTCCATCATGACCATGGTTGACTTATCCCTCTCTTTTGTTTTCTCTATTTTTGTCATGAAGAGTGAGTAGTTCATCTCGCTGGGTTGTGGGGAGTATCCCCACTAGTAGTTCTTGCATGTCCATTTCCTAATGCTCCATGGATTGTAGATAACTCTTTTAATTCAATGTTAATCGTATTATGCATGTTTTATGGATTGATCTCCTTCTTGTCGGGAAATGTGGCATCAAATATGGCAGCAGAGATAGAAACTTTACTTGTCATATCCCCTTAGATAGCAGATCATGTCAACAACTATAGATTATGAAGGAAGGTTGCAAGGCATATACCTGGTCTTGGAGAAAGCCTGACAACTATCCTTGCAGCAGCATGCTTCTTTTTCAAGTTGCACCTTAACGGCTATCATCAGTAGCCTCCTGGTGGATAACCACATACGGTAGTTGATGAAGTCCTCCTAGTGTGTGGTAAAGGCCTCCTTGCCTCTGTGTTTCCATGAGGACCATCGAGAACTCATGTCATTGTTTTAGAATAGAAAATAAGGAGTTGTCCCTTCTAGTCAATGTGATATCATCAATTGCTCTCTCTTGTTGTCTCTTCCTTATTGTGTCTCCCTTTTATGGGTAAGGCTTGCTCAATTTCTCATGTTACCATAATTGTGAGAAGAAAAAAATTGTCAAAGCCTATTGTTGTGTTTTCTGAAACCCTCGACTACCCCTTTATTCATAGAAGGGTCATGGTCAGGGTTTCTAGATCAACTAGGAGTCAAATAGACTGAATTTCATGAATTTTCTAGAACCTGAGAACCATGAACCGGTAAATTCACACGTGAGTTGATCAGTTCAACACTTGAATTGATCAGTCACCATGTTTCCTATTTGCATTCATATTGGCTTTTAATATCCGATTAGTGCACAATATGATGTTAGCATTAATACTTGATTCAGTCTTACTAATCAACCAACTGGTCGGGTCACAACCTGAACAAGTCGGTTCATACATATGAACTAATTGGTCCACTTGTTGAACTGGTTGTTTCAGACTTCTGACATTCAGTCTTATTTAAATTGAATATCTAACACTTTAGTAATCAAGTTTAAACCACATTCATGAGTAAACTCCTATTCCAGGTAAATCGTATGTGTGTGACCCTAGAGATCCCAAGTTACATTGGTAGTGAATGTCCATAACCACTTTATGAAATCACAAGAAATGAGAGATGTCTAGAAACACATCATTGTTACCCAAGTAGTTTGAAAATTTGTAGAACAACTTCAACCTACAATCTATTATCAGTGTTTCCGTGATTATATAGTTTCTTTTTCTCTGATATCCGGATTGAACTCGAGGCATGGAATCATGATCCTATCAATGTTCAATCCATGTTTCTTGAACTAGTGCAGACTATCTGAGATATATGTGAGCTCACATATCATATATTGATTCACATAAGTATGGCCATACATTTCTTAGTTTCTCTTATCAAGTGGTCAGGATATCAACTCGAGTAGGAGGTGCAAATCCCATCTATATCACTCATAGTCATCCCCCTGTGTCACAATGTATCCGAGCATCACCTTTATGTCAACCCTTATTCAATGTTAGTTTGGATAATGTCAAAGTACATTGAACGAATGTGATGGTGTAGTGATTTCACATATAAGAACCACAATCATCACCATCACTATGAGAGTTGTTTCTGACTACCAATCCATGGTTTTTCATGCATCACTCTCAAGGTGGGTTTGTCTGATACACTATTTTCTAACAAGTACCTATGTGTTTGGTTTGATATCACATATCATGACTAATAAGATTTTGTCATCAACCAACACACACACTAGTCTTATGTGTTATTTTTTGTCTATCAAATTCCACAATAACATCCAACTAGGGACATAACAAGAATGTATATATATTCTTATTATTCGTATGATCTCACTCTTGAGGTCCTCAACCTGAAGACATAAGTCATCGAGTGACATCATTCGTTAGACATTTAATATGTTACATCATTATGTGATAACTGAACAAACATAAATTAAGATTACCTTTATTATTAATAATCAAATCGTTTACAAGATGTTCCATTACAATCATCATATGATTGGCTCTCTGGACATATATACCAACACTTCTATACATGATCTATTATATTCTTTTGTTTCAAGAACTTTAACACTTCTGGTTTGAATATTTATTATCTTGGTTGAAGCTTGGACGAGAACTTCCTAAGGGATATCTCAGGATCCAGAGACACATGACCCATGATGTAAGGACCCTGACCTGAGTTTTGGGGTAACCCTATTTGCTTTGGCTTAATCATGTGCTAAGAACCTTGATCTAATATTTTGAGATGTGATTAGGACTTGTGGAGAGCTTAAGTGTCAAGTTTGAGCTTGTCTAGATGATGTTTGTGCTTCTGTGCTAGTTTTGGTACAAATTATAGTTTACCCAATATAGGGGGTGATGCAATTTGCCACCTCTTGAGTGTTCCTTATCTCTCTTGGCTTAATGAGAGAGAGTGTGGTTCTTTGGGGTCCTTTTTTTTACCCTTGGTTGAGTGGTGTCACCCTTAGTGGTGATTAGGGTTTTCTAGGGTTGGTGTGCTTTGACCTTGTGACCTTTAGTGGTTTGTCTCAACCTAGGTCATGACCTAGGGATTTTTGAGGGGTATCGTGGTCGAGACACTTCCCCTTAGTGTGGTGGTTGCGACAAGGTTGTCTTGGGTCAAGACAAAGGCTTGGAGAGGTGTGTTTCGACCTAGGTTGCTTATGGTGGTCTTGGTGTCCTGACTTAGTGACGTTGGTAGGGTGTGTCGTGACATGGAGCCCTTAGTGTGTTGCGGTCGCAACATAGAGGGTGGAGTTGTTTGAATGGTCGAGACACTACCTAGAGTGTATCACCATGTCTTGAATGCCATTCTTAAGTGGTTGCATGTTGGTCCTTTTAGTGGACATGTGTCCCTTTGGAGCCCTACCGTTTTGACACCTCATTCTTTGTCTTCCTCCCTCCTCCTTTTCTATATGAACCCTCTTCTCTCCATGCAAGTGGTTCTTTTTGATCATCTTATTCCTCCCTTCTCTTGTGCTCGTCCGCAGAGCTTGGTGGAGCAAGAAGGAGTGTTCTTGGTGCCTTGGATGTGGTTCATCCCTTACATGAGGTGGTTGTGGTGATCCTTGGTCATCTCCAATCTTAGTGAGTGTTTATCATCTTTCTCTGATGTTCTCTTTAAATCTTCTACCCCATATTCTTCCTCTTTCTCGACTGATGCGATGATTTTGAGTCGCATTTAGAGACCTATTTCATATGTGTTTTGTGCCTTAATTACTCATTTTCATGGATATTATTGCATAATTCACTTTATTTGGTCTTTGCTATCATTTTATATCAAATCCCCTTTGTTTTACTATTTTGAGCATTATTTATCATCTTATTATAAATTGTGTGGATTTACTTGGTCTTGTTGTGAAATTTCAGGAAAAACAAGTATCTGCTTCCGTCGATACCATCGACCAAGCCACAGGTTGTCAGCCGAGAAGAGCAATACAGAGTCGATACCATCGACACCTAAGTCGATGGTATCGAGATCCCTTCAAGTTGCTGGCGAGGAAACTGTCGATACCATCGACCCAAGTCGATGCCATCGACACAAGGGGAGCTACAGCGTCGCTAAACGACAACAACCGACGCTAAAGGAGTCGATACCATCGACACATAAGTCGATGGTATCGAGATCACCACAGGCGCTCAGAATAAAAGAAAGGAAAGCTGCCGCTAATCCGCCGGGTCGATACCATCGACCCGCGTCGATGGTATCGACACCGACAGATATGCGTTGGATTTGTTTTGATCTCGATCGGACGACTGTTGTTATTTGACGACCTAATTAGGGACTTATACCTAATGACGGCCGCCCAGACGAGATCAGGATCTCATTTTGGATTGCACGAGTGCCGAGGAGGAGAAAAAGGAGAACGGAGGCCGAGAAGCTCATCCCGGGTGATTCAGACGCTGCCGAAGACGATTTCCACCACTGATAGGCGGGGAAAGCTCGTGTTCTACGCCAAGGATCCACCGGTTCTTCTCCGTTCAGGGGTTTTCCCATTTATTTCCCGTTTTTCTTATGAATTCCCCAATTTCTACCATGTATTCGTGTGAGATGAACATGAGAGGCTAAAACCCTCAATCTTTAGGACCGGGAGTAGCCCGGGAATGCATTGTATGACATTTTTATATCAATAATTCATATTTTTCTCTTAAATCCGTGGTATAGATTCGTTTTCTCCACTTCTATTGTTATGCTTGATCACCATAATAATAACTTAATGCCCTTAATCACTTCGATAGAAGGATTAACGGTTGAAAAGAGACGAATTCTACATTAATTAATAAAACCCTTGACAAAGGAGTTGTAAAATTAATGGTGGGAACTGAGAGACCGTTTTTAAAGCGCTTAGTTTAGGGGAATGATTACTACGATGGTGGAATCAACCTAAATCTAAGTAGTGGATTACACCACGACAGTGGGTAATTCTGTTTTCAGGCCACTACCCGGATAGAGAGAGAAGTGTGAGGAATTATATGAAACCTAATACAATGTTGACCCGCGGTGAAACCGCCATCCTAAAGATACCCTTTTGAATTGATTAAATTAACCTTTAATCGATTGTTTTCTTTGTTTGATTTTTATTTTCTTTTTAATTTGAACAACAAAACCCTACTTTGTTAATCGGTCTAGCTGATTGTGATTAGTTAGTAGAAGTCTCCAATAATTCACGTATCCCTGAGTTCGACTCGGGCCTCACAAGGCCTATATTACTCGACGCGTATACTTGCGTTTAAGCGCGTAGTAAAATACACGTCAAGTTTTTGGCGCCGTTGCCGGGGATACGGCGAATTATTGGCACTTTGAGTGCTAAGAGCGGCCATTCTAGGCCACATTTTTTTATTTATTTTTAAAACAATTTCAAAAAATTCCTTTATTTCTCTATAATTGTGTTGACTCGTTCAAAGCATTGTACTGAACCCCTATTTCCATTTTTCAGGTACTTTGCATGGTGCACACACGTAGTCGAGACTACGTGAATCGCACACCTGAGGTTCCATCTGCGGGACCAGAGGACAAGGACTACTACGAGGAGGAACACCACAGTGATATAAATTCTGAATCTGAGCAAGAACAAGAAGAAGTAATGGCTGAAGCACAGACAATATGGGAGAAGATTAAGGCGTCTTCTTCCTCGGCATCAAAGGGGCCTATAAAGAAACAAGGGCTAAACATTCCAACCTACAAGATCGATCTAGAACTGATTAACCTGGTTAAATCAAACGCATTTCACGGATTAAAAAATGAAGATCCAGTGGCCCACATCAGCCAGTTCGTGGAGAACTGCGATATGGTGAAGATAGATCAATTTCCGCAGGATGTGCTCTACCTCAAGTTATTCCCGAGTTCCTTGGCTGGAGTGGCAAGAGAGTGGCTTCATAACCTCGACGACGAGTTTGTTGAATCATGGGATCACATGGTGGAGGTTTTCTTCGAGAGGTTCTTCCCTCCTGAGAAAACCAATGATATGATCCGGAAGATCCACAATTTCACCCAACAGGCGGGTGAAACTTATTCTGAGACTTGGGAGCGATTCCAAGTCATGTTGAGGAGATGTCCACACCATGGACTGGACAAGGAAACCCAAGTGAAGATCTTCTACTTTTCTCTCTCCGAGCATGATAGAAGCAATTTGGACTCGGCTGGTTCATGATTTTTCTTGAACAACACTGATACAAGATGCTGGGAGATATTAAAGAACATGGCTAGGAAACAGTCATGGGGTGACAGAGGTGCAGTGGAACATGTCAAGGCTGCCGGCGAATCCAGAACAGTTAGGGAGCTGAACGACAAGCTAGATCTTCTAGCCAAGAAGCTGCTAACTAAGGAAGATGCATCTGAGGATGAGGAAGCCCAAGTAAAGTACATGCAACAACAGGGCTATAGAAACAATGACTATGCATGGAGGAAAGATAAAAAGTTTTCATGGAAGGGTCCGAACAATTTTTTACAGGATCTGGATGCCAAGCCACAGCAGAAAGCCGAGGACAAGAACACTGAATTACTAACTCAAATGGTCCAGCAAAACCAAGAGATGATGGCCATGTTTGGAAAACAATTGCAATCTCAAGGTGACATTCTAACCAAATTTGGGCAGACACTGCAAAGCCATGGAGCGCAAATGCGGGCATTAGAGACCACCGTGGCCCAGATTTCAAGTGAAGTGGCGGCCATCAAGCACGCCAATCAACAGAAACCGGCTGAGATTGCGCATGTGCCACAAGCACATCATCAGGTCAAATACATGTCTGTGGTAAGCACTGAGGAGGAATCTCAGGTGCAAGAAGCTGTAGAAGAAAGAAAAATGACTTTCAATGTGAATGCAACACCGGCGATACCATATCCACACACTTACTATAGATTTCCAGGCGGAAACCATTTCTTCACAAAATCAGAAAGAGTTGTGAGTATGGTATCTCCATCTAGGCAAGAGGAGCAGGTGCAGGTTGTTTGTGCACATGTGGAGACATCTGAGGCGAGAGAGGAACCACAACAAGCTGCTACTATTGATGATGTCTCGCCAAAGCCCACGTCCGAGGGAATAATTGAAGCAAGCTTAGGGGAGGTACCCCCGAAAAGCTCTTATGTGCCACCTCATAGGCGTGTTGAGGCAGCAGATGTTTCAAATGTGGTTAATCCTAAGTCAAAGAAAGAGCATCGTCACTTTAAAAAATTCCTGGAGATATTCCGAAAACTCCACATCAACGTTCCGTTAGTGGAGATGATCGAGAAAGTACCCGCCTATGGGAGGTTCATTAAAGAAATAATCAATAAGAAGAGGCGGATAAAAGACGATGAAATTTATTGGATGAATGAGACAGTGAGCTCTATGATTCATGGGAGTTCACCAAAGAAGAGAAAGGACCCAGGAGGTTCTTACATACCGTGTTCAGTAGGTGGTCAACATGTTTCTAAAGCGCAATGTGATTCCGGCGCTAGTATAAATCTCATGCCTTTGGCTACATTTCAAAAGCTGGGGTTAAAAGAGATAAAGAAGTTGGCTGCAACAATTGAATTGGCGGATGGGTCTACTGTGAGACCCTATGGAGTATGTGAAGATGTTCTAGTCAAAGTGGACAGATTCATATTTCCGGTGGATTTTGTTGTCATGGATATGCCACCACTCCAGAGCTGTGAAATTCTCCTAGGAAGACCGTTTCAAGCAACGGCAGATGTCATGACTGCCTTAGGGAGAGGTACTTTGTCTTTGGGCATTGGAGGAGATCGTGTTGAATTCAAATTACCGCATGATCCTCTAAGTGCAGTCCCCAAGGTGAAAAGATGATGACTGTCATACGTCTAGCCTAAGACGTTAAACAAGGGCGCTTGTTGGGAGGCAACCCAACCATTGGTACACTAGGATAGTTTAATTTTAGTCATAGATTGCTTTTATTTCGTTTGAATTTTAGTTTAAAAATGATACCTTGATACGTTTGTTGAATGTGCAGGCACAGGCAGGGTCGATACCATCGACACATCCGTCGATGGTATCGACATGGGTTCAGGTTGACAGCTGCAAAAATTGCACTGAGTCGATACTATCAACGGTCCCGTCGATGGTATCGACATACCTACAGGCAGGCTGCGCAATAAAGGTCAATGGTATCGACATGCCAGTCGATACCATCGAGATCTCTGGAGATTTTCAGAAGAAATTGACTCAGTGGAGTCGATACCATCGACAGTTGTGTCGATGGTATCGACATTTTCAGGTGATAAAGGCAGCGGCCGGACTCGCGAGGCAGTTGCCCTAATCAGCGAGTCGATACCATCGATTTCCGTCGATGGTATCGACGGGCACACAGCATTGTCGGTGTCAGTTATTCAAGACGGAGTTATTGGTCAAATGAAGTCATCAACGAGTTCTTCCTCCACTTGCGCCAAGTGTCATCCAGAGCAAATCCGGACCCCACGACCCTAGCAATACCCACCACCGCCTCCACAAGAATGATCAGGGTATCACTGTTCCACCCTTAAGTTGGTTTTTGACTATGAGGCCATAGTCGAATTCAAGCTTAGGGGGGTGGCTGGAACAACTCTATCTTTTATCTTTTCTTTAGTTGTTTTTAGTTTCTGCTTTGTTATTTGTTCTTGCAGTTTTAGTTTTTGTTTAGGATCCACATCTATCTAGTGTAACCGTGGATTTCTTAAAAATTGTCATCTCGCTGTTTTCATGGGAAATTTTAAGGGAATTTAAATTTTTTTGTGTCTTTTGGATATCTTAACTTGGTTGTCCTTGGGAAACTTGTCCTATGAAAATGATTGATTATGTCAACTTTGAAGCAATATGTCACACCCACACCCCCATTGACTCATGAAAAGTGGATAGTAACGGTTGTTTGAGCCTAACCTAATCAAATGGTAATGAGACCTTAATTGGATATACGAGAAAGAACCCTTTGAACTACTACACATGTCAGTAAGGAGGGACACATGATATTTTTCTAAGGTTCAGTAACTTAATCTTGTGATCATTCCACTTCATATTTTTCCATAATCCACCAAAGAATTGGAAGTAAAGTACAGTTTTAATTCCTTCTTGCGTGCATAGCATGTAGATAGGATTTGCATTGTTATTTTCATACTTTTGCATAAAATGAGAAAAAAAAAGTATAGTGATTCATGCACATTACCTTTAGGTGCATGTCATGTAGTTGCACTCATAACTTTCATGATTTTCATGCATAAGTACACCATGTACCTCTGTTTGTCTTGAAAAGTGATCTAAATTGTCCCATACCCTCGAAATAGTACAAATATTTCCAATCATGAAGAAAATAGCCTAACACATGTATCTCTAAGCAATTATGGATATGTGGGCTAAGAGGAAAAGAAAAAAAATCTGAAAATCTGAAAAAAAAATTGAAAAAAAAGAACAAAAAAAGAGAATTTAGAAGGAAATGGAATAAGAGGGAGAAAGGAACATGATATCACTTACATAACAAGGAAACTGAGTACATGATGTGGCTTAATTAGATTTCTATCTCTTTTTTAGGTGGAAGGTTAGTGCATGCATCATTCCACCCAATTTTAAGCATTAGGGCATTTTCAATGTGCATTGGCATCAATTAGGGCATTTTGTTGTATGCATTTTGAAACTGTGTAATACTTCCAAATTCTTCCATGAACCACCCATTCCATCCACCCGTTGCTCGGATTGGTAGGCCACCGTGAATTTCACCTCACTAATGATTATCAAGAGAACTGCTTCCATGTAGATGGTAGTTAGGGCGAGCAACGTAGTGTAGGCGATCACAAGATGCACTAATGCTGAATCGGCAAATTTTATTATGTTAACTGCCTTATGTGATAGTGTTCATCGGTTTGAAGGATAATTTCTTTTATTGATGATTATTGTCGCCTGTAGGGTAATTACTGTTCTGTGATTAGGAAAGGCTGGTTTGAGAATGTCCAGTGGGAGTCATGTGGGATGTGGGGTGATGTGTTGATTGTTAGTTGACATCTGCAATTCTATTCTAAGGATTAGTTGCTCAAGGGCGAGCAATGTTTAAGCTTAGGGGAGTTTGATGTGATGATTTTGAGTCGCATTTAGAGACCTATTTCATATGTGTTTTGTGCCTTAATTACTCATTTTCATGGATATTATTGCATAATTCACTTTATTTGGTCTTTGCTATCATTTTATATCAAATCCCCTTTGTTTTACTATTTTGAGCATTATTTATCATCTTATTATAAATTGTGTGGATTTACTTGGTCTTGTTGTGAAATTTCAGGAAAAACAAGTATCTGCTTCCGTCGATACCATCGACGGAAGTCGATACCATCGACCAAGCCACATGTTGTCAGCCGAGAAGAGCAATACAGAGTCGATACCATCGACACCTAAGTCGATGGTATCGAGATCCCTTCAAGTTGCTCGCGAGGAAAATGTCGATACCATCGACTCAAGTCGATGCCATCGACACAAGGGGAGCTACAGCGTCGCTAAACGACAACAACCGACGCTAAAGGAGTCGATACCATCGACACATAAGTCGATGGTATCGAGATCACCACAGGCGCTCAGAATAAAAGAAAGGAAAGCTGCCACTAATCCGCCGGGTCGATACCATCGACCCGCGTCGATGGTATCGACACCGGCAGATATGCGTTGGATTTGTTTTGATCTCGATCGGACGGCTGTTGTTATTTGACGACCTAATTAGGGACTTATACCTAATGACGGCCGCCCAGACGAGATCAGGATCTCATTTTGGATTGCACGAGTGCCGAGGAGGAGAAAAAGGAGAACGGAGGCCGAGAAGCTCATCCCGGGTGATTCGGACGCTGTCGAAGACGATTTCCACCACCGACAGGCGGGGAAAGCTCGTGTTCTATGCCAAGGATCCACCGGTTCTTCTCCGTTCAGGGGTTTTCCCATTTATTTCCCATTTTTCTTATGAATTCCCCAATTTCTACCATGTATTCGTGTGAGATGAACATGAGAGGCTAAAACCCTCAATCTTTAGGACCGGGAGTAGCCCGGGAATGCATTGTATGACATTTTATATCAAAAATCCATATTTTTCTCTTAAATCCGTGGTATAGATTTGTTTTCTCCACTTCTATTGTTATGCTTGATCACCATAATAATAACTTAATGCCCTTAATCACTTCGACAGAAGGATTAACGGTTGAAAAGAGATGAATTCTACATTAATTAATAAAACCCTTGACAAAGGAGTTGTAAAATTAATGGTGGGAACTGAGAGACCGTTTTTAAAGTGCTTAGTTTAAGGGAATGATTACTACGACGGTGGAATCAACCTAAATCTAAGTAGTGGATTACACCACGACAGTGGGTAATTCTGTTTTCAGGCCACTACCCGGATAGAGAGATAAGTGTGAGGAATTATATGAAACCTAATACAATGTTGACCCACGGTGAAACCGCCATCCTAAAGATACCCTTTTGAATTGATTAAATTAACCTTTAATCGATTGTCTTCTTTGTTTGATTTTTATTTTCTTTTTAATTTGAACAACAAAACCCTACTTTGTTAATCGGTCTAGCTGATTGCGATTAGTTAGTAGAAGTCTCCAATAATTCACGTATCCCTGAGTTCGACTCAGGCCTCACAAGGCCTATATTACTCGACGCATATACTTGCGTTTAAGCGCGTAGTAAAATACACGTCATCGACCCTAGACTAAGTTTTGATGTGGCGGTCGTTCTTGAGAGTAAGCTCCTCACAAGGGTAATAGGCCATGTTTTGACAAGGCGACACCCAAGTGATAGGGAGTTTCTTCTCTCTTTTCCCCCTTCTTTCTTTTCGTTCGGTTTTGAGGTTTTTCTCTCTTTCTTAATCTTCCCTTTGACCTTGGTGTTCCCCTTTTCTTGATTTGTTCTTGAGGCCGAGTGTGGAGCTTTTGGTGGAGCTTCTTCAACCCTCGGATCGTGTACTTGGAGCTTTGGTGGTGATCTTCTTAAGGGGGGTTATATAACACTAAATCTACTCTATTATTACACTTATTTATAATTTATGTTAATATCTTCTTCCTCTAAGTTGCATTCTCACCATGATTATGTTTAGTGGGAATCTCTAGAGTTTATTTGGTGGTGATTCTTTGCTTGGTTTGAAAGCAATCCATAACCTAATCTTTTGTACCCGTTTTGGTAGATGATGTGCTATGAGGTTTTTCCCCATGTTTTTCTCTTTACCTTGCCCTCATGCATGGTGTTTGTACACCTAGACTTAGGAGGGATGTTCGGTTTGGTTTTGGTTACCTTGAACTGGTTTTATTTTCCTTGGTTAAGTTTCATCCTTAGTAGTTTCTTGAACCATGGCTTAGGGTTTTTGTGACCGGTTGTATGTGACCTTTTATTCATGGTAATCATGGTTTCACCTTCAGTTTCAATTCTATTTGGCAAACTAGGTGGTGCGTCTTGGGAGGTCGTGACACTCCCCTCATGATATTCATGACCTTGATAGCTCTTGGGTTGAGATGCTTCTTCGAGGTTGAGTTCGACCTAGTGATGTTAGGTTGAGACCCTTAGTGGGTGGTGGTTGAGTTACCTTAGTTTTGGAGCTATCTTTATTGAGTTGAGACTCACCCTAGAGAGTAGGGTCACCACCATGATGGTCTTGGGTTGCGACATGGGTGTGGGTTTATCATCTTGGGTCATGACATGGGTTGAGGATGAGACACCTCTGTTCGAGGTGCTCTGGTGGAACCCTAACCCCAGTGTTGCGGGCGTAACATGGTTTAGATGTTAAGGGTCACAACATGTGATGGATGGTTGAGGCACATGAGGAATATGGTCGTGACATGGACCATGGTAGGTGATCGTGACCTATCTTGTTATGTGGTCAACATAGGGTGATGGTAGGTGGATGAGAAACACATGTAAACTCCTAATGATAACCATATATGTGTGATACATAAGCCTTATACAATGTTGTTTAGAATGTTATCCAATGAACTCTAGTGATGCCCCCTAATCTTTATACACTCCAAGATAGGGAGGGTGATTGTTCTAGGGCTAATGGTTGAACCTAGTCTTGTAAACCCTAATCATTTAAAAGGAAAACCCCAACCCTAATGATAACGAATGATGATCTTACTTGTTTCTCCATTTTGGAATAGTTATGATATTATGTGGTTACCTCTGATGTTTATAAAATTTCCAACCATACCGATGTTATGAGCTTCATAATCATAGATAGTGTATGCTATGATGATGAGACATGATATAGGTTGAATGATCCTTGAGAGGCATGTTGTGGAACTTGTGATATAAAAAAGATGAGATGAGGGATTGATATCCCATAGCATGTAACTATCATATAGATGATATGATAAATGGCAATGATACAAGAATCATGTGGGGATAGTGCGAAAAGTTCACACCCTATATGTTTTACCTACTGGAAGAGTGTTATGCCCTTACCTATGTAGAATTTGTTATGATTTCATACATTGTAACTTGATTGATGCTAAAAGACACATAACTAACTTAACTAATCAAGTGTAACCTAATCATGCAGCTTTTCCCTGTGCCATAGATCCATTTAGTGTCAACACCTGCTGAATGGTGAAACAATTTTAAGTTAGAGTGCATATTTTTTAATATGCGGGGGTGAGGATGAATATCCCCTTACATCCAGGATATATGAGACAACCTAGCATGAGTCGGTCTCTCAATGATATGTGATACATGATTGGTTGTGGGCCATATCCTGATAGGAGTGTGGTTGTAGGCCATAGCTCAGTGACGTGTTATAAGATTGGTTGTAGGGCATACCCTGGTGGGAGTGCATTTGTGGGCCATAACTCAGTTCCTCTAATGTCATGACATGTACCAAGGTAGGTTAGACTTATATAGTTGGACTATATGTTGCTAGTAGCAGTTTGACTGGTGATGTCACTATAGGTTCACTCGTACTGACCGAGGGGGTGAGGTCGTGGATTTTGGCTCTTCTATAGACCTTGTATGGCATCGAGTTTGACTTAGTAGTAGTCGGTTGGATTTGGGTGGTACGACTCAAATCCTCGAGGCATATTAAAACACCTAATCAGTCGTGTAGTATCTTTCTTAGGTTCAAATACAAAAATATTGGATGAGGCCTTGCTTGCTTTTGTATAGTATGGTTGGCAGTGAATATACATGTTCTTCATATTCCTTTTATGATGATTAGATGTTTCATAATCTAATTGCAATTTCTTATTCTATTAGTAATGATTACCTGCTTGACATAGATGTAGCTTTACTGTTGTTTCTTAATCATCTTATGTGTGCTAATAATAGTGTTAGTGGAGAGTTATATCTCACGTTGAGATTTGGAATATCACCTTGTGGGTTTCCCACATCCCTTTTAGGTGGATGTGTATGAGGAGGTAGAGATTGTACAATAGAGGTTGATCAACAACAAGAAGGACAGTAGCTGATAAGGTTGGAAGTGAAGATGGTGGTCCTTTTGTTGTTTGATTCCTAGAGTCATCCCTGTACACTTAGGTCCTTGGGATGGTTTTTGGGTGTGTTTTGTAGACATGCTTTTGATATGTGGTTTGTCTTTTATGTTCTTTTCATGTACGGTTACAATGGATATGCATATATATAAGTTTGGGATAGGTTTTCTTATAACATCCTGATGGCATACATGGTGAGTACCTTGTGGCATGTAAGGACTCATATGTAAATATTTTTTTTTTGTTTGGAGATTAATGAAAATGGTTTTAAATTCTAGTGTTTTCTAGTAATCTGTTAGTTTGAGTTTTGTTTCCACGGTTAGTTTTAAGTTATCTTTTGGTTTGTGGTGTTGGGCGTCACAGTTTGGTTGGTATCAGAGCTTTATGTTCGTTGAGTCTACAGGGACCTAGGACTAGGGTTTGTGTTTGTTTTTGTGTCCTCTAGTCTATCTTTTAGTGAATTCTTCTTATGCAAAAGAAGTAGATGGCTTAAAGATGTCTGGAGAACATGAAAAACACACTACTGAGAGCAGTGTCGGTGCACTAGGATGACGTGCAAGGAACCAGGTACAAGAAGATTGGGTGCCTGAGGGTCCCTAGTTTGACCCAAACATGATTGAAAACCATGCCATTTAGTCTCTTTTTGGGCAGTTTATGGCTACGATGACACATATAGAAAACAAGATGCATGCACCTCATCCAAGGGCACCAGTTCCCAATGCGGAATCTTCAGGTACTGGGAGGACCATTGAGTGACTTTACTGTGTTGGGTCGGTGGAGTATGTTGGGATAGATAATATGGAGGATGTTGATATGTGGCTTATTGAGCTTGAATGAACCTTCAAGATCCTCAATATTCTAGAAGTAGATAAGGTTAAGCATGTGGTGTACCTTTTGAAGGGGAGTGTTGGCCATTGGTGGGCCATAGAAGAGGAGAAGAAACCCAGAGTGGCTGTTGGTTGGGAGGAGTTCTAAAGTGAGTTCGTTAGTCGGTACTTCCCGCGGACCTATCTGGATGAGAAGATCAGTCAGTTTGAGTGGATCTGATAGGGATCAATGACAATCAATGAGTACGAGTCTAAGTTTATGGAGCTTCTTCAGTCCGGTCCTCACATGTAGGGCTGGCAATCGGGCTCTGTCTGGTCAATTTTGGGTCGATGTGATTGAATGTTATAATGAAATCTTCAAAAAAAATTAATTTCAGGTCATTTCAGGTCGGTTCGGAGGTCTCATACAAAAAAAAATCCCACTAATGAAAAATATTAGGATTGGACCAAATTGCACATTTTCAGGTCTTGTTGGGTCAAAAATTGCCATCCCTACTAACATGGTTGCTACAGATGATGAGAGGATTCACCATTTCGAGAAGGGGTTGAACGCTGAGTTGTCTACCCCGACAGCTACCTTGGAGAATCGGCAAAGTTTTGCCATATTTGTGGATTTTGTTTGGAGGATAGAGTGATATGTGATAGAGAAGCAAGAGGCAAGTGCCAGGAAGAGGCCTGTACAATCCCAAGGACATTCGTCAGGAGGATTTAAGAGGTCGAGGTTTTCTACACTGCCATCACTACAAAGGTTCAATTCTCATACGTGGTGGCCACCTAGTAAATGTAACGTCTATCTCGAGAAAACAAGATTAACTAATGCGGAAACGTTCACTAAGCAGCGGATTACCAAAAATCACTAAAAATTTAAAACTTTATGTGAAGAGATCTTTAAATGGTAAAGCTTTTTCATAAAGAAACATGATAAGTTATTTACAAACTGATCCATCAGTACATCTCTGTAAGGTCGTATCTCGAGAATACAATCATCAACTACCATGTTAACTATATAAGGCAAGATACAGAAATCTCGAGGTACTGGACCAAAAACTCGAAAGCACTAACTATTACTCCGAGGACCTGAGAGTACAGAGACGACACATATGACTCTAACTACATCTATACGTGGCATAACAGCTAGTGTCTCCACCTAAAACTTCACTGCTGTCCCTGGTACTGTTGATGTTGCCCTTCACCTATTGAAGGATTTCTGCCTCCTCGCCCACGTCCACCTAAAAAATATGTTTCCCACGGGGTGAGACAATTATAAAATTGTCCCAGCGAGAGATATAACTCTTCTCCAAAAACATAATTATTGCATCTTAAGAGAGTAAATGTACACAAAAAAAGTTATATATGTCTGAGAGTAGTGAAAATAATGTTTAACAGATTAAACCATTCTTCCAATTAAAGCGATACAACTATAATTTGATAAACCCATATGTCATTTATCTTTTAAGAAATAGAAGAACATGTATGGTATTTATTTACTATAAAACCATTATTACAACATTAACTCTCTTCAGACTTAGATCATATATCTAATGTCTGACATTATTATTGGGGAGTCATGGCCTGTAGCCATACATTTTCTCACAAAGTGTTAGGATCTCAATTCCTCAACTTATCAAGTACCTTTCTAAATTTATCATCATGATTATAGAATCTAGGTACTTGAACTCATAATTTACCATTCACTAGGTATCATAGCATATCATTATACTTGAAGCATGTAAAGTAATTTCCATACATAAGATATCTAATCCTTACCTGGATATGATCACCTCTTTATGAAAACCTGCATGATCAATATTTACTAATGACATGCATATTGTATCATAACCGCACAATATAGGTTCTTCTCAAATTATATATGTGATACCACGGTCGTTCTACCTTGCACGATCATGCAACAAAGGACTCACCACGATCATGTCATAATACCACGGCTGGTTTCTAGGGTTAGGATTTTCATTTAATCCAAAAAGTGTTATTCCACCTCTTAATTAGATTAGGAATAGTGATTCCTATCTCATTTCTCAATCATGGAGTTTCATGCTTAAAAGCATAACTCAGAATTAGGATTACTTGTTCATATCATCACATCTCCCTAGATTAGGGTTTACTATTCACATAGCATCACATTACCCTAGATTAGGGTTTACTATTCACATAGCATCACATTATCCTAGATTAGGGTTTACTATTCACATAGTAGTGAATTGAGATCATACCATCATTATGTATGAAGATTACTTCCATTCATGTCTTCACTTAGGTTAAGATTCATAGATCATCATAATTAGGGTTTCCATGATCCCATTGTAAAGGATCATACCCTAATTATGTGTATTCATACATGTTGGAAGTATATTACTTGATTCTCATTCATATTAGGAGTCTTCTCTCCCCTCTTTTTATTAGATGATGTTTACATCTCTTATGATTAGGTTAGGTCAATTCAACCTTGATAACATAAGTCACATTATTACTACAATGTTCATTAGGGTTTTCTTTATCAGGAGGTGTTGACTACTTAAACCCATCAAGGGTACTTTAGTAATGTTCACCATTGATCATAACATGCTTCAATCAACTAATTACTTGTTCCCTTAATGTCTTTAGATATCATTAGGATTTAGATTAATCAACCATTAAACCATCTAAGCCTTTAAAGCATTAAGCAATCTTGACCTTAAAAGACCCCAAACTATTTTGCACTTTCAACCTCCAAATGGCTTGAAACCGCATGACCACCAAACGGTCTTGAGACCGTTTGGTCCAAACACCCTCAAAACCGCATGGACCAAAAAGTGTATTAACACTTCCAATTGAGTTAGGGTTTTCAATGTTGAACCCCTCAATCGTTCATGTCATGGTTAACCATTTATAAATTGAGCCAATTAAGTTAATACTCAACTTATGTGACCCTCAATTAATCCTCAATTGATCACCAATTAGGGTTTGGATGGATTGGATTAGGGTTGGAATCGATCATCCTTCAATACTAATCAATGTAAGACTAGTTACTTTGAAACCATAGAACCATCATCCAAATTGGGTATGACCTGACCCCAAACGGTCTTGAGGTCGTTTGGATGACCTCCAAACGGTCTTGAGACCGTTTGCCCATCATATCATCAAAATCCAAGTCAATCAATTAAGGTTTGGATCATTGGATTGATCACCAAATCAGCAATTGATTACACTTTAACTTAGTAACATTGGATCATCAATTGCTTAACCATACTCACCCCTAGACCTCCAAACGGTCTTGGGTGACCTCTAAACGGTCTTGGGTGATCCCCAAACGGTCCTGAGACCGTTTGGGTGATCCCCAAACGGTCTTGAGATCGTTTGGGCCAATCAACCCAAAACAATCAACTCATCACTTGCAAAATCAACACTTAGCCGATTAGGGTTCATACCACATCTTTGGATCTTCAAACACATATCCATACTTGACCCTAGACCTTAAAACGGTCTTGGGTGACCCCCAAACGGTCTTGAGACCGTATGGGTGATCCCCAAATGGTCTTGAGACCGTTTGGGCAAGAAAACCCAAAAAAGTCAAATCAATCAAGTTGAAAGTCAGCACTCAATCCAATTAGGGTTTACCTACTTGATTAGCCTTCAACTCATGATTCCTTTAGAATTAACCTATAAAATTTGGTGAGTTATTAACCAACATAATTACTAACAGGAATCTCAAACGGTCAATGCTTGGTCAACGCCCTCAAATGGTTTTGAAACCGTTTGTCCAAAAAGTTCAATTAATCAAGCTGAAAAATCAGCACTTAATCCATTTAGGTTTATCTAATTGATTAGCCTTCAACTATCGATTCCTTGGGAGTTAACCCATAAAATTTGGTGGATTATTAAATAAAATAATTATGAACAGTAATATCAAACGGTCAACGCTTGGTCAACGCCCTCAAACGGTTTTGAAACCATTTTCCCAAAAAGGTCAAGTTAATCAGGTTGAAAATCAGCACTTAATCCAATTAGGTTTACCTAATTGATTAGCCTTTAACTCATGATTTCTTGGGAGTTAATCCCTCAAATTTGTAGATTTATTAACCTACATAATTATGAACATAAATCTCAAACGGTCAACACTTGGTCAACTCAACCAAACGGTCTTGGAGACCGTTTTCTCCAACCGACCTTGTGAAACCATTTGCCCTTCAAACGGTTTTGCAAACCGTTTGCCCCAAACCGTTTGGTGAAAATGGGGGAGGGGCAAGACCGTTTGATAAAGTAACATTGGTAATCACGCCCATATTCTTCTACCTCCAGATCAAGGTCTGTTCTTTGTGGTTTTTGTTGCAAGAAAGCAAGGAAGGATGGGGGAAAGAAGAACAAACTACTTTTGCAAGAAAGAAAGATGTATAACAAAGTTTAAGGTTTTAGAGTTATAAAACCCACCTTATAATCTGATCTAGAGCTCCAAGATCCGTATATTGAATGGTGTCTTGAGCTCCAGGGGTCGTCCAATGTACTTTCTTCAAGAATTGGATGGAGAAGATGGCTAGAAGCAAGAGTTGTGTAAGGAATACTAGCAAACCAACCTTGTAATGGAATTTCCTCAATGAATCCGAGCTAGAAGATGACCAAACTTACCTATATCAACTTGTTCGTCCTCCTCTGCTCCTAACCTCATCCTTAGTCAGACCAAAGCAAAAGGATGAGAAGAGGAAATGAAGGGAACGATCCCTTGATTGTGGAAAGAGCTTGCTTATATATTTTTGGGCATATTTCCAAGGCAATGATAAATACTTCTTCTCTTTTACATCTATATCCTCCACGCCCCTCTCCTACTTATTTGCCACGTTCCTCCATTCTTATAACATGCAAACTTATCTATCAACCTTGGTTTAGAGGAAAATAAGCCAAACACTTTATTAAGTCATACATATATAAGGGTCATTTTGCATACATCTTGATTATTCAATTACAATGATTATCCTTCTTATATGGTTACTCCAATGAGGTGCCCCCCTCATTTTATTTACTCCACTTGATGATAAAAAGCATGAGAGGTACTCTAGAGGGTATATTTTACATGTTGCACCCTATGTTTTGGGTAAATTGTACTTTACACCAAAACTAGGTTTTAAAGTACAAGGATTGCTCTACAAGCTATATTTTGGTGCCCAAGCTTGGGGAATCCATATCACCACATCATATTCATTCTTATGATGTCTCATCATAAGAGGAACATCTTAACATCTGCAATTTTCAAGTTAACCCCTCTAATTGGGTAATTTGCACATGGGTCCCTATTAAACAAAACAATCTTACAACATTGTTCAAAAAGGGCAGAAATGAAAATATAGATTCTTCTAAAGCTTTAATGACATATAAAGGGTTGACCACAAGCCTCTAATCATAATTTTAAGCAAAACACCTAGGGTTAGTTCATAACCTAGGTCAGGGGTGTTACAGTAAAGGTAGAGGTCGTAGTTGTAACATATTGAAACTTGGACATATTATCTTTTTGACCCTCTTCCCATGTTTTTCCTTTCATTTCTATCCTATTTGGCTTTGATGTTGAATTTTTGGAAATAATAGTGGTTCGGTGAACATTTGTTCATTATTATTGCCAACATATGGGTTTATGCACAAATACCTTAGTAAATATTTTTAATAAGGGCCTAATATGCAAATTTACCACATATGTGAGATAATGATAAAATAGATTCATTCAAGATCATTCCTTAGCCTTATGGAGCAATGAAGAGAAGAAGGAATGAATATTAATGCTTTAAACATGATAATGTGATGTTGAATTATTTAATATGAGAAATTGTGGTAATAATGGATAATGGATTAAAATTCATAAAAGGAAGACTAATTGGTGAAATATACCTTGAGATTCACTTTCCTTGGGTTTGGTTCGTCTTGGAGGCCAAGTTTCATAACTTTGGAATGATAATAACTATATCTCTTTTATTTTGAAAAGAAAAGGTGAGTTTTCTTCAAAATATGAAATAAAATATTAAATGACTCCAAAAGTAAAAAGTAATCTTGGATTCATAATCTACACATTAAAAATAGCTTTTGGGTGAATTTTGATATAATTTTGGATAATCCTTAATATACATGTGAAGTTAGGAGAGAGAAAGTGTGTAGAACCTTCAAAATATTAAATAAATATACAAACAACTCCAACATGTAAAATTGATGGCAAATTCGTATCCAAGGCACTTAATGTGACTTGTGGGTAAGGTTTCATTAATTTTGGAGAATCCTAGATCCATTAATGCATGGGGAAAGAAAAAATAAGTCTTGATTTATTTAGCACATCAAATGTTCTCAAAAGGAAAATATAATTGCATATTCAGATTGCTCATGTACAAAATAGGTTGGATGTCAAACTTCATTTAATTTGGTGCTCTTTGCACCCTCAAATGAGGAGAGAGAAAAAGAGAAATAATTTCTTTCACACTTCAGTTCGATTTTGATTTGGATAAGGTCTAAATGTCACGAGTATTAATTGGACTGGGAATCTATACCCGACCTTTTATTTTTTTTGTGCTTGATTCTAACCCTAGGATCAGGATCCGATGATCAGGAGATCATCGCCAAGCTTTGGCTAGTTTGGGGAAACCAATACAGTAACCCGAACTTTTTATTTTAATCCTCTCTCCCTCATCAATGCTTGAGAAAATCTGGAAACCTCTCCAATGGATTTGTGAGAGGATTACATGCCTAATTATCCCAAGTTTTGCCCTATTTGGAAGTCTATTCTAGTTTTCCCCAAATCACAAACCCCTTGTCGGCTAAGTCTCCACAACCCAAACCTGTATAAAGCGATAAATACCTCTGTGAAACCCATACATCTCTGAGAGACTCTTCCCAACACCCAGATTGATCCTCCATCTTTAATTTCCTCTACTAACCCACCCTCATCCCGCATCTTCTCAAGACCCTGGCAGAGGACTCCCCTCATTGTTCTCTCATCCCCGACTACATCTAAGCAACCGAGGACTGCCAACAAGTTTGTCAGACCGTCATAAAGGAATCCATACCCCTGCTTGCTGCTTTGGTACCCTATCTCCCACAGTCAACCCTCAGTTGACTCAGCCATGTGTAGGTACATGCCTTCGAGAGGTTGAAGATGGCTTGGGGGTGAAAAGACTCCTCTGCCCCCTACTTCTTTGTGTATAGGTGAGGGTGATTTAGCCTTTTTGTTCTTTTCCTTCTATTGGCTAAATGAGGCCATACATGCACGAATCGTTGGGTGGCACGAGCCCATTGGTTGGCCCAGCCTCACTAGCAAGGCCGGGACCAGGGCTCGCTTCCTAGGTGGCAGCCTGTGATTGGTCAGAAACCAATTAAGTTGCTAAAAATATAGTAATTAGTAGGATAGTCCATTAATGACATATTATATATGAATCTTACTAAAAAAATCAAGGATTCCGATAAAAATAGTTTGAAGACTTACATCTGCTTTTAATTTGAAAAGTGCCTAATGTTACCAACTTTAATATGTTAGATGTATAAAAACCCTAATTTCTTAATTTCAATGATCATGATATGTTTAAATGATCTTAATAGTCAAAGTATAATCTTTTTCGATAAAAAGTGAATCTTGGATCTAATTCATGATTTATAATCTATAAGTTATCAAAGTTAGGGTTTCTTTGCATTAATGCATATGAGAAACCCTAATACTTGATGATACATTGAAAATAGGAAAAGTGGGCCTTGGACTCAACGAAAGTGGTGAAAGTGAATAATTGAAATAATTAAGAGAGGTATGTGTAAATCTAACCCTTAAGTTGGGATATTTGTAAATGAACCCTATTTTCCATAATGAGGCATGAACCCTATTTCCTTTATTATTGTTTCTCTTATTCTATTTGCCTCAAAAGTAGTTTTGATATATTATTTCTTGGGTCTTAATACCCCACTACTATGTTGTAATTATATGATGATTTATCTTGCCACTTTACTATTTCTTAAGCATGATGGTTTATTTTACTAATTAGTTGTAGTAGTGGTACTTATGTACAATCACCCATAGTTTAGGGCATGCGTTATTTCACCCTGGGGAATGTGTTTACTCTCCCACTGGGGAATGTGTTATTTCTCCCCAATATAAATATATTACAAGTGATTGGGAATGTGATTACTCTCCCCTCATCTATAAGTTGAGGTTTGGTAGGTGCCTCAACCCTACTTAGTTAATGTAGTCCAATTAATATCATGCATCCTACTTCTAATTATTTATTTGTTATGTCAAGAATCTTTTGTTATATGCCTCATTCTCTTAGCCCTCTCATCTTATTATGCATCCATATATTTGTGTTGTGGATGAATCAACATCACTGAGGTTGTCGAGGGGTTGATGAGGTGAACTTTGCTTCCATGGTTTTTTCTTTCTGCTTTGCCGAGCTTGAATCAAGTTTTTCACCATGTAAGGGTGATTTTGACTTTGTCTTCTGCCTTATTCCTTTAGGGTCTTGAATTGTTGAATGTATACTAGAGAACATGTTGGAATGAGTTGGGGTATCTGTATGATAGCTTAGCTGTTGAGGAGGTAAGTTGTTTGAGGAAACTTGATTTGGTAGCATTGGTCAGTGGGAAAGACCCTATCTCCTTCCTATGATTGAGCAATTTTGTTTAGAGACTAGTGCTTACCATTTTGGCTATGGTGAGTTTCCTATCACCATGAGTGAGTTTGTCAAGATTATTGGGTTATGATTTGGGGGGACTCCCATTAGTCCTTGGGGTCATTACCGCCTTGCTAGGATTCTAGCAGTGAACGCTAGAGATATTGAGTGGCCTCTAAGATTGAGGTCAAGTTTACTTGGATGAGTTCTACTTTCTTTTATGTAGGCAAGAGGTGGGGTGCCAATGATCATTTGTATGCAAACCTACGGGTCAAGTGTTCCTATTTGGGTTGATCATATGATATATGTTCATCAATAGCTCGAGAATAGAGGAGATGTATGTTGGTTCTCCTTTCTTCTAGATCTAGATATTATTCCCTCTGTTGTCTGGGGCGGTGGTGTGTTTTCCCAATGGATGACACATTTGTAAAGAAGTCTTGTGGGTGACTTCAAACCAGAGATGGTTAAGGATAAAAAGTTTGTGGGGGTTTGAATGTATTAGGTTTTTACCATATGTTTTGTATTTTTAGTATATGTGGTATATGATTTGCCTGAAACTTCTTTTGTAGTTATGGGGTTGTGAGCACTTCAGGCTTCATAGGCCTACCACTTTGAGTGGTCCAAAGGGATATTTTCATGCTTTCATCCTTACTTATTGCCATTGGGATGGTTGTAATAGTAGGGTACAACATGAGTAGTGGAGAGGAAACCTGGAGATGATGGCCATGTTTGAGGTATGTGCAGTACTTTAACACAATATTATATTATTCATTTGTGATGTAGGTGACTCCAAATCATTATTTTCCCCAGGTCTGATTCAGGATCTTCTCCAAGTTCAATATGGCAAGGCAACCACATCTTGTGCAACCTTCTTTGACTTGTTGTCTTTGGATGCTTGCTAACTAAAGTTTGAGTCTCCATCGGGGAGTGTGTTGTATAGGGGTGAGTGTGTTGTTCATTAGTGGAATGGTGGCTGGAACATTTCCTTTGACCCTTTGCCAAGGCTGGTCCCTATTGGGCTTAAGATTTGTCAGGCTTCTAGGGAGTTTATGTATATATAGATGATGCATGATGCATACTTGGGTTGGTACTATGTACACAGTCAACTAATTCTATTTTCTAGAGAGGCATTGATGAACTATTGACATCCTCCAGTGGTGGGTGTTTCAGTCTGGTGTTTTCTTTATCTTCTTGCATTATCTTTGATATGCTTCATCTTACAGGTGATCAACTAGGACTTAGATGAAGAGCAAGATGATCATGGGCACGAGTTTTGTCATCCACCCCCTCCTGAGGCAGTTTCTTCCCTTAAGGCTCTACCTTCTCTTCTAGTTGATATTCATGGTTTTGATGACTTCCTCAGTTTGTGGCCTCATCAAGATTTAGGTCTTGGTGGCTTGTGTCACTTCCTAGGTGACTTTGGTTGGACCTCTTCCTTCACATAGATGGGTGAGCCTTTATATGTGACAGCATGACTCTTAGGCTATAATATCCCATCAGACTATGGGCATAGTCAGGATTTTGGGGGATCTTCTGTAGTAGGGCTCTTTGATGTCCCAATTCAATGTCTAGACCCACCTTCTACTGGTGTAGGAGTGATGCAACCCTATTTTAGGGATTCATCTTGTGTCTTATGCACTTGAATGGCATTTAAAGTTGCTAGATTACATGTTATCTCCCTCAATATGAATTTTTCATTCAATTGCACTTATGGATGTTCTTTGCATGTTTTTCAGTTACTTAGACCATGCGTCAATGGATGGGAAAGAAGAAGAATGATCCTAGGTTCCTCTCCCATTGGAGGGGTCCAAGGAAGGTTTGATATTTTCCCCAACCTACCCCTAGTGGCTGAGACTCAATGAAGTAAAGAATTCCATACAAATCCAAAGTTCAACCTCAAAGTTCCTTAGAAGACCCCAACACAGCCGTGGTGACAAGGAACGACCATGCTAATCAAGCCATTTTCAAAGTAGATTCCCAAAACTAAAAATTGAAGATCAAGTTCAATAGTAGGGTCATATTGGAAAGAACGGTCGCACCAAGGAAGACCCAACATGCCTGTGTGGACCAACACAGATGTGGTGCCAAAGCTCAGCACGCCCTTGCTCAATATAATAGCCCATAACAACCATGTGAATTGCAACGATTGTGGGGCCACTGACCCATCTCGGTCATGCTAACCAGCACGGTCGTGCCACCAAAATCCAAAACTCAAAAATCAACCTGACTTCAATTCCATTTCTTAGCACAACTTTCCACCCACCATGGTCGTGCTACCTTTTGCCTACCACGGTCGTGTGGTCCAGCATCGTTGTGCTACTAGAAGACCTAGCAATTGTTTTGCACTACATTTTCCATTCTATCCCACTTGACCTAGTGCTTCCCCAAAACCTTTATATACTTCATTGGTATCTGGAGCACAAGGTTGGACACTCTTAGTTGCCTCTCAATCCCTCTTAGTCCCCTCTACTCGATTCCCACAATGTCTCACCTCCATTCCATCATCTTCCTCCCTTAAATCCCTCGTTTCTAGGGTTTTTGGCTATTTTCCACCACACATCCATGCCATTCCACCTTGTAGGAGGGATGTGCATGAGCTGCTGCTTCTTGAAGGTGGAGAAGCATGAGTCTCCACTAAGATACATGGATTTACACTCCTTTACTTCTTCTTATTTCTCCATTTTTGTATTTTTCTTATTCTATGAGTAGCTAGCCTCCCTAGGTGGGCTCTTTGGGGTCTGAGAAGTTACTTTGATACCATGTTAAGGGTAATTGATATGTAATTAATATTTATAATTTCGTTTTCCATTGATTGTGTCCTAATTTTATGTCAATTTCCATGAATTGCTCAATGGTTTATTCTTGAAATCACATAGAATTCTATAGAGATAGCTTATATGTAGCTAATTTGGGGATTGCTCCTAGGTCCAGTTAGTGGATCCCTAGATAGCTATTCACCTTCCTACATTCTATTCAATTTTCCTACATCTAGGTGAGATATCTAAGTACCTATTTTAGATGCACTTAGTGTAATTCTCTTGGAGCCTCCTAAATGCTAGATGGTAGGTGATGTGAGGCCCAAAACCTCATTTCCACCTTCCATTCCTACTCTCGAATCACAATTTCCCTAGGAGCTTCTATCCTAGAAACCTATACTTGATTAGATCCTAATATAATTCCACCTAAACCCTAATCTAAGTGAGCCTTGTAAGGGTGGATAGGAGGCGATAGGGACTAGTTCCCCTATATACACCCTACCCATCCTTGTCCAATTTGTAGTTTAGGGCAATTCACTAGCATCTATCTTGTTGTTTAATATGGTAATATAAATGAAAGGCTAATGTTTACATGTTATCATCCATAACTCAATTGACAAGTACATTCCCCCCAAATAGACCACACTTCTTATTATTGAATTAAAACCCTAATTTCCTTCTTGTATAACTAGTATTTACTTATCTATCTCTTTACGTGCTTCATTAGTCCTTTTCCATGATCTTGACTTGTTCTTGCTAGTTTAGGTCTTTCATTGTCCTGTAGTTTTAATTGCTATTTTAGAGTAGTGTAGTTCTCTTCTTGCTTGGCTTAGTGTACCTTATTCTTTTCTTGCTCATTAAAACTAATTGCCTAGGGTCAACTTAGGTTTTAACTATCGCTCTTTAATTATTTGCTTGATCACCCTTAGAGTAATTAACAAAATCAACCTTCAAACCCTTCAACCCTAGACTTTATAGTAGGTACCTAGTCTAAACAAACCTAGCTCTAGTGCCCCCTTATCTCCCTTGGGTTCAACCCCTGGCTTGTTGCTTTCCTATATTATAACATGACCTCATGGACTTGTAGCTGAAGTGTGCTAAATTATGTGAGAGAGCCTATTAGGGTTAAATTTGAAAGACTCTTTGTTGCATGTGCTAAAGGTGCATCTAATCAAAATTCAACTAGTTAGGAATCCCCTAAGAAAAACTCACCAAGGGACATGCTCGTCTCAGTGTAGAGATGATGTCTTGGTTGTCAAGGTGACTTTTGGGAGCTCCTCTTCTTTCACCAATGGTCTACCAGTTGCATCCTCTCTGATGCAAGCGATGAGCGCCGATCTTATAGTTCTTCCTCCATATCATATGCCTTTGGTCAAGTGCTTGTCGGGGTGGCTAAAGTAGAAGCTGAAGAAGTATTTATTTATCTGTAGCATTTTCAATCTATGATGTATTTTCCTTCCTTGCAAGAAAAATTATCTATTAGTTTATGCTTGTATTTACAGGAATCCTTCAAACTTTAGGTAAAAGTCTAAACTTGAGTTCAAATAGAATTGTGAGGTTTTGTTATCTTTGACTTGGAATTAGAATTTGGAGTTTGGTCTTTGGAAGATGTCTAGAAGGTTGGCAGATTTCCTCAATCTATGTGTTGATTATAGGTGGTGGATTGTTGTGATATGCGAGTCTGGAGGATAAAAACTCTTGCCTATCTTGGGATATGTGTCCCTTGTTCATTGTGTGATTTAGTTTGGGAAGAGTACATGAAGTCCTTATTGTGTTTGGGAAACACATTTTCCCTATGAAAGGCCTATAATTAGGGTTGCCCCTCATCCTTTCAACACATCTCGCTTCTCATGACTTAGGGTCAGGGAGATGTGATGCCCCGATGCCCCACAAGTGAGATTATTCAAAACCAAAAGCAGAAACAACACTAAGCACACAAATCACCCAAAAAAAATGGAAATTAAAACTGATTTCATTAAAGAACCATAAGCCAAAAACTTATTACATATGATCCCCAATCTAGACACATGTAGGGTATAACGTATCATGTAGTATATATTACTGCATATCGACATTCCTATCATCAAACTATTACACAAGGTACTAGTTCCACATATATACATGTGCATCTGTCATAATTATACAACCATGGCACACAAGACAAAACTGCATATCAATCACATAACCACAAAACATCTCAAAACACTCCAAGGACTCGAGTGTACAAGGATGACTCTAGGACTAACACAAAAAGACTAGCAACACATCCAACCTTATCAACTATTGCTCTTGCTGCTACTTTTCCACAGTTGCACGACCTATACCTCTTCATGCACGGTCACCTAAAAGATGTGGAAAACCCACGGGGTGAGAACAAACATCCCAATGAGAGATATAAATCTCCTCCAACGCTTTTAAGAGCACATATAACTAAGCACTTAAAACAACATACCACCACTGAGTAGTAGATCAAGTTATATTCTAAAAAGTAATATGAAGAACATGTATAATAGTTGAATTCTCTTACCATTTTATAATTCAAGAAATCAGTAAAAAGATAAGTCAAAGGCTCAACCAATGTGAGACGTATGTCACCCTAAGCATATATACTACACAGATGTATTACGTCTTTTATTATGCCCTGAGGATTTGAGTCGTACCACCCAAATCCAATTGACCACTGCTAAGTCGAAATCAGTGCCATACAAGGTCCATGGAAGAGCCAAAATCCACAACCTCTCCAACACCACTTGGTCAACAAAAGAGAACATCGTAGAGACATATCAGTCAACTACAAAAGGTGGTCAGTACAAGGATCAGCTCATGCATGGTCGTCCATGTATAAACACTTAGCCCACATTGGTATAGGTAACGACGCTAGAAGAATAGGCTCATACATGGTCATTCTTAAAAGAAGGTTTGTCTCACTCATGTCCATCCACATCACCAGGAGATCAGCTCACACACGGTCGTCTCACACAACCTATAGTTATGGACGCAAGGAGATACTCATCTTGCAACCCACATATTCAAAAATATGTGCTCCAAGTTAAACTCATTTCACCAATCCACCAATTAAAGGTGACACTGTAATGGTTCTATGGTAGAGGGAAAACTACATGATTAGGTTTCACTTGATTAGTTAGCCAATTGGGTGACTTTTAGCATCAATCAAGTTACAAAGTGTAAAACTAAAACAAACTCTACAAGAATAAGGGTGTTATGCAACTTTAGAAGATATAAAATGTACAAGGTGTGAACTTGTCACACAATCACCACATGATACTCATTGCTCTGCCATTCACAAGGCATTCAACAAAGTCACATATCACCATGGGATATCAATTCCTTTATCACATCACTTTGAAGATATCACATCTCAATAGGCATTAAGCCGTCACCAAGTCATATGACCCATCACAGTGAACTATGTATGTCCATCACCACATTATGGTCTCATCAATGTGCATAAGCACCACCTTGTGTCACATAATCACCACCATAGCATACACGATCCTTGGTATACATATCACCTACAAGGTTAAGGCTTATAAATAAGAGAGAAAAAACATTACATCATGAACATCTCAGGAGAAGGAGAGCAAACACATTACACAACTCCACATTAGGGTTAGGGATCCATGCTTAGATGATTAGGGTTTTATAGATGTATACAAACACCAAACCCTAGGTGGGACATCTCCCACATTCTTAGAACACTTTTAGGGTTAAGGTTCATCATTTGGGTTATGCAAACAACTATTCACACGTCACTATAGTAGGCTTATACAATATTCATAGATGTGCACCTCTTAGGTATCCAAGCATGTGTCACAACCATACTTCAACCATGTGTCATGACCACCACCACCATGGGTCGCAACCACCACCACCTTAGGGTCTTGATCGCGGCCAATCCCATGATGTTGCGACTGTGACACACCAAGGAGGAACATGTCTCAACCCAATAAACATCCAGGTTGTGATCTCAAAAAAACCAAATGTCTCAACAAACTAGGGTTAGGGTTTTGACCATCCAAAGAAGTGCATGTCATGACCCCAAGAACAAGGAATCAACTCAACCCGTGACTAGGACATGTCTCGACCTCAAGACCCAACCATGTCACGACCAACCAAGGAAGAAGTAAACATCTTGAGCAAAATAGGGTGTGTCTCGTCCCTCTAGGGAGTAGGTGTCATGACCATCAAGGATGAGGGTGTCGCGTCTTCCACAAGGTCAGCTATCTTGACCCAAAACCAACATGCCCACAGATGTCACGACCCAAGATAAAATAAGGCATAATGACCACTAAGAGTCACACCTCCTCCAAGACTAAGGACCAACTCCAACCCAAGGTTAACCAAGGTCAAAACAGAGTAACCCATGGCTAAAATAGGAGACAAAACAAGCAAAACCCATCGTCACCGTAAAGGAAAACCTCATGCAAAATGGTCATCAAACCCCAAAATAAACTTCATGAAACCACCATGAAAGGGAACCTCAACAAGAGAGAGAAACCAAAGTCATCACCACCAAAACCAATCCAAAACTTTATAAAAAAATAGAAACACTTGATCACCATGCATGCAACTCAAACCAAGGTCAAGAAAGGAATGAGAACCACCATGCATCACAAGCACCAAAAACGTGTATAGAGGAATTAGGGTTTAGGATTACATCCAAACCAAGCATGATCTCGACATCATCCAAGTTCTAAGGTCTATCACCATCTACTAGAATGATAAGGAAGCATTTAGAGAGAGAAAATAGCAAGATGCAAGCATGAAAAGTGCAATAATAGAGGAGGTTAAGGGTTATATAATCCTCATTAAAGAAGATCACTCCAAAGAAGGAAAGCTCCAAGAAAATGATCACCAAGGAAGGTAAAACTCCACTAAAAGCTCCACTCTAGTCCACAAGAACACCTCAAGAAAGAGAAGACACCATGGGCAAAGATCATCCAAGAAAAAAAAGACAAAAAGCTCAAGGCCAAGCCAAAAGAGAAAGGGAGAAAGAGAGAAGAATTTGTCCTCACACTTGGGTCTACCTTGTCAAAACATGATCTATGACCCTTGTGATGAGGGGTTTCTTTCCCAAAACGATCATCATGGAGGAACCATGGTCTAGGGCCGAGAAAAAAAGAAGAAGATGGGGTAGAAGATCCAAGGAAAACACTAAGGAGGAAAGATGAAAACTCACCAAGGTTGAAGATGACCAAGGATCACAACAAGCTCCACATGCAAGGTTGAACCTCCTCAAAGGCACCAAGAATAGCTCCTTCTTTCTCCACCAAGCTCCAAGAAGAGCACAAGGGAAGGGAGGAAGAAGGTGGCCGAAAAAGATCATTTTCATGGAGAAAAGTGGGTTTATATAGCAAAGGAGGAGAGAGGTAGGGCAAGAGATGAGGTGTAAACAAGATAGGGCTCCAAAGGGACACATGTCCACCCAAGAAACTAACATGAAGCCACATAAAGCCCACATGAATGATACAGTGATAAACTTTAGGTTGGGTCTTGACCACCTGGGTCATACAACACTCATGTGTGGTTGCGACCCACCATGGAACGCCATCCATGGTCACGACACAAAGATCACCACATACCCCAGGTCAAGACACTCCACACAAAAGTCATTGTCTTGAACCTAGACCACCTTGGTCACAAACACCACACCTAGGGGAGGTGTCTCAAGTGCGACACCATCCCAACAAGCCCTACGTCATAACCTAGGTCAAGACAAACCAACAAGGGTCACAAGGTCAAGTCACACCAACCTTAGAAACCCTAATCACCACTAAGGGTGATACCACTCAACCAAGGGTAAAAAAAGGTGCCCTAAAGCACCACACTATCTCTCATGAATCCAAGAGAGATGGAACAATATAGAGGTGGAAAATTACAATAATACCCCCACAAATGGGTAAACTACAATTTTACACCAAAACACACACACAAAGTGTAAACAACATCCAAAAAAGCTCAAAATGAAGACCTAATCTCTCCACAAGATCTAAGATCATTCCAAAGGATTAGATCAAGGTTCTAAGAACATAATAAAGCCAAATAAAATAGGGTTAACCCAAAACATAGGTCAGGGGTCTTACAAGCCATAAACCCCTAACAAGCATTTTGCCTCCAAAATCCTAAGCGAAAAGTGATAGATACTTCCTCCGCATCTCTTCCTCAAGCTCCCACATGGATTCTTCAACTCCATGGTGAAGCCAGAACCTTCATGAGCACTATGTCCTTCTTCTTCAACTTCTTCACTCTCCTATCCAACATCAACATAGATCCTTCAACATAGGACATATCCTCACAAGCTCAACCTCCAGTGGATGCAAAACCAACTCGGTATCAGGGTGGCACTTCCTCAGCATAGACACATGGAACACTAGGTGCAACGCGTGCAACTCAGGTGGCATATCCAACTTGTATGCCACCTTCTCTACAGGTTCCACCACAGGGTAAGGTCCCATATATCTGGGAGCCAACTTACCCTTCTTCCCAAACCTCAAAACACCCTTCCAATGAGAGACCTTGGGATACACTCTATCTCCCACTTAGTATTCCAAGGGTCTATGTCGGTTGTCCACATACGCCTTTTGTCTTTCTTGTGATGCCTTCAACTACTGTTGAATCACTTTGATCTTTTCTGTTGTCTACTGCACCAGCTCAGGACCAAGAAGCTGATATTCACATGTCTCATACCAACACAACAGAGACCTACAAAGTCTCCCATACAATGCCACACATGGTGCCATGTCGATTCTCCTCTAATAACTGTTATTATAGGAGAACTCTATTAGACTAAGATGAATGTCCCAACTGCCCAAACACTAAAGAAAGCAAGCTCTCAGTAGGTCCTCCAAGGTTTGAATGGTCCTATTAGACTGACCATCTTTCTGTGGATGGAAAGTAGTGATGAGCCTCAACTGCATACCCAAAGCCGTGCAAGCATTCCCAATAGTGGCTCATAAACTGATGACCCCTATCTGACACGATGGTAGTTGGGACATCATGCAGACACACTATCTCATCTACATAGATCTGAGTGAGTTTCTCTATTGAATATGTTGTCTTCACTGGAAAGAAGTACACTAACTTTGTCAACCAGTGAACTATCACCCAAATGGAATCATGTCCTTTTGCTGTCCTAGGTAGACCAACCATGAAGTCCATCGTAATATGATTCCACTTCCATTATGGTATGGGTAATAGCTGCAACGTCCATGTAAGCTTCTGATGCTCTTCCTTGACTTGTTGACACACCATTCAATTGGCCAAGAACTTAGCCACCCCTTTTCAAGTCATGCCACCAGTACAAATCTTTAAGATTATGATACATCTTGGTTCTACCTGGGTGCATCACATACCTCGAAGAGTGAACCTCTTCTAGAACCATCTTCCTCATATTATCAGCATCAGGAACACAACTCTATCATGGTAATAGACTGTCCCATTATCTATTTTGTGGAAATCATCATGCTTCTCACTATCAAACTCTAATCGTATTTGTTGTATCATGATATTATCCTGATGTGCCTCTTTGATCTACTGTCTCAATGTTGGCTTCACCTGCAACTGTGCCAATAGCCCTACTAGTGTAGATATTTCTAGCTTCACATTCATCTGATATAAGGAGACCAACATGTCTCTCTTATGACACACCGAGGCATTCAACTGTGCACTACCCATTGATGATGTCGAAGAAGACTTTCTGCTCAGTGCATCTACCACAACATTCACCTTTCCTGGATGGTAATCAATCATGCAATCGTAGTCCTTGATTACCTCCATCCAACACCTCTACTACATGTTCAACTCCTACTGTGAAAAGATATACTTCAAGTTCTTATGATATATGAAGATTTGATACTTCTCACCAAACAAGTAGTGTCTCCAGGTCTTCAAATCATGAAACACTGTGGCTAATACTAGATCATGGGAAGGATAGTTCTCCTCATGCTTCTTCAACTATCGTGACACAAAAGATATCACATTCTTATTCTGCATTAGCACACAACCCAAACCATTCTGTGACACATCATAGAAAACTGTGTAACCTTTCTGTTTCTTAGGCAGCACTAGCACTGGTGTACTCATCAACTTCTCCTTCAACAACTAAAAGGAACATTGACATTTGTCATCCCAAACAACATCCTTCCTCATCAGCTTGGTTAGAGGAAATGCCACAGAGCTAAAGTTCTTAATGAACCTTCTATAGTAGCCTACCAACCCTAAAAAACTATAAACTTCTATCGGCATCTTCAGATGCTCCCACTCCAACATGGATTCAACCTTATTGGGGTCCACACAAACACCTTGAGAGATATCACATGTCCTAGGAAAGACACCTCCTTTAGACAAAACTCACACTTGCTGAACTTGGCGTACACCTGATGTTGCCTCAACACGATCAATGCCTGACGAAGATGATGTGCATGCTACTAACTATCATGACTGTATATTAGGATATCATCTATGAACACCACCATGAACTGATCAAGGAACAGTCAAAACACCATGTTCATCAAGTCCATGAATGTTTTTGGTGCATTGGTTAGCCCAAATGGCATAACCACAAACTCATAATGACCATACCGTGTCCTGAAAGCCAACTTAGTTATGCCATCTTCCTTGATCCACAATTGATGATACCCCGATCTTAGATCTATCTTGGAGAAGACTGTAAAACCTTATAACTGATCAAACAAGTCATCAATCCTCAGCAAGGGATACTTATTCTTTGTCTTTACCTTGTTCAAATGCATGTAGCCTATACATAGCCTCATGGATCCATCTTTCTTCTTCACAAAAAGCACGGGAGCACCCCACAGAGACATACTCAGTCTGACGAAACCCTTCTTAAGAAGCTCTTGCAATTGTTTCTTTAACTTTGCCATCTCATCCGGTGCCATCCTATATGGTATCTGTGCTATCGACTGCATATCGAGGATTTGATTGATCTCAAAATCAATCTCTATAACAGGGGGAACACCTGGGAACTCATCTGGGAACACATCCTCAAACTCTCTGACAACTGGAACCTCTTGTATACTCACACTCCTCGCTTCGATATCTACCACATACTCTAAAAACCCATCATAACCCTGTCTCATTGATGCGATGATTTTGAGTCGCATTTATAGACCTTTTTGATATGTGTTTTGTGCTTTTATTAGTCATTTTTATGGTCAATATTGCATAATTCACTCATTTCGGTCTTTGCCATCATTTTATGTCAAATCCCCTTAGTTTTATCATTTTGAGCATTAATTATCACATTATCATAATTTGTGTGGATTTATTTGGTCTTGTTTTGGAATTTCAGGAAAAACAAGTATCTGCTTCCGTCGATACCATCGACGGAAGTCGATACCATCGACAAGGCTACAGGTTGCCAGCCGAAAGGAGCAGCACAGAGTCGATACCATCGACACCCAAGTCGATGGCATCGAGATCCCTTCAGGTTGCTGGCGAGGAAGTTGTCGATACCATCGACATCCAAGTCGATGCCATCGACACATTGAGGCTACAACGTCGCTAAACGACAAAAACCGACGCTACAGAGAGTCGATACCATCGACCCTAGTCGATGGTATCGAGATGGATACAGACACTCGGACGAAAAGAAAAGAAGGTTGTCGCTACTACACTGGGTCGATACCATCGACCCGCGTCGATGGTATCGACGCCGGCAGATATGCGTTGGATTCATTTCGATCTCAATCGGACGGCTGGAGTTAATTGACGACCTAATTAGGGACTTATACCTAATGACGGCCGCCCAGACGAGATCATCATCTAATTTGCCATTGCACAAGTGCCGAGGAGGGAGAGAAAGGAGAACGGAGGCTAGAAGCTCATCCCTGTCGATCCGGACGCTGCCGAAGATGAATTTCACCACCGAGAGGCGGGAAAAGTCGTGTTCTACGCAAAGGATCCACCGGTTCTCCTTCGTTCAGGGGTTTTCCCATTTGATTCATGTTTTTCATATGATTTCCCCTATTTCTACCATGCATTTGTTCGAGATGAACATGCGAGGCTAATCCCCTCCATCTTTAGGACCGGGAGTAGCCCGAGAATGCATTGTATGACAGTTTTATATTAATAATTCATATTTTCTCTCTTAAATCCGTGGTATAGTTTTGTTTTCTCCATATATATTGTTATGCCTGATCACCATAATAATAACCTAATGCCCTTAATCACTTCGACAGAAGGATTAACGGTTGAAAAGAGATGAAACCTACATTAATCGATAAATCCCTTGACAAAGGAGGTGTAAAATTAATGGTGGAAACTGAGAGATTGTTTGTAATGCGCTTAGTTTAGGGGAATGATTACTACGACGGTGGAATCAACCTAAACCTAAGTAGTGAATTACACCACGACAGTGGGTAATTCTGTTTTCAGGCCACTACCCAGATAGAGAGAGAAGAGTGAGGAATTATATAAAACCTAATACAATGTTGACCCGCGGTGAAACCACAATCCTAAAGATACCCTTTTGAATTGATTAAATTAACCTTTAATCGATTGTTTTCTTTGTTTTATTTTATTTTCTTTTAATTTCGACAACAAACCCTACTTTGTTATCCGGCCTAGCTGATTGCAATTAGTTAGTAGGAGTCTCCAATAATTCACGTATCCCTATGTTCGACTCGGGCCTCACAAAGGCCTATATTACTCGACGCGTACACTTGCGTTTTTAGCACGTAGTAAAATACACGTCAAGTTTTTGGCGCCGTTGCCGGGGACACGGCGAATTGTTGGCACTTTGAGTGCTACGAGCGGCCATTCTGGGCCACTTTATTTTTTTTATTTAGATTGAAACAACTTCAAATATTTTAAAATTGTTCGATAATTTTTATACTCGTCATAGCATTGTATTTAACTCGAATTTTCTCATTTCAGGTATTGTGCATGGTGCAGACACGTAGTATTGACTACGCAGGTCGCGCACCCGAGGTTCTGTTGCCGGGACCTGAGGACGAGGATTATCATGAGCAAGAGCAACCAGAAGAGGTAGATTCCGAACTTGAACAGGAAGAGATGGCCGAGCCACAAACCATATGGGACAAGATCAAGGCTTCTTCCTCATCAGCTTCAAAAGGGCCGATAAAGAAGCAAGCAATCAATATACCAACATACAAGATTGATCCGGCTCTAATCAATTTGGTGAAATCTAACGCTTTCCATGGTTTGAAGAATGAGGATCCCGTTGCGCACCTGAGTCAATTCGTGGAGAACTGCGATATGGTGAAGATTGACCGATTTCCGCAGACTGCACTCTATTTGAAGCTTTTTCTGAGCTCACTAGCGGGCATTGCACGAGAATGGCTGCACAACCTAGACGATGAGTTCGTTGAGTCATGGGACCATATGGTGGAAGTCTTCTTTGAGAGGTTCTTCCTTCCTGAGAAGACCAACGACATGATTAGGAAGATTCACAATTTCACCCAACAGGCAGGTGAAACATATTCTGAGACTTAGGAGCGATTCCAGGTTATGTTGAGGAGGTGCCCACATCATGGGCTGGATAAAGAGACACAAGTGAAAATCTTTTATTTTGCTCTCTCTGAGCGCGATAGAAGTAACCTTGATTCTGTTGGATCCGGATTTTTTCTGAATAATACGGATACAAGATGTTGGGAGATATTAAAGAACATGGCTAGGAAACAGTCATGGGGTGACAGAGGTGATGTGGAGCAGGTCAAGGCTGCTGGTGAATCCAGAATAGTTAGGGAGCTGAACGATAAGTTAGATCTTCTAGCCAAGAAGCTGCTAACTAAGGAAGATGCATCTGAAGATGAGGAGGCCCAAGTGAAATTTATGCAACAACAGGGCTATAGAAACAATGACTATGCATGGAGGAAGGATAAAAAGTTTTCATGGAAGGATCCGAATAATTTTCTGCAGGATTCGGATGCCAAACCACAGTAGAGAGCTGAGGATAAGAACACTGAACTACTGAGTCAAATGGTACAGCAAAACCAAGAGATGATGGCCATGTTTGGTAAACAATTGCAATCTCAAGGTGATATTCTAACCAAGTTTGGGCAGACGCTGCAAAGCCATGGAGCACAAATGCGGGCATTAGAAACCACCGTGGCGCATATTTCGAGTGAAGTGGCGGCCATCAAGCACGCCAATCAACAGAAACCGACCGAGAATGCGAACGTGGCCCAAGCACACCATCAGGTCAAGTATATGTCTGTGGTGAGTAATGAGGAGGAATTTCAGGTGCAAGAAGCTGTAGAAGAAAGAAAAATGACTTTCAATATGCATGTGACACCGGCAATACCGTATCCACGCACTTACTATGGATTGCCGGGCGGAAACCCTTTCTTCAGAAAATCAGAGAGAGTTATGAATATTGTATCTCCATGTAGGCAAGAAGAAGAATTGCAGGTTGTTTGTGCACGTGTGGAGACAGCGAACGTGAGAGAGAAACCACAACAAGCTGTTACCATTGAAGTTGTCTCGCCAAAGCCCACGTCAGAGGGAGTGATTGAAGCAAGCTTGGGGGAGGTGCCCCCGAAAAGCTAATATGTGCCACCTCACAGGCGCGCTGAGGCAGTAGATGTTTCAAATTTGGTTAATCCTAAGTCAAAGAAAGAGCATCGTCATTTTAAGAAATTCCTGGAGATATTCTGAAAACTCCACATCAATATTCCATTAGTGGAGATGATCGAGAAAGTACCCGCCTATGGGAGGTTCATCAAGGAAATCATCAATAAGAAGAGGCGGATAAAAGACGATGATATTTGTCGGATGAATGAGACGGTGAGCTCTATGATACAAGGGAGTTCGCCAAAGAAGAGAAAAGACCCAGGAGGTTTTTACATTCCGTGCTCAATAGGTGGTCGACATTTTCCTAAAGCGCAATGTGATTCTGGCGCTAGCATAAATCTCATGCCTTTGGCGACATTTCAAAAGCTGGGGTTAAAAGAGATAAAGAAGTTGGCCGCAACAATTGAATTGGCGGATGGGTCTACCATGAGACCCTATGGAGTATGTGAAGATGTTCTCGTCAAAGTGGATAGATTCATATTTCTGGTGGACTTTGTTGTCATGGATATGCCACTGCTCCAAAGCTGTGAAATTCTTCTAGGAAGGCCGTTTCAAGCAACGGCGGACGTCATGACTGCCTTAGGGAGAGGTACTTTGTCCTTGGGAATTGGAGGAGATCGAGTTGAATTCAAATTACCGCATGATCCTCTAAGCACAGTCTCCAGTGTGAAAAGATGATGAGCTTCATACCATCTAGCCTAAGACGTTAAATAAGGGTGCTTGTTGGGAGGCAACCCAACCATCGGTACATTAGGATAGAGTAATTATAGTCATAGATTGCTTTCATTTCGTTTAAATTTTGATGTAAAGAAGATACCTTGATCCGTTTGTTTATTGTGCAGGCTGAGGCAGGGTCGATACCATCGACACACTGGTCGATGGTATCGACATAGGTTCAGGTTGACAACTGCGGAGTTCGTTCTGAGTCGATACTATCGACGTCACCGTCGATGGTATCGACCCACCTATAGGAAGGTCGCCCACCAACTGTCGATAGTATCGACACAGCAGTCGATACCATCGAGATCTCTGGAGAAGTTCAGAGCAATTTGTCTCAGTCAACTCGATACCATCGACGGCCTCGTCGATGGTATCGACATGGTCACAGGTTGAAATGAAAAAGTGGCGGTGTCGCAATGAAGCCAAGTCGATACCATCGACTCCTGTCAATGGTATCGACCATCCATGTCACCGATCTGAGCAACGACATCGACGGCGATCGCGAAATCCACGTCAGCGATCCGGGTGCTGCGTCGATACTATCGACTCGCGTCGATGGTATCGAAAGGTCAGCAATCCGGGTTTCACGATCCAGCAATCGTCAGCCGTCGATACTCGCGAGGGAGGCGGATAGCATCGAGACGTGTCGATACCATCGACCCGCATCGATGGTATCGATGGGTCAACAGTAGTGCCGGCCAAGTCTATATAAGGAGAGTTATTATGTCATTTGACATCACACCTTCAGAGTGAACTTCCTCCTTCGCGCCGAGCACTCCCCCGAACCATCCAAGATCGAAGAGCAGCAACATCGAGCAAGGATCTTCACCGAGTGGAGAATCACTTCTCCATCTTCCCCGAGCTCTTCTTCTTCAACCCCTTTCTCGTCGCCACCATGGTGCATACAGCCGGTGCATCGTCCTCACACACAACTTCGACGGACTTCATTCCACCACCAACAGCATCAGTTTCTCGTCCCCGACTCATCCATCCTTCTCCGGAGATTCGAAAGATCTATGAGGAGATCATGAAGCGGAAGATCGAGCCGACCCGATATGTGGACCGGGGAATGATCCAAGAGCTTGGATTCGAGGCCAACTTGGCCTATGTGCTGGCAGGACAAGCACGTCACACCGGCAGACAGGACGATGAGTTGGAGTATCATGCGGATGGGCAGCCATTTTTCGGTGAATGGCCCACCTACAAAGAGCTGGTGGCGGAGTTCATGGCGTCCCTTGACGTCTGTGTCGTGCCCAACGACGTAGTTGCTTCTGATCGTGAGTGGATCAAGGGCCGGGTGTCATTCCGGCTGTTCAACATCGACTACAACATCACGCTTGAGTAGTTCAATGACATCTTCAACTGGAACCACTCTCAACACGATCACCGGCGCCCGGATTCCCGCACCGACTATGACAAGATCTTCGCCGAGCTAGTGACAGTGCCGGCGGGAAAGACAGTGAGCTACCACAATGTTGCGGTAGTGGATTTTGAGCATCCTTTCGTCCGGGTCCTACACCAGATGTTGAGTTTCACTTTCTTTGCTCGTAGCGATCTAGCATTGAGCAAGTTTCAGGAGAGCGACCTTTTCTTTCTGTACATGCTCCTGAAGCGACAACAATGCAACTGGGGTGCGTTTTTCCTGCAGCGCGTCCTGGCGGTCAAGAGGAGTACGAGGAAAGCGCCGATTCACTTCGGTGGGCTCATCACCAAGTTGACGCACTACCTCGGGCTCAACTTCTCCACCATGACGTCACTTTCCACAAGGAGTAAGGTGAACGTGCAACATCTGCACCGTTCCAACCTCATTCTTCTACGGGATGGGTTGGCGTACGCACACTGCCACGTCAACCATGCTTACCAGGAATGCACACTGCCGGATCCCATCTTCAACATCGAGGGCGCACAGCACTTTCGATGGCCAATCATAGCCATCGAATCTGATGATGAGGAAGGCGGAAACAACGGACAAGAAGGGGAGGCTGAGGAGGAAGAGGAGGCATTCACACCTCTTCGTGCACGGGTAGCACCACGGAAGCATCCTCGGATGCATCCGGGTGCGTCTTCATCATCACAGCCCCCGCCGCCATCACCACAGCCCTCGCAGACAAGCGAGGATGTCTACTCAATGCAAGGCATGTATACGATGCTGCAAGACATACATCAGACACAGCAGCAGCATCTAGAGATGTATACTGGTATTCAGGATACTACGAACCGGTTACTTGACAACCAAAGGGCAATGTTTGAGAATGAACGTCTCCTCCTCGACAACCAACAGCAGATACACAATCGGTTGCAACGGATGGAGATGCAATAGGAGCCCTTCTACGACCACTACTGGAGTCAGAGCTACTTTGGAGGCTATCCAAAGCCTCCGCCGAGGACCCATTATGATCCGAGCTTCTAGGGGGAGTATCCTTCTTGGGATCCTATGGCCCCACAGTACCCACCTCCGCCTCCACAAGACTGATCGGGTATCTCTATTCCACTCTTAAGTTTGTTTTTGACTATGAGGCCATAGTCAGATTCAAGCTTAGGGAGGTAGTTGGAACAGCTCTATCTTTTCTTTTATTGTTTAGTTTTTAGCAGTGTTATTTGTTTCTTGCATTTTTAGTTTTTGTAGGATCCACGTGCTATCTAGTGTAACTGTGGATGTCGTAAAAGTTTGTCATCTTGCTATTTGTTCATGGGAAATTTAAGGGAATTTTAAAAAAATTTGTGTCTTTGGATAGCTTGCTTTGGTTGACCTTGGGGAAAACATCCTATGAAAATGATTGATTATGTCAACTTTAAAACAACATTTCACACCTGTACTCCTATGGATTCATGAAAAGTGGACACTAATGGTTGTTGGAGCCTAACTTAACCAAATGGTAATGAGACCTTAATTGGATGTAAGAGAGAGAACCCTCTAAACCACTACACAGGTCAGTAAGGAGGGACACATAATATCTTTCTAAGGTTCAGTCATTTAATCTTTTGATCATTCCACTTCATTTTTCCATAATCCACCTAAGAATTGGAAGTAAAGTGCAGTTTTAATTCCTTCTTGTGTGCATAGCATTTAGATATGACTTGCATTGATATTTTCCATACGTTGGCATAAAAAGAGAAAAAAATATAGGGATTCATGCACATTACCTTTAGGTGCATGCCATGTAGTTGCACTCATGACTTTCATGCATAAAGTACACCATGTATCTCAATTTTTCCTCAAAAGTGATCTAAACTGTTCCATACCTTCGAAATATTGCAAAGATTTCCAAGCATGAAGTAAATAGCCCAATACACTTATCTCTAAGCAATGATGGATATGTGGGCTAAAGAAAAGAAAAAAAATTCTGAAAATCTGAAATAAAGAAAAAAAAGAGAATTTAGAAGAAAGTGGAATAAGAGGGAGAAAGGAACATGATATCACTCGCATTACAGGAAAATTGAGTACATGATGTGGCTTAATTAGATTTCCATCTCATTTTGAGGTGGAAGGTTAGTGCATGCATCATTTCACCCAATTTTAGGCATTAGGGCATTTCTAATGTGCATTTGCATCATTTAGGACATTTTGTTTTATGCATATTGAAATTGTGCAATACTTCCAAGTTCTTCCATGAAACACCCATTTCCATCCACCCATTGCTCGGATTGGTAGGCCACCGTGAATTTCTCCTCACTAATGATAATCAGGAGAACGACTTCCATGTAGATGGTAGTTAGGGCGAGCAACGTAGTATAGGCGATCACAAGATGCACCAATGTTGAATCGGCGAATTATATTATGTTAACTGCCTTATGTGATAGTGTTCATCTGTTTGGAGGATAATTTCTTTTATTGATGATTACTGTCGCCTTTAGGGTAATTACCGTTATGTGGTTAGAGAAGGCCGGTTTGAGAATGTTCAGTGGGAGTCACATGGGATGTGGGGTTGGTGTGTTGTTTTTCAGTTGACATCTGCAATTCTTTTCTAAGGATTAGTTGCTCGAGGGCGAGCAATGTTTAAGCTTAGGGGAGTTTGATGCGATGATTTTGAGTCGCATTTATAGACCTTTTTGATATGTGTTTTTTGCTTTTATTAGTCATTTTTATGGTCAATATTGCATAATTCACTCATTTCGGTCTTTGCCATCATTTTATGTCAAATCCCCTTAGTTTTATCATTTTGAGCATTAATTATCACATTATCATAATTTGTGTGGATTTATTTGGTCTTGTTTTGGAATTTCAGGAAAAACAAGTATCTGCTTCCGTCGATACCATCGACGGAAGTCGATACCATCGACAAGGCTATAGGTTGCCAGCCGAAAGGAGCAGCACAGAGTCGATACCATCGAAACCCAAGTCGATGGCATCGAGATCCCTTCAGGTTGCTGGCGAGGAAGCTGTCGATACCATCGACATCCAAGTCGATTCCATCGACACATTGAGGCTACAGCGTCGCTAAACGACAAAAACCGACGCTACAGAGAGTCGATACCATCGACCCTAGTCGATGGTATCGAGATGGATACAGACACTCGGACAAAAAGAAAAGAAGGCTGTCGCTACTACACCGGGTCGATACCATTGACCCACGTCGATGGTATCGACGCCGGCAGATATGCGTTGGATTCATTTCGATCTCAATCGGACGGCTGGAGTTAATTGACGACCTAATTAGGGACTTATACCTAATGACGGCCGCCCAGATGAGATCATCATCTAATTTGCCATTGCACAAGTGCCGAGGAGGGAGAGAAAGGAGAACGGAGGCTAGAAGCTCATCCCTGTCGATCCGGACGCTGCCGAAGACGAATTTCACCACCGAGAGGCGGGAAAAGTCGTGTTCTACGCAAAGGATCCACCAGTTCTCCTTCGTTCAGGGATTTTCCCATTTGATTCACGTTTTTCATATGATTTCCCCTATTTCTACCATGTATTTGTGTGAGATGAACATGCGAGGCTAATCCCCTCCATCTTTAGGACCGGGAGTAGCCCGGGAATGCATTGTATGACAGTTTTATATTAATAATTCATATTTTCTCTCTTAAATCCGTGGTATAGTTTTGTTTTCTCCATATATATTGTTATGCCTGATCACCATAATAATAACCTAATGCCCTTAATCACTTCGACAGAAGGATTAACGGTTGAAAAGAGACGAAACCTATATTAATCGATAAATCCCTTGACAAAGGAGGTGTAAAATTAATGGTGGAAACTGAGAGATCATTCGTAATGCGCTTAGTTTAGGGGAATGATTACTACGACGGTGGAATCAACCTAAACCTAAGTAGTGAATTACACCACGACAATGGGTAATTCTATTTTCAGGCCACTACCCAGATAGAGAGAGAAGAGTGAGGAATTATATAAAACCTAATACAATGTTGACCCGCGGTGAAACCGCAATCCTAAAGATACCCTTTTGAATTGATTAAATTAACCTTTAATCGATTGTTTTCTTTGTTTTATTTTATTTTCTTTTAATTTTGACAACAAACCCTACTTTGTTATCCGTCCTAGCTGATTGCAATTAGTTAGTAGGAGTCTCCAATAATTCACGTATCCCTGTGTTCGACTCGGGCCTCACAAAGGCCTATATTACTCAACGCGTACACTTGCATTTTTAGCGTGTAGTAAAATACACGTCACTCATCAACTTTTTAGCCACCATTGCTGACACCAAACAAGTAGGGAGAATCTTCCTATCTCCTTGGAAGATCCACGACACACCAACATCTACGAACATCACCACCTTGGAACTACAGTCCAACACCACCTGATACTTCTCCAAGGTGTCCATTCCAAAGATCACAAAATCCACACATATCAAGTGGTAAGAGATCCACTTGAATGCTATGTCCTAATAAAGAAAGGTTACAGGAAGGACACACCTCCTGTAACTCTTAGGAACCAACTAATGAGGTTTCTCAATGAAGACTATCCCGTCTACGGTTAACAGGCAACGAACAAGCATCAATCACTTCTTGAGTGACAAAAGAGTGTGTCGCACTCGAGTCAACCAAAATAGATACAAAGCAAGCATAAGACAAATCAGAATGAAATAACTCCATCTGACATGTCACTAGTCGCATGTTGACCACTCCTTCAGGATGACTCATGGTGTAGAATCTAGCCATAGCATGTTAGCGCCCTCTTCCTTTACTGGTCTTCCCCGAAGAACCAACTTGATACACGTGTCCATGTCCCCTTCCACTGCCACTGAACTGATGTCTCTGTTAGCCCTACTGGCTATGCCTCAGTTGCTGGGTCACTTCATCAACTTTCATAGGGCAAAATAGCTTCATATGCCCAACATGTCTGCACTTATAGTAGGTCTTTCTCTCATACAATGGCCTAGATGGAGAAGACGGAGGCCAAGAAGATGGTGGCATTATCCCAAAATAGGATCAGTGGTTTTGCAAATAATAAAAAATAATTAATACATTCTATTAAAGACTAAACTGAAAATTGGAATAAAGTTTTTCTTTTAAAATACCTTCAAAATTAGGTAATTGGGAGTTCTACCCAAAGTAGAATTCTATCTACCTAAATCCTCTTATATTATTTTAACTTTAATATTCACATGTGCCACTTTACTATTTGTCCAATTTTAGATAATACCTAAAGCGTCGACAAACAAAATGATGGTCAGTATAATGAATTATACTGGTATGTGGGAGAACTAATAATCTTGCATTTAATTGTAACAACATATTGCAAGCAATTATGATTTAACAAAACAAACATTACATTTTAAACATGAATACTCAATCCATACATACCCTACCCTTTGTGTTATCCCTACAGTGGATATGGATACTACCTCTCATATGGTAGATCTCAACTAACCCCCATGATCCTACCTTACAGGTAGATCGATAAAAAAGGTCGTGGAGTCTTATGGTCCTACCCAATGGTAGATCAACACATCAACTCATGATAACCTGATGATCCTACATCATGGGTAGAACATGTACTAGGTCATCCATCTCATTATCATCAAAGCTACAGAGGAGGACTAGGATATGAGATAGTCATGCATGTATAATTATGGTGATAGTCATAGTCACTTTATAGCTGCATGAAATTAAAGTCAATCAAGAAATTATTTCCAAGCAACTGATAAAACCTAAGGAATCACTGTGAAACTAAAGTGATTTAACCATAAGCATACCACATACCTAACTTGGAGATATCAAAGAAGCAATTTATCCAAATCCAACTAGATGTCCAATCAAGCAAGCCAATCAATAAATCAAGCAAACATTGATCCTGAAAACATGTATAATGTCTAATTGTCACAAACATGTCCCAAACAACTCGTTATTGACTTGGGACACCTTTCCAAGGTTTTTAGGTCTCATTAGGATACATTAGGGTTTCTTAGATCAATTTCTCAAACTTTATACTTTTTAGGTCAACAAACCCCAAAATACCTTTTCTACTCATAAAAACCCTAATTACTCAAACTATCCACATTAAGGATCTTTTATAGTCAAATTGGCTTTGTAACAACATATTTTTGTCTTATTTATGGATTTGCACAATTAAAACCATTAAAAGTCATAATTATCAAAATTAGGGTTTCTAAGCCCATTAATGCATATTCATGTACATGGAACCCTAAATTAAGCCAACTATGCATAAAGATCATATTTTTAGATCTAATTCTCTCTTTTGTTAAATATTTGCTCAACACATTAAAAGAATATCATTTGATCCAATTATCATCAATGCTTAGAGTTTTTCATAAATTAAACCATTAAAGATGATAACTTTATATCCTTTTTGAATTTCAAGAAGAATCAGACTTCCATTATATTTTAATGGACTCCTTGCATTTTTCTGATCAATTTTCACACATAATATTATTCCATCTAAGTTACCAATAATTAGATAGTTTTTTCACAAGAAAATTACCTTTCAACCAATCGGATATCGCCACATCGGCAACTTGCTCCACGTTGGCAAATCCACGCTAAAGGAGGCGGAAAGTCTCTTTTACCCCTATGCCAAAAGCTAATGTTTGGTGCACACCCAGGGTAGTTTGGTAATTGTGTGGGTTGTCATCAGCAACCTCGCGCTCCCTCTCTCTATTCGCTATTTAGCATAGGCGAATGGTCAACCTGAGGGTTGACTTCCCAATCCTGATCCCCTGGAAGCCAGCTAACCGCATCGGCCCCTCCATTGTCCCTCCTCAATCTTACTCATGTCCGTCGCATCACCAAAGGAAGGAAGAATAGCTTGGGGAGAGAGCAACACTAGCCGGTAAAAATAGGGCAACCCCGACACATAGATGATGGGTTTAGGGCAACCTCATTGAACCTTGATCCCATGGAAAGACCCCTTGGGTCTTAGGAAGCTCTTCCCTTCCATCGACAAGGGAATGTTGAACCTTTTATAGGGAGGTTGACCATCCGAGGGTCCCTGGCTCCATGGTGATTTGGGGAAACTCCGTATTGTGCATGGAACAGAGGAACCAAGGGTCCATCATATCTGATTTTCTTTCCCAAAATCAACTATCCAATTTGTAGGACTCCTCAAGAATTAGGGAGAGATATATATCCAATTGATCTCACATTTTACTGTTCCAATTTTCCTAATCTTTATTGAAGTACAGTCATTGTTGGATCAAGGATCCAACGGCTGTCAGACCTCGTATAAGAACAAAGTCAGCAACGAATGGTGACATTTAATGTTCTCCTTCTCACTTTAAGAAAACTTATAAAAATCATATCTCCCAATCCGTTTATCCTTTTAATCCCAAATTTTAGGGGAAAGTCCATGATGACATACACTACTGGTGTGCCAAGTTTGGGACTCAAATTCAAAAGTATGAGATACTTTTATTCATATGCAAGTTATCTCTTAATAAGGCATATTTTATGCATTTTTTTTTCTCTCTCTTACTCTTTTATTCTCTTTATTTGGATTCTATTTACCATTAGAAATCATGTGGATTCGAAATATCATCTATGATGATCAATTATACACCTTTCCACATATTTCTTATATTTTTCATCATTATTTCAATTTCCTTTCTTATTCATGCATTAATTGATTTCATCCAACTTTTCTTTCCTTTTTATCATATTGGTCTCACTAACTTATTAGGGTCCACGAAATCATACATTTAAAGAAAATACTATCAAAGAAATCCATTCATCACACATAAATCATACAATTCCCAGAATCATACATTTATTGGGGAAATTGCATTTCCAACCATATGAACCCAAAAATTGGGGTTGTAACATCTTTTCCCTCTTATAGGAATTTTGCCCTCAAAACTCCACCAAACTTACAAACAATTCAATATAAGACTTTTCCATGTCCATCATTAGCCCCCATGTGGCTTCATCCTCTCCATGGTGCTTCCAAAGAACCTTTATCATCTTCTATTCTTTACTCTTGAGCTCTCTCCCACCTTGGTATCTTATACCCTCATAGGTGACTCAGGGTAAGTTAGCCTTCCTTGGAGTTCAATAGGTTCAATGCTCAGTACATGGCTTGAGTACATCACATAGTTCTCTAGATCGAACACATGGAACACATCATACATCATGTTATCCTGAGGGGTAGTCTAAACATAAGAAACTCCACCAATCCATCTCAAATGGACCCATGTATCGGGGACCCAACTTTCTCAGTTATAGCTCAGAGGGGTTGGGTTTATATAACACATAATCACCCTCAGTGAACTGCATGTCAGTCTACTTCGCATCAGCATGTGACTTTTGTCGATCCAGGGCTTTCTCAGCCTCTGCTCGATCAAAGAGACTTCATCTGCATATATTGTGGTTTCTCTGACCCTCTCAAGGTCCTCTTACTGACATCATCCTAGTGAAGTAGTGATTGACACGTCCTCCCTTACAGAGCTTCTTACATCTCGATACTGGCTATGGTGGCTATCATAACAAGCAAACTCTACTAGGGGCAGGAGCTGCTTCCACGAATTACCCTGAACGAGCACACATGCTCTCATCAGACCCTCTAAAGTTTGGATCATACTCTCTTGACTGTCCATCAGTCATGGGTGATATGTTGTACTAAACTTCCATCTAGCATCGAGTTCTTCATGTACCTACTTCCTCAACATGGAAGTGAACTTGAGGTCACACTTAAGATATTGAACTCAGATCACTATGTAGTTGAACTTCACTCTCTCATATACATAGTTTCAACCAGATCTGTCACACTAGTAGTTCTCTCTCTTAGGTAGGGGGTTAGGTCAACTTGGTAAGATGATCTACCATAACCCATATTGCATCATGACCTTTCTAGTCTAGGGGAGTCCCACCACAAAGTCCATGGTGATCTGCTCCCATTCCCTCTTGGGAAATCCTGATTATCCATAGCAACTCACCAGGTTACTAATGTTTGACCTTCACCCTCTAGCATGTATGGAAACTGGCCACATGCATCTCTATATCCTTCTTCCAATTACCACTACAAGCCTTAACCATCTTGGTAGTACCACGGTGTATGGTGTATTTAAAATCATGAGCTTCTTGCATGACATGATTCCTCAAGGTTGACTCCCCAGAAACCCTAAAACACTCTAGTAGTGGGTTTCACCACCTTCTTTTCCTGAGAGGTGTATCTGAGGTCCTTACAACCATCCTTCTATTCCATCAAGCTCTGGGTTGGCTAACTGAGTATCCACCATATTGACCAATGGGTCTAGTTGTATCTGGGTGTTAGCCGTACTGGTCTCATCTTTTAACAAACTTAGGGTTCGCCTAACAACCTCTTCCAACCTCTCTACAGGTTAAACAAGACAACTATATACCTAAGCTATGCCTCGAATAAGAATATATGTCACCACATTAATTCCCTTATGTGCTAGGTGATGATGAAGACATAAACCTCCATATACTCCACTCAACATCCTCATCTCAGGGTTAGGTCAACTGAGTCAAGAAATCTTCAAGCTCATCATCTCAGTTACCAAACCCAAACTTGTGACTCATAGATTCCACACTATTTCTAGAGAGGTATGTCCTCATATTACATTTGTTCACTTCGTGTTTTCAACCATCTATCCCACATACTCTCAAAAGGTGTGATACTTCCTCCATCCTCAAACATCATAGAGATGTTTCAATTCATATCACTTTCATTCTTAGTATATGTCATGCATTTTTCCCTGTCTCTCACACCCATAACGAGAGGAAATAAGCATTTGACTGTAGTCCAAATACAGAGTTCATCTCTTTCTAATAGTACAAATGGTGCATCACACATCAGCATCACTTTTTTTTCAATCTAAGTTGAAACATACTTCACATAACTCCTCACTATGAACATCTCCAATATGGGTCTACACCCATGGGAAGACCTCTGGATCTTAACGTCTCTCTTATGTACAATCTTAGTCATTACCTCAAGGTCCCTAGGGTGTCGGTACTTATGGGGTGATCTGACCCTTATGCATCTAAGGAGTGCCTATCACTTTTACCCCTTAGGCCCAATGAACTCATGAAGGTGGCCAACCTCCTAACCCATGGTCCTCAGGCAAAGGTAGTTGTTGCCTCCTGACCCTATGGTCTTGTGCATTCATGGAACATACAACTCCTACTCCCATCAGTCTTATCCCTCCTTGACCTTAGTGTTGACTTAGGATTCTATTGTATGTTGTGGTTTCAGTGTTGATACACCAACACATCTCATCCTTGAATCCTCACCCTAATTTCCATCCTCTCTCTAGGCATTCTTGCATCTATTCATATGAATCATGGAGACCTACCTATCTCGGTCTGGCCTCATACAAGTTACCTCCATGGCAACATATCATCATGCCCCTTAGAGATGGTCACACATGGGTCTATAGATTCATGATCATACTACATGCTCTTAAACTTAGCTCATCAAGCTCTTATAAGTGACCTCTTTAGGTTACCTCAAACCTAAACAAAAGCTTCCTCCTCCACACTGGCATACATCTCCATGACCCAATTCCGAGTCACTCTTGAGGAAGACCTAAAGTACCAGTTTCTCATAGCAAGGAGGGTGCTTCCTACACGATTTTCTTGTGAGCAGACTCTCACAACCCTCAGCTTCAAGGATGAGGTCTTCATGCGCCTGCAAGATTTGGGGCTAAGATACATATGATGCATGGTATCAAACACTTACCCCCATTTAGTTTATAAGTTTTTGATGGCACTCACTATAAATCAAGACCCACAAAAGAAGTTGGAACCTTATGGTATTATCTGTTTCTGACTTTTGGGTTGTAGTTTTAAGCTTACCTTCATGCATTTCTGTGAGATTTTGGATTGCCACTATGATGGGGCAATTAGTTATCTACCTACTTTTCATAGTGAAGAATTCTAGTTTGAGATATCAAATGAGGAACACCATGAAGCTAAGCAAGCTAGGGCGTCTGCTCTTTACAACCCTATTTTTCAGTACATGCACCACCTTTTTAGTACCAGAGTGTTTGCTAAGAAATAAACTCAAGGGGTTGTTGAAAAATAGGATCTTTTCTTTTTGTGGGGAATGATGTATGACTATCAGATCAATGTTGCTTACTATATCCTCACGTGTTTCCTAGACATCGAGAAAGTGAAGAAGAGGGTCGTTGGCGACATAATGTGTGGTGGATTGATCACTTTGATAGAACAGAAGTTAGATGTTGATATGATAGGTCATGAGGTTGCACGAGGTAGAAACCTGGTAGACATTCAATAACTTCTTTCTATAGGGTTGATCTCAAGGGTTGCCTACAGTGATACCAAAATTTGGCAATTATTTGATGACGATCAATACATTGAAATTCCAGATCCTAAGCATATCACATTGGATAACAAAGATAACTGGAAAGTCATCCTGAACACTAAAGAAGAAATTGATGCAGCTAGAGCTACTGATGACACTGAGGCACCCCCTACTGCTCCACCACCTTCCTCCACTAGCACACAGACAGAGTACTCTTGGGTCATGCCTGATGTCATGCATCTATATGGCTATGAGCAGCAGTGGTTTGACCACATAGACAACCCCATGGACCTGATGGGTCAACAATTTTCTTCTATGAATGATATGGTTCACCAAATGGATAGTTGGCACCTTTCTCAAGGCCAATACTCCATGCCACAGTAGCACCAGCCTACTCTGCTGCCGCAACCCAAGTTTGTCCTGCACCCCATGCGGGTTGATATTCCAAATGACGATGACCTCATCAGCCAGTTCTTCCCCTCTCATCACATGGGCCCTGGTCCATCCCACTGATGTCCCACCCCATGATAGGTACCCAGTTGTTTCCTTCATAAGTTTGATTTATGTAGTGAGGGCACTGCAAATTTTAAGCTTAGGGGATGCAACCACCTGGTAATGTAGTTTACTTTTATTGTTTTTCATGTTGTCATGTATTTTCTATTTTCATGTTGTTCTTTGTTTTTCTTTTTTTTGTGGAAAAATCATGTATGATGTGAGGCTATCTTGATGTAATAAACTGATTTTTCTTCCAAGTTTGAACCATCTTATCTTTTTGCACCTTAATCTGTCATTGAAAGAATCCTAAAGAACATGCATATATTGGTTGAAATTCTTTGGCCTCCAACACGTGTTTATTTTCGGTTTATACTTGTAGCTTGAACACTCAACTTTTTCATCATTGATTGCCTAAAACATATAATGGTTTCTTTTTTGTGAGTAAATTAACATCACAACATCATTTGGAATACGGGATACCCTTGCCAAACTCTTAGTACATTTTTCAACCTTTCTTTTAGTGAATTTTTTTTCAAAAATAAATGGATGAAATCTAGATAATGTTGTTATTTAGTTGACTCTCCCATGTGTGGAAAATAATTAAAATCTCGTTTATCTCATTTCACCCTCATACCTCATAAAAGATGGCTAAAATGGCCACATATCATGCTAGCCTAGTATAAGTCTGATCTGGCCACGATGGTTAGGTGGTATGTCTTAAAAAGAGCGTAAGTCATGTATTGTTTGCAATTTCAATTTAATGTAATATTTGCACTTTTCATTTAATGTAATATTTGCACTTTTCATAGATATGGCTCCTAGACAAGCATCCTTCTGACTCTCCCAACAGCACTCCATGTTGTCACAGTGGTCTATTACTAACACGGGTGTTTTGGAAAATATTTCTTTGGCTGGTTTTGACCTTGTTCATAAGCTACAACCTATCCACCTTGATCCCAATTTAATCACTGCCTTAGTTAACTGGTGGGACAACTCTAGCAATACTTTTAGGTTTTCCCCTTTTGAGATGATTGTAACCCTTCAAGATGTTGCAATTCTTTTAGGCTTTAGGATTGATGGCCCACCGGTTATAGCTTCATATCCTTTAGGCATAGATGAGGGGAAATTTTATTCATGCTCTCACCTTTGTGAGAGTTTCTTAGGAGATGCACCAGATGGGATGTCTAAGGGGCATATGTCCTTGATATGGTTGCATGAAACCTTTAGTGGGATGGATATCACCTTGGGAGATGAAGAAGAACAAAGACGCATAAGGATAAGGTATACTAGAGTATATCTCCTATACTTTTTAGGTAGTTACCTTATTCCAGATAGTACCAGGACATAGTTCATGTACGGTACCTCCCGCTTGTATCTGACTTTGCAAGTTGTAGCACTCTATATTGGGGTGCTGCAACTCTAGCATACTTGTATAGGGAGTTGTACAAGGATACCACTCATTCTAGGAAAACTACCCACATGTCTGGTTGTATATGTCTATTACAGATGTGGTGTTAGGAGAGGTTAGGAATTGGACACCTAGGTTCACTGGTTATGAACTGGGGGAGTGGCCAGAAGATGTTCCCTTGGGTTACTAGTAAAGATTTATATAATTTATTTATACATTTGTCCAAACATTTTGTAATGTTTATCTAAATTTAGTTTGTCAATTTGATAGGTGGCCTACATTTTTTCAAAAGAGTGATACTAGGAGAGGATTGGTCCAGTTTTATGATTCAACATTTGACCAAATTTTTCCCTCTCAGGTATAACTTACTTCTACTAACATGTTGTATGATATATATTGTATTTTTATGCAATTTACTGTGTTTTATATGATACATGTTGTATATATTTGAATAATAGATATAGTTAGCTCCTTACACTACTGATATTCTAGAGAGACTTCCAGCCTTGTGTCGAGAGGGTCATGATATTTAGTTAGCACGAGTGCCTTTAGTGTGCTACACAGTAGTAGACTGGTACTTCCCTAACAGAGCACTTAGACAATTCGGATTTGTTCAAGTACAACCTACTCTAGAGTTGCCACACCTTAGTAGGATAGATGGGAGGGGTCATGCGACTGAGGACTGGTTGCATCATTATAGGCGGGAGGTGCAACTGTGGAACAACAGGCATGAGAGCTTAGTTCCCCCTCCACCAAGGGAGACAGTCTTTAGTCCACAGGTGCACTACGCATGGCATAATCCTCAGTACGTACTACCCCCTCTAGCTCAGCCTCCGAACACATACTACCCACAAAGTTATCATCAATAATAATTTGAGAGTATCATTATTATTTCTTTTACAAACTAGTATTATTTATCTTTATTATTTGTAATATATGTTATTGGTCTTTATTATTTGTATATACTTTGTTTGAATAGGTAGAATCACATGTGCAGATCCGAGCGAATTTACATCATGCCCCTGCACAGATCATAGATGACATCTATGGCATCTAGGGGACTTACTTTGACAGTCACAAACATTACATGACTTGAACAAACTGAAATTGTAAGCAGTACATGACTTGGACAAATTGAAATTGCAAACATTACATGACTTGAGTTAATTGAAATTGCAAACATTACATGACTTGAGTAAATTGAAATTGCAAACATTACACGACTTGAACAAACTAAAATTGAAACATTACATGACCAGACATCATATTACATTAGGACAAGTGTGTCTATTATGGCCTCTTCTTCCACACTTATGACAATGATATATATATATATATATATATATATATATATATATATATATATATATATATATATATATATATATATATTGATTTGGATCAACATCCATAGCTGAAGGCCTTCTTTTTTTCTTTGGTCTTCCAACGTGCCTTCGTTTACTTGGGGGTAATAAGGAATAAATACCTATGCTTTCATCAAATTGAGCCCAACACCTCTTGTTGGGAATACCACAAAATTCAGTTTTATATGCGTTCAAATAAGCATCATTTGTGAAATATGGGCTCACAAGTCCATCCATATCATAATTGACAGATCTTGCAGCTACCCAAACATGAGAACATGGAAAAGGCCATTGTTGTGGAAAACCACAACTGCATTCACTTGCACCATTTGGACGCACTATGACTTGAAATCTATGTCCTTCCATGTCATCAACAAGCCATTCATCATTGTTTATGCGGAGTGTTACTCTTAGTTTTTCTGCATCATGTGATACATTAAAAAGCTTATTATGAAACCTAAAGGGCCATTTATGTCCCTGTTGTACATGGACATATGCTTCATTACTCCTCTCCAACCACATTGTAACATAGTGATAATATATGCCAAAAATTAGTGCATGTATTGATAAACCCCTAAAACCTTTTAAGACTCCATTTAACCCTTCAACATGATTGCTAGACAATGACCCATACCTCTAACCTCTGTCATATGTGAGAGACCACTGTACTGAATTTTGGTCTATCAAATACTCCGTAGCAGCTAGTTCTATGGTTTCTATATCAACCATTAGATGATCAAATTCAAGTTTATCAGTTGTGGATCCCACCTTCCACAAAAGTTCCTTTAACTCCTATGACTTGAACTTTTTATGGAAGTTCTCACGGAGATGTCGAAAACAATAACAATGTTCAGCCCAGTCAAATTTTGACTTAGTGCTGGAAAAATGCCACTCATTCGATCAGAAATAATACATAGATCTGTACGGCGTGGAATGATTGGAATAAAAGTTTGTAGAGAACCAAAGAATCAATCTAGAGAACCAAATTCGATCAGAAATAATACACAGATCTGTACCTTGACAATAGCAAAAGCAAGTGGAAATAGACCATTATCAGCATCTATGCCACATGCAATGAGAAGTGTGCCATAATATTTTCCTGTTAGAAATGGGCCATCAGCAGTAAGAACATGCCTGCAATAGGCCCAACCCCTCACAGCTGGACCAAATGCCCAGGACACCTGCTTGAATCTATGAGTGCCTTCAGTTTGAAGGGTATAATCATCCACAAGGTGGGAATATATAGTTCTTGAAATATATTATGACAGAGAAATCAGGAATGACAACAAATTATGATATGATGATTCCCAGTCTCCAAATATTTTATAGACAACCTTCCTCCTCGCTAGAAATGACTTCTTGTAAGATATATGAAGGTTTAGTTCAACATTCACCTTGTCACGAATTTCTCGTGTGGACATATTCAATCATCATACTAGTATTGGCATTATCATACGAGCAATATAAGATGATGTGACTTGGCGATGGTCCTAATTCAGAACAATTAGTTGACAATTGTGGCTTGTACCATAACATTTTACCTTCCACATTCCACCTAATCTTTTGGACTGGCAAGCGGTCAACCTCTAAGGACATTGTTGGTCATGGATACAAACAAATATAAGATGAAGATTATTTGAGCATTGTATATGATATTGTACATTGTTTTGTACCTACTATTTTTGAATCGTCTCAATCATTACAGCTTTGGATGCAAATAAAGCACCCTCATATATTTCAGTGCTGGAAAGGTTGTAATTGAGATGGAATTCTTGACGAAAATCTTCCACCAATTCTTCATCTTGAAAAGCTTCATAGTTGATATCAATGTGTTCATGTCAGGGCCATTGTTTATCAAATATGGATGGAACAAAACTCAATGTTGTAATAGAGTCAGGGAATGGATGTTCATGCCCATCATCAGTTTCATTCAATGACTCACTATCATGATCACTATTATTATCACCTTCCTATTGTCATTATCACCTTCATGATCACTATTATCGTCACCTTCTTGTTTAATATTTTGTTCTCCCTCCTCATCCTCAAGACCAATATTCTCCATAGTGGGATTTTGAGATAATTCAAGTGGTTGATTCCATTCAACGGTTACATTGTTGTTACATGGTTGGGATTGATATTGATTTAATAGACTCATGAAACTAGAATGTTGGTGGAAAGATATTTTTTCAAGAAACATATCAATATGGGCATAAGATGAAAGTGAGAACAAGGTTCTGTATGCATCGTCATCATCATCAACTTGTATGAGCATATGATCTTCTCTAGGGAAAAGATAGGATATATTGATAGAGAAGTGGTTGGGATTGATGTCAAGTATTTGATAACACCGTATTTTACGTACTTTCTGTATATATTTCACACCAATTTTAGTATAACTTTAGTTAACTTTTCACATAATCTCTCTATCTTTTTTACTAAGCCTTATTTAATGATTTCAGGAATCAACACAACTTAGGTCGTGATCTAAGAGACCGCGACCACAGTTATTCAAAAGACCGCAACCACGATCATCCAGAGACCGTGACCGCGGTTCTTCTCCTCACTCACTCCTCTCACAACATCCGCGGTTTGCAATGCCTCAACGCCGTGACCGGGGTGATCCAAAAACCGCGACCGTGGTTATTCCAGCGACTGCGACCGTAGCTATCCAAAGGAATCACGACCGCAGGAATTCAAGAACCACGATCGAGGCAATCCAAACAATCACGATCGCGATTATATGAGGACTGCGACCAAGCTGGATCCTGACTAGAGAAGAATAAGGTAGAGACCGCGATCGCGGCCTTTCCCTCACTTAACAGAAAAACCATGACCGCGGTTCTAAGTCAGTGGAAGACACCTATAAATAGCGCCCCCACTTGTCTTGTCAAAGGATGGGATGATACAAATCAGATCCCGAGGCCATGAAGTGCTGCTGCATTTTAGACTCATCTCTGATCACCCATCCATCAGTCTTGGATCTCTAGGAGCAAAAGCCGAGGAGAGAGAAGACCGTCGTCTACCCCTTCTTTGATAGGAGAAGGTCATCCACATGGTAGATCCAGATCTGAAGAAGTAGTGTGTAGTATCACGTTCTTCTCTCCCAGATCTATCGCTTCATCCCATTATACCCCTTCCCCTCTTCGTGAACCTTATGGATCTGTCTGTATGTAGTGTCGTCATGTTGTCCGCAAGCATGAGCGGATAACACCTTAACTTGGGTTGGGAGTAGCCACTAAGGCTCTCCCAACATGTATATTGTCTCTTTCTTTTGAAAATACATATTCTTATCAAGATTATCTCCATTCACCTATTTTTAATGCTTCACTTGTATGCTTAGCTACCATCTTGTGATGTTTGATTGTTGATATCTCAAGAGAGTAATATCGCTTTTATCCCGTATCATGGAGTGGTATGAATGCATGAGAGTGTTGGAATGCTAAAGCTTTAACCATATGTTTGCTGCAAGGTTTTTGAGTCATCATCTTGAGAGAGAGGCTTCTTTTAGACTTAGATCTATCCACATCTCGAGAGAGAGTGGAATAGACTTTTTAATGGTTGCTTGTAATATTGATATGAGTATGCTAGAGAGAGAGAGATAGTGTTACATGTTGGTGAGGTGCTTTAGTTGGTGAACCCCAACCTGGGTTTTCCCCCATATACTTGTTTACAGTTCATTTCCTTTTCTTGTCTATTTTACTATTCTCGTTCTTGTCATATTGTTCCTTAGGGAACATCTCTTTACACCCTTTTCGGCTGGAGTATAAGAGTGTTTGATTCCACATTCTTAACACGACCAACCTTGTCCCTGTGTTTGACCCTGATCGCTACATCAGACCCCATTTATTATTGTGGGGGCTTAAGAGTCGGGTTATCTCTTTAAAAGTACAACTACTGTAATCCATGCCCTTTGGACGTGCGATTTAGGCCGGTCAACATTTTGGTGTCATTGTCGGGGACAAGGCAAAATGGTATTGTTAAGAACTCGAGTCTGCTTACTATACTCTTGTGCCTCAAGCTTAGCAATAAGCTTGACATCACAGTGATTTTTGTTTGCTTTCTAATCTAAATTTGTGTAGGATAGTTTTTTTACTAGTTCGGTTCCCTAACTTGATTGTATGATCTATTCATGTACCCAAGAAGAAGTGATTTGTTTGACTTAACTTCTGTTCATCATGCCGCCTCACGTGGAAGGTCCCCTTTCAGTAGACGAGCGGAACACGAGGGTTGGACAACACCCACCTCCGCCAAGAATCGATGAAGATAGAAATGACAGTTATAATGATGATCATCTCTATGAAGAACCAGATGAACCTAAATAAGAACAACCGAGAGATGACGATCGCCACAATGAGGAGCGTCGTCTTCATTGCAGGCACAGAAGAAACCATTACAGTCATGAGTGAAATCACAGGGACAACGCCACCGAACATGATGAAGAGGAAGAAAAGACTCTTTGGGAGTTGGCAGCTACAAAAGCCAACAACTCAAGATGTCCAGTGATCATCCCAAGATTCAATGCAGCACACTTTGAATTGAAGCCAGCTGTAATCTCTATGATCCATAACAAAAGCTTTCGAGGGAATTCAAAGAATGATAACCCTTATCATCACCTCGATGCTTTTAAGAATATCTGTGACACCATTCAAATGTGGGGAGTTCCGCAAGAAGTCATCTATTGCAAATGTTTCATTTTCTCCTTAGAGGACAAGGCACTATCCTGGTACCTTGGGCTACTGCATCAAGCTTTGAATGGATGGAATGCATTGGAAGACACTTTCGTGAACAAGTTCTACCCCACCGAGAAGAATGTTCATAGCAGGCAGAAGATAACGTCTTTCACGCAGAAACCAGGTGAGAATCTGCATGAAGCATGGGAAAGGTATCAGGAATACCAGAGAGATTTCCCTCACCACAATTACAAGAAGGGGTTCTTGATAACAATATTCTACAATGGTCTAACTCTTGAAGAGAGAGTCTCGCTAAATGCAGCAGTAGTAAGTGACTTTCTCGGTAAAAAGCCCAGTAGATCTAAAAAAGATCATAGAAAATATGGCTGAGTTACAAGTTGGGACTGACTATGATAGGACTGACAGAGGGTATGCTAAGAAAGCCACCAATGAAGGGTCGTCAATAGAATCAAGGGCTCTTGAAGCAGTCACATCTCAAATACAAAAGATAGTGATGGATGTCAAACAACTGAAGGAATCAAGAGGGAAAGGAAAGAAGCAAATTGAGAAGGTGATGAAATGTGTCACTTGTGGTGAAGGTGGGCACATAATAGATAACTACATATACCCCCGACCCAGAGAATCAAGTGAAACTGAGTCTGAGGAGGAGGAAGCTGAGAATGTCTCTTATGCCAACTTCAAGAGGCCAGATCTCCCCGGTTTTAGTTATGGAAAGAAAGAGGCTGCAAAAAATTTGCATCAATTGAATAATCCACCCAAGCAACCACCAGGTTTCCAGAAGAAGAGCGGACTAGGACAGTACACCAAGACAAGCACTTTCCAGACAAACAAAACCAACTATCAAGGTCAAGGGAAGTATCAAAACCGCCAAGCTGCCAACACAAGTCAAGGACAAGGACAAGCTCAAGGACAGAGTCAGACAAGGAGTACTAGTCAGCCTGACTTAGTGGACCAACTATTTGATTTCATCAAGAGACATGACATGATAAACAATCAACTTGTACAAAGTGCACTGTCCAACTCTGGTGTTCTGAACACTGTGCAGGTACAAATGGCGGATATGCAAACACATCAATGCTAGATAGACCATCAGCTCACTTAGTTGGCCGAGCTTATGAAGAACCCTTTAGGGAAGATTCCTTCTAACATAGAGTCTGCCAAGATGGAGATCCTTAGATCAGGGAAGACAATAGAGAGCCCTGAGGTGACAAGACCTGAAGAACCAGAGCCAGAGAATGTTATAGAGAACCCAACCAAAGGAGAGAACCGACACGCTCAAGTTATAGAGCCAGAACCTAAGGAGGAAATATTCACCAAAAGAAGTCAATACTCCCTGAGATTACCTTTTCCGTACAAACTTATAAAAGTGCACCTCAAGAAGAGGTATGAGAAGTTTATGGAGTTGGTGAAAAAGCTTCACCTCGAGGTGTCATTTCTGGATGCTTTATAAGAAATGCCAACATATGCCAAGTTTTTCAAGGACCTAATCGCAAAACACAAGAAGAGGAGGAAGGATTGAAATAATGCACCTTGACAGTATGTCAACTGCCTTCACAAAATCGGAATTACCTACCATAAAGAAAGACCTAGGAGCCTTTACTATACCCTTTTTTGTAGGGGATAACATCGAAAGGAAAGGTCTCACCAACTTGGGGTCTAGCATCAGTTTAATGCCTTTAAGCTTCGTGCAATGATTAGAACTGACCGATATGGTCAGGAATAATATGAGAATCAAGTTGGTGGATCACACCTTCAAGAGGCATGTGGGAGTAGTCAAAGATGTTCTGATTCACGTGGGGAGATTCTTCATCCCATGTGATATTGTTATCATTGACACTATTGAAGACCCTAAATGCCCTTTCATCTTTGGACGTCCTTTCTTGGCGACCGAGAGGGCACTGATTGATGTCGCTGAAGGCATCATAACTCTGAGGGTCGGAAACGACCACATCGATTTCAAGGTGAAAGACGCAATGAAAGGACCATCCCTGCTTGAATCTTCTTACTTTGTGGATAGCCACAACCAATATTGCGAAGAAGTAGAAGAAGACACAGCAGTAGTAGACCCTCTTATGAGGGTGTTAAACAAGGAAGATTCAAAAATCGATGACCCTGAGGTTGTTGAGATCCTCGAATACCTAAGTCAAGATAGAGAAGAATTGAGCGACGAAGAGGACGTTGTCAAGACAGTAAAGTATGCTTCTCTAGAGATGACAAAGGGAGAAGATAAAGTACTAAAACCCAAACTGGAACTGAAACAATTACTGGAAGGTTTGAAGTACGAGTTTCTTGATCCTGAAGAAAGGAATCCTATCATAGTCAATGCCAGTTTGACTGGAGAGAAAATGGAAAGACTTCTTAAAGAGCTAAGGCTCCATAGGCAAGCTATAGGGTATTCGGCGGATGATATTAAGGGGCTAAATCATGCCTTATGTATGCACCACATAAATGTGGAAGAGTCAGCCAAACCCCTTGTTCAACCTCAGAGGAAGTTGAATCATATGTTAAAAGAGGTTGTAAAGAAGGAAGTTATTAAGCTAAGGGACACATGTATTATATACCCAATCAACGATAGCAATTGGGTGAGCCCTATTCATGTGGTACCAAAGAAAGGAGGGATGTCAGTTGTCAAGGGTGATAAAGGAGATGAAGTGGCCATCCGGACTGCCACCAGATGGAGAATGTGCATCAATTATTGAAAGTTGAATCAAGCAATGAAGAAAGATCACTACCCTCTTCCCTTTATCGACCAAGTGCAAGAAAGACTTGTGCATCATGAATATTTTTGCTTCTTGGATGGTTATTCCAGATTTTACCAAGTTCCCATCCTCCCTGATGATCAGGAGAAAACTACCTTCACCTGTCTATATGGTACCTATGCCTTCTGACGAATGTCGTTTGGATTATGCAATGCTCCTGCAACATTCTAACGTTGCATGATCTCGATGATCTCAGACTTTCTGGAAGACATTTTGGAGGTCTTTATAGACGATTTTTCTGTCTATGGAAGATATTTTGATGGTTGTTTGAAAAACCTATCGTTGGTCATGCAACGCTGTGAAGAGAAGAACTTAGTCCTCAACTGGGAGAAATGACATTTTATGGTGCAAGAAGGCATAGTCCTGGGCCACAAGGTCTCAAAGAGAGGAATTGAAGTAGATGTCAGCAAGGTCGAGGCTATCCCTAGACTGCCTCCACCTAGGTTTGTGACAGGAGTGCGAAGTTTTCTTGGTCACACTAGTTACTATCAAAGATTCATAAAGGACTTTTCGAAGATTTCAAAACCCTTGTCAAATCTGCTAATCAAAGATGCAGAATTTAATTTTAAAGATGATTGTTTGAAAGCTTTTCAGACTTTGAAGGAAGAACTCATAACACTACATATTCTTCAAGATCTAGATTGGAAGATGCCCTTTGAGTTAATGTGTGATTCTAGTGACTATGTCGTGGGGGAAGTTCTAGGGTAGAAGAAGGACAAGAAACATCATGTCATCTACTATGCCAGCCACACCCTTGATGAGGCACAAGTAAATTACAATACCACAAAGAAAGAAATGCTAGCTATTGTTTTTGCTTTCGACAAATTCAGGTCTTATCTGATTGGAGTGAAAGTAAGGGTTTATACGGACCACAAAGCTATTAGATACCTAATGCAGAAGAAGGACACTAAGCCTAGGTTGCTAAGGTGGACCCTATTGCTCCAGGAGTTCGATCACGAGATCATTGATAAGAAAGGGGTAGAAAATGTAGTTGCCGACCATTTGTCAAGGATTATTGTCGAAGACAAGAATGAGCCACCTGTAAATGATAACTACGCATATGAGGCTTTGCTCATGATAGAAGCTGAAGAACAGAACTTGCCATGGTTCGCAGACATTTGCAATTACCTTTCTTGTGGGGAGTTACCACCAGAAATAACCTACTACCAGAAAAAGAAAATCTTCTCCGATATAAAGAATTACTACTGGGATGATCCCATGCTCTTCAAAAGATGCTCAGATAATCTATACTGAAGATGTGTTGCTGAAGAAGAAGTGCCTGCTATTTTGAGGGAATGCCATTCCTCACCATATGGAGGACATCTGGGGAGTGACAAGAAAACAACTAAGGTCCAACAATCAAGTTTCTACTAGCCTTCATTGTTCAAGGATGCCACATCATATGTAAAAACCTACAAGGAATGTCAAATGGCAGGGAATATCGGTAAAAGAAACGAAATGCCTATGGCAGAGTGGGTTGAAGTTGAAATTTTTGATGTATGGGGGATCGACTACATGGGACCTTTCTCGCCATTCCAAGGGTATAAATACATCCTCATTGTTGTCGACTACATTTCAAAATGGGTGGAAGTTGTTACCACCCAAACTTGTAACTCCAAGATTGTCATAAAGCTATTTGAGAAAATAATTTTCCCAAGGTTTGGTGTACCACAAACTGTTATAAGTGATGGAGGGTCCCACTTTGGGGAAAGGCAACTTAAAAAGTTGCTGAAAAAGTATGGAGTCAAACATAAGGTTGCTACCCCCTATCACCCACAAACTTCAGGGTAGGTGGAGGTGTCAAATAGACAACTGAAGCAAATCCTTGAAAAGACTGTTAGCAGAACAAGAAAGGATTGGGTAAAGAATCTGGATGATTCCCTTTGGGCATATAGAACAGCCTATAAAACCCCCATTGGAACTACACCCTATCGACTCTTATATGGGAAATCCTGCCATCTACCTTAGGAACTCGAGCACAAAGCCCTCTGAGCAATAAAGTTCCTGAATATGGATATGGAAAAGGCCGGCCAAGGATGCTACTTACAGCTACAAGAATTAGAAGAATTAAGGTTGCATGCCTATGGGAATGCAAGAATCTATAAACAAAGGACTAAGGTGTGGCACGACACCCACCTGAAAAACAAGGATACCCATGAAGGAGACAAGGTACTCCTATTCAACTCCAACATTCATCTTTTCCCTGGAAAGCTGAGAACCAGGTGGTCTGGTCCCTTCATTGTGGTAAAAATCTACCCATCTGGAGTAGTGGAGATCCAGGGAGAAAAAATTGGAGTTTTCAAGGTTAATGGACACAGGGTAAAAAGGTTTTATGAAGATCAGGCTTTTGTGAGAAGATCGGAGATTGATTTGCAGGAGCCAAGCCAAACAGAGGAGGGAAACAAGGAGAAATTGCCACACCCTACTATTGTGACCAAGGAATGAAGTTGTATGAAGTCTAGCTAAGAGACTTTAAAGCAAGCGCTTCTTGGGAGGCAACCCAAGTCTTTATCTTTTCTTTACTTTTGTTTTCTATTGCTTTCTCTCATTTAGTTCAAGTTTTTCTCCATCCTCTGACCAAGTTTGTTTTCATTATGAATTTTATCAGTTTAAGTTTATATCTCATAGAAACTGACTCTTCTTTGATCTGGTCATGGTTATACCGTTTTTGTTGTGCTTAAGCAAAACCGTAACCGCGGTTTTCCTTGTGTTCCTGAAGAATCGCGACCGCGATCGTTCCCTTGCAAACGACAAGACCGCAATCCCGGTCCCTTCTAGGAAAATCATGACCGTGATCATACCCGCAACCACAGTAAAAGCCACGACCATGATTCCTTCAAGCAAAACTGCAACCGCGGTCTTTTCCCTCAATTAGTTTGATCGCGATACGGATGCCTATAAATACCTTTAAGAACCTGAATGTTTGATTATTTATGCTCTCATTGCTATCGTCTAAACCCTAAGACCTCTGTGCCGATTCGAGAACTACAGCATGCCACCTCTAGTCCACTGTTTTCCGTCCATGATCGTCGCTGCTATCGCAGCCACACCCATCGATAAGGTAACTGCTCGCTTTCTTTATGCTTCGGGTCGAAGAACTTTTCCTTGATCTTGAACTTTCCCATCATCGCTACGGCGATCCGCTCTCGCAGTTTATCCGGTGATCACCTCACCGATGCTTTGTTTCCGAATGCAGGGTTCTGTATCTTTTTGTCCCTAAAAAGAAAAAGAAAACCTAAAAACCCTAAAAATGGAATAATGGATGCTTGCAAGGACAAAGAACAAACGGTCTGAAAAACTGAACGAACGGAGAAGACGAACCGTGATCACGGTCATCTTAATCGAATCAAGATGGAAAACCCTAAGAACTGTGACCGTAGTGTTCGCCCTACCCCTAAGAACTTTCTAGCTTGGGCTTTCCTAAAGAGACATCATGACCACGATTATAATCATGATCGTGATTACTATTGCGACCGCGGTAATAATCGTGACCACGGTCTTTCTTCAGGAAACTGCAACCGCGTCTGGCTCTGAGGTGACAATAATCGCGACTGCGATTAAAAACCGCGACCACGATTCTTATTGTCCACTTAATAAATTTTGAAACCTAAGTTTTCAGTTAAGGAAGATAACCTATAATCTGATGTTAATTGTGCCCAGAACAACAGAGGCGATCTTCGGTAAACCTTACTATGACCTAAACTCTTTTAGTGTTGTAAATTTTGCAAAATGTCTTCTCCAACAACCAGTGACCCCCTTCTCAAGAAGGCTAATTCCCTGAAGGAGGTAGAAATGATAGTGAAGGGCTTCACAGAGCAGCTGAAGAAGAACACCTCTATACCAGTGCCCAAGCGCCTAGAGATACAACTAAGATTGGAGCAGTATCAGAGGATATTGGCGGGGGTACCACAAGAAGAGTCCCCATAAGAAATCAAACAAACAGAGGAGATAGAGACCTCTGAGTACCGACTAGAAGCGTCGGGGATCCTGGAGCACGGGAGGAAGCGAAAAGATACATCAAAGGAACCCATGCCCAGCAAGAAGGCAAGGGCAGAAAAAGCCGTGGAAGAAACCTCTGCATAGAAAGAGGATCCGTCGTTCATGCCCCAAGACAAAGTACACCGGTCTGCTTACGACTGGATGTCCGCAAACAAAGAATGCAATCCGACACATTACTTCAATGTGAAGGACTTCAAGAAGTTGGGGATTTACGACAGGACGGTGAAGTTCCTAGAGGGCGCTAATTTACGCACCATCTGCACTCCCGAAGTAAAGTCTTACAGGAGGCTAACCCTAGCATTCTTGTCTTCCCTGACGAAGCTCGCCTCCGATAGCGAGGCACGAGCAGCGGGAGGAGGTGACTTCATGCTCCAGGTACGGTTAGGGGGCGAAACCCACAAGGTGACGGAGGCAGACCTGAATATGATATTCACTGCAATGGGAGAAGAAGCTAAAGCCTCTTTAGCTGCTCCAGTAGAAAGAGAAAAATTGATGAATACGACAACAACAATATGTGGGAAGAATTAAATGGGGAGGAAAAGCACAACCCTATGAATTCCAAATCCTCCCAGATCAGCTCCTGATTCATCAAAATTATACAGAAGATCGCCGCCTTCACTATAGATGCCAGATCAGAGACTGAGACAGTCAACAAGGGGGACATTTTCCTCACAGGGTAATGATCAAAAATGACCAGTTAATATAGGCAGAATAATAATCAAATGGTTGTCGGTAGCAGTAGGCGGTGACGTAAAATGAAAATCTGCTTTTTGCATGGGCGGTCAAATTACGATGATCGCCGATTACCTGCTAGAAGAGGGAGACGTCCAGAAATATGAAGAAATGGAGGGACATCAAAGCATAGACATCAAGTCCCTCGCCAGAATGGGAATCCTGGAGCTGAAGGGGAGAAGGCATATTTTAAATATAAAGGATCAAAGAAACCACTCCCCCTGCCTGAAATGGCATTTTATGACACCCATAAACTACGGCCAACTCTCGACGACATCGAGAAGATGAGCTCTGGGGCACTGCACGCCAACACACCAATGGATGCAACACCAAAAATAGGGGAAAGTAGTGCCCCAATGCTAAAAATAAAGAAGAACTAGGAGCTGGGGAAGAAAATGGTTGTGGAGAAGAAGAAAATAGACACCACCATCAAGTCAACTAAGAAAAAGAAGACCGCAGAACAATAGGTAGATGCAAGAGCTATAGACCCCACCTCTCTAAAGCCACAAGAGGAAACAATTGCAGTGGAGGGAGAGGCAGAGAAGAATAAGGTTATAGAAGAGGTGTCACATCCCACCAGTATGTCAGAGTCAGAGACAAAAGGACAAGGCCCCCAAGCCATACCAGAGGTAGGAGAGGGTGAACCTCAACCAGAAGCCCCACAACCAACAGGCGTGCTAGAGGCAGGGCCAGAATGACAAGGCTCCCAGGCCATACTAGAGGCGACAATAGAAAAAGCAGGGGAGATGCTCCCACCGTCACCACCTAGGTAGCCAACTGTGTCGAGTTTTTCGACGGCACGTGCGGAGCAGCAGTTGCATCAGCAACAATGACAAGCACCCTCTTTTGAGGGTGCTTTAGGTACAAGGTTTGATGCAATGTGGGAAGACATGCATCAAACCAATGTTATACACGATAAAATTTCTACATCTTTGTCACCCATAACAACGTAGGTATAGGCATTGGATGAAAGGATGACAATAATCCCGAACTTCATCCAAGAGGTTTTAAGTAATATGTGGATGATGATGGGGATGCTGAAGAAAATGCAAGAGGAAATGACGCTCCTACAAAAAGAAGGGCAGGCCATCCACACTGACAACGAGCAAATGCGCCAAGAATATGAATAAGTAATGGCCACTCTTGAAGAAGAGTGCCAGGGCGTACAAGATGACTGCCGGAAGCTCAACTAGGAGCGCAAACGTCGAGGCCCGATGGGAGAAGAAAAGGACAAAGTGTCCTGCTAGCCCAGCATACTCCTTGGCCAGCCCCTCCAGCTACGACGACAACGTGGGGGTGGGGGGGGGCAGGAGTCGGCACAATAGGAGCTGACACAACAAAGAACGGGAGCACAAGTAAGAAGCATCTCCCGTGGCTAAACAAGAAGGAACCCAGACATCAAAAAGGTCGAGCCCCCAAACTAAAAAGAAAGCAACACAAACGAAGGGGTTCGACCTCAACTGTGACCCTGAGGAGGTGATGGATGAAACTGTCGATGAGGATAAGCACCAGGCGGAACAACACCTGTCTCCTCCAGCACACACTCCAACTATAGAAGAGCGGATAGAAGCTGTTAATCGGGAGGAAGTGGTCGCAGAGCTCAGCTCAGCCGAAGTAGTAGAAATAGACAAGCTGATAGTTGAGTTGGGAGTTGGGCTCGATGAATCTAATAACTTCCTCCTCTTCCCACCTCATGAAGAGCACCACGACTACATCTATGATGGGAAGATTGAGGCCACTCTAAAGATGATGGCAGAAGCCAAGTCGGGACAAACCTCTGAGGAGAGTTACTCCAAATACAATGCCGCTGCAGAAACCTCCTCAGAGGAATCTGGACCAATTGCCACGTTGCAATCTACATATAAAGCTACTGAGCAGGTGGTAAAGGCTATGCCGACAATACAAGAAGCCTCAGCACTGATTGCACTTGAGTCAACATCTGAGGACAAGGATGGCAGACTAGCAACCTTTTCACATATGAGCCCGCCAAGGAGTGTCAAGCTAAAGACAAGATCGAGATACCTACAATAGCTCCTCCTCTGCCATGCAAGATGAAGGACATGGACATGACAGTCGTGTCACTGATCTCCTGCAGAGATATCCATGTCCTAACATATCTCCTCAAAGACGATCTACCTGGGTCGGACATACTGTACTACAACAAGGGTAGACGTCAGTTCAGAGATGACTTCTGGAAGGTTTTCCTGAATAAGGTGCAAGTACACAAAAGAATGTTCAAGGTACTTTGTGCCACCCTCCTGGAAGAGTTCCTACATCCATACAAGCCGCAACCGGTTTTCAACGGCACCACACATCTGGCTGGCCTATTATACAAAGAAGAATACATGGCAGAAGAAGTGTTGGAACTACAGGCAGTGGTCCGGAGAAAAGATACACAAACGGTGGTGTTTCCCATCAGGAATGCAAAACATTGGGCACTAATAGTCATTGATCTACACGAACATAAGATGACAGTGCTCAACTATTGTGCAACTGAGATGGACATCACATTTCTGATATACAAAAGGAAGGACACCAAGGATGCCTTGAAGTTTCTGATACGCCTACAACGAGCTATCAAAGAGGCAGGCGCAAAATTTCAAGGGTCCTGGAAGTTGTTATCCTTCAACAAGAAGGTTCCCTAGGAAGAAGTTGGTTTGTGGTATTTCGCCTTCATCGTTCTGTGCATGATGGAAGCTATCAACAAGGGCATCCTCCGAGAAGACCTGAGCATGGAAGACCTACATGGACTGCGGGGTGTGTACGTCATGAAAGTCATCTACGATCGTTGGTTCTTCAAGGATCCAACGATGGCTACAGATACCATACCCCACAGGCTCCATATTGACATCCCTCTCCCTGAGAAGACATCTAGGAGGGAACATCTCAAGACCTTGTGGATCGACCCGTCTGAACTGGCCAGAGCTATAGCTTAGAAAGTGGGATGGACTGTAGAGACTGAAGAAGCTGTGAAGAAAATAGAAGAAGAACAATAGCCTTCAGTAATAGAAACTCCCGAAGTTCCTCCTATAGAAGCACAGCCCGTAGAATCAGAAGTTGAAGAAGACCTGGAGAACAATGGACCATAAGGGCCGGTAGGAGAAATCGTGCCTTCTTTCGAGAACTTCGATAGATGGAGCTACTTCAGTCTGTCGATGGAAGAACTTACCATAATCATGAATTATCTAAAAGAAGAAGACTCACCGGGAGATGTCATCTTTCAACGAGATGACATATGTGTTTTAAAAGACAACCTCTGTGAAACATTGAAAACATGAGGGTATCTCTCAGTGAGTACGATGTCAGCCTACCAGGCGTTATTAGGGGACTCAATGCCAAACTCACACATGACATATTTCCTACTGGTAGATGACATCCTCAAAGATAAGAAGATGGGAGAAATGGAGTGGCTGCAACGACGGCTTCAAGTGGCCACGCCAGAGCATATTTTCTTGTCGATTCTTCATTACAACCACTGGACCTTGTTGTACGTCAACCTTCTGAAAAGGACTGCAGTTCTATACAACAGCTCCAATACAGCCTTCTCACTCAAGAAAATGACCAACATGACGACAGCAAAGTCTCCTACAGAAGAAAAGGCAAATACCTACACGAAGCTATCGTTGAGATGATAAAGCAGCATTGTAGTGGGTACATAATGACAAAAGGCAAGGACTTCAAGAAAAGAGAGTATTGCCATAGAATCCCTCAGCAGGTACCCCTATGAAATGACTATAGGTTCTTCTGCTTGTCATGGATGGTAGCTATTGCAACTACCAGCCTCAAGGTGGAGAATATGCAGTACGAGCAATACCATGCACTTAGGAGTATCTATGCCATCATGCTCCTGGAGTCCAAGTGGGGTTTCCCCACCAAATAAACAATAAAGAAGGCCCATTTATACAACTTACTCAAATTTTGACACCCGGGGATGGGGTGCAGGATAAGTTTGGGGGAGGAGTCATAAACAGACCAAAAAGGTACTTGTACCTCCCTTTTTCATTTACTTCCTTTTTCATTTCACTTTCCCTTTTATTACACCGTCAAAAATTTTGAAATTTTGAAAATTTCGTTACAACTAACCTTTTAGAAGCTTGCTTCCTCTCGCTAAAAATTTCTAAATTTAGTGTTCCGGCCCTCTGAGAGAGAAGAATATGAGCAACATACACAAGAAAGCATGAACAAAACAACAGCTATAGCAATACTGCTATATCTCATTCTTACAATAAGACATTGTAAATGTAACACCTTAACTCATGAAACCACTACATACTAGAGAACCTCGATCATACTCCTAAACAACCACCCCCACCTAACGCTCCTATCTAGAAAAATCCTTGTCTCTATAGAAGGGAAAAAACAACCCTATTCAAGGAAAATATCCAAAAAGAGGCTTGGCCGCCCAGAAAACCAACAAAAACCCTCAAACACAAGCCTGAAAGGAGAGATAAAAAGCCAAAAATCAAATAAAGAAAATAATATGAGAGATGTGCCCTAAATGATGCCAAAAGGTTCTGCCCGTCTGGTATATTGCTGCACTCATGAATGCAGATATGTCGTTCCCTTAAGTGGAAACTGGAAGCCAAGCTTACACACCTCCAATCCTGAATGGAACTTCACATACCACCTGACTTAAAGTCAGAAGCCCAAAAAGGGCAACACTATTCTTACGGTAGTTGTGGGTGAGGAGTTCAGGGGGAGGAGGAAACACCTAAAAGCTTCAAGCCTACCTATACACATTAACATAGGGACCACTGAAAATAAAGAATAAGTGTGAAAGCTACCTTTCGAAAAGATGTGGCATTATTATGGATGTTAGCTAAAGGAGGGTTGATTAGTTGAGAAGGAGAAACCTTTTACAACAGAAGGTTATGACAGATAAGATGAGGTTATGCAACTCCAAGTCTAAAGGGGGAGATTGAGACCTAAGGGATTGAATACACGCTACAACAGTCTTGATGCAAGGATGAGATATTTCAGTCATGCTTTTATGTTGTCTCTTAAGTTGTTCATTCTTTCTCTCTCTAAGTTCTCGGGCCTAAACTTAGCCTGAGGACATGCTTGATTCTATGTTTGGGGGAGTTGATAACACCGTATTTTACGTACTTTCTATATATATTTCACACCACTTTTAGTATAACTTTAGTTAACTTTTCACATAATCACTCTATCTTTTTTACTAAAGCCTTGTTTAATGATTTTAGGAATCAACACAGCTTAGGTCATGATCTTAGAGACCGTGACTGTGGTTATTCAAAAGACCACGACCGTGATCATTCACAGACCGCGACCGCAGTTCTTCTCCTCACTCACTCCTCTCACAACACCCACGGTTTGCATCGCCTCAATGCTGTGACCGTGGTGATCCAAAAATCATGACTGTGGTTATTCCTGAGACCGCGACTGTGGCTATCCAAAGGAATCACGACTGTGGGAATTCAAGGACCACGGCCGAGGCAATCCAAAGAATCGTAACTACGATTATATGAGGACCGCGACCAAGCTGGATCGTGACCAGAGAAGAATAAGGCAGAGATCGCGACTGCGGCCTTTCCCTCACTTAACAGAAAAAATATGACCGTGGTTCTAAGTCGGTGGAAGATGCCTATAAATAGTGCCCTCACCTGTCTTGCCAAAGGATGGGATGATACAGATCAGATCCCGAGGCCACTAAGTGCTTCTGCATTTCAGACTCGTCTCCGACCACCCATCCATCAGTCTTAGATCTCCAAGAGTGAAAGCTAAGGAGAGAGAAGACTATCGTCTGCCCCTTCTTCGATAGGAGAAGGTCATCCACGCAGTAGATCCAGATCTGAAGAAGTAGTGTGTAGTATCACGTTCTTCTCTCCCAGATCTATCGCTTCATCCCATTGTACCCCTTCCCCTCTTCGTGAACATTATGGATCTGTCTGTATGTAGTACCATCATGTTGTCCGCAGGCATGAGCGGCTAACACCTTAACTTGGGTTGGGAGTAGCCACTAAGGCTCTCCCGACATGTATATTGTCTCTTTCTTTTGAAAATACATTTTCTTATCAAGATTATCTCCATGCACCTATTTTTAATGCTTTATTTGTATGCTTAGCTACCATCTTGTGATGTTTGATTATTGATATCTCGAGAGAGTAATATCACTTTTATCCCATGTCATGGAGTACTATGAATGCACGAGAGTGTTGGAATGCTAAAGCTTTAACCATATGTTTGCTATGAGGTTTTTGAATCGTCATCTCGAGAGAGAGGCTTCTTTTAGACTTAGATCTATCCACATCTTGAGAGAGTGTGGAATAGACTTTTTAATGGTTTCTTGTAATCTAGATATGAGTATGTGAGGGAGAGAGAGATAGTATTACATGTTGGTGAGGTGCTTTAGTTGGTGAACCCCAACCCAGGTTTTCCCTCATATACGTGTTTACAGTTCATTTCCTTTTCTTGTCTATTTTACTGTTCTCGTTCTTGTGATACTGTTCCTTAGGGAACATCTCTTTACACCCTTTTCAGCTGGAGTATAAGAATGTTTGATTCCGCGTTCTTAACATGACCAACCTTGTCCCTGTGTTCGACCCCGATCGCTACATTGGACCCCGTTTATTGTTGCAGGGACCTGAGAGTCAGGTTATCTATTTAAAAGTTCGACTATTGTAATCCACACCCTTTGGACGTGCGATTTAGGCCGGTCAGTTTTGTATGGATATATGATTTTAGTTCAGATAGGGTATTGATAAGTGAAATATTTATGGGTCTAACATATTGATTAGAATAAGACTCATCAGAGAGAAACTGACCATCATATCGAAGCTTGACAATTCGTGAATGTGAACTAGATGCCATGTTCCTATCATTGTAAACTAGTAATTCAAATTTTAGAATAGTAAATTAACTTTGGAGCAATGATTAATATTGTAGAATATGAATTAATATTTTAGAGTATGAATTAATATTTTAGAACATCGAGATCATATTTAGAAGAGTAGTTAATATTTTAGAACAATAATTTTGAATTTCGAACAATATTTTTTCTATAACATTAACATTTTAGAACAATAATTTTGGAATTTAGAACAATAATTTTTTTAATAGTAATTAACCCTCAAGTGTCATTTTCTATAATATTGTTTTAGTAATGTGGAATTAAATAGTAGCAATACAATTATTTCATTTTTAATATTGCATAGTAATTTTAGGTCTAAATTTTAGAATATAAAAATATAGTAGAAAAAATACCTCAAATGGCGAGATCTCCCTTGTCAATCAAAATACCTGAGAAAAGAAAGAAGAGAAGCAGAATCCTAGCCAAACAGCAAAAAAAGAAAAGAAGAATATAACTCCAAGATCGCCTGAAATCAACTCCAAGATCGCCCGGAATCACCTCCAACAAATAGAAATCCGAGTAGAGAACTCCAGAGCAATGGAAGTAGAGAAGAAGTTGATGAATGGTGTGGGTTTGGGGGCTGATCTCATCTCCTTTATATAGGATGGACACATTGCCCCCACGTGGCATCGTTCCGCGGCCTCCCAACGATAACATAGCCGTTGGGTGGCAACAGTTGAGTTTTGCATAACAACAATGCGTCCCCAGAGGAGACGCATTTCCCACGTGGCACCAAAGAGCCGTTGGGTCGTCTCGGGGAGAGACTCATTGGGGCAATGTGTCTCGCTTGAGCATGTGAACTTTACAATGTGAATGTGAACTTTCAAATGGTTGAGCATTCTCTTGATGACCATGTTGATGATTACCGTGAGGGTGAGGACGTCAATGTGTCGCCTCACAATGTAAGTTTTAAAAATATATCCCTGAGGTTTCGATCTATATGTTCATTTATAGTTATATTCTGTAAGTGTTTTTTTTTGGTCAAATTTTAGGTTGGTGATGTACCCCCTGAAGAAATTGGGGCACTTGATGAGAAGCAAAAAAAATGAGAAAGTGAGGGGCATCAAAATGATGAACAAGTTATTACAGCAAAGGGGCAATGGACCCAAACTAGCTATGAATTTCGATCATGCAGGAAATCCAGTTGGAGTGAACCGCAACTCATTTATTTCATATCTTGGGGTTCTTACTCGCAGCCATTGTAGTCCTATTTTTGAATCCTGGAAAAAAGTTCCTAAGGGGAAGAAAGACTTAGTATGGAAGGAACTATGCGTGAGTTATTATTATTTGCAATTCTATTTTTGTAGATTACTAATTTTTAGGATACTAGTTAATAGCAATTCTATTTTGCAGAGTATATTTGATCTGGATGAAAAGTTGTATCATAAATGCGTGATGCAACACTGTGGGAGGGTCCTAAGGAACTATAGGACAAATCTCACCCGAGATTACATACACGATATTGAGAAGATGCTCTTGATTGATTTCCAATTCTAGACATTGATCACTTTTTGACTAACTCTACACCAATAATTTTTGTTTGTATTCTCTTTAAAAAATAAATTTAGGCAGAAGGCAGCCACTGAGCAATGGAACTACCTGGAAACCAAAGACTAGAAGGAGTTTGTTACCCAAAGAAAAAAGGATGAATTCAAGGTATTAAGCGCCACTCCCAATTTAATTAATATATGTTCTTATTTATTCACCTATTCACGATTAACTTTTAGTGTTACTAACCAAATCAATGTGCTTACTGAAAAGGCTATCAGTGATGCTCAAAGAGCAAGGTGTGCACTGAATGTGCATGACCACACAATGGGTCCAAGAGGCTATGCATGCATTCGCCAAAGACTATAGGCTGAGTCTACTGCTCAGTCTGCTTCTACGCAGGAGTCCTCTACTATTGGTCCCGCACCTCTGCCTCACCATGCTATGTGGATAGTTGGGAGGCAAAATAAGAAGGGAGATATAATGAAGCCTACAACTTCTGAGGCGGCTACAAAAATGGTAAATTCAACTCTTAGAGCAATCGATCGATATTGATTATTGCTATGTTTACTTACCAATTTCTATTGATGGCGATTAGTGGGAGTTGCACGAGCAGAGGAAGGAAGGAAAGTTCATCCTAGAGGGAATAAGGGATGAATTGATAGTTGCTATGGGTAACCCAGAGCATCCTAGACGTGTTAGGGGTGCAGGCACTGGTGTGGGCATCGAAGCGTTCTTTGGGCCATCCCAGCGCAAACGTGTCCCAAAAGCGGGAATTTCACAAGTTGAGATAACCTATTCTTTTTTTAGAATGTTATTGTGAAAGGGAATTCAATAATCGACTATGTTTATTTTATCCATGTATAGGTATATGAATTAATTGAGACGAAAGTCCAAGAAGTAATGGTGAAGTCGCGGGTGTCTCAGACGGCCACTCATACGGTACTTGTGACATGTCGTGCTTCTATTACTCCTACTATAGAGGTTGGGAGTAATCTTGTAGACCGACCACCTAGCACATCCTCTGTAAGTATTTTTATAACATAGTAGCTAGTCTTTTCAAGATGATATGTTTATGTATATATATATATATATAACATTCTTTACGTAAATTTGTAGGGGTTGAACACATGTCGTCTGAAAAGTTAAGAATATATCGTTGCAGAGGCACAAGCTTACCCAGCCCTTCTAGGGGAGATGTTTCATGGGACTCCAGTACCAGCTGGTGCGGTTCATGTGATCCTGATACATATACTCCCCGATTGGAGGGATCTTCACTGCCATATGCCCACCCAGATTCTGAAATGCTTGGTGAGGAAGAAGGCGGAGTTATAATCTGGCCCAAAGCGGATGTCGTCTATACTAATATTGTATGGTAAATATACATTACGTTAATTTGTTAATATGTATATATGAGTCAATTGATCTAAAATTATATATATAGGTCAAAAAGACGACACCCGCTACATCTTGGCCTCCATGTCCACCTCCTCAACTACCAAGTTGGCTTCCAAGGGACCTACATGCCTCGTTAGGTCCTAATTGTAGGGGTATGGCAGTATGGATCGGCGAACATGATCGAAATTTCCCTATAAATGTTACAATTTCGGAGGATGTTTCAGGTCAATCATACAATAACAATCTATTTATACAAGTTTTGCATACGTATTAATGCAGGTCAATCATACGAAAACAAGCTATTTTTACAAGATATTTTGGAGTTGTTTCGTTATGATTGGATGAACACATCTATGATAGAGGTGTGGATATGATGGGATCTTGTTTATACATCCGTATACCTTGTTTTATATAAGGTGATCTGGTTTCTTATATATTAATGCATACATAATATATGTTTTGCAACTACTTACACACGATATGTACAGATTTTGCATTTTCCCATGTGGGCTTTTTGGTTCCATCTTTGATTAGTCTTGTAGATACAGGCCCTTCTTCAGTTACTTCATACTGATGTGATGCTTTTGAATATTTTGGTAAAAATAAGAATACGGTGATAATAGATCCATTCAATGTCGAGTAAATTTACTTTGCTTATAATTTGGACTTAAGAAAATTACATTTTTATTGTGGATTTTGAGTTATTAATTTTTAACTTTCTTACCTATAGTGGTAGGCATTGGGAGTTACTAGTTATTGTTCCCAAGACGTTCATTGTCTATTATCTAGATCCTGCGGGGAATGAATTGAATACATTATATGGTCACGCAATGAAAAGGCCATTATTCTCGTGAGAAATATTTCATATTTTTATATTCGTTAACATATGCTACTACATTACTATTTAATTATGCAATTTAATGTGTTACATTAACATGTAGGGCTTTACAAGAGTTCAAAAAAGCTGGAGGAAAGGTCCCCAGGAAAAAGAATCAGCCACTAATTTGGGAGAATGTGAAAGTAATTTCCCAACTCCAATGTATATATTATTTATGTGAACTGTGCTTATTTATATTTTTGAATATTTTGTATGTTTCAATTTATAGTGTACTACACAAGACAATGGTTGGGCATGTGCCTACTATGTGATGCGATTTATGGACCTAATCATCAAACATGCCGCAATGGAAATTGATACTATACATAAGGTATTATATATAGTCTCATTAGATAATATGAGATATATCAATCTTATTATATATTATTAATTATATATATACGACATTCTCTTTGCATGTGTTTAAAATTGACTTCAGCACAGGTGAAAAGTTATTAGATGTACATACTCCCTATACGAGGGAGGAATTAGATGTTGTAAGAGAAGAATGGGAAAAAACCCTACAAGTAGTGGGAATTTTTAAATATAATTGGGGTTCTGATGACAATGATGACGATGATGAATAAAGAATGATATTTCTAAAGTTTGTTCTTATAATTATTTTTGTGTGAATGTGAATGACTTTTACTGAATTTTCATGTGTGAATGTGAATGACTTTTTCTGATCAATACATGAATGTCTGAATGTAAAAAGAGATGAAATGAATGGAAGTGAATGTGAATGTAAATGACTTTGCATGTTTCTACATATATCTGATAAATACATGTGTCTGGATGTGAATGAATTTATAGGTTTGTGGCCTATTGTTGGCTGATATGAATGGATGTTGTAAACCTCCAGTTCAGAACTGAATTGTAGGTTCTGCATCTTGTGACCAGCCATACAGTAGGCCTACAAACTGATAAGAAAAAAAAATCAGAACATAGGCGTCGGTTATTTGTATAAAACTAACACCAAAGACTTATAGTGTCAGTTGTTAGCCAAAATCTGACGTCTTTTCCCTTGATGGCGTCAGTTATCTGTAAGAACTGACGCCTATTGTGGCCAGGTACCAGGGCCGTGTTGGGAAGCACGGCCATGCTGGCAGGGATATGTCGTCGGTTATTAGCATAAAACTGACGTCTTTATCCCGTTACGGCGTCGGTTTTTGTTTACTAATCGACACTTATAGTTCCCTTTTTGGCACGTTTTCGGTGGCGGGAAGGGTTATGGCGTCAGTGTTTGTTTAATAACTGACGTCGTTGATCATGATATAGTGTCAGTTTTTGTTAAGAACCGACGCTTATAGTTCCCTTGCTGGCGCGTTTTCTGTGGCAGGAAGGGTTATGGCGTTGGTTAGAAACTGACGTTGAAGGTGTCAACTTTTAGCGGTGCCTACTTGGGTGTCGCTTGGAAACCGACACTAAAGACTCTAAATAACCGATGCCAAAGGCCTTTTCTATAGTAGTGATGCTTCATTATGCCTCTCCAACCACATTGTAATAGAGCGATAATATGTGCCAACAATTAGTGCATGTATTGATAAACCCCTAACACCTTTTAAGACTCCATTTAACCCTTCAACATGATCGCTAGACAATGACCCATACCTGTAACCTCTGTCATATGTGAGCGACCACCGTACTGGATTTTGGGCTATCAAATACTCCTTAGCAGCTGGTTCTATGGTTTCTATATCAACCATTAGACGGTCAATTTAAGTTTATCAGTTGTGGATCCCACCTTCCACAAAAGTTCCTTTAACTCCTATGACTTGAACGTTTTATGGAAGTTCTCATGAAGATGTCGAAGACAATAACGATGTTGAGCCCAGTCAAATTTTGACTTAAGTGTTGGAAAAATGCCACTCATTCGATCAGAAATAATACAGAGATCTGTATGGCATGGAATGATTGGAATACAAGTTTGTAGAGAACCAAAGAATCACTCCAGAGAACCAAATTCGATCAGAAATAATACACAGATCTGTACCTCAATAATAGTAAAAGCAAGTGGAAATAGACCATTATCAGCATCTATGCCACATGCAATGAGAAGTGTGCCAGAATATTTTCCTGTTAGAAATGTGCCATCAACAATAAGAACAGTCATGCAATAGGCCCAACCCCTCATAGTTGTACCAAATGCCCAGGACACCCTCTTGAATCTATGAGTGCCTTCAGTTTGAAGGGTATAATCATCCACAAGGTGGGAATATATAGTTCTTGAAATATATTGTGACAGAGAACAACAAATTATGATATGATGATTTCCAGTCTCCAAATATTTTACAGACAACCTTCCTCCTCACTAAAAATGCCTTCTTGTAAGATATATGGAGGTTTAGTTCAACATTCACCTTGTCACAAATTTCTCGTGTGGACATATCCAATCGTGATACTAGGATTGGCATTATCATACGAGCAATATAAGATGATGTGACTTGGCAATGGTCCTGATTCAGAACAGTTAGTTGACAATTGTGGCTTGTACTATAACATTTTACCTTCCACATGCCACCTGCTCTTTTGGACTGGCAAGCAGACAACCTCCAAGGACATTGTTGGTCATGGATACAAACAAATATAAGATGATGATTATTTGAGTGTTGTGTATGATATTGGACATTGTTTTATACCTACTATTTTTGGATCGTCTCAATCATTACAACTTTGGATGTAAATAAAGCACCCTCATATATTTCAGTGCTGGAAAGGTTGTAATTTATATGGAATTCTGGTTGAAAATCTTCCACCAATTCTTCATCTTGAAAAGTTTCAAAGTTGGTATCAATGTGTTCATGTCGGAGCCATTGTTTATCAAATATGGATGGAACATAACTCAATGTTGTAATAGAGTCAGGGAATGGATGTTCATGCCCATCATCAGTTTCAGTCAATGACTCACTATCATGATCACTATTATTATCACCTTCCTAATCACTATCATTATCACCTTCATGATCACTATTATCATCACCTTCTTGTTCAATATTTTGTTCTCCCTCCTCATCCTCAAGACCAATATTCTCAATAGTGGGATTTTGAGAGAATTCATGTGGTTGACTCCATTCAACAGTTACATTATTGTTACATGGTTGGGATTGATATTGATTCAATAGACTCATGGCACTAGAATGTTGGTGGAAAGATGTTTTTTCAAGAAACACAACAATATAGGCATTAGATGAAAGTGAGAACAAGGTTATGTATGCTTCATCATCATCAACTTGTATGAGCATATGATATTCTCCAGGGAAAAGATAGGATATATTGATAGAGAAGTGGTTGGGATTGATGTCAAGATTGTATGGATATATGATTTTAGTTCAGATAGGGTATTGAAAATTGAAATATTTATGGGTCTAACAGATCGACTAGAATAAGACCCATCAGAGAGAAATTGACCATCATATCACAGCTTGATAATTCATGAATGTGAACTAGATGCCATGTTCCTATCATTGTAAAATAGTAATTTGGATTTTAGAATAGTAAATTAACTTTGGAACAATAATTAATATTATAGAATATGAATTAATATTTTAGAGCATGAATTAATATTTTAGAACATTGACATCATTTTTAGAAGATTAGTTAATATTTTAGAACAATAATTTTGAGTTTGGAAATAAATCTGGAAAAATATTTTTTCTATAACGTTAACATTTTAGAACAATAATTTTGGAATTTGGAACAATAATTTTTTTGCCACACTTTTGACAATGATATATATATTGATTTGGATCAACATCCATAGTTGAAGGCCTTCTTTTTTTTCTTTGGTCTTTCAGTGTGCCTTCATTTACTTGGGGGTAATAAGGGATAAATATCTCTGCTTTCATCAAATTGAGGCCAATACCTCTTGTCAGGAATACCATGAAATTCAGTTCTATATGCGTCCAAATAAGAATCATTTGTGAAATATTGGCTCACAAGTCCATCAGTATCATAATTGACAGATCTTGCAGCTACCCAAACATGAGAACATGAAAATGCCATTGTTGTGGAAAACCACAACTGCATTCACTTACACCATTTGGACGCACTATGACTTAAAATATATGTCCTTCCATGTCATCAACAAGCCATTCATCATTGTTTATGTAGAGTGTTACTCTTAGTTTTTCTGCATCATGTGATACATTAAAAAGCTTATTATGAAACCTAAAGGGCCATTTATGTCCCTGTTGTATATGACCATATGCTTCATTACGCCTCTCCAACCACATTGTAACAGAGGGATAATATGTGCCAACAATTAGTGCATGTATTGATAAACCCCTAACACCTTTTAAGACTCCATTTAACCCTTCAACATGATTGCTAGACAATGACCCATACCTGTAACCTCTGTCATATGTAAGAGACCACTGTACTGGATTTTGGGCTATCAAATACTCCTTAGCAACTAGTTCTATGGTTTCTATATCAACCATTAGATGATCAAATTCAAGTTTATCAGTTGTGGATCCCACCTTCCATAAAAGTTCCTTTAACTCCTATGACTTGAACTTTTTATGGAAATTCTCACGAAGATGTCGAAGACAATAACGATGTTGAGCCCAGTCAAATTTTGACTTAAGTGTTGGAAAAATGCCACTCATTCGATCAGAAATAATACACAGATTTGTACAACACATAATGATTGGAATACAAGTTTGTAGAGAACCAAAGAATCACTCCAGAGAACAAAATCTGATCAGAAATAATACACAGATCTGTATCTCGACAACATCAAAAGCAAGTAGAAATAGACCATTATCAACATCTATGCCACATGAAATGAGAAGTGTGCCAGAATATTTTCCTATTAGAAATGTGCCATCAGCAGTAAGATCAGGCATGCAATAGGCCCAACCCCTCACAGCTCGACCAAATGCCCAGGACACCCGCTTGAATCTACGAGTGCCTTCAATTTGAAGGGCATAATCATCCACAAGGTGGGAATATATAGTTCTTGAAATATATTGTGACAGAGAAATCAGAAACGGCAACAAATTATGATATGATGATTCCCAGTCTCTAAATATTTTACAGACAACCTTCCTCCTCGCTATAAATGCCTTCTTGTAAGATATATGGAGGTTTAGTTTAGCATTCACCTTATCAGGAATTTCTCGTGTGGACATATCCAATCGTGATACTAGAATTGGCATTATCATATGAGCAATATAAGATGATGTGACTTGGCGATGGTCCCGATTCAAAATAGTTAGTTGACAATTGTGGCTTGTAATATAACATTTTACCTTCCACATGCCACCTGCTCTTTTGGACTGGCAAGCGGTCAACCTCCAAGGACATTGTTGGTCATGGATACAAACAAATATAAGATGACGATTATTTGAGCGTTGTGTATGATATTGGACATTGTTTTGTACCTACTATTTTTGGATCATCTCGATCATTACAGATTTGGATGCAAATAAAGCACCCTCATATATTTCAGTGCTGCAAAGGTTGTAATTGAGATGGAATTCTTGACAAAAATCTTCCACAAATTCTTCATCTTGAAAAGCTTCATAGTTGGTATCAATGTGTTCATGTCGGGGCCATTGTTTATCAAATATGGATGGAACAGAACTCAATGTTGTAATAGAGTCAAGAAATGGATGTTCATGCCCATCATTAGTTTCAGTCAATGGCTCACTATCATGATCACTATTATTATCACCTTCCTAATCACTATCATTATCACCTTCATGATCACTATTATCATCAGCTTCTTGTTCAATATTTTGTTCTCCCTCCTCATCCTCAAGACCAATATTCTCAATAGTGGGATTTTGAGAGAATTCATGTGGTTGACTCCATTCAACAGTTGCATTATTGTTACATGGTTGCGATTGATATTGATTCAATAGACTCATGAAACTAGAATGTTGGTGGAAAGATATTTTTTCAAGAAACACAACAATATAGGCATCGGATGAAAGTGAGAACAAGGTTCTGTATACTTCATCATCATCATCATCATCGTCATCAACTTGTATGAGCATACTACATCGTATTGCTCTATTTAATGTTTTTTATTTTTTGACTTTATAAAAAAAATATTTAAAATGGAAGTAAGTATGCCATCTTATCGTGGAACCCAGACTCCATTATCATCATGCAAAAGAACATGGTGTCGCCCCATGCCATGCAAGGTCTACTACCAACCCAGCTACATCAACCCCGTCACCACTACCCTGACTGCGCACTATTCTTCTACCATTTTGAACTCCTACATCAATAGTCGGCATCACCCTTGCCATCGCCGACTTCAACAGTTTATACTGGAGCGAACTTCTGCTCCACCGACACCAACACCCTTGTCAGTTGCACGACCAACATTGCCCCCGCTGATGCCGCCATCGCCATAGCCCCCACCTGAGCCTCCTTCAGCATCGCCACCCTTCCCACCACCAGCTCCTCCTCCAGCACCCCCATGACCAGCATTGTTGCTACTTCCTCTAGTACTGGAGCTCCCGCCGGTATCACACCCTTTGCCACTATCACCGCTACCTTTGTATCCCCCACCTCCATAGTTGTGTCCCTCTCCTTTACTGCTGCGGCTACCGCCATTATCCTTACTCCCCCAGCTACTACCTCCATAGTATCCACCGCCCCCGCTTCCGGGCCCACTGCTTGAGCCTTCACTGTCCCATGTTCCCCCTCCTTTGTAGCCTTGTCCACCACCACCACCTCCATTTCCACTGCTACCACTCCCATGGCCTCCTCCTTTACTCCCTCCACTGCTACCTCCATAGTATCCACCGCCCCCGCTTCCATGGCCATCACTTGAGCCTCCACTGGACCCTGTCAATAGGAATTCAATTCCTTCATGAAGTAGCAAGTTTCTCTCTCTCTTAATTATCCCTTTGATATTTCTTACTTCATGGATAATTATAAATACGAAAACCCTCTCACTTATTCTCTTTTATTGCTTGACTTTCACCCATTGGCATGGAATTCTATTTTCATTTAGTAGAAAATACTTCCTTTTTAGCAATGCCACTAAAATCATTAATAATGTATCACATTATCCTCTTATTTTGCATTATTGGTATTTTCTCTTTCTTTCTTCTCCATTGGGGATCCTTGGACCCCAAGAAAATCCAAGATTCCGAAATTCCTTTATAAGGATATTTATTGTCCTTCTAGATGCATCTATATTCATTATTTCTCATTATCTTGTTTATTTCTTATTAAAATATCTCTTTTTGAGGATTTCTCTTTATTTTTATTTTTATTTTCATCATTGGCATTCCATTTAACATTAGGAATCATTTGGATACAAAAATCCACCAAGGATAACTTAATTATGCCCCCTTCCACTTATTTTCCACATTTTATCATTGTTTTCAATTTCTTTCTTAATAAAGAAATATTAAATTGATCTTTTCTTTTCTTTTTGCATTATCTTTGCAACTTTGGACTCCTCAGAACCCAAGAGGCATGAAATCCACCTTTCGATTACATATTTTTGCTTTCTAGAGGTTTCTACATCTTTCTTTTCTCCATTTCATATTAACAATGGAATTCCTTTTGTCTTTTCCTTTTATTGGGCCCAATAGCCAATAAAGCCCACAAAACAATCATCAAGGCTATTGTAAATGAAATCCATTTATTCAAAACAAATTATATCTTTATTTTTTCAAATATCTTTAATATGAGAAATCACATTTCTCACCAAGTGAACCCGAAAGTTGGGGTTGTAACACAATTAGTGGTTGTATTGATAAACCCCTAACACCTTTTAAGACTCCATTTAACCCTTCAACGTGATTGCTAGACAATGACCCATACATGTATCCTCTGTCATATGTGAGTGACCACTGTACTAGATTTTGGGCTATCAAATACTCCTTAGTAGCTGGTTCTATGGTTTCTATATCAATCATTAGATGATCAAATTTAAGTTTATCAGTTGTGGATCCCACCTTCCATAAAAGTTCCTTTAAATCCTATGACTTGAACTTTTTATGGAAGTTCTCACAAATATTTCGAAGACAATGACGATATTGAGCCTGGTCAAATTTTGACTTAAGTGCTGGAAAAATGCCACTCATTCGATCAGAAATAATACACAGATCTGTACGGCGTGGAATGATTGGAATACAAGTTTGTAGAGAACCAAAAAATCACTCCAGAGAACCAAATTCGATCAGAAATAATACACAGATCTGTACCTCGACAACAACAAAAGCAAGTGGAAATAGACCATTATCAACATCTATGCCACATGCAATGAGAAGTGTGCCAAAATATTTTCCTATTAGAAATGTTCCATCAGCAGTAAGAACAGGCATGCAATAGGCCCAACCCCTCACAGCTGGGCCAAATGCCTAGGACACCCGCTTGAATTTACGAGTGCCTTCAGTTTGAAGGGTATAATCATCCACAAGGTGGGAATATATAGTTCTTGAAATATATTGTGACAGAGAAATCAGGAACAACAACAAATTATGATATGATGATTCCCAGTCTCCAAATATTTACAGACAACCTTCCTCCTCTCTAAAAATGCCTTCTTGTAAGATATATGGAGGTTTAGTTCAGCATTCACCTTGTCACGAATTTCTCATGTGGACATATCCAATCGTGATACTAGGATTGGCATTATCATTCGAGAAATATAAGATGATGTGACTTGGCGATGGTCCTGATTCAGAACAGTTAGTTGACAATTGTGGCTTGTACTATAATATTTTACCTTCCACATGCCACCTGCTCTTTTGGACTGGCAAGCAGTCAACCTCCAAGGACATTGTTGTTCATGGATACAAACAATTATAAGATGACGATTATTTGAGCATTGTGTATGATATTGGACACTGTTTTGTACCTACTATTTTTGGATTGTCTCAATCATTACAACTTTGGATGCAAATAAAGCACCCTCATATATTTCAGTGTTGGAAAGGTTGTAATTGATATGAAATTCTTGACAAAAATCTTCCACCAATTCTTCATCTTAAAAAGCTTCATAGTTGGTATCAATGTGTTCATGTCGGGGCCATTGTTTATCAAATATGGATTGAACAAAACTCAATGTTGTAATAGAGTCAGGGAATGGATATTCATGCCCTTCATCAGTTTCAGTCAATGACTCACTATCATGATCACTATTATTATCACCTTTCTAATCACTATCATTATCACCTTCATGATCACCTTCTTGTTCAATATTTTGTTCTCCCTCCTCTTCCTCAAGACCAATATTCTCAATAGTGGGATTTTGAGAGAATTCAGCTGGTTGATTCCATTCAACAGTTATATTAATGTTACATGGTTGGGATTGATATTGATTTGATAGACTTATGAAACTAGATTGTTGGTGGAAAGATGTTTTTTTCAAGAAACACATCAATATAGGCATCATATGAAATTGAGAACAGGGTGTCGTATGCATCATCATCATCATCATCATCATCATCAACTTGTATGAGCATAGGATCTTCTCCAGGGAAAATATAAGATATATTGATAGAGAAGTGGTTGGGATTGATGTCAAGTATTGTATGGATATATGATTTTAGTTCAGATAGGGTATTGATAAGTGAAATATTTATGGGTCTAACAGATTGACTAGAATAAGACCCATCAGAGAGAAATTGACCATCATATCGAAGCTTGACAATTCGTGAATGTGAACTAGATGCCATGTTCCTATCATTGTAAAATAGTAATTTGATTTTGTTCAGACCAACTGTTGGCGTTCTTGCATGCTTTGCAGTTCATGAAGCCTAAGGTCAGATGCAGAACTGACTTCTAACCAACCCAAAATCACCTTTTTAGCACCCCTAAGGTCAGATGACTCTTACTTAACAATTTTGGTGTCTAGTTGGTGAGAAGTGATTTCTTTATTTCTGACCCAAATTGATCCCACCCCACATAAACCCAAACTCTGCCCTAATCAGCATGATCCAAGCATTGTAAATAATATTAATTATGAACATGGGCACAAAATAAAAGATAAAATGTGAAAATCCAAACTACAAACCAACTTGCCCCCAAATAATTACAACCCAAACATGCTCGAATAAGACCTAGCTAACCCATATCGACCCAGACTAAATATAACATGATAGGGCCCTATCCAAAATCCAAGCATGCCCTTAAAACCCTAGAATATTGGGTCCATCCAGGCTGGGTTGGGTCGAGTCCAATTGACTTTTCCCCCTCTAAACCAACATATGTATATGATTTTATCCTAGTATCCAAATTTTATTTTCTAGTATCATATGCATCCATATAGTTTAGTATAATGTGCATGTTAAAATATCACAAAGTAAACAAATACCATATTGAATTAGTAGAAGAAGAGAGAACACATTGGAAAAAGAGCCAATCTTCTTTTCCATAACAACATGTAACAAAGAGAGAGGGAGATAGGAGTTTAGATGTAATTAGGAGTGATGTAATTCCCTAGATCCATATGCTTGATTTTCCTTATAGAAAATTAAGTAATTGAATCTAAGGAGTTTACATGTAATCGGGAGAGATGTCACATACCAGATCCATACACATGATTTCCCTTATTATCAGTACCCTAGCACACCCTAGGCACTTGTACATAGTGCATTCTCTATACAATGAATCAGACTACTACATACAATCATTGGTCGTCTTTCCAAGAACAGAAGAGGGTTCTCCTTACACATGTTGCCACTTGAAGTGTCATTTGTTAACATGTTTAATCTTTGGAGTATAAGGCATGGTTCTACATGTTCATACCAAATATCAGTCTGAGTTTGGTAGATCACATACTCATCCATTCCTGACTCTAAAGAACATAGGTACAGATCCCAAATGTATAAATCCACAACTAATATATGTAGACTATGATACCAACACATCTCCCAGTATGACATGTAAAATCAAAAGTAAATCATCAAGGATATACAACTCGCTCTGATGGCTAGTTAGAGTAAATGAGGTCAAATGGCAACCATAAAAAATCAATCAGTAGACGAGTATTTCACTATGACACATAAAATGTAAACATAGGACTGTGGTTTCAATGAAATAAATATTTGGTTAGCTGCATGGAAGAGGTTAAGGAGTCCCCCCATGTGAACATGGAACCAATTAATAAAATTTTCCTCTTAACTGACTACATGAATAAGTGGAATAGGATCCTAGTCACTTTTGAAATGTTTGATGAAATTTCAGTTTCCAATGAGATAACATGATTCAATTAATAAGGAGAAACAAAGGGAAAGGAAATCAAAAGAGAATAGGAATAGAGTGCACAAAGACATGTAAGATTATCATATAGAATCTTAACTCAAGAGAAAAAGGATAATAGGGATAAGTATATGGAACACCCTAGGATAACGAAAGAAAATCCACATATAGTCATATTCTAGATTATTAATAAAAAATTATATATTGTTTGATGAATTATTCATTTTTGACAAAGTATAGGAAGTATGGCTATACTCATATGACAAATAATATCAAGCCATACCTTTCAATGATGTTGATATAAGAAATTATGATAAGTAGTGAAGACCATACTCTTATGTCAGTCATTGCATCTGGTGTCCAATCGGACAACCTACCAGCAACCAAAAAGACTTCTGTTAAGAGAAATATATAATTGTTGGAGGTGGAGGATCATATGTGGGAAGAATTGATCAATAATAAGGGAGGTGAGATTTTCTAGATCCGTGTGCCTTTAGTAGGACAACATTATGAGATTTTTCTCACTGGGGATGGAGACAGAGTTTTGTTTTCTAGAATTAAGGGTTCCTTGGTTCATTTGGTGGAGAAAGGTATTTGGGAAGATGGCGGGACATCTTTTATGGACAAGAACTTTAGACTATAACTTATGTTGAATGGAGTTGACTATTATTATAATGGTGTGGGAGGGAAGCATGGTCCTATTTATAAAGAGTGCGTGGATGACACATGGGTGTGTGCATGTCATCACAAAAGAGATGATATGTGATTTATTGACACATGTATATATGGACATCAATTTAAGAGTGATAGTTCATTGTAAGATGACGCATGAGTTCATATGTGCATGAGTTCATTGTAAGATGACACATGAGTTCATAGGTGCATGGCATACTATCCTTCTTCTGACCTTTTCATGTATGCCAGTCATTGCATCTGGTATCCAATCGGACAACCTACCAGCAACCAGAAAGACTTCTGTTAATAAAAATCTATAATTGTTGGAGGTGGAGGATCATGTCTGGGAAGAATTGATCAACAATAAGGGAGGTTGTGCCAACCGTTGGTCTGAACGAAATCAATGTGCTTCCAAGACGGCAGTTGAACAAATTGACCGAAAGGTTGCAGGTGGTCATCAGATAGAAAAATAAGCATATTGCATGAGTCCAGCAAGCGATTCACCAGCCGTTCGTAGATTCTGTAAAGTACCACTTCCACTTTCAGTGCCTGCAAGCTCGATTAATATGTATTCTCTCGCCTTGCCCTAGCTGCTGTTGCGGTGAGAAACAAGGAGATGGAGTTATAATGGTTTGGCCTGGCTTCACTTATGTCCAACCTCTTTTATTTTCCAGGTTACAAACACTAAATGCTCCAGAACATGAGCTGAAAACCAAGTCCGGTAGCCAGTCCTAAATGGCAAAACACGATAGTTGTTCTATACCCGGTAGTCTCCACATTCAGCTCCATCCACTAAGAACCATCCAAATTCCACCAACTTCATCAACTCGTCCCATGAGTTGGGGGCATGAAAACAAATGGTGCAAGCTTTGCATCTAAAAACGTGCAACCACATGAGATCAAGAGAAATCTATAAAGTATTTTTGTATAAAACAATTCACATTAACCCTATCATCTTTTTCTAAATTTTAGAAAACCTCTCAAATTAAAATTCCTTATTTATTCCTATTTATAAAAATACGCTTCTTTGAAAATTTGTCAAAAGAAACCAATTATAATAAGATATTATGATTAAATTAAAAACGTTTATCAATTGTAAATATGAATACGGTGTTATTTGTTAGTTTTTGTAAAATGACAATTTGGTGGGTAAACACACAAACATGTTGTTAGGTGGCAAGCAAGATACTTACAGAGACAAGCATGTAGCTAGGTGGCAAGTAAGTAGCTTGTGCAAGCACACTACTTAGTAAAATAAATACATTGGAACATTCTCTTTTTTTAGACACCTAGCACATCTTAATTTTTAACACATATCATACCATGTGTCAAATAGCCTTTGATAGTTATCTTAAGATGGCACATATGAACTCATGTGTCATCTTACAATGAACTATCACTCTTAAATTATTGTCCATATATACATGTGTCAATAAACCACATATCATCTCTTTTGTGATGACATGCACACACCTATGTGTCATTCGCACACTCTTTATAAATAGGACCATGCTTCCCTCCCACACCCTTATAATAAAAGTCAACTCCATTCAACATAAGTTATAGTCTAAAGTTCTTATCCATAAAAGATATCCCACCGTCTTCCCAAAGACCTTTCTCCACCAAATGAACCAAGGAACCCTTAATTTTAGAAAACAAAACTCTGCCTCCATCCCCAGTGAGAAAAATCTCATAATGTTGGCCTAGTGAAGGCACATGGATCTAGAAAATCTCACCTCCCTTATTGTTGATCAATTCTTCCCACATATGATCCTCCACCTCCAATAATTATAGATTTCTCTTAACAGAAGTCTTTCTGGTTGCTGATAGGTTGTCCGATTGGACACCATATGAAATGACTGGTATATAGGAAAAGGTCAGAAGAGGGATAGTATGCCATGCACCTATGAACTCATGTGTCATCTTACAATGAACTCATGCACATATGAACTCATGTGTCATCTTACAATGAACTATCACTCTTAAATTGATGTGCATATATACATGTGTCAATAAACCACATATCATCTCTTTTGTAATGACATGCACACACCCATGTATCATCCATACACTCTTTATAAATAGGACCATGCTTCCCTCCCACACCCTTATAATAAAAGTCAACTCCATTCAACATAAGTTATAGTCTAAAGTTCTTGTCCATAAAAGATGTCCCGCCATCTTCCCAAAGACCTTTCTCCACCAAATGAACCAAGGAACCCTTAATTCTATAAAACAAAACTCTGCCTCCATCCCCAGTGAGAAAAATCTCATAATGTTGGCCTACTGAAGGCACATGGATCTAGAAAATCTCACCTCCCTTATTATTGATCAATTCTTCCCACATATGATCCTCCACCTCCAACAATTATATATTTCTCTTAACATAAGTCTTTCTGGTTGCTGGTAGGTTGTCTGATTGGACACCAGATGCAATGACTGGCATAAGAGTATGGTCTTCACAACTTATCATAATTTCTTATATCAACATCATTGAAAGGTATGGCCTGATATTATTTGTCATATGAGTATAGCCATACTTCCTATACTTTGTCAAAAATGAATAATTCATCAAACAATATATAATTTCTTTTATTAATAATCTAGAATATGACTATATGTTGATTTTCTTTCGTTATCCTAGGGTGTTCCATATACTTATCCCTATTATCCTTTTACTCTTGAGTTAAGATTCTAGATGATAATCTTACATATCTTTGTGCACTCTATTCCTATTCTCTTTTGATTTCCTTTCCCTTTATTTCTCCTTATTAATTGAATCATGTTATCTCATTGGAAAGTGAAATTTCATCAAACATTTCAAAAGTGACTAGGATCCTATTCTACTTATTCATGTAGTCAGTTAAGAGGAAAATTTTATTAATTGGTTCCATGTTCACATGGGGGGACTCCCTAACCTCTTCCATGCAGCTGACCAAATATTTGTTTCATTGAAACCATAGTCCTATGTTTACATTTTATGTGGCATAGTGAAATACTTGTATACTGATTGATTTTTCATGGTTTCCTTTTGACCTCATTTACTCTAACTAGCCATCAGAGCGATTTGTATATCCTTGATGATTTACTTTTGATTTTACATGTCATACTGGGAGATGTGTTTGTAACATAGTCGACATATATTAGTTGTGGATTGATACATTTGGGATCTGTATCTATGTTCTTTAGAGTCAGGGATGGATGAGTATGTGATCTACCAAACTCAGACTGATATTTGGTATGAACATGTAGAACCATGCCTTATACTCCAAAGATTAAGCATGTTAACAAATGACACTTCAAGTGTCAACTTGTGCAAGGAGAACCCTCTTCCGTTCTTGGAAAGACGACCAATGATTGTATGTAGTAGTCTAATTCATTGTATAGAGAATGTATTATGTACGAGTGCCTAGGGTGTGCTAGGGTACTAACAATAAGGGAAATCATGTGTATGGATACGGGACGTGACATCTCTCCCGATTACATGTAAACTCCTTAGATTCAATTACTTAATTTTTAATAAGGAAAATCAAGCATTTGGATTTGGGACATTACATCTCTCCTAATTACATCCAAACTCCTATCTCCCTCTCACTTTGTTACATGTTGTTACGGAAAATAAGAATGGGTCTTTTCCCAATGTGTTCTCTCTTCTTCTACTAATTGAATATGCTATTTTTTTACTTTGTGATATTTTACACTTTATACTAAACTATATGGATGCATATGATACTAGAAAATAAAATTTGGATACTAGGATAAAATCATATACATATGTTGGTTTAGAGGGAAAAAATTCAATTGGACTCGACCCAACCTAGCCTGGATGGACCCAATATTCTAGGTTTCTAAGGGCATGCTTGGATTTTGGATAGGAACCTATCATGTTGTATTTAGTCTGGGTCGATATGGGTTAGCCAGGTCTTGTTCGAGCATGTTCGGGTTGTAATTGTTTGGGGGCAAGTTGGTTTGTAGTTTGGATTTTCACATTTTATCTTTTATTTTGTGCCCATGTTCATAATTAATATTGTTTACAATGCTCGGATCATGCTGATTAGGGCTGTGTTTGGGTTTATGTGGGGTGAGATCAATTTGGGTCAGAAATAAAGAAATCAGTTCTCACCAACTAGACACAAAACAATGACACCAAAATTGTTAAGTAAGAGTCACCTGACCTTAGGGGTGCTAAAAAGGTAATTTTGGGTTGGTTAGAAGTCAGTTCTACATAATGGTCCAACCCCAAAATGACCCATTATTGGATTTTTTACATACAAACTTACATCCCGATTTATTCTGGGTTAGAATTTTTCAATACTAGGGTTGGTTCAAGATTTTCATTTTGTAAAGTTTAATTATGTGTATGTTCAAAGTTGTATTTTACATTGACCTAATCAAAACTAATTGTTCAACACCACTAGGTTTACCTGGATTTTTTCCCATAAATTATATTGTCATTCAACTCAAGTTCACGTGTAGTGGCAAGAAACTATTTCTTTGATTCTTATTGAAACTGACCTAGTTCCACATAAACCTGACTAACTCTACCCATTCAGATGTTGATATTATCACAAAATATTTAATTAAAAATATTAGGAGAAAATAAAAGAAATGATGTGGCAAACTTAAACTAGAACCAATTGCTATGACCTAGATATTAATCAACCAGGTTTGAACTAGACCTGGTCAAACCCATGTCCAAACTAAGTTTGACTTAACATGAGCCAACGTAAAATCCAAATAGGCCCCTAAAAACATGGAGTTCTTGGGTTGGTCCGGGATGGGTTGGGTTGGTTTGAGTTTTTTTTGTACTTCATGCCAACATAGGTATATAGCTAATAACCTAGAATCCATTTTTTTATTTTTCAGTATCATATACTTCCAAATAATTAAATATAACATATGAGGTAATATATTACTAAGTATAAATATCACATTTTGAAGAAACAAATAGCTTATCACATTGAGAGGAGAGAACACACTCAAAAAAGGCCCATTATCCTTTTATGTCATGGCATGTGACAGAAATAGGAAGAAAGGGGTTATATGAAATTAGGAAAAAGGGAGAGGAGGTTAGATGGAATTAGGTAAAGGAGATGTGGCTTTTAGGAACTAAAAGAAAAGTGAAGGGGTTAATGGGAAAATTACTAAATATTGCACCAACTTAAATATAATTTGAAGAAATATAAAAGATCATTTTCTTTGGTATTATGATTATATATACATATATAGAGAGAGAGTTTCAAAAATTAGCTTTATAGTTGTCAAATTACATGGAACATTCTCACTTGTTCCTAATTATTATGAATCCCATCTCTTTTGTTCTAAATTCCCATAAACCCCCCATGAGTAACTTATTTTAGTAATAGTGTCAAGAATCTCTTGATGTTGCATATGTCTTGAATTTATTCATTCATAAAGGAAAAGGCCGAAATGACAACTCCAAGATCAGTTTGGAATACATATATGCTAATAATGTGCTACATGAAGTAGGATTCTATCAACACAAAATAATGGTCTATGAGAGACCATAGAGTTAAGGTTGATTGGGGTGAATACACTTAAAACATGGCCATAACATCAAAAACATAAATATGTTGAAAGAAAGAAAAACAATTAGAGTAATGATATGATCATACTCCCTATTCAAAAGTCTCCTATAAAACATTCAAGCAATAATCATGGATATAAGCACAAATGTCAATAATGGGAAGTGATACGTTCTTATACATATATGGGGGTTTACTCGTTGCCTGCGAGGGTAAATAAGGTTTTGCTACCCGTGCATCTCAAAAAATAACTATCTGGATAAAAAATTAACTATGTTGTCAAAAAAGTAACTATTGCTGAAAAAGTAAAACGAGTAGAATACACAGTAAAAGTTTTGAAATAAATATGTAACTAGAATTTTTACTGTGTATTTTTCCCATTTTACCTTTTATTCATATAGTTACTTCTTTGACAACATAGTTACTTTTCTGACCAAATAGTTACTTTTCGAGTTGTGCGGTAGTATAACCTTAATTACCCGTTAGGGTATTAAAGATAAATCATATATATATGTATATATATGTATATATATATATATATTTCATTATAGACAGACCAGAAGATGAAAAAAGTAAGGATAAAATGATGTTTGAAAGTTATGTTGCTGTGAGTGGAACTAAGATTTTTTATTATATGTTAAAACAATCAAATTGGAATGAGGTACATCAGCTAAAAAGAAATATTCCCAAATCTAAATAGTGGGAGGGCATGTGAAAACATATTTATGCAATCATTTGAATATCTATAACACATTACACATTGATGAGGAGCTTGGAAGCCTCTCATATGCCAATGTGTACCAAGAAGGAATCTATCATGTCAGATTAACCAAATCGTAACTAGAATTTGGGTTAGTAGATATAGCTCCAATATCAATGTCTAACGAGAATATCATAACCAAGACTGATAAAGAATTAGTAAGCTTTATTGATCAAGTTCTTATTGCCTCAAATATAGAAAGGGCGATGTAATATTTTTATGGAATTAACGTGATGTGTAATGAATGTAAGATCGTAGGGAGAAAAATAGTTTTTTGTAAGACAATGCATGAGAGAGTTGTTTTAGTTTACAAGTAGGAGATTAATAGTTGTGGTCATGGTAATATTCTTGATCAATTTTAGGATATAATTCCCAAGTTTAAAGACTAAACTATCATCTAACCATGGATTAGTCCAGAATCTAGTGTGTTATAAGTGAGTTGGGTGAATATTAATGCTACATTGATCGATACAGATAGTTTTATTGATGTATTTTCATAAAGGAGTGGGTTTTTTTGTTGAGGATTTTGGTGCTTATAATATTTGCTCATAATGTAATTTTTCCTAATGGTGTCTCTATTATGACATAGAGAGGCAATAATTTTTTGGTAAGGCAGTGGAGTTACCTTTAACTTTAATGATGTCCCAAACAACTTGTGTTTTTGGTTTGCAAATGGTTTCCCAGTTAAAGAACTGTGATTTATATTTTTTCACGGTATCTGATCAAATCAAATTGGGTACATAATTTTGATGGGAGTGGAATGCAAATGAGATAGTAAGTAATGATGGGTGTGAGAGAAGAGTTAGAAAACTATCTAGACTAAGGATATCAGATTCGCATTAATAAGTTTAGATGGATGTTTTATGGATAATAGGTTTCTATATTGAGTTGTGTAGAGTGGATGTAGAAGAAGAAGAAGACCAAGGTATTTGATAGAGAATTTTGTCTATCTTTACAATCAAGCATGAACTCTGCCATATCTAAATCATATGGGTTGATATAGAGACCACATATGTTGACTTATCAAAATAATTTAGATCCCCATTATGTGTGTGAATATCCTAACAATATGAAGCATGTTAATTATATCATTATCATTGAGTTTTAGGTAAAGGATAGTATCATCAACATATTGAATGATGTTGTCATTGTACTAATGTATATCATATCAATGAGGCCATTTAAGGTGCCTAATTGTATCATTTTGGAAAAAAGGGAAGTGAGGATAATGAAAAGATAAGGGGATAAAGGGTCACCTTATCTGAGTCCATTAGAGTTACAGAATGATCAAAATGCCTATCCATTGATAAAGGGCTAATTGTGCTAAATTAATGCAATTGTGTATCATATCATCTTCAATTAGTAAAACTAATCTATTAGGACTACTAATTTATGTTGTCAAATGCTTTCTCAAAATCAAGTTTGAGATTTGAGAAGGGTGTGCTACTAGAGTGACATATGTATATATAAATCATAATTTTAGTAGGCATTCTGAATGCATCTACCTTTGATGCATGTTGATTGTCATGTCTGATGATGTGATGTATGGGACCTTTTAGTCTAGAACTCAAGTCCTGAGATATTATTATGAATGTCATTGATTAGACTTATAGGACAATAGTGTTGAAGAGAGGTAGGGTCTTTAGTTTTTTTATTTGAGTGATGTGAGTTTGGTTAAGGTTACCAATTTGAGTAGTGATATCATCATCATGATAGGTATAGTTGAAGAGATTATGAAAGGGAGCTTTGATATTATCTCATAAGTTATGGTAGAAATACATACTGAAGCGATCAGGTCATTGGGATGTATCTCCACCTAGGCTCACTGGTATATGGAGGTGATAATGATGGCAGAAGCAACAAATTTTTTCCCTATTACCACAAGTAGATCTAGTCAACAAATATATATCAAAAGGGAAGGAGCGCAATATATACCTTGTCGCGGAGAAAGTCAAATGACCTTCTTGCATCGGAATGTGCATTGATGTTCTCTTCACGTAGTTGCATGATGCCTACATCTTTATGTAGTCTACAAGGATGACAAGAACTTCACGTCGTGTTGTTTGAACTAGTGAGAAAAGAGCAACCTTTCACTTGACAACGTGTTGGCATCACGCTTTTATCCTTCTCTCTCTCATCATTATGAAAAAACCACTAGAATTTATGCATAAAAGTATGTAGTCAAAACCCTAGTCGTCCTTTCTAAATAACTATGAGAGGTAGAGAGTAGATTTTCTAAAAAGAGACTGAGAAATAAAAAGCCAATGGTTGACAAATTATCCAACCCCAAGTAGTATAGTTATTGGTGTCATTGATGGACATGCCTATCAATCAACTATCTAAGATCATAAAATTGAACAACTAATCATCTAACTAACTAATATTGTCCATATGATGAACTATAGATTTATATTGTCCTATCGATCAACTAAACTTTCTGGTCAATTGTTTGGATTGCTTTTAGATTAGTTGGTCGACTCATCACATGTCTAACGGGTGACATCCAATCAATTGGTTGGACATTATAGCCAAACACATGTTATTTGACACACTATATGATTGTTATCATTGATTATTTAGACCTTTTACTAACCAATTTAACATGTATCCATTATGAAACTAATCTTTCTTGTTCATCATATGTGTTTGATCCTATAGGATCCACATTATGTTGGTAGTGATGTTTGTAATCATATTACGACTTCAAAAGCATTAAGAGGTATTTAGAAACACATCATTGCCACCCAAGTAATTGGATAAATTGGACAATAACTTCAACCTTATGTTTTGACCAATGTTGCAATGACCACAAAGTCCTTTTTTTCAACATCTAGATTACATCCAAGGCATGACATAATCCTCCTCATAATCTTAAATATTTGTTACTTGATCAAGAGTAGACTATTTCAGATATACATGAAGCTAATATCAAAAAGTGACTCACATGAGCATGTCCATACATTTCATAGTCTCACTCATCAAGTGGTTGGGATATCACTCCAATAAAAGGGATGAATTCCATGTACGTCACTCATAATAACATGCATGTGTCATAATGCACCCAAGTGTTACTTGTATGGAAACCTTTATTCAAGGTCATGTTGGATAGTGTTGAAGTACACTAAATTTTAGTATGGTATGCCTAGAGAGCCAATCATATCATGATTGTGATGGAATATTACATGAAGGATTTGATTAGTAATCATAATCGGCAAGCTCCAATTCATTCTGTCTTACTCAGTTATGAGATAATTAGGAAACATAATGAATGTTTAAAGAATGACAATACTCAGTGGCGTATGTCTTCAAGTACATGGCTTGAACAATGAGATCATATGGATGTTAAGAGTATGTACATTCTTATTATATCCCTAGTCAGATGTTACTATGGAAGGTAGATAGATAGAAGTAACACTTAAAATAAGAGGGTGTGTTGATTGATGACATAATCTCGTCAGTTATGATATGTGATATCAAACCAAGCACACATATACTTGTTAGGGAATAGTGTAACAGACAGACCCACCTTGAGAGTGAAACATGGAAACCATAATTGGTGGTCATATTCAAATCTCATAGTGAAGGTGTGATTGTAGTTCTTAGAATTGAAATCACTACACTCATCACATGTCATTTGGTATACTTTGACATCATCCAACTTAACCCTGAATAAGGGTTGCCATAAATATGATGATTGGGTGGTCGTGTCACATGGGGATTTACTATGAGTGATGTAGATGATATTTGTCCCTCCTAATGGAGTTTGATATCCAGACCACTTGATAAGCGAGACATAGAAAAGCACATGTATGCATGTGTGGATCAATATATGATATTGAGGTCACATATATCTCAGACAGTCTACTCTAGTTCAAGGAACAAAGATTGAACATTGAGAAGATGATGATTCCATGTCTTGAGTTCATTCTGGATATCAGAGACAAAGGAATTATACAATCACTACAACATCTTACATAGGTTGTAGGTTGAAGATGTTCTGTAAATTTCCATTCACTTGGGTAGCACTGATGTGTCACTAGGCACCACTTGTTGCTTGTGATGTCATAAGCTAGTTATGGACATTCACTACCAATGTGATATGAGACCTATAGGGTCGCACACATAGGATACACCTAGAGGAGGATTTTAATCATAAATGATAATTTAATTGATTGCCAAAGTGTTTGGATATTCAATTCAAGCAACAAATCAGTTGATTGAACTCTCAACCGACCGACTCAAGCGTTGAACCGACCAGTTAGAGTATTAGGTTGATTAGAAATTGAATTGGTTGAGTTCTACCTGAACTAGGGAGTAAAATTGACCAGTTCACTTAGTGAACCGATCGGCTCAGGTCACCAACTGACTGGTTGGTTGAGTGATATGCCTAATTTGTGGAGAAATTTGATTGCATGAAGGATTAGTGTTGATTTTATGTTGAGCATTAATTGGATTTGAATTACCAATTCACGTGCGATTGGGAAACATGTTGAAACGACTAGTTTGTTGAGCAAACCAATCGAATCGCATGTGAACTGACCAGTTTGCTGCTCGTAGGTTGTCAGTTTTGTGATGCTCTAGTTCATTCCACTCCCACACAGACTGGGAACCCATACCCTACCCCTCCTATAAATAGAGGGGTACTGGGGGCTTCTCAAACACAACTCGATTGCATCCGACAATTATTGTCCTCTCTGGTTGTGGTAACCAATAGAGAGCCCGAGAAAGTTCTACCCAATAAAGGAAGGGATAACAAGGGATAACAATTGTGTAAGAGAAAGTTGGTGACTAGTACACCACCATGAGAGACAACTCCTTCCTGTCTGTTCAAGTAGAACAACATGAGTTCTAGGTGGTGTGTGTGGACTACTATAGAGGCGAGGAGGTTGTTGTATGCTGCTACGAGGATGACGTCAGGATGCTGTCTGTGGTGAAGACCAAGAGTTGCAGAAGACGTCATCCACGTGCAACTAGGAGTGCTACGCTACTGCAATGACTTATAGCCGCTAGACTTGTTCCAAGACCAGGTACAAACTCATTAAACCATCCTTTCCATTACATAGTTGTTGACGCGATCTTGCTGTCATGGGAAATATGGATAGAAATTTTTTTATTTCCACTGCCTACTCTGATCTGATATTTCCCTATACTAAAAACATGTGATCATTGTAGTTACTCGAGGTCTAAGGACCACAATCAACACTAACACATTTTGATATGATTAGGACTTCCATTCCTATATTCAATGTATCATACTAAAAGTGGGCATGTCCAATACACTTGTTCATTAAAAAGTACTATGTCTTTGACTCAATATCAAACATAATGACCACTTAGATGTAGTCATCAGCCAAAACACATGCTATCCTTATGTATATTCTCATACTAATTTCCAAAAAAAATCTAACTAGGGAATTAACAAGAATTAATACCCTTAATATATATATATATATATGATCTCATGTTTAGGTCCTCAACCCAAAATCTCATGTCATTGAGTAACACATTCCCGAGACATTATTATATTCAATTGTTAACATATATTGAAGTACATATAACAATTATAAATGCCTTTATTGTGAATCATATCAAGTATAATGCATCGCACTAAAATCATCGCATGATTGTCTCTCAAGCTTGCAACCAATAATTTCCACATACATTTAGAGCTAATAACTCATGAATCTAATTTCAAGTGATCTAACATGCTATTCATATTTTTGATGTCAAAGTGTTTTTTCCAGAGGGTTAGTAATATTTCTTTTGATTGGCACTCTACAAATCTTCACATCTCCTCTATGTGTGATCTCTCATATAAGATGATAATATTGTAGTATATGGTTTGATGATGATGTGATATGTGTTTCTAGATTGTGTAATGGATCCATTATTGTCACACTATAACTCTAATGCATCATTAATAGTTGGAACCACCTCAATTTCACCAATGAAATTATTAATCGATGTAGGTTCTTCTTCTATGTTGGATGTAGCAATATACTCAGACTCCCTTGCATGATCACCCATTGTCTCTTGTGTTATAAAGTAAAAGAAGGTTGATCAATATAATGATAAGAGGAAGTCCCCTCCTTTATATAGGAGAAGGGGGAAACATATAGACTTTAGACTAAACCCTAATGGGCCAAGACACACTTGGGCCCATACAATAGACTCAAATAACTTAAATAAATAAATTAAGCAGACTCTCTAATATCTTGCTTGGAAGTTTTCCACCATATATCTTTGTTGTTGAGGCTAAATAAAAAACCTAATTGCAATTGACAATCATATTTTTTATTTGGAATTTGGTGTTAATGTAACCCTTGACAACTAACTCTTCCTTACTTCTATAAATAAGGAATGAATCATTAGTTCATTGCAAGTACTTAAAGATGTTCTTTACGATAGTCCAGTGACCTTTAGTGGGATCTTACTGGTACCTACTCATCATGCTTAAAGCATACAAGACATCAGGGATGTGTACATAATATTGCATGCATGATCGATCCAATCAAAGAGCCATGTGGAATCTTAATCATGTATGCCCTCTCTTATTAAGAGTTGGGGCACTGAGCACTAGAGATACATATTCCATGAGACTATTACATTTTGAACCTTTTTAGCACTTTCTCAATGTATGTACTTTGATTTACAACAATAAGCATTCTATGTCTATCTATGTATATCTTGATCACAGGAATATAGGATGTTTATCCTAATACCTTAATAAAAAAGGCATTTTCCAACCAAGTTTTAACCAAGTATAGAGTCAAGATGTCATTCCCCATCAATAGTATGACATCTACATACAATATTAGGAATATAATTATACTTCCATATTATCATTAACCCTCTTGTAAACACAAGGTTCATCTTCATTTTGGATAAAGATAAACTCTTTGACCATCTCATAAAAATGAATATTCCAACTCTAAGATTCTTGCTTCAGTTTATAGATTGACTATTGTAGCTTATAGACTTTTATGGCTTCATTTGCAATGATAAAACTTTTGGGTTATGCCATGGACACATCCTCAAGAAATTCATGTTAAGGAATGTAGTTTTAATTTTCATATCCATGATCTCTTAGTCATAATAAGTTGCAATATCAAGTCTGATCATGATAGTTTTAATCACAAGAACATGTGAAAAAGTTTTATGGTAGTCAACACTGTGAAATTGCTTGAAACCTTTAGCAACTAAGCTTCCTTTGTAGGAGTGTACATTACCATCCATGTCAGTCTTATTTTTGAAGATTTTATTTTCACCAAATGGGTTTCACCCCTTCAGGTTGATCCACCAAGGTCCATACTTTGTTGGTATACATGGATTCTATCTCATGTCTCATAAATTCAAGCCAATTCTTAGAATCCGACTCCTCAATGGCATCATTGTAGGCTGTTGGTTCATAATTATCCACAACCAACACATCACCTTGTCAATTCACGAGCAGTCTAAATATATGTGACTCAAGATGTGTCCTACTAGACCTTCAAGGTTCATGTGTTACAACAGGAACTTGAGATTTTAGAGTAGTTTGAGATTATTCTTGTCCTCTATCTACCTCCATAGGTTCAATGTCATGTTATTGGCCTTGAAATACTTCAAATTCTATCTTCCTCCCACTAATTCCTCTTAAAATCATTCATTTTCAAAGAATATAATAGTTATAGAAATAAAAAAAATTCCAACAAATGAAATATATAAGTGATATCCTTTAGTTTCATTAGGATATCCAAAAAAAATGGTTTTCTGATATGGGTCCAAGCTTTTCTGGAAAACTATTTTCATACATAAGCTTCACATCCCTTATTTATCAGGAAAAGATATTGCAATGTTTCCCAATCCATATCTCATATGAAGTCTTTTGAACTATTTTTAAAGGTGTGTGATTAAGTATAAATCTTGTGATTTATAAAGCATATCCCAAAAGAAATCAGAATACTAACAAAAATCATCATCGAGAATACCATGTCCAATAGGGTGTGATTCCTTTTTAATAAATCATTGCATTATGGTGTTCCGGGTGGAGTTCATTGTGATACAATATCACACTCTCTCAGAAGGACCCCAAACTCTTGGATCTAATAATTGCCACTCATTATGATCAAAGTGCTTTAATATTCTTGCCAAGTTGATTGTGTACTTCATTCATGATTTTTTTTTACTTTTTAATGGATCATAACTTATGTTTCATTTGATACACATAGACATATATACTGAGGTCATCAATAAATGTGATGAACAATTGATACATGCCTTTGTAATTTTTTCTAAATGGTACACATATATCAATATGTATGAGTCATAATAAGTCACTCACCCTTTCGTTGTTACTAGTAAAAGGTGTTTCAGTCATCTTGCCTGATATATAAGATTCACGTGTACCTATTGACATAAGATCAAATGAGTCTATATATCCATGTTTGAGGAGTATAGAAATGAAATTCTCATTTATGTGGACTACACAACAATTCCATTGATAATTTTTGTTTGAGTCATCCAATTAATGCTTTTTGGTATTTGTTGTTGACTCAAGGTATGAATTTACTTATCTCTTATTTTAGTTATGACTAAACCATTCCACTTATATGTTGCCAGTGCTTCTACTTGATGATTTTAGATTAGATAATACACTACAAATGTCTAAACATACAAACCCTAGTTTACAGAAATCAAGTTATACATACATAAAGATCAAGATTCAAGAATAAATAGTTTTCTCCTTAGGTATTTGGTGTAAAATCACTTGTAATGATTATATGGCTTATTATTAATCTCATTATTATGATATATTAAATATGATGAATTATTATTCACTTGCAAGGTTTTAGAAAATCCAAAACAATAACCTCTATTGGTTGAATTTCCCCTAGGTATAACTACACCAAAAATACTATTTGTTGGTTTTCCAGAATCCCCAATGAGTCAAGTTTCTCACCAGTAGGAAACTCGACCAACTAGAAAATCATCTAGATAGAAACTTCTATCGATTAAGTTACCAACTCAGTTGATAACACTATAGCATCTATTTTTTACATTGCAATATAGATATTGTAAGGAGAGAAAAAATGACATATATCCATTGGATTTTCCCCAAAATGGTGAGAAATCATCCTAAATAATTCTAGTGGATAGGATGCATCCTCAATTATAAATTGAATCCTTGGTTTCCACCCGTGGTTGAAAAAGCATTACAAATACCATATACTATAGTTGAGAGAGAAAGTGCCCCAAAAGAGCCCATGTCTACTTGCATGTGCTTAATTACTTGCTACATTCATTATCATGAGTAGGATATATGTAAGAGAGGTATTCATACATGTATATTTTGTGAGACTCTTCTTTCCTACCTCCATTATCTCCCACACACATGAGGATGAAGATTCTCTCTCTTGTCTAGTGGAGGAGGAGGAGGAGAAGAAGGGTAGGAGGCCCTTGGTGAAAAGCTTCTCCTTGGTGAATGGAAAGTTAAATGTGAAAGACTTTTGGTTAAAAAGTATGTAAGATATTGGCAGAGGAAGAAGATCATCGACAAGGGTGGGTAAGTCTAAGAGAAGGTCGAAAACCTTTGGTCAATGATGGTAAGCCCTTTGGAAGGTGGAAGACTCCAAAGAAAGAAAACATAAGTGCTTTGTAAGGTTGTTGGCTCCCTTCTCTAAAAAAGACAATCTAGTTTAACCTTCGATTTAAAAATGGTGGTCATATTGTGTATCTCTTATAATGGAATATAAGGTAGTGACCATGTTTGAGAATCCTAAAAGTTGACCTATCTAGGTAGAGAATTTATGTCCTTTAGAGACGGAACCACTCTACATATTTGGCATATTTGTGGATTGTTCAAAATCTCTATCCTTTTCTTTTGATACTTCTATTTTTATATTAGGAAATATGTTAAAGGTCTACTTATTTTTTAAGTGGCTTTAGTCTAATTCACCCCCTCTTTAGCCCATTTATATTTGACAGTTGGTATCATAGCAAGATCTTCTTCAAGAAATAATTCTACAAGTATGAGAAGATGGGTGACAATCAAGAATAGAGATACTTTTCAACACTTCGGTCTTTCACGAGAGCAACTATAAATATTGAAAAAAATGGTACAATTACATATTTAAGGATTAAGCATTGATTTGCATAAAATGATGGATCTTTCATACAAGGAATTGTATAAATAAGAGCTAGAAAAATTGTTATGTCACTACTTTTAAGAAAGAGACCTTGAATGTTGAAGCCATATGCATCCTCTATGGTACTCTATCCCCTACCAAGTTCAACTAGATATCTTGTTGTGACACCTCCTATGAGATACATAGAAATCTATGTGTCACTTATGAGGTGACGAATCACATGAAGGAAAGTAAGGTCTTTATAATTGCACAACAACTTGAAAACTTTTTCATGGGCAAGACAGAGTCTATTTTTTAGATGTATTGTAAACTTGATCTCTTCATCAATGGCCTTGCAACACTTGGTCAACCTATGTATAATGACAAGGTATGGTCAAATATTCTTCCATATCTTCCTCGTGGTTGGAAAAGAATGTGGCCATAGAAGACACCACAAAGCTCTCCAGTCTTACTGTTGAAGAACTTATAGGTAACCTTCAAGGTATTTGGTAAGGTCACCTCACAATAAGAAGAAGATCTTGAAGAACAGAATCAAAATAAGAAGTAGAAGGTTATTTCTTTTCATGCTTCATCAAGACAAAAATTCCAAGGAAAAGAAGATGACATTTACTCCAAAGGTAGACTCTACAAAGGTAAGTCTTCTTCCTCCTCCTGATGCTTCACATGTAGAAAGAAGGATCACTACATGGATGGTTATCCACATAGAAAAAAGACTCATTATCACACGGGAGATTAAAAAAAAAAGATGAGAAGCACAAGAATAAGAAAGGCTATAAGGTCTCTGGTGACTCCACCAACTCTAGCTCAAGTGAAAGCTCTAGGGGAAGTGATGTTAGGGAATGCCACTTTGCTCTCATAGCAAGCTCATTTGAATATTCAAATCAAGTAGATCTAAACTCTTTATCTAAGAATATTTAATTGAAATTATTCATGCTATGCGTGCCTCTCTTGAGTCTACTAAGCATAAAAAGAAAAATCTTGATAAGTTTGTTGGAAACTTGTATAAAGAAAAATGAACTTAAAAATGTTAATTGTGCTTGAAAGATGATATTCACAATCTTCATAAGCTTAATCTATGGAGTATAAATTCAGTGGTGTTGAGATAAAGAATGATTCATGTCTTAGTCAAGTAAATTCTCTTAAAATTGAAATTCCTAAATTTGATTAGTAAGATTAAAATTTTAAATCTCAACATTTTATGTCTAGTTTAAATGAAGAGCATGCCAAAATTGTTGATTCACTTATGTTTGATATCAATGTTCTAGAAATTGAAAATGACAAGAATGATTTGGTTTTCCATGGAATAGAATCTGAAAATGGAATTTATCTTTTTAGATTACAATGTTTTAAAAAGAAAATGTTTCTTTCAAAAGTCAATGCTCTTCAATATTGTTCTAATTCTATTAGTGGAAAGAATGGTACTGTTGGTATTCATATTGGGGAAAAAAATCTTACATGGCTAAACCTCTCTTCTTATAGACTGGTCTTTCACATGCTAGAGATGATATTAATCAATGTCTTTTACCACTACTTCTCTTATGTAAGAAAAATATATGTTGAGATCCTCTCTACAAGGATTCCGAGGTGAAAAAAATATCTTAATGAAATTATGTATCAAGCTACTAGGAAAAAAGGTAAACATGGTATTGGAGTTATTGTTATCCAAAGGAAAAACAAAGATAAAGGACCTTCAATTTCTAATGGAAAGTCCTCTAATTTCAAGTCTAAAGGCACTTCCAATTATTACAATAAAATGGCCATTATTCTATATATTTCTCTTTTAAGAATGGACCCAAATGAAGAAAAAAAATAGGTAGCCAGACTAACCCTGTGATTTGGTACCATTTGATCTCTCTTCTTGTAGGAAATTTGCAGAAGGATTTATGTGAGATAATCAATTGGAATTCGAATTTCCAATCTGAATAAAAGAAGAAAGATAAGATGCATACTGGTTGGCAACCAAATGTAGAACACATAGGTTAGTATAGATGTACTAGTTTTCATGTTCATAACCAATCTTTGCTTGATATGAATGAGTTTGTATGTACTCTACAAATGGTATACGAGTCAATTTTGAATATTATGATTCTCGTCATTTTCTTGGTCAAAAATTTTCCATACTACTTTCAAAGTGCATTACTAACTTGTTTATACATTATTGGATATCATTTGCAATTTCTTATAGCCTCTAGGATTATTTTTATGTATATCTTTTAGCTTAGAGAACATATGATTTTAGTTGACTTTGCCATGAGAAAATTAAATAACATGCCACCTTTGGGGTTTTCTAGCTGGTTCTTTCAATTAAGAATTTCCACCTAGAAATTGAACTGATAGCACTAGACATTGCAAATTTAGATAATTTATTGAATACGAATTTCTCTCTTAACTGGAAGTTTTCAACCAATAGTGACACGCCCCGACCCCACAATTACCACTAATCATGAGATTAGGGCGTGACAAGAGGATTCACTTAGTACAAATACACCCTTAACCTTTTCTTTTCTTAATCACTTAGAATTAACCAAATAGTTTGAATAACATCAGATTGTAATAAAACTGCTGAAGCAAACTTACTGTTTCTTAATCTTTAAAGATACTTTAGAATTTAAACAACATATTACATCTTACTTGCAGAATATAAAGTGCAATAGTTAATTAAAACTAAACTACATATTACATTTCATTCTCTCTCTCTACCATACCACATGCCCAAGGACCGAGGGGAAAGGACTAAGAGACCTCTAAACCTAACTAAACATTATCTTCTAAGTGTCTGAGTGATACGATCCTTCAGCTTCCTCGTATTGATGTCGACCTGAAAAATGTTTAAGTTGGTTGGTGAGCTACTGGCTCAGTGAATAGAATTTCACCCAACCATCACAGATAGCTCATTTATGTTTATTAATTAGATTAAAATTCAAGATAATACTATACTGAGCAGATCTAAACAATATAATTTAAACAACAGGAGATGTCAACATTTCATTATGATAACAATTGCTGCAAAGCTGTAGATACAATTAATTAACAGAAAATACTAAAATTTCATTTAAAGGACAATTGCTGCGAAACTAACTCAAACCTTTCTTAACTCTTTAACTAACTCTATGAACCTATGTGAACATATTTTATATTATGCCCAGATCATATGAAGTGTACTCTACATATGAAGACTCGTAGCGAACTACAATCCCACCGTACAAGACTTAGCCGACACCCCAGGATAGCTAAGTCTGACTATTGTCTTGGTCTGCTATAGGAAAAATTGGCTCTCTGGCCTCGGCACTCCTATGGTGTCATAAATTAGACTCCTCCTCTAACCTAAGCACACAGGCAGAGAGTCAAGCCACTTATTACTTTAGTGCCACCAGGATCCTGTCTCTGGTGGATGTTGGACACTACATGGCTTTTCTGTGTTCTAGTGCCACCAGGATCATGTCTCTAGTTGATGTTGGACACTACATTCTGTAATTTAAGGAGACTTCCACTAGGGCTTCATCCCTCGTACCACCTGTTAGTATGATCCGACCCTCGTATACTGGACACTTCCAGGGTAGGTCATTTCATCCCTAAGGCGCAAACCTCACATAGGGGTTCTACGGTGTTCAGGGAACCTATGTCTATTATTTTATTATTCTTGGAAAGTTCTTACTATATTGTATCTCTCTTTCTTACTTATCCTTGACTCTAGTATCTCTATGGTACCACTTCTATTTAATTGAAGTTTACACTATGACATGTGATTCATTTCTAACTTGGCAGAGCAATATATTCAAAATATTTTTAATTTACTGATAAATCAACATTATCATGCTTGCAGGTAGACTAACATTCTTAATAAATTAAATACATGTCAACTTGGCACATATACACTAAAATCATGCAATTTGACTTCTTAATTCACTAATAAGAGTACATTACTCGACATATGAGAAATCATCAGTAGCATCTGTAATTTATCTGAAATCCATCAAAAAACGTGCACATTAACCCTAGTCTTGGTTTGTGCATCACAAAACTCAATTAAAGATTAATTTACTTGTCATGGCAAGATTCAACATATAAACATACACAGTAACCCAAATCTTAAACTATGCATCACATAACTTAATTAATTTTATAATTACTCATCATGTCATGAATTATTAATATTAATTGAAATTTCAAATGATTTCTTGAGTTGAGCATCTCATCACTCAAATAAGAGTTAAATCATTATCATGGCACGAATTATTATTAATAATCGGGAATTTCTAATAATATCTTTGAGAAGTGTGTCAGTTTGAGTAGATATTAAATCATTCACATTAAATATGACCTAAGGCGTGCAACTAGGTTTCCATTGACATTTTCATGTCATCATCATTTCTTTGAAATCGTGCATCTAGTAAAGTACTAAAATTGCAACGCCTTGGTTTATACCCAAATCGTACAGCTACAGGTAGTGTGCTACCGTTGTTCACTTTTAAACTGAGCAAATTAGGTTTTGATCAACCATATAATTCCACTAATCCAAATCCATACAAATCGATTAAATAATTTGGGTTGGGCAAACTTAAATAAGAAAATGTGTAATTTAATGTTAGGCAACGCCGACACTACACGACACCTGCTGGATATACATTGTTAACTACGATCGAACCTAAATTATTTGTTTCATGGAGTTAAATCGTGCTTTGGGGAGTGAGATTCTACTCACCGTGATTCAAAACGTCCGGATTCGACTGGAATTGCGTCCAGGGGGTTGTCTTCAACCTCGGAATAGACCCAATTTTTCGGACCTGCTGCACACAGCAGCCGTTTACCACGAACAGGTTGAAGAACAGCTGCTAGATTGGGTGTCGGTCGCTGCTCGAGCTACGGATTCAAGTCTAGGCCGTTGTTCCTTGGTGCTTCCTCGCGCCCAAGAGGGCTATGGGCCGCAATTGCAGCTGTTACTGCTAGAGCAAGGTGGGGCGCCGCCATACTGATTTGGGCATCCATGGAGCGATGAAGGCGAAAGAGGGTGCAGGTGTTGCGGATTCATGCTCGAGGCACTAGGCCGAGCTCAAGCAAGCTGTTTCCCTGAAATTTTGTGCGCCCAAGAGGGCCCTAGGCTGGGCCACAGCAGTTGGTCGTCGATCACTGCTCTCTGCAGGTTGGGCACCTGCTAGGGTGGGGCAAAGGAGGAAGAAAGGGTGGAGGAAGAAGGAAGAGGAAGGAGAAGGGAAGGATGGCAGAGGAGTGGACGTTGCTGAACGGAGCCTAGGGGCGCCCAAATCGCCCACGCGATCCCGTCCTTTCTGCTGTTCTATCGGTTGCCTAGTTCGTTGCTTGGTTGGGGAAGAAAGGAGATAAGGAAGAAAGAAAAAGAAAGAAAATAGAAGGCCAAAAACTGGAAAATTTGCAACCAAGTCCAAGAAACGTAAAAACGTCATAACTATTGATTTGAAGGTCCAAATAACACGATTTCTTTTACAACTTTTCAAGCACGAGATCCTTCACAACCTCAAGGCAAGAAATCATGTTAATTAGACTATAACACTAGATCAAAGCATTAATTGCATCTGTGAGAACTTAACTCAACTTAATTAACATGATGATGATATTACCATTGTAGTTATTAGTTAACTTTGATGTGGGTCATAACAATCTCCCTCTCTTATAAGAATTGCATCCCAAAATTCCTAAAAGAAAAAAGGAAACTTTTTATGCATCTAGGACTCAAGCTCCCACGTGGCTTCCTCTAGGTTGTGGTTCCTCCACAGAACTTTCACTAACGGTATCTCGCAATTCTTGAGTTTCTTGATCCTCCGATCAATTATCTATACTGGTCCCTCAACATAGGACACATCTGGTCTGAGCTGGGTAGGTTCTGGGTCCACTATCTTCTCTGTACTAGGGTAACACTTCTTCAGCATCGATACATGAAACACATAATGTAGATTAGCCAACTCAGATGGCAAATCAAACCTGTAGGCTACAGGTCCAATCCTCTCAACGATAGGATATGGGCCCATAAACCTAGGAGTCAGTTTGCCTCTCTTTCCAAACCTCAAAACTCCTTTTCATAGTGAAACTTCCAAATACACTTCATCACCAACCTCAAACTCAAGAGGTCTACATCTCTTCTCAATGTAACTCTTCTGTCTATCCTGTGAAACTTTCAACTATTCTCTGATCACTGTTATATTTTCTGTAGTCAAATCCACTATCTCTGGTCCAAGAATCTCTTTCTCACCCACCTCGTACCAACATATGGGTGATCTACACTTTCTGCCATACAAAGCTTCATACGGGGCCATACCAAGACTGGAATGGTGACTATTATTGTATGCAAACTCTATAAGGCTCAAGTGTTCTTCCCAACTTCCACTGAAATGTAAGACACATGCTCTCAGCATGTCCTCAAGAGTCTGAATGGTCCTCTCTGACTGACCATCCGTCTGCGGGTGAAAAGTTGTACTGAACCTCAACTTTGTGCCTAAAGCACGATGCAGCTGATTCCAAAACATGGATGTGAACTTAGGATCTCTATCTGATATAATTCAAACTGGGATACCATGAAACCTGACTATCTCATCCACATATATCTTAGCCAACTTCGGGACATCAAAGGTTTACTTAACAGGAAGAAAGTGAGCAGTCTTAGTTAGTCTATCCACAATCCCCATATTGAGTCACAACCTCTAGGTGTCATGGGCAACCCTACCACAACATCCATTGTGATATGTTCCCACTTCAACTCTAGTATAGGAAGAGATTGCAAGGTACCTGTAGGTTTCTAGTGTTCATCCTTAACCTGTTGGCACACACTACATCTAGCCACATACTCAGCTACATCCTTTTTCATGCCTGACCACCAGTACAACTCCTTGAGATTCATGTACATCTTAGTGTTACCTGGATGCATAGCATACATCTATGCATGCACTTATTCAAGAATATGTTCTTTTAAATCAATGTCTCCAGGTACACACAACCTATCATGCTGATATAGCAAACCATCATCTGAAAACCTGAACTCTGGTCTCTTTCCCTCTATCATATCCTGCATGATCTGTCATAACTCATTGTCACTCTACTGAAGTTCCTTGATCTGATCATAAAAAATAGGCTTGACTTGCATCTGTGCAATCAAACCACTCTTCCCTATCACCCCTAAGTCTAAGTTCAACTTCCACATCTCTACTAGCATGTCTCTCTTGAAACATGCCATAGAGAATGCATCAGTTGTTGAACTTGACTTCCTGCTGAGGGCATCTTCTACCACATTCGCCTTACCAGGATGATAATCGATCGTCACATCATAATCCTCGATCAATTCTAACCATCTCCTCTGTCTAAGATTCAGATCCTTCTGGTTGAAAATATATTTCAAACTCTTATGATCTGTGAACACCTGGCATGCCTCACCATAAAGATAGTGACGCCATGTCTTAAGAGCATGAACTACTGTAGCTAACTCTAAATCATATGTCGGGTAATTCTCCTCATTTTTCTTAAGCTGTCCAGATGCATAAGCTACTACTTTGCCTTCCTGCATCAACACACAGCCTAAACCTCTCCTGGAAGCATCACAAAACACTGTGTAGCCCTTATCTGCCTCGGGCAGGATCAACATTGGTGTTGTAGTCAACCTCTTCTTCAAGATCTAAAAACTCTTCTCACAGTTATCTGACCAGACAAATGCTGCATTCTTTCTCGTTAAGCGAGTCAGAGGTGACGCTACAATACTGAAGTTCTAGATGAACCTCCTGTAGTAACCTGCAAATCCTAAGAAGCTTCTGATCTCACTAGGAGTCTTAGGCTGCTCCCACTATAGAACAGACTCAACTTTCTTAGGGTCAACACTTACTCCATCTCCTGAGACGACATGTCCAAGAAAAGACACCTCAGTTAAGCAGAACTCACACTTGCTAAACTTAGCATATAACTGGTGTTGTCTCAACAACTATAATGCTATCCTCAAATGTTGTTCATGTAGCTCATCATCTCTGGAATAGATCAAAATGTCATCTATGAAAACCACTATGAACTGATCCAAGAGCGGCTTGAAAATTCATCTCATCATATCCATGAAAGCTTTTGGGGCATTAGTCAGTCCAAACGACATTACCAGAAACTCATAATGCCCGTATCTTATTTTGAAAGCTGACTTAGGAATATATAAAGCCTTTATCCTCAACTGATGATATCCAGATCTCATATCTATCTTAGAAAAGATCGTCACTCCATGCAACTGATCAAACATATCATCTATCCTTGGCAATGGGTACTTATTCTTGATGGTGATCTTATTCAACTGTCTGTAGTCTATACATAACCTCATGGTACCATCTTTCTTTTTCACAAACAAGACTGAAGCTCCCCATGGTGAAGAACTAGGTCGAATGAAACCCTTATCCAGTAATTCCTGTAACTGGATCTTGAGTTCCTTCAACTCTACAGGTGCCATTCTATAGGTTCGTAGCACTATAGGTTGACTACCTGACAACACTTGGATCTCAAAGTCTATCTCTCTTTCTGGAGGTAGACCTGGCAACTCATCTGGGAAAACATTTGGGAACTCACATACCACTGGCACATCCCATAGGCTGACTATGCTCTTCTCAGCTCTAGTATCTACTACATGTGCCAAGAACACCTCACAACCTTTCTGCAACATCTTATCAGCTACAGCGGCTGATATGATACACATAGGCAAAACCTTCCTGTCTCCAGAAAAGACACAAGAAAATCCACCATGTTGAAAGACATCCTCCTTCTTCCAACAGTCGAGCTGAACTCGATACGTCTCTAGGAAATCCATACCCAAGATAACTTGAAAAGAGTTAATATCTAGGGGTATGAGATTAACCGCAATGGTGTAACCACCAAAAGTCAACAAACATCCAGGATAAAACTATGTCAATACTATCGGTTCACCTATCGGAACCCTTAACAACAGGTCAACTGGTAACTCTTGGGTTAACAGGTTAAGCTCACAAGCTAAATAATGTTGTAAAAACGAATGAGTGGCACCCAGATCTATCAAAACCGTAACTGATAGGTTATTAAAGAAAAGCATTTCTCCTGTAATTACTTGGGAAGAAACAATACCTTCTTGTGGTGTCAAAGAGAAGAAGCGTCCTGAAGATCTTCCTCTCCCACGATGTCCTCATTGTCCTTCCCTTCCACTAGGTGCTACTCCACCTCAGGAACCTGAAGCCACTGAAGAACTTGCTCCTCCAGCTGGAGCCTATCTCGGAACATTCTAGTATTGTGACTGGGAACCCTATGTTGTTTCTTGCTGAAGTTGAGGACATTACCTTCTAAAGTGTCACACTTGTCCACAGTTGTGACAACCATGGAAATCTGCACCCCAACACTGACCCAAGTGTGGCTTGCCATAGATATCACACCTCGGTATCTCTTTCCTTGGTGGACCTGTCACTGAAACTGATGATCCAGAAGACCTAGTTGGAGGTGTCCATGTAGACTGTGTACTCCATCTTCCGGAGTTAGGTCTTCCTCCACTTGATGAAAAACTAGATCCTTGTCTACCAAAATAGCCAAGTCCTCATCCTATCTTTGAAAAGAAATCACCACCTCCTCTGTATCCACCACTACTTTGTCCCCTTCTAATAAAATCTCCAGATCTTTTCTTACTCTCAGTCTGCTTATCAGCATTAACTAACTCTTCTACATGTCTCGCTGCTTCCACAAATTTCCCAAAGTTTTCTCTATCTTTTCAACCAATGGCTAATACGGTGTGTCTAATCTCTGACCTTAATCCTTCTTGAAATCTTCTGTACTTTTCTACATCATTAGGAACAAGTTACGGATAGAAATTTGTCAACCTTGTGAAATGTGCCTCGTATTCACCAATTATCATGCTTCCTTGTCTGATATTCTGTAGTAGTCTTATTTTCTCACTCAGAAAGGTAGGTGGGTAGTACTTAAGATGGAATTCATCCACAAAATACCTCCACATCAGTAGCGTGTTCCTCCTTTTATCTTCCACTCCACGCCACCATAGCTCTGCATCACCTTTAAGCAAATAAACTGCGTGATTGATTTGTCTTTCCTCAGACAGCTCCATAAGACAGAACACTTTCTCTAACTATCTCAGCCATTCATCTGCCACTGCACGGTCCGTAGTTCCATAGAAATCAGCACCTCCGACCTTCTTAACCAGCTCGTAGGATCTCATCAGCTCCTTGCTGCTTGAGGTAGAAGCTCGTCTATCTGTCTTGTATTTTTCCTTAGTCTCAAGAAACATCATGTACATTCTCGCTACCTCATCCACCTCTTCACCACCACCTGGACCCATCTCCTGAGGATTAGGTCCAATGTGGCTCTCAACATGGTCCTCGTGACCACGTCCTCTTTCTGCCATCTGCATAGTATAATAGAACATTTCCTGTTTGAAGTATAGTTAGAAGAAAGACACCTAAGTCCTAATCATGTTGGTCTCTTATCGTCCCCTGACCTTGACTTAGAGTAACTATGTACTCAACCTATGCTTTGATACCAAATCAATTGAAATGCCCCGACCCTACAATTACCACTAATCATGAGATTAGGACGTGACAGGAGGATTCACTTACTACAAATACACCCTTAACTTTTTCTTTTCTTAATCACTTAGAATTAACCAAATAGTTTGAATAACATCATATTGTAATAAAACTGTAGAAGCAAACTTACTATTTCTTAATCTTGAAAGATACTTCAGAATTTAAACAACATATTACATCTTACTTGCGGAATATAAAGTGCAACAATTAATTAAAACTAAACTACAAATTACATTTCATTCTCTCTCTCTACAATACCACATGCCCAAGGACTGAGGGGAAAGCACTAAGAGACCTCTAAAACTAACTGAACACTACCTTCTAAGCATCTGGGTGATACGATCCTTCAGCTTCCTCGTGTTGACGCCGACCTAAAAAATGTTTCAGTAGGTTGGTGAGCTACTAGCTCAGTGAATAGAATTTCACCTAACCATCGCAGATAACTCATTTATTTTTATTAATTGGATTAAAATTCAAGATAATATGATACTGAGCGGATATAAACAATATAATTTAAACAACAGAAGATGTCAACATTTCATTATGATAACAATTGCAGCAAAGTTGTATATACAATTAATTAACAAAAAATACTAAAATTTCATTTAAAGGACAACTTCTATGAAACTAAATCAAACCTTTCTAAACTCTTTAACTAACTCTGTGAACCTATGTGAACATATTTTATGTTATGCATTGATCATATGCAGTGTACTCTACATATGAAGACTCGTAGCGAACTACAATCCCACCGTACAAGATTTAGCCCACACCCCAGGATAGCTAAGTCTCACTACTGTCCTGGTCTGCTACAGGAAAAACTAGCTCTCTGGCCTCGGCACTCCTATGGTGTCGTAAACTGGACTCCTCCTCTAACCTGAGCACATAGGGGGAGAGTCAAGCCACCTATTACTCTAGTGCCACCAGGATCCTATCTCTGGTTGATGTTGGACACTACATGGCTTTTCTGTGTTCTAGTGCCACCAGGATCCTGTCTCTAGTTGATGTTGGACACTACATTATGTAATTTAAGGAGACTTCCACTAGGGCTTTGTCCCCCGTACCACCTATTAGTATGATCTGAACCCTATATACTAGACACTTCCATGGTAGGTCATTTCACCCCTAAGGCACATACCTCACATAGGGGTTCTACGGTGTTCAGGGAACCTATGTCTATTATTTTATTATTCTTGGAAAGCTCTTACTATATTGTATCTCTCTTTCTTACTTATCCTTGACTCTAATATCTCTATGGTACCACTTCTATTTAATTGAAGTTTACACTATGACATATGCATCATTTCTAACTTGGCAGAGCAATATATTCAAAATATTTTTAATTTACTGATAAATCAACATTATCATACTTTTAGGCAGACTAACATTCTTAATAAATTAAATACATGTCAACTTGGCACATATACACTGAAATCATGCAATTTGACCTCTTAATGCACTAATGAGAGTAAATTACTCAACATATGAGAAATAGTCTGTAGCATCTGTAATTTATCTGAAATCCCTCGAAAAACGTGCACATTAACCCTAGTCCTAGTTTGTGCATCACAAAACTCAATTAAAGATTAATTTACTTGTCATGGCAAGATTCAACATATAAACATACGCAGTAACCCAAATCTTGAACTATGCATCACAACTTAATTAAGTATATAATTACTCATCATGTCACGAATTATTAATATTAATTAAAATTTCAAATGATTTCTTGAGTGGAGCATCTCATCACTCAAATAAGAGTTAAATCATTATCATGGCATGAATTATTATTAATAATCAGGAATTTCTAATAATATATTATAGAAGTGTGTCAATTTGAATAGATATTAAATCATTCACATTAAATATGACCTAAGGTGTGAGACTAGGTTTCCATTGACATTTCATGTCATCATCATTTCTTTGAAATTGTGCATTTAGTAAAGTACTAAAATTGCAACGCCTGGGTTTATACCCAAATCGTACAACTACTAGTAGTGTGCTACCATTTTAAACTGAGCAAATTAGGTTTTGATCAACCATATAATTCCATTAATCCAAATCCATACAAATCGATTAAATAATTTGGGCCGAGAAAACTTAAATAAGAAAACATGCAATTTAACGTCAAGCGACGCCGACACTGCACGGCACCCGGATATACGTTGTTAACTGCGACAAATACAGATCGAACCTAAATTATCCGTTTCATGGACTTAAATCATGCTTTGGGGAGTGAGATTCTACTCACTGTGATTCAAAACGTCCAGATTCGACTGGAATTGCATCCAGGGGGTCGTCTTCAACCTCATAATAGACCCAATTTTTCGGACCTGTTGCACACAACAGCCATTTCCCATGAACAGGTTGAAGAAAAGCTGCTAGATTGGGTGTCGATCGCTGCTCGAGCTATGCATTCAAGTCTAGGTCGTCGTTCCTTGGTGCTTCCTCACGCCCAAGAGGGCTATGGGCCGCAATTGCAGTTGTTGCTGCTACTAGAGAAAGGTGGGGCACTACCCTACTGATTTGGGCATCCATGGAGAGAGGAAGAAGAAAGAGGGGGAAGGTGATGTGGATTAATACTCGAGGCACTAGGTCGAGCTCAAGCAAGCTTTTTCCTTAAAATTTCATGCGCCCAAGAGGGCCCTAGGCTAGGCCACAGCAGTTGGCCGTCGACCGTTGCTCTCTGCATGTTGGGTGCCTGCTAGGGCATGGCAAATGAGGAAGAAAGGGTGTAGGAAGAAGGAAGAGGAAGGAGAAGGGATGGATGGCGGAGGAGTGGGCGTAGTTGAACGGAGCCAAGGGGTGCCCAAATCACCCACGTGATCCCCTCCTTTCTACTATTCTATCGGGTGTTGGGCGTCGCTCTGTCAGTTGCCTGGTTCGTTTCTTGGTTTGGGAAGAAAGGAGATAAGGAAGAAAGGAAAAAGAAAGGAAATAAAAGGCCAAAAGCTGGAAAAGTTGCAACCAAGTCCAAGAAACGTAAAAGCATCATAACTATTGATTCGAAGGTCCAAATGACATGATTTCTTTTACAACTTTTCAAGCACAAGATCCTTCACAACCTCAAGGCAAGAAATCATGTTAGTTAGACTGTAACACTACATCAAAGCACTAATTGCATCTGCGAGAACTTAACTCAACTTAGTTAACATGATGATGCTAATACCATTGTAGTTATTAGTTAACTTTGATGTGGGTCATAATAATCCCCCTCCCTTATAAGAATTTTGTCCCAAAATTCCTAAAAGAGAAAAGGAAACTTCTTACGCATCTCGGACTCAAGCTCCCACGTGGCTTCCTCTAGGTTGTGGTTCCTCCATAGAACTTTCACTAACGGTATCTCATGATTCTTGAGTTTCTTGATCCTCCGATCAATTATCTATATTGGTCCCTCAACATAGGACACATCTGGTCTGAGCTGGGCAGGTTTTGGGTCCACTATCTTCTCTGTACCAGGGTAACACTTCTTCAGCATCGATACATGAAACACATCATGTAGATTAGCCAACTCAGATGGCAAATCCAACCTGTAGGCTACAGGTCCAATCCTCTCAACGACAGGATATGGGCCCATAAACCTAGGAGTCAGTTTGCCTCTCTTTCCAAACCTCAACACTCCTTTCCATGGTGAAACTTTCAAATACACTTCATCACCAACCTCAAACTCAAGAGGTCTATGTCTCTTCTCACCATAACTATTCTGCCTATACAGTGCAGCTTTCAATTGTTCTCTGATCACTTTTATCTTTTCTATAGTCAAATCCACTATCTCTGGTCCAAGAATCTCTTTCTCACCCACCTCGTACCAACATACAGGTGATCTACACTTTCTGCCATACAAAGCTTCATACGGGGCCATACCAAGACTGGAATGGTGACCATTGTTGTATGCAAAAATTCTATAAGGCTCAAGTGTTCTTCCCAACTTCCACTGAAATGCAAGACACATTCTCTCAGCATGTCCTCAAGAGTCTAAATGGTCCTCTCTGACTGACCTTCCGTCTGCGGGTGAAAAGTCATACTAAACCTCAACTTTGTGCCTAACACACGATGCGGCTGATTCCAAAACCTGGATGTGCACTTAGGATCTCTATCTGATATAATTGAAACTGGGATACCATGCAACCTGACTATCTCATCCACATATATCTTAGCCAACTTTGGGACATCAAAGTTTGACTTAATAGGAAGAAAGTGAGTAGACTTAGTTAGTCTATCCACAATCACCCATATCGAGTCACAACCTCTAGGTGTCCTGGGCAACCCTACCACAAAATCCATTGTGATATGTTCCCACTTCCACTCTGGTATAGGAAGAGATTGCAAGGTACCTGCAGGTTTCTGGTGTTCATCCTTAACTTGCTGGCACATACTACATCTAGCCACGTACTCAGCTACATCCTTTTTCATACCTGACCACCAGTACAACTCCTTGATATTCCTGTACATCTTAGTGTTACCTGGATGCATAGCGTACATCGATGCATGCACTTCCTCAATAATATGCTCTTTCAAATCACTATCTCCAGGTACACACAACCTATCATGCTGATATAACAAACCATCATCTGAAAACATAAACTTTGGTCTCTTTCCCTCTGTCATATCATGCATGATCTGTCATAACTCACTGTCACTCTACTGAAGTTCCTTGATCTGATCATAAAAAGTAGGCTTGACTTGCATCTGTGTAATGAAATCACTCTGCTCTGTCACCCCTAAGTCTAAGTTCAACTTCCACCTCTACTAGCAAGTCTCTCTTGAAACATGCCATAGAGAATGCATCAGTTGTTGAACTTGACTTCCTTATGAGGGCATCTGCTACCACATTCGCCTTACCAGGATGATAATCGATCATCAAATCATAATCCTTGACCAATTCTAACAATCTCCGTTGTCTAAGATTCAGATCCTTCTGGGTGAAAATATATTTCAAACTCTTATGATCTGTGAACACCTAGCATGCCTCACCATAAAGATAGTGACGCCATGTCTTAAGAGCATGAACTACTGTAGCTAACTCCAAATCATATGTCAGGTAATTCTCCTCATATTTCTTAAGTCGTCTAGATGCATAAGCTACTACTTTGCCTTCCTGCATTAACACACAACCTAAACCTCTCCTGGAAGCATCACAAAACATTGTGTAGCCCCTATCTGCCTCGAGCAAGATCAACACTGGTGTTGTAGTCAACCTCTTCTTCAAGATCTAAAAACTCTTCTCATAGTTGTCTGACCAGACAAACGGTGCATTCTTTCTCGTTAAGCGTGTTAGAGGTGGCGCTACAACACTGAAGTTTTGGATGAACCTCCTGTAGTAACATGCCAATCCTAAGAAGCTTCTGATCTCAGTAGGAGTCTTAGGTTGCTCCCACTGTAGGACAGACTCGACTTTCTTAGGGTCAATACTTACTCCATCTCCGGAGATGACATGTCTAAGAAAAGACACCTCAGCTAACCAGAACTCACACTTGCTGAACTTAGCATATAACTGGTGCTATGACAACAACTGTAATGCTATCCTCAGATGTTGCTCATGTTGCTCATCATCTCTGGAATAGATCAAAATGTCATCTATGAAAACCACTATGAACTGATCCAAGAACGACTTGAAAATTCGGTTAATCATATCCATGAAAGTTGATGGGGCATTAGTCAGTCCAAACAACATGACCAAAAACTCATAATGCCCATATCTTGTTTGGAAAGCCAACTTAGGAACATCTGAATCCTTTATCCTCAACTGATGATATCCATATCTCAGATCTATCTTAGAAAAGATCGTCACTCCATGCAACTGATCAAACAGATCATCTATCCTTGGCAACAGGTACTTATTCTTAATGGTGATCTTATTCAACTGTCGGTGGTCTATACATAACCTCATGGTACCATCTTTCTTTTTCACAAACAAGACTGGAGATCCCCATGGTGAAGAACTAGGTCGAATGAAACCCTTATCTAGTAATTCATGTAATTGGATCTTGAGTTCCTTCAACTTTGCAGGTGCCATTCTGTAGGATGGTAGCGCTATAGGTTGACTACCTGGAAACACCTGAATCTCAAAGTCTATCTCTCTTTCTAGAGGTAGACCTGGAAACTCATCTGGGAAAATGTTTGGGAACTCACAGACCACTGGCACATCCCATAGGTTGACTGTGGTCTTATCATCTCTAGTATCTACTACATGTGCCAAGAACGCCTCACAACCTTTTTGCAACATCTTATCAGCTACAGTGGCTGATATGACACACGTAGGCAAAACCTTCCTGTCTCCAAAAAAGACACAAGAAAATCCACCATGTTGAAAGACAACCTCCTTCTTCCAACAGTCGAGCTGAACTCGATACATCTCTAGGCAATCCATACCCAAGATAACTTGAAAATAGTTAATGTCTAGGGGTATGAGATTAACCGCAATGGTGTAACCACCAAAAATCAACAAACATCCAGGACAAAACTCTGTCAACACTGTCGGTTCACCTATCGGAACCCTTAACAACAACTCAACCGGTAACTCCTGGTTTAACAGGTTAAGCTCACAAGCTAAAGAATGTTGTATAAACGAATGAGTGGCACCCGGATATATCAAAACTATAACTGACATGCTATTAAAGAAAAGCATTTCTCCTATAATTACTCGGGAAGAAACAATACCTTCTTGTGGTGTCAAAGAGAAGAAGTGTCCTGAAGCTCTTCCCCTCCCACGATTTCCTCGTTGTCCTTCCCTTCCACTAGGTGCTACTCCACCTTGAGAACCTGAAGCCACTGAAGAACTTGCTCCTCCAACTGGAGCCTATCTCAGAACATTCTGATACTGTGATTGGGAACCCTGTGTTGCTGCTTGTTCAAGTTGAGGACATTGCCTTCTAAAGTGTCCCACGTGTCCGCAGTTGTGACAACCCTAGAAATATGCATCCCAACACTGACCCAAGTGTGGCTTCCCACAGATATCACACCTTGGTATCTCTTTCCTTGGCAGACCTATCACTGAAACTTATGATCCAGAGTGTCCATGTAGACTGTGTACTCCATCTTCCGGAGTTAGGTCTTCCTCCACATGATGAAAAACTAGATCCTTGTCTACCAAAATAGCCAAGTCATCATCCTATCTTTGAATAGAAACCACCACCTCCTCTATATCCACCACTGCTTTGTCCCCTTCTAATAAAATCTCTAGATCTTTTCTTACTCCCAGTCTACTTATCAGCATTAACTGACTCTTCTACACGTCTCGCTGCTTCCACAAATTCCCCAAAGTTTTCTCTATCTCTTTGACCAATGGCTGATATGGTTGAAAACCTCTAGAGGGGGGGGGGGTGAATAGAGTTTTATATAGATTTTAAAGTAATTTAAACTCAAACAACCAAAGTAAAGATTAAGAAGAGGAACACAGGTGTTTAGAGTGGTTCCTCCTTAGCAAATACTAAGGAGTCAATCCACTACCCGGTTGCTTACCCAACCGGGATTTTGAAAGTACTAAATTTTATTACCTTTCAAGGATATTACATAAAATTTACAATACTTTCCAAACACCCTTTGGACAGCCTTCGCCTTGAAGTAGTCTTGCCAACCTCGAAGCAGCCTTCCTTGAAGTAACTTCAAGCTCCCCCTTGAAGTAGCCTTCCTCCTGAAGTAGCTTCCCGTCAAGACAGCCTTCTGAAGTAGTCCAAAGTTCCTCCTCTTCACCACGAAGAGCTTCACCCTCTCCAATCCGTAGCCTCCTACCTGGAGTAGCAAGGAGAGTACAATGAATACTAGGAACAAGAAGGAAAAAAGAGAAAATACAACTTATCCTTGAAGCTCAAGGCTTGATTAGCCTAGATCAAGCGTTTGGATTTTCCTAGCCAAGATGATGGACTTGTGATTGCTTAGGGTTAGGAAAATCTAGCCTATAGGACGAGCTTGAGCTAAGAGGAAAGTGGCCAATTTATCACAATGCTCAATTCACAACAGATTGCACAAGAGGGCTCAAGTATTTTCTCAAGTATAGCAAGTGTATCAAGTGTTTTCTAATGTCCTATGGCTTGTCCTATTTATAGAAATGGCCTAAGTATGCTTAAGGACATTCTAGATAACTTCTAGGGGTTTCTAAGTGCTTAACTAGCCGTTAGGTACAAGTTTGTTGCTTTTGCAACGGCTAATTACTTTACTCTGCAGTTTCTGTCAGAGATCTTCTCGGTCGAGAAATTGTCGACCGAGACACCTACTCGGTCGAAGTTTTGTCGAACGACAGGCTCTCTGGATCAACGTCTATTTTCAACTGCCAACTAACTTGTCAGTTGTGTCTAACGGCTACTTTGGATCTTTCTCAGTCGAGGAGTTTGTCGACCGAGAGTGTCTCGGTCGAGGAGTTGGTCGACTGAGATAGATCCTATTTTAAGATTTCAAGTTAGGCATTAATTATGTGTGTGAGTGTGCATAGGTGATCCTATTGAATGGATGACTAAGGTGTTTAGCTAGGGAAAATCCAATGCTTGATTTACATGCGATTCTAAGTACTTGTACATTATATTTCTGTACAAGTTTTTACAATGATTACATTTGCATGAAAATATAAATACTTCTTGTTGAATTTCCCTTATAGGTTTGTCATCCTGCACACTCAAGTAGCTCGTCAGATAAATAAGAATGAAATGTTTGTCATAATCAAAACAAAGGGATTTTATAGATGTCCATTTAGCCAACAATCTCCCCCTTTTTGAAGATGACAAACATTTCCAAAATATAAATCAAGGAAATATAAAACATATAAATGTCATACCTTTAGATTGCCATTTGTAACTTTTCCTCTTGTTTATAAAATGTGTGCTTATTATTCCCAATGAATTATGGAACATGAAATCCAGTTCATTTGGGAATATAGCAACTTTCAATGTAAAGCCAAGAGTATATTTATGAAACTCATTGATTGAATTTGTCATAAATACTAAGTTATAGTTTTATATATCTCTCCCCCTTTGTCATTTCAAAAAGATAACCGTTTTAATAAAAGCTCCCCCTTAATTAGATATCCCATCAAATCTAATAAAAAAATGTCCATTGAAAAGCCAAAATGATACAATTAAACAAGTATTCGTGTTAAGAACCGCAGATATCAAAGAAAACATCTTCCAAAGGAGTAATAAGCAGTTGCTTCCTAATGCTGTTGAATTGATCTAATGGAAGCGGTTTTGTAAAAATATCAGCCAATTGATTTTCCGTATCAACATGATGAAGGGAAACATGGTTCTTTGATATGTGATCCCTTAAGAAGTGATGACGGATTTCAATGTGTTTTGCCCGGCTGTGTAAAATAGGATTATGTGCTAAGTTTATGGCGCTCGTGTTATCACAAAAAATAGGTGTAGATGAAAATTTAAAACCATAATCGCTTAAAACCTGTTGCATATAAAGTACTTGAGCACAACAAGACCCGGCTGCCATATATTCAGCTTCAGTTGTAGATAGGGCAACCGTATTTTGTTTCTTACTAAACCAAGATACTAAGGCTCTTCCTAATAAGAAACATCCACCACTAGTACTTTTGCGATCAAGTCGACAACCAGCATAATCCGCATCAGTATATGCTTTAAAATCCAAGGATTGTCCTTTTGGATACCATAAACCGAAACAAGTAGTGCCAGCTAGATATCGAAGAATTCGTTTAACCGCAAGAAAATGAGATTGCATAGGTTGAGATTGAAATCGAGCACAAAGACCAACGGAAAACATAATGTCCGGTCGAGAAGCGGTTAAATATAGCAAACTACCAATCATAGCTCGATATAAGGAATCATCAATAATAACAAAACAATATCTTTTACCACCAATAGATTGTGTCCTCATTGGTCCAAATAAGTCCATATGAATTAATTCTAAGGATCTACTGGTGCTAAGTACATGTTTTGATTTAAAAGATGTTTTGGTTTGCTTTCCCATTGTGCAAGGTTCACAGTTTTCAGCTTGATCAAAAGACAGAGCAGGTAATCCACAAATAAGATTATATTTCACTAACTTTTTAATAGTGTGTGAACTAGCATGTCCTAGCTTTTTATGCCATAGCTGTAAGGTATTTTCATTTGCAAGCAAGCATTTGCCTATTACTGATTTCATAGAGTTTGGTTTAAGGATATAAAGATTTCCAACTCTATTTCCTTCATAAATGACATTTGTAGTGTTTTCTATCAACAACTTGCAGCAGGTTTTGTTAAATAACACATCATAACCACTATCACATAGTTGACTTACGCTAATTAAATTGTGATGCAATCCATCAACAAGTAGAACATTTTTGATTTCAAGATTTGTTCCAACATTACCTATTCCAATGATTTTGCCCTTACCATTGTCTCCAAAAGTGACCGTTCCACTTTTCTTTTCTTCAAAAGTTGAAAATGCATCCTTATTTCCGGTCATATGTTTGGAGCAGCCACTGTCAACGACCCATTCCTGCATTAGAATGTAGATTTTGGTACCCATGTGATGGTCCGATAAGGTTAGAAACTTTTAATTTGCTTATGTGTATAAAAGTTATGATACAGAAAACCAGTCGGTCGACAATTGTTCGACCGATATCATTCTCGGTCGACAATTTGTCGATCGATCAAGTTACTGTATTACAATCAAAAACACAGAAAATTTCTCGGTTGACCAATTTTCGACCGAAATAAGTACTGGAAGATTTTCGATTTGTTAAAGACATCCAGTCGGTCGACAATACTTCGACCGACCCAGAGCTCGGTCGACAGTACTTCGACCGACGAAGTTTCTGTTTTAGTACAGCAATGCAGAAAAATTAATACCAATAAGCATAGCATCATTTGTTGAGATAGAACAATATAAATAGCAAAAATTAAGTATTTTGTCATATCTCAACTACATTCCATTCTTCTAAGTTTGGGATCTTGGGGTCCAAACTAAGTTGGACTTCTTAGTCTTGTAGGGGCATGAAAAACAGTAATGTCCAAGACGTAAACAGAAATGACAAGTAATAGAATCAACTTCATTTCTCTTTCTAGCCATTGTGTTTTTGGGTACAAACATAGTTTGGGTCTTTTTGGGTTTGTTTTTCTTTGGAACATATCCCAAACCTTTTCTTCCATTGAAGACATTTCCAACTTTCAATATATTATCAAGAATATCTTTTCTCCTTAACTTATAAAGTTCTCTTTGTAACGTAGCAATATCATTCATCTTCTTATGTATATCTTTTCTTGCTTGGTCTAAGTCAGAAGACAATGAATCTTTTTCTTTCACAATATTATCATAGTCCGAATGGTTGCACAAGATAGGTTGAGTTTGATAATCTTGTAGTTTAGCTAGCAAATGAGTCTTTTCTTTTGATAGAAGATCAACATTGGTTTCCAAATTGAGTAGCTTTCTAGTGCAATCATCTAAAGATGTTTTTAAAGATACATTTTCAAGATCAATGTTGTTCTTTTCATAAGAAAGTTCATCTAATTTAGCAATGAGCTCATTATTTGATTTTATAGCTTTCTTTAGTTTCTTCTTGGCATCAACATACTTATCATGAGTTTCTTGTAAACTATTAATTAACTCTTCTTTAGGAAGATCAATAAGGCTTACCTCTTGAGAGTCTTCATTGTCTTCTCTTGCCATTAGACATTCCACATTTTCATCTCCACTTTCACTTTCACTCGTTTCATCCCATGCCGCTTTATAAGCTTTTTCTTTCTTCTTATGTGAGCTTTTCTTTCCCTTCTTAGCTTTGGGACATTCATTTTTTAAATGTCCTTTCTTTCCACATTCGAAGCACCTGGGAGTGGAAGAAGAACTAGAAATTTTATTAGATTTAAACCTTCTGTATTTCTTACCGTTGACTATCAATGCTTCTTCTCCTTCTTCTTCACTGGATTCCTTACTCTCTTGTGAGAGAGCTTTTGATGCTTTGAGAGCCACATCTTTCTTTGGCACACGCTGATGCTCATGTTCTCTTCTCTCTTCCTCTTCTAGGTCTGCCTCATGAGCTTCTAAGTTTCCGATGAGCTGCTCCATTTTGAGGCGAGTGAGGTCGTTTGCTTCTGCAATAGCTGTCACCTTTGGTTTGTACTTTGGAGGAAGAGATCGAAGTATTTTTGATACCTGATCTTCCTCAAGAACAGGTTTCCCTAAAGCACTCAAACCATTAACAATAGTAGAAAATTTTGAATACATTTCACTAATAGTTTCGTTTGGATCCATACGAAAATGTTCAAACTTGGTTTTAAGCAAACTAACTATAGAGTTTTTAACTTGAACAGTACCCTCATATGTTATAGATAATCTATGCCAAATGTCATATGCGGTATCACAGTTTGATACTCTATTAAATTCACCTACTGAAATGGAACAATATAAAATGCTTACTGCCTTTGCATTCATTTGGGCCATTTTTACCGTATTAGCATCCCATACTGTGAAATCATCTTGTGGGAGTGTGTAAGGTGTAGATACCATTCTCCAAAGATCCCAGTTGATTCCTTGGAAGTAGAATTGCATCCTTCTCTTCCAGTATTGATAGTTTGTCCCGTCGAATGCCGGAGGTCTAGCAACGAGCGTTTCTTCAATGTTGAGGTGGTTGAGCACTCCATCACCCATTTCTTCAAGACCGTGTTAAGGTTCCTTGAAGCCCTGCTCTGATACCAATTGAAAACCTCTAGAGGGGGGGGTGAATAGAGTTTTATATAGATTTTAAAGTAATTTAAACTCAAACAACCAAAGTAAAGATTAAGAAGAGGAACACAGGTGTTTAGAGTGGTTCCTCCTTAGCAAATACTAAGGAGTCAATCCACTACCCGGTTGCTTACCCAACCGGGATTTTGAAAGTACTAAATTTTATTACCTTTCAAGGATATTACATAAAATTTACAATACTTTCCAAACACCCTTTGGACAGCCTTCGCCTTGAAGTAGTCTTGCCAACCTCGAAGCAGCCTTCCTTGAAGTAACTTCAAGCTCCCCCTTGAAGTAGCCTTCCTCCTGAAGTAGCTTCCCGTCAAGACAGCCTTCTGAAGTAGTCCAAAGTTCCTCCTCTTCACCACGAAGAGCTTCACCCTCTCCAATCCACAGCCTCCTACCTGGAGTAGCAAGGAGAGTACAAGGAATACTAGGAACAAGAAGGAAATAAGAGAAAATACAACTTATCCTTGAAGCTCAAGGCTTGATTAGCCTAGATCAAGCGTTTGGATTTTCCTAGCCAAGATGATGGACTTGTGATTGCTTAGGGTTAGGAAAATCTAGCCTATAGGACGAGCTTGAGCTAAGAGGAAAGTGGCCAATTTATCACAATGCTCAATTCACAACAGATTGCACAAGAGGGCTCAAGTATTTTCTCAAGTATAGCAAGTGTATCAAGTGTTTTCTAATGTCCTATGGCTTGTCCTATTTATAGAAATGGCCTGAGTATGCTTAAGGACATTCTAGATAACTTCTAGGGGTTTCTAAGTGCTTAACTAGCCGTTAGGTACAAGTTTGTTGCTTTTGCAACGGCTAATTACTTTACTCTGCAGTTTCTGTCAGAGATCTTCTCGGTCGAGAAATTGTCGACCGAGACACCTACTCGGTCGAAGTTTTGTCGACCGACAGGCTCTCTGGATCAACGTCTATTTTCAACTGCCAACTAACTTGTCAGTTGTGTCTAACGGCTACTTTGGATCTTTCTCGGTCGAGGAGTTTGTCGACCGAGAGTGTCTCGATCGAGGAGTTGGTCGACCGAGATAGATCATGTTTTAAGATTTCAAGTTAGGCATTAATTATGTGTGTGAGTGTGCATAGGTGATCCTATTGAATGGATGACTAAGGTGTTTAGCTAGGGAAAATCCAATGCTTGATTTACATGCGATTCTAAGTACTTGTACATTATATTTCTGTACAAGTTTTTACAATGATTACATTTGCATGAAAATATAAATACTTCTTGTTGAATTTCCCTTATAGGTTTGTCATCCTGCACACTCAAGTAGCTCGTCAGATAAATAAGAATGAAATGTTTGTCATAATCAAAACAAAGGGATTTTATAGATGTCCATTTAGCCAACAATGGTGTGTCTAATCTCTAACCTTAATCCTTCTTGAAATCTTCTGCACTTTTCTACATCATTAGGAACAAGTTGTGGACAGAAATTCACCAACCTTGTGAAATGTGCCTCGTATTCACCAATTGTCATGCTTCCTTGTCTGATATACTGCATCTGTCTTATTTTCTCACTCAGAAAGGTAGCTGGGTAGTACTTAAGATGGAATTCATCCACGAAATCCCTCCAGGTCAGTACTGTGTTCCTCCTTTTAGCTTCCACTCCACGCAACTAGAGCTCTACATCACCTTTAAGCAAATAAACTGTGTGATTGATTTGTCTTTCCTCAGATAGCTCCATCAGACGGAACACTTTCTCTAACTATCTCAGCCATTCATCTGCCACTACATGGTTTGTAGTTCCATTGAACTTAGTACCTCCAAGCTTCTTAACCAGCTCATAGGATCTTGTCAGCTCCTTGCTGCTCGAAGTAGAATCTCGTCTATCCGTCTTGTATTTTTCCTTGGTCTTAAGAAACATTCTGTACATTCTCGCTACCTCATCCACCTCTTCACCACCACCTGGACCCATCTCTTGAGGATCAGGTCCAACGTGGCTCTCAGCTTGGTGCTTGTGACCACATCCTCTTTCTGCCATCTGTAATAGTATAACAGAACATTTCATGTTAGAAAACTGCAGTTAGAAGAAAGACACCTAAGTCATAATCCTATTGGTCTCTTATCGTCCCCTGACCTTGACTTAGAGTAATTATGTACTCAACCTATGATCTGACACCAAATCAATTGACATGCCCCGACCCCACAATTACCACTAATCATGAGATTAGGTCGTGACAGGAGGATTCACTTAATACAAATACACCCTTAACTTTTTCTTTTTTTAATCACTTAGAATTAACCAAATAGTTTGAATAACATCAGATGTAATAAAATTGCAGAAGAAAACTTACTATTTCTTAATCTTGAAAGATACTTCAGAATTTAAACAACATAATACACCTTACTTGCGGAATATAAATTGCAACAGTTAATTGAAACTAAACTACATATTACATTTCATTCTCTCTCTCTACCATACCACATGCTCAAGGACCGAGGGGAAAGGACTAAGAGACCTCTAAACCTAACTAAACACTACCTTCTAAGCATCTGGGTGACACGATCCTTCAACTTCCGTGTGTTGATGCTGACCTGAAAAATGTTTAAGTAGGTTGGTAAGTTACTGGCTCAGTGAATAGAATTTCATCCAACCATTGCTAGATAACTCATTTATGTTTATTAATTGGATTAAAATTCAAGATAATACTATACTAAGCAGATCTAAACAATATAATTTAAACAACAAGAGATGTCAACATTTCATTATGATAACAATTGCCGTAAAGTTGTAGTTACAATTAATTAATAGAAAATACTAAAATTTCATTTAAAGGACAATTGTTGTGAAACTAACTCAAACCTTTCTTAACTCTTTAACTAACTCTATGAACCTATGTGAACATATTTTATCTTATGCCATGATCATATGCAGTGTACTCTACATATGAAGACTCATAGAGAACTACAATCCCACCATACAAGACTTAGTCGACACCCCGGGATAGCTAAGTCTGACTGATGTCCTGGTCTGCTACAGGAAAAATTGGCTCTCTGGCCTCGGCACTCCTATAGTGTCGTAAATTGGACTCCTCCTCTAACCTGAGCACACATGCAGAGAGTCAAGCCACATATTACTCTAGTGCCACTAGGATCCTGTCTCTGGTTGATGTTGGACACTACCATGGCTTTTCTTTGTTCTAGTGCCACCAGGATCCTGTCTCTAGTTGATGTTGGACACTACATTCTGTAATTTAAGGAGACTTCCACTAGGGCTTCGTCTCCCGTACCACCTGTTAGTACGATATGACCCCTGTATACTGGACAATGCCATGGTAGGTCATTTCACCCCTAAGGCACAAGCCTCACATAGGGGTTTTACGGTGTTCAGGGCACCTATGTCTATTATTTTATTATTCTTGGAAAGCTCTTACTATATTGTATCTCTCTTTCTTACTTATCCTTGACTCTGGTATCTCTATAGTACCACTTCTATTTAATTGAAGTTTACACTATGACATGTATATCATTTCTAACTTGGCAGAGCAATATATTCAAAATATTTTTAATTCACTGATAAATCAACATTATCATACTTGCAGGCAGATTAACTGTAAGGCCCTTGAACTAACTTAATGAGTTGAATGAGCTTAATTACCATAGTTTAATGATTATAACCCTAATATAACCTTTTTATATGTTTTGAAATCATAAGACAAACTTAAGTTTCAAATTTGGTCCAATTTGGACACTGTTTGACCAAGTTATGCAATTTTCTGTACATTTTGGACTTTTATGCAATTTACCCAATTAAGGGGTTTCTTTGCAATTTGTCACATAAATTATGTTCCTTAGTTGTTATATCATCATTCTTGATATTTTTGAGCCATGGGGCTCCTAGTTGAGCCATGGTTTGAAGGTGTTTTTATCAAGGGTATTTTAGGGTTTTTCCCTTCATGGATGAGCTACCTTTAGTAGCTATCAACTAAGGAATTATGTGATTGGCTGGGAATTTCGCCAAAGGAAAGCCAAGCAGGTCTAGAGGGACGGTGGGAGAGCTGCTTGTGGGTGTGCTTATGTATTTTTTTATAATTTAAAGCCATGGGCACATGGATATATACTAGAATTGCAACTTTTTCTTTTTCTTAATATTAAAGTGTAATATACTTATCCAAAAGCCCCCAAACGAGCCATTTCCTCTCCATTATCTCTCTCCTTCTCCCAGCTTCGTACTTCCTCTGTTCAGCTGCGATTTTTGCTTCCCAAGGAAGAAGAAGGTGAGGATCCTCTTGGAAACAAATTCTAGGGTTGAAATTGATTCTCTTTTTGGGTGTATGAAGCTTCCCCCCAGTGATATTGACCTAAAAGTGTAAGTTTTTCCTTATTTCCTTCGTTGAATTCTTTGTTCCTCTTCCTCCTACATCTCTCCAGGTCGGAACCATGGTTTTCCATGGTGAAAGTTCCCCTAGAACTCAAAACTCCTTCCTTCTTGTTTCTTATCTAGGGTTTTGCTTGTTTGTGAAGAGAATTGCATAGTTGGCCAAGTTCATATCTGAATCCAAGGTTTCCTTGATGCCCTATTTGCTCGAGATTTTTGCTGTTGTATATCTGACCTACTCTATAGAGGCGAGTTATATAACATTCTTTACTTATATTGCTTATTAGAAGCTTGTTGGTTCATGATTATGCTTGAATGTGATGATCTAAGCATAGAGAAATCATGCTTGTTTAGAATTACGAATTTTATGGTGTTTCTTGTTTTATTCCAGTTCTATATGAACTTGTAAATATGTTTACATCCTTTATAATGTGTAACATGATCTGGGATAGGTTGATAGCAACAACCTATGGTGCTATGTATAAAACAAATGATGGTTCAAATTAGGGTTTTCAAGCTACTTCCTTCCCTATCACATAAGCGATTGTCATACCATTCAACCACCAATAATGTTGCTATCTTGGCAACTGATGTTCGTGATCAAGAGTGTCCAATTTATGGTGACAACCTATGGTCACCACCTTAGTTCAGGTTTTGACTCAATAAGATATTTAATTATCATCCACTAAGTATTCTAATGATGTTATCAATCGATGATGATATTGGCTTATTATTTGATGATGTTAATTGAATGTATTACTGATCTAGCAACCAATGGTTACCTAATGATCACAAGTAATGGTGTATCAGGTCATCGCCATATATGATGAATTAGGAATGTAATTGTAGATTTGACTATACATTGAACCAATGGTTCCTTGGTTCAATTGATCTAATGGTTAGACCTATACTTCAGTTGGTAACCTTGAACAATGAACCTGATCCAATGAATAATATTGGATGCTTTAACATCCAATGGATTAGAATAAATCACATGTTATTATATGTGGGTCCTAGTGAAGATAACTCAATGGTTCAATACCATTAATCGGTAGTCTTACCTTTGCCATTATATAGTTATATTTGATAAATCAATGTAATGAGTGGATGCGTAACTCCCATGTGATCTAGCTTGTTATACTTAACCTTAATGTAATTATATGATATTTATTGGTTATAATCAGACTTCTTGAATGATTAATGTGATAATGAATTACACTCTTCTTATGTTGAAACCACAATGTAGTATTATTTGAATATCATAGTGCCTTGCCATGTTAAAATCTATGGACATACATGTGCTATTGATCTTTTGAGCCTTGTTTAAGGCATGGAATGATGATGATAACCTTACTATGAATAATGTGATGGTCTTAAAGACCTTTGGGAATGTGTTAATCCATGATTGAGTTGAAATCCTCTTCATGTTCCAATAAGGGTTAAAACCCTAGAACTTGTGATAAGATATTGGTATCTTGCAATAGTATGATGATAAGTGTGGTATGTTAATTTGCAATGAATGATAGATGTGGTGATTAAGATTTATATCTCAAATGTTTTATATCTTTTGAAGTTTTTATACATATACTCTTGTTAGAAAATAATTAGGGTTTGAATGTCCACTTGTATGATAAAGCCTAAATGCATTCAATTGGCAGTAATTAATCAAGTGCAACCTTAATCATGTAGAGCCCTGTGCCGTAGAGCCATCTTCAGTGTCAGAATTTACTGGATGGTGAAACGAGTATTCCCAAGGGAAACTCGGAGTGCATACTATTGAGTATGTGGGGGTGGCAAGTTGAGGATATATACTTGTCATCCACAATTTCAGGTTATGAAGGATGGCTATGGTCATGCCTCAGATATTTGATGTGATTGAGGACAGCTGCGGTTGTACCTCGGATTAGAGGGTTTTGTATACCCTGTTTTCTAGTGTCGTAACTTGTACCAAGTACGGACTAGTTGTTATTAGTTGACTATATGTCACTGTTGGCAGTTTGACTGGTATGTCACTGCAGTTTACTCGTACTGACCGAGGGGAAGAGATCTTAGGATACCGGCACTCCTAGATCTTATACGGAACTGAATAGCACTTCGCAGTGGTCAGTTGGACTTTGAGTGGTATGACTCAAACTCCCCAGGGCATCATAATAAAAGATATAATACCAGCCGTGTAGTATAATTGCTAGGGTTTAATATGTATCACATTGGTTGATTAACCCTTGTCTTGTCTTTATACTACATAGTTCTTACATGATGCAGACTTATGACAATTGTACAATTCTACTTGATGTTACAACTTATTTGCTTAACTTCTTAGTATGCTTAAACTGTTCAATCTGTTCATATTGTTTATTCAATATCCTAACTGCTCAATGTATTTACTGTTAATTAATGTTATAATCAATATATGTTGGAGAGAGTTATATCTCTCGCTGGGACTGGGTCTCACCCGTGGGTCACCACATTTTTTTAGGTGGTCGCGGGCAACAAGGTCGAGGTCGTGCTATGGAAGAGAACCAATCTGGTGATCCATAGATTCAGAAGGTTGGTTAGTTGTAGATGTTAGTCATAGAGGTTAGTGGTAGAGTCCTAGTGTCGTCCATGTACTCTCAGGTCCTGGTATGGGATGTGTTTTCTAGATGATATAATTGTATCGACACTAGATTTTGGTATTATGCCAATGTTTGTAAATATATGGCACATACATGTGAAATATCTTTTGTATGCAGGATGTGACTAAGGTCTTTGGACCCATATGCAAATGCTTGTTAAAGTATATGAGAATAGAATGATGGACCTTTTATAAATGTTCTAGAGTTTACTTACATTGTTGGAATCAGTTTTAATTGTTTCACATTTTTTACTATGTGATTAATTAGCAGTTGATCGTGTTTTGTGTTTTGAGTAATCTCGTTTAGCGTGATGAGGTGTCATATTAACATTCTTAATAAATTAAATACATGTCAACTTGGCACATATACACTAAAATCATGCAATTTGACCTCTTAATGCACTAATAAGAGTAAATTACTGAACATATGAGAAATCATCGGTAGCATCTATAATTTATCTAAAATCCCTCGAAAAATGTGCATGTTAACCCTAGTCTTGGTTTTTGCATCACAAAACTCAATTAAAGATTAATTTACTTGTCATGGCAAGATTCAACATATAAACATATGCAGTAACCCAAATCTTGAACTATGCATCACATAACTTAATTAAGTTTATAATTACTCATCATGTCATGAATTATTAATATTAATTGAAATTTCAAATGATTTCTTGAGTTGAGCATCTCATCACTCAAATAAGAGTTAAATCATTATCATGGCATGAATTATTATTAATAATTGGGAATTTCTAATAATATCTTTGAGAAGCGTGTCAATTCGAGTAGATATTAAATCATTCACATTAAATATGACCTAAGGCGTGCAACTAGGTTTCCATTGACATTTTCATGTCATCGTAGTTTCTTTGAAATCATGCATCTAGTAAAGTACTAAAATTGCAACGCCCGGGTTTATACCCAAATCGTACAACTACTGGTAGTGTGCTACCGTTTTCACTTTTAATCTGAGCAAATTAGGTTTTGATCAACCATATAATTCCACTAATCCAAATCCATACAAGTCGATTAAATAATTTGGGTCGGGCAAACTTAAATAAGAAAACGTGCAATTTAACGTCAGGCGACGCCAACACTGTACGGCACCCAGATATATACTATTAGCTGCAACAAACACTGATTGATCCTAAATTATCTGTTTCATGGAGTTAAATCGTGCTTTGGGGAGCGAGATTCTACTCACAGTGATTCAAAATGTCCGGATTCGACTGGAATTGCGTCCAGGGGGTTGTCTTCAACCTCAGAATAGACCCAATTTTTCAGACCTGCTGCACACAGCAGTCGTTTCCCATGAACATGTTGAAGAACAACTGCTAGATTGGGTGTCGGTCGTTGCTCGAGCTACGGATTCAAGTCTAGGTCATCGTTCCTTGGTGCTTCCTCGTACCAAAGAGGGCTATGGGCTGCAATTGCAACTGCTGCTGCTAGAGCAAGGTGGGGCGCCGCCCTACTAATTTGGGTGTACATGGAGAGAGGAAGGAGAACGAGGGGGAAGGTGTTGTAGATTCATGCTCAAGGCACTAGGCCGAGCTCAAACAAGCTTTTTCCCTGAAATTTCATGCACCCAAGAGGGCCCTAGGCTGGACCACAACAGTTGGCCATCAGTCGCTGCTCTCTGCAGGTTGGGCGCCTGCTAGGGCAGGGCAAAGGAGGAAGAAAGGGTGGAGTAAGAAGGAAGAGGAAGGAGAAGGGAAGGATGGCGGAGGAGTGGGCATTGCTGAACGGAGCTAAGGGGCGACAAAATCGCCCACGCGATCCCCTCCTTTCTATTGTTCTATCGGGAACTGGGCGCCGCTCTGTCGGTTTCCTAGTTCATTGCTTGGTTGGGGAAGAAAGGAGATAAGGAAGAATATTTAATTATATCAAATAAAAACTACAAGATTACAAGGAAATAGAATGGAGGCGGGCAACAAGATGTACCGCCACCCCTTTTTGAATGACAAATCCAATCCTCCGAAACACCACATCCATAGATCTGGGAGTTATTACATTACTATGCATAACTTTTTGAACTCTCTTAAGAAGCTCCACAACCTCAGGTGCTAGGAACCCCAAAAGTGTCAAAACCAAACGGGATAAAAACATGTTGATTGTCGATACATGCTTTCTCATGTTTGTCCACTTTAGCAGAAATGGCTTTACGAGCAGTATGTCCCACAGTAAAGTCACCACCCTTCAGACCAACCAATGGGGAAACTCCTGTTAGCTCTACACATGCATGTTTTCCTCCAACCCAGCCAAAAATAAGAACATCTGCTGGCCTAAGTGTCGACCTGCCCTCCTGAGGATCAGTCAAAAAGTTCAAAGGAGCTTCCTTCTTAGTTGCAACTCCCGCATGTCTAAGAACATCATAAAGAACGTCTCTTATAAGATCATGCCGATATTTGAAGCCTGGTAGCTCCCTATAATGAACTGCATGCTCCCCAAAAGTGTCTAAGCAAGATTTATGGCACACTGGGCATACCTCATCAATAGGAAAAATGGAATCATAAGACGATATCTGAGAATAGTACGATACTCCACTGGAGACATATGTAGTCCAAGGCCATCAATAGGTATAGCAAGAAGAAAGTCATGAGCATGTTTAGCCTGTAAACACTGGAAGACTGCTTTCTGTCCTACGTCATATCAAATTCAACATACATGCCCTTAACGATTTTGCTAAAAAGGGAACTCGCCAAAGCATTTTGGGCTTTAGGGGGGACGGTGTCCTTATTAGCAAAACAATTAAGATCGAAAGACAGAATTGTAACACGTAGACAATCTAAAGCGTAGTTAAAATCAGAGTCCATACCATGTATCCCGCTATCTCACAAAATATGGTCTTGGAGCGCCCAAGATTGGGATTTAGAGGCCACGAATGCATATAAAGAAGCTCCATTGCTGAATATAGGCCCAAACCACCGAGTCTAATAGGTAAGGATGCCACACGCCATTGAAGATCCCCAAAGAAAGGACCTCCACATACCACAATATCCTCAATAGATCCACACAACCCTTTGTCAAAAAAGGTTGCAGTCTGATGTACATGTGTGGGTTGGCATGTCCGTAAGCCAAAAATAAGCTTAGACGTACCCATGCAAGATCGTAACAAAAGAAGCTCACTTTGTGGGTCATGCAACTGAGGAAGTAGATGCATCAAGTCAACAACTTTAGTATCCCTTCTCATGGCCAACTCCTCAATAAAACTTTTGTTCTTGCTAACAGATCCTCCAAGTAGTTTTACTCCTAACACAGGCATCCCAATGCCCATAGGGAACAACCCCTTCTCAACCTTCCTTCCATCACAAGTAGGCCAAAACACCTCTGTTTTATGAATGTTCAAAACAAGCCCTAGCTCTGGACCACTGTACTGAATAATGTCCAACACCTTGGCTACCTCCATAGTGTCTCCGATGACGGTCCCATCATCAAGATACCAAGCATGAAGAAGAAGCTTAATATTTTCTCTGATCTCATTAATAAGTGGGTGTAATACAAGGGAGAAAAGAAGTGGGCCCATAGGATCACCTTGTTGCACCCCATTGGTAGACCAAATATGTTTGTCTCCAATGTACAACCTAGCTGCTTGAGCGTAGAGAAACTCCACCCATAAAGAGATAGATGGGCACCTCTTCCTCACCTCATGGAGCAGCGCAGACCTATCTACCAAGCAAAAGAAAGGAAAAAAAAGGAAATAAAAGGCCAAAAACTGGAAAATTTGCAACCAAGTCCAAGAAATGTAAAAATATCATAACTATTGACTCGAAGGTCCAAATAACACGATTTCTTTTGCAACTTTTCAAGTGCGAGATCCTTCACAACCTCAAGGCAAGAAATCATGTTAATTAGATGGTAACACTATATAAAATCACTAATTGCATCTGCATGAACTTAACTTAACTTAATTAACATGATGATGTTATTACCATTGTAGTTATTAGTTAACTTTGATGTGGGTCATAACAAATAGCCTTATTATATAGGCACTCCCATAATTGCATTTATTTTATGTGCATATTACCATGCTTTAAATTTCCTATCTTAAATACAATTCTACTTTAACTTTTGAAAAGGTGGCATATATGTTTATCTTTCAACTACTTGCCTTGACCATTTATGCATGTCTTGATAATAATCTATTTGCAACTATTGGTTGTGATTTAAATTGCTTAAATTGTTCTCTAACTTTATACATATTTCTAATTATATATCTTGTTTTTATGCAACCTTGATATTCTTGGTGGTAATCATCTTTAGCAGTGATGCGTATTTGCTAGTGAATATTATTCACCCATGCATATAGAATTGCATATTCTTTGTATGCATAGTTTTGTACATCTCTCATAGCTTGTTTTAACAAGAGAAATTTTTTTCTAAAATGTAGATCTTACTACTATACCTAATTCATGATATGTTATACTAGTAGTGTTTCACCATAAGGTTCTAGCAGTATCTAACTATAAGTTATGTGTGTATCATGTTTCATACTCAAGCTTGTTTTTTTATTTATATATCTATTAGATTGAGTTACTTGCATAGACCTATATTGATTATTGCTAGAACTACATCTATGGTTGTTCAAATTTATGACTTGATTTGCTTTACATACATTGCTTAGTCAAGCCCTTTTGTTTTTGTCTCTTTTACCCTCCCTTTAGAACTAGTTGTGTTTTAGATAACTTCAACACCCCCACACACGTTTTGATGTGATAAAAGGTGAAAATTTCTTATGTAAGAATGAAAAGACATATATGAGGAAAAGAAATGATTTATATAAATGTTATGAAAGCTAACTTGTAGGCGATCACATAACTTGAGAGAGAGTATATGCACTTAATTATCATCACTTGAGCGGTAGTATAAGATATTAATTAGGATCAATATCATATGTATAAGATATTAATTAGGATCAATTATATTTCATTTGGGAGATTTTAGAAAATCTAAAACAACAATCTTTGTTGGTTGAATTCCCCATGGGTATAACTTGGCCAATAGTATTGTCCATTAGCCTTTTGAACCCCCTGAAGGTTGATTTTACAGTCTAATAAGCAACTTGATAGACCCAAAAGATGGTTAGATAGATACTTGTGTTAGCCAAGTTACCAACTCGGCTGACAAAATTGTAGAAACTATTTTCTACATTACAATATAGAACCTAGAAGGAGAGAAAAAGTAAAATATACATGTAGGACTCTACCCAAAATAGTTGCATATAATCCTAAATTATTCCTATGTCTAGGAGGCATTCTCTACTATAAATGGGGTCCTTTTGTGTTACTTATGGTTAGAAAAGCATTACAAATTCTCATATGTTGTACCTGAGAGAGAAAGTCTCCCAAAGAGCCCTTATTCACTCCAATGAGCATAATCACTTGATAAGAGTGAGTAGGATATTTTTAGGAGAGTTAGTCCTACATGTATATCTTGTGAGGCTCTTACTTCCCTACCTTCAATCTCTCTCACACATAAGAACATGAGTATTCTATCTCTTGGCCAAGAGAAGAGGTGATGAAGAAGAAGGGGATGTTTCCCTTGACAAAAATGAATTTAAAGGTGGAAAACTCTTGAATAAGGAGTAACTAAGACCTTAGTGAAGGAAGAATACCATCGAAAAAGGTGGACAAGTCCTTAAAGAAGGCTAAAGAATCTCGGTCAGTGATGGGTAAGCCCTCTAAAGGCGGAAAACTCCAAAACAAGAATAGGTAAGAACTATAAGGTTGTTGCCCCCCCCCCTTGCTTGGAAAAAAAATCTAGTTCAATCTTCAATCTTGAAAAAAGATGGTCATATGGTGTATTTATTGAAATGCAATATAAGGTGGTGCTCATGGTTGAAAATCCTAGAGGTTGACTCTTCTAGGTAGTAAATCTACATCCTTGATAGCGGAGCCACTCTATATAGTTGTGCATATTTGTGTCAATCTCTCTCCCTTGTTTTAAACTTATATTATTATCCTATGAAATAGTTTAAAGGTCTAATGAATTGTATTTAATTGTTTTTCACGCAATTAGTACCCTCTTGATCCCATTTTAGATCCAACATTTATAATTATAGATGTTTGTCTCAAGATCTAAACAAATAAAAACCATAAGACATAGGGCACTACCATAAAATATATCGTCTTTGTAATTTAATTTTGACCATTCTTAATATGAAATTCAAAATCATTTTTGTCCAAACATGAAATATAAATGGTGTTCCTATTTATGGAAGATATATAATAGCAGTTCTCTAACTCTACTACAAGCCCGTTGGATATAGATTAAAAAATAGGTGTATGGTACAATGACAACAACTCTTTCTCCATTAGCAATGCATAGTTCTACCTATTCCTTCTTTAAGGGTATACTTCTTTTTCGATCTTGCATATGCGAACATATGTGAGACCTACATCCAATGTAAAATATCCAGGATGATTAAGTATAGATATTTAATTCTATAACATAAATACATGAAGTGGAGATCTTTATGCCATGTTACTTGTTCATTAGTTCCCTAAGTTGATAGGACAATTTCTTTTTTTATTTCCAGCCTAGTGATAATGGTGAGAGTTTCCTTCTTTACCCACTCCTTCTATTTCTTTAAGTGAGATAAACATAGACTTTTTTCCAACTTTAGAACTTTTCTTGCATTTTCCTTTTGCCTTGGACTTTCCTTTTACTTTGTTGACAATCAACAAGGATATGGTCTTGTCCTTATTCAGTTATCCCTCAAATGTTCTCAACATACCAAGAAATTATAAAAATGGTTTGACAAAACTATTCATATCCGAATTCATAACAAATTGACTAGATGATTCTGAAAAATATTGCAAGATCACATTTGTGGTCAAGATCTATTATCACACTTCCACTAAGATAGGCATCACACACTTCGGCATGCCCACACAAATACAATCATGTTTCCATGTATTTTTTACAACACAAGGCATCTTAAACTTAATATTTTATTTGAGGGATTCTATTTATATACATATACATATATAAATACCACATACTCATAGTATGTATCATATACACATGATACCAAGAGTTCACAATCCATAATATAAAAATATAGTTGGTTATGTGCCATACTAATGTAATAATTTGAATCCATATATAATTTATGTCCACCTAAGATTATTGTGTCACATGAATTAACAACCTATGCACTCCCACTTGATGCTTGTTGGAGTTGGATCTCCAAGGCTTCCTAATCAAGCAAAGTCCACCAAAACTAGTTCTATTCCTATCTATATTACATAATTTATAGGAGAATCAAGTTACATGTAATGGGAGTTAAGAGGAAGTAGAAACCATTACATTTAGGAACTCAAAGATGAGACTTGGCACACAAATTAAGCACATTGTCAACTAAAATTCAAGCAAAATTCTTTCGCTACATGTACACAAATAGGTCTTTGTCCACAATCATACAAACATCCACCAAACAGAATATATTCTATGAGATAATGTGTATAATTTTCAAATATAAAATGTAATATCATATATATACATATATTAAATATCATATCTTTTAGTGAAATTCTATATTATATATTTTTGAGAGCATGTAAACAAGGAAAGGTACACAGAGGTAATGCCTCTACGCAAGGACCTATTTCCCAATCAATAGGATGGGTTGAAAGGATTTTGTCCCTTGTGGGGTCTCAGGGGAAACACCCTTGAATACGTATATGGAATGTTACTTTTGTACACTAAGAAAAAAAATAGATTTTCATAGTTGAACTATGACACCCGACCACACCAAATGATATTAATCAAAACAAAATACGCAATCAACTCTAATTAACCACATATCTAGAAAATAGGGTAAATTAAAATTGATTTAAACATTACTATCATGTCAAAAAAATATTACATAAGGGTCCACCAATCTGTAACATATCACATACCAGACCAAGCATTTGCATATCTGACTGGTGGCATCATCCACAACCTATATACAATTGAGAAAGATGTTCCATACATATACAAGCCATATACAAACCACGACATATGGCCAAAACATGTGTCAATATACATATCATCTACAAAACATCCCACACCCGGACCTGAGAGTACATGGACGACTCTAAGACTCTACCGACTACTACTATCCAACCTTCTACCTCTATTGTTCTCCAAGTTGTTCCTCCTCAGCATCAATATCCTAACCACTCTGTTGATGACCACCTAAAAATATGTGGTGACCCACGAGGTGAGACCCATGTCCTAGTGAGAGATATAACTCTCAACCAAAGATTATTGATTACAACAAGTATCATTGTTAAATAGGATGAGCAGATCAACTTAAATGAACAATTTAAAGATATTAAGTAGGATAAACAAAGTAGGCAGGCTAAGCAGGTTAAGTAGCTAAAATAGGTAAAACATGACTAGCACAGTAAATAGGGGAACAAGTAAAGCTACCACTTTCTATATAGTTGATTTCACTTATCGCATTAAATAACAACTAAACATTATAAGAAATAAGGTGATGGATATCATCTTATGTGAAGCATGTTTGACCCTAAATAGATATACCACATGACTAGATTACATCTTTTATTAAGCCCTGAGGAGTTGAGGTGTACCACTCAACTCCAACTGACCACTGCTAAGTCAAAATTAGTGTCATATAAGATATTGTAGGAGAGTCAGAACCCTTATATATCATCCACCCTCATCTAGTATGAGTTTGCCACAGTGACACATAAGGTCAAACTCCAAAACCACCTAGTCCACCCTTAGTATACCAGTCATGACACCAGTGAACAGCCTAGTCCATCTTTAAAAGGTCATGGTACTATTGAAATCGGGTATACAAAACCCAAACATTTAAGGTACAATTGTAGTTGTCCTCAATAACATCATATATACTAAATCATAATCATATGATATACGGTCTTGATTGCTCCCCTACCAAGGTATGACTGCAACCATCCTTGTCAACATACATATACTCAATAGTATACGACTCCAAGCTTCCACTAAAGGAGAACTCATTTCACCATCCACAACAAGTCTTGGAACTAGAATGGATCTATGGCACAAGGCACTACATGATTAGGGTTTCACTTGATTAATTAAGTTCATTCAGGTTATTTAAGACTACATCATCAAGTTACATACATATCCTCAAATAATTCTATAAAAGCATGGGTAGAACAGACCCTCAGAAGATATACAACGTATGAAGTACAAAGTTTATCACATCATCATAGGGTATTGTTTCACTTCTATACATGTAGCCATACTCACCATCTTACCATCACTGGAATTCAAATCTTTGTCACATTACACAAAGGATAACACCTCACATAGAGCATAAAACAATGTCCAAGGACATAAGACCATTCACATTATTCCCTCCAAGAACATCATTATCTTTCCACGCCTCATCAAGACTCATCATTCCTTCACCACACATGTGATACAGAAGTGGATAAAACATTATAATCAAGAGCCACGATGTTCATAAGATAGCAAACTAGGGTTACAACAACATAGAGAGAGAATTACTCCATTGACATGCTTATCACACAAGAAGTTGTGTCATCATCACTTACTTGTATTAGGATTAGGTTCATTGAGAATAGTTGGATTAACATTGCTAAACAACACTTTTATAAAACTTTAGGTTTGTTGTTGGGTTTTAGGGGAGGCAGAGAAGCAGCAGAAATAAAAAATTTCTCCCCAAAACCCAGAACAAAAGGAATCGCATCAACGTCTATACAATAGGAAAGATGGTTTGTGGATGCATACCTAGTCCCGAGGCTTGCTCGGCGAAAGTACCTCGCGCCTTGTGCGGTCTTCACCTTCGGTCTTGGACTGTGTCTGTGCAGCCCCTAGTCGCATCGAGACTGACGACTCCTGGTCTCACCGGGACTATCGGGATTGACAGTTGTCCTCCAAGCGGCAGAGGTCTCCCGCCTCTACAGTCATCCACACAGACTGCCTGGAACTCTGATCTCCTGGTCCCACAAGGAATCGAAAGGAGTCGCACCCTCCTATCGGCGTACTAGTCGCCGACACACTCTCCTGCCACCAGTCACTTTCTGTAGTAGTCTTTCCCTTATTGTGCCTCCCTTATCAGGTAGCACTTGCTCGGGCTCTCTCGGTTACCAAAACCAGAGAGAACGACAACTTCACAGAGCAACTGGTTGCACTGAGTTGTCATTTGAGAATCCCCCAATACCCCTATATATATAGGAGGGTCATGGGACATGGTTCTCTATCCCGGGCAATGGGGGACTAAAGCAGGAGTAGAAGGGTTCGAGATTTTCTAAAAAAACAACCAACTGTGTAACCTGAACTGATCGTTTCACAACTGAAATGGTCGGTTGGGGATCTGAGCCGATCGGTTGACACCTCAACCGATCAGTTGGGACCCATGAAACGGTCGGTTCACTTATGAACCGGTCGGTTCATGGTCCTGATCAGTTCCCGATTGACTTTTCTTTTTTTGTTTCGAATTGGTATCAAATACCAATCCTTGTTCCAATCAAATTGGGCAAGTGAAATGAAAAGAAATTTCTCACCAATCTTACTTTCCCAACTTGCTCGGTTGGACTTGAACCAATCATTTCAACACTTGAACGGATCATTTCACCCTATCCTTGAGCCGATCGACTCACCGGTTGAGCCGATCGGTTCACCAAGCTCAGCCGATTGGTTCATCACATGAGCCGATCGGTTGGGAGTGCATATTGTGCAGAATCAGTCAATGGCAGTTTCCATCAATCTGATACTCTAATCAATCATTCCAACACCTTGAACACTATGATACTGAGCTATCAATTGATTGAGTGTTTAATTGAACTACTAAACTCCTTTAATAATCAATCTAAACATGTTTGTGGACAAACTCCTATTCCAGGTTAAATCCTATGTGTGTGACCCTGCAGGTCCATTTCACGTTGGTAGTGAAAGTCCATAACACTTATGACTTCACAAGCAAAGAGCAGTGCCTAGTCACACATCAGTGCTACCCAAGTGAAATAGAAAGTTAGAGAACAACTTTCAATCCAACAATCTGTGAATGGTGTTACAGTGAATGTATAATTCCTTTTTCATTGATATCCTGAATGAACTCGAGGCATGGAACAGTCATCCTGTCAACATTCATTCATTTCCTTGATCTCAGAGTAGATTGGGTGAGATGTGTGTGACATCAATATCACATATTGATTCACATGTGCATGCACATGCCTTTCTCAATCCTACTCATCAAGTGGCCAAGGACATCAAACTCCCTTAGGAGGGACAAATCCCATATCTGTCACTCACCCCTCAAAAGCCCCATGTGTCAAAGCCACCCAATCATCACCTTTATAACAACCCATGTTTCAGGATTGTGTTTGATGATGTCAAAGTGTACCCAACGACATGTGTTGAGTGCAGTGATTTTAGGTCTAAGAATCACACTCACCACCATCATTGTGAGAGCTGACTGTGACTACCAAGTCATGGTTCCATGTGTCACTCTCACGGTGGGTCTGTCTGGTACCATGTTCTCTAACAAGTACCTATGTGCTAGGTTTGATATCACTATATCATGACTAATGAGATTCTATCATCAACCAACACACAATATAGTGTTCAGTGTTATTTATGTCTATGGTTATTTCCACAATAACAACCGACTAGGGACTAAACAAGAATGTATACTCTTAACATTTGTATGATCTCATCATTTAGGTCCTGAACCTAAAAGCATACGTCATTGAGTAAAACCATTCTTTAGACATCTATCATGTTACACCGTAATCTCAGAAACAGTTTAAACATATAGATCAAAAATTGCCTTTATTATTATTCAAATCATTTACAAAGTATCCCATTACAATCATCATATGACTTGCTCTATGGGCATACATACCAACAGACTCCCACTAGCACTTAGAGCCAGTCACCAAGGAACCTTAGTCTTTGTGACCTAGCATGACCATCATGCTTCTGCTGAGAAAGGGCCTTAGTCAGTGGATCAACTATGTTGTCTTCAGTTGGTACTTTGCAAATCTTCACATCTCCTTGCTGTACGATCTTTCATATGAGATGGAAGCGCTGCAGTATGTGCTTTGACTGCTGATGTGATCTGGGTTCCTTAGCTTGTGCAATAGCTCCATTATTGTCACAATAAAGCTCAATTGCATCACAACTACTGGGAACTACACCAAGTTCAGAAATGAACTTCCTGATCCACACAACCTCCTTTACTGCATGTGAAGCGGCAATATACTTGGCCTCTATAGTAGAATAGGCAACTGTTTCTTGCTTGGAACTCTTCCAGCTCACAGCTCCATTATTAAGGCAAAACACAAATCCTGACTACGATCTGTAATCATCTTTATTGGTTTGGAAGCTTGCATCGGTGTAACCCTTTACAACCAGCTCTTCCTCGCCGCCGTAAACAAGAAATTGATCCTTTTTCCTTCGCAAGTACTTGAGGATGTTCTTTACGGCTGTCCAGTGAGCATCCCCGGGATCTGACTGGTACCTTCTTGTCATGCTGAGAGCATACGAGACATCTGGGCATGTACACAACATAGAGTACATGATGGATCTGATGGCTGATGCATATGGGATCTGATTCATACGCTCCCTCTCTTCACAAGATTGGGGACATTAAGCTCTAGAGACGGTGACTCCATGTAGCATGGGGATGTTGCCTCTCTTTGAGTTCTCCATGTTGAACCGCTTCAGCACTTTGTCAATGTACGTGCTCTGACTTAGTCCGAGAAGCCTTCTAGATCTATCTCTATAGATCTTAATTCCTAGAATGTAGTATGATTCTCCTAAGTCCTTCATTGAGAAAGTATTCCCAAGCCAAGTCTTTACCTTCTCTAAGGCTAAGACATCATTCCCCATCAAAAGTATGTCATCCACATACAATATGAGGAATGTGGTCGAGCTCCCACTAACCTTCTTATACACACAAGGTTCATCTTCATTTTGAGTAAAGCCAAACACTTTGAATTCCTCATCAAATCGAAGATTCCAACTCCGAGATGCTTGCTTCAATCCATAGATTGACCTTTGTAGCTTACAGACTTTATTGGCATTCTTTGGATCTACAAATCCTTCAGGTTGTATCATGTACACATCCTCATTTATATTCCCATTAAGGAATGCAGTTTTAACATCCATCTGCCAAATCTCATAGTCATAATAAGCTGCAATAGCAAGCATGATCCTGATGGACTTAATCATGGCAACTGGAGAAAAGGTTTCGTCATAGTCAACACCTTGAACTTGTCAAAATCCCTTCGCAACCAATATGCCTTTATAAGTTTGCACATTGCCATCCATGTCGATCTTTTTCTTAAAGACCCACTTGCACCCTATGGGTTTTACCCCTTCGGGTGGTTCCACCAAAGTCCATACTTTATTGGAGTACATGGATTCCATCTCGGATCTCATGGCTTCAAGCCATTTCTCAGAATCTGGTCCCACCATAGCCTCTACGTAGGTAGTTGGATCATCATCTATGATCAACTCTCCACCTTCCTGAGTCACAAGGTATCCAAACCTCTCAGGTTCAAGGAAGGTCCTACTAGATCTACGAGGTCCTTGTGTTACCTGAGGAGAATGAGATTCTACAACACCTTGTGAATCTTTATATTCCTCTCGTACATCTACCGGTTCAATGTTTTCTTGTTGGGCTTGAACCTCTTCAAGTTCTATATTCCTCCCACTGCTTCCTTTGGAAATAAATTCCTTCTCTAGGAATACAACATCCCTGGAAACAAACACTTTGTTGTCAGTAGGGTGGTATAAGTAATATCCCCTCGTTTCCTTGGGATATCCAACAAAATAACATTTATCAGATTTGGGTCCAAGCTTATCAGGAAACATTTTCTTGACGTAAGCCTCACAACCCCAAATCTTCAGAAAAGACAAATTGGGACGCTTCCCATACCATATCTCATATGGTGTCTTTTGAACCGATTTAGATGGTACACGGTTAAGTGTAAACGCGGCAGTTTCAAGAGCATGACCCCAGAAGGAAATCGGAAGATCAGCAAAACTCATCATTGATCGCACCATATCCAACAATGTGTGATTCCTTCTTTCAGACACACCGTTATGCTGTGGTGTTCCAGGCGGAGTCCATTATGATACAATACCACGGGCTCATAGAAGGTCCTCAAACTCCTAGCTTAAGTATTCTCCACCTCGATCAGATCAAAGTGCCTTAATACTTTTACCAAGTTGGTTTCGTACTTCATTCATGAAATCCTTGAACCTTTCAAGGGTTTCTGACTTATGCTTCATCAGGTACACATAGACATACCTACTGAAATCATCAGTGAAGGTAATGAAGTACTGATACCCATTTCTGGCATTAGTTCTAAAAGGCCCACATACATCAGTATGTATGAGTCCTAATAGATCACTAGCTCTCTCACCTTTACCTAAAAAGGGAGTCTTGGTCATCTTGCCCAACAAACAAGATTCACATGTCTCTATTGATTCATAATCAAAAGAGTCTAGATAACCATCTTTATGGAGTCTAGAAATGCGCTTCTCATTTATGTGCCATAGACGACAATGCCAAAGATATGATTCGTTTGAGTTGTTGAGTTTTTGCCTTTTGGTGTTTACGTTGTATACATTTGTCTCTAGATCTATCAAGTATAGACCATATGACATTGGGGCACTGCCATAAAAGATCCCATCTTTAGAAATGGAACAATTTCCATTCTTAATAAGAAATTCAAATCCATCCTTGTCCAAACAAGAGACGGAAATGATATTCCTATTTATGGCAGGTACAAAATAGCAGTTCTTCAACTCTATTATTAGCCCACTTGGTAGAGTTAACTCATAGGTTCCTACGGCACTGGCGGCAACCCTTGCCCCATTGGCAACACATAGTTCAACCTCGCCTTTCCCCAAAGGCCTACTTCTCTTAAGATCCTTCACATTTGAACAAATGTGAGATCCGTATACGGTATCAAGTACCCATGACGAAGAAGTAGTAAAGTTAATCTCTATCACGTATACACTAGAAGTAGAGATCTCTATCTCTGACTTCTTCTTCCATCGTTCCTTCCATCCTCTCCATGTAGAAGAAATTAGTTTGGCGAGAGAACCCTTCTCTCCCTTACCATTTATTCCATTGATCTCTATCAATGAACTTTATTTCCTCTTCACCAACGCATTAAGCGTACATAGAGTGGATTCAAAGGCTCCTGGTATATCTAGATTGTGCAGAACACTTCTCACAGTCCTCAACCAATTATGGAATTTGTTCTCAATTAATTTGCCCATTTTAAAAGATGATTCTTTTGCCATTCTACAAGAGAAAATTGCATTTGTCAAAACTCCTTTTGATTTGATTTGAATAAAATTTGTCGATAGTTAATTAGGCCTTTAATTAATTACCGCTCCCACTATTTTGACTCAAATTGACAGCCCTAACCATCAATTTGGAAGATTACAGCGTACAATCTTCTTATGGGTCAAGATCCTGAAATCCTCTGAGCCATGGACCAGCTTGGGCTGTCACCCACAACTCAGATCTTCCAGGTAGGCAACTCTTGCCAATTGCATCATATGCACCTCTTAAAAGATGTCATATGCAACTCCTTGCCATGATCATCTCCATGCCTCAAGGTGCTAGATCCTATCTAGGTCACCTTGTTAAGTCCGACCCAAATCCAACACGATGAACATGCACCCTGCTTGGGCAGACCCACACATTCATCCTTCACGCTTCCACGAGATAGACGGTGCACCACACTTGGGCGTGCCCACACTTGGTCGATCAAGCTTTTCACGTGTGTCGCATTTGGAAAGCATCTAAAACTTTAATATTTAATGAGGGATTTGGTTTTTATATACATATACATATCCAATCACCACAATATATAGTATGTATCATATACATGCTATATCCCACAGAAAACATGCAAAACGATAAAAGCAATGATTATGGCCATCCTATTGTGATTCCTCGAGCCAAGAGGAATCACGGTCATCTAGTTCTACATCACATGCAACCTGTACAAGATGAAATCTGTGCCTGTCTTTTTGAGTTTGATCAGCTCATCTCCATGACTGATCGGCTCGCCATCAAGTTGGTTGTTCGGGTGCCACCAGCCGATCGACCGGTGCCTCCAGCCGATCAGTTCACTGGTCATCATGCATCTCCTCAGATCACCACTCGCTCGTCACGCTCCTTGAACTAGTCGTCTGGAACACCAACCTATCGGTTCACTCCTTGAATCGGTCGTCTCAGGCCGTCTGCCGTTCTTTGACATAACAAGAAATAAAATCTATCCTATTTACAATTGAATTGTGAAACCCCGAGTTACATTTGGGGGAGAGCAAAGGTAGGAAAAGAAATCTCGAATTATTTCAAGTTATATTAGGAATAGGAGAAAGGGAATCGGTGCACAGACTGAGATGCAAGCATCCACATACAACCACACACAGATATAGGGTTTATAGGCCATAACCATGCTACACATCCACCACAAAAATCGTTTAAGGGTGACGCGTATCGAGTGCATTAATATTACATATCATATATGTATATTTGGGATTTGTGGATTGGACATGCATAAAGCCAATTTTATTCGCATCGTATGCAATAAATAAAGGTGACAAACCAAAATCGATCATATCGATAATCCTAAAATATAGAGCAGTTGACGTGGCTCTGATACCACTGTTGGGTTTTACGGGAGGCAGAGAAACAGCAGAAACAAAAATTTTCTCCCCCAAAACCCAAAATAAAAGGAATCGCGCCAACATCTATACAATAGGAAAGATGGTTTGTGGATGCATACCTTGTCCCGAGGCTTGCTCGAAGACAGTACCTTGCGCCTTGTGCGGTCTTCACCTCTGGTCTTAGACGGTGTCTGTGTAGCTCCTAGTCGCACTGGGACTGACGACTCCTGGTCTCACCGGGACTGTCGGGATTGATAGTTGTCCTCCGAGCGGAAGAGGTCTCCCGCCTCTGCAGTCATCCACACGGACTGCCTGGAACTCCGATCTCCTTGTCCCATAAGGAATCGAAAGGATTCGCACCCTCCTGTCAGTGTACTAGTCGCCGACACACTCTCCTACCACCAGTCGCTTTCTGTAGTTGTCTTTCCCTTGATGTGCCTCCCTTATTGGGTAGAACTTGCTCGGGCTCTCTCAGTTACCAAAACCAGAGAGAACGACAACTTCACAGAGCAACTGGTTGCACTGAGTTGTCGTTTGAAAAGCCCCCAATACCCCTATATATAGGAGGGTCATGGGACAGGGTTCTCTATCCCGGGCAATGCGGGACTAAAGTAGGAGTAGAAGGGTTCGATATTTTCCACAAAAACAACCAACTTCATAACCTAAACCGATCGTTTCACAACTGAAACGGTTGGTTGGGGATCTGAGCTGGTCGGTTGACACCTCAACCGATCAGTTGGGACCCATGAAATGGTCGGTTCACTTATGAACCGGTCGATTCATGGTCCTGATCAGTTCCCGATTGATTTTTCTTCTTTTGTTTCGAATTGGTATCAGATACCAATCCTTGTTCCAATCAAATTGGGCAAGTGAAACAAAAAGAAATTTCTCACCAATCTTACTTTCCCAACTTGCTCGGTTGTACTTGAATCGATCGTTTCAACACTTAAACGGATCGTTTCACCCTGTCCATGAGCCGATCGACTCACCAGTTGAGCCTATTAGTTCACCAAGCTCAGCCAATCGGTTCATCACATGAGCCGATCGGTTGGGAGTGCAGATTGTGTATAATCAGTCAATGACAGTTTCAATCAATCTGATACTCTAATCAATCAGTCCAACACCTTGAACACTATGATATTGAGCTATCAATTGATTGAGTGTTTAATTGAACACTAAACTCCTTTAGTAATCAATCTAAACATGTTTGTGGACAAACTCCTATTCTAGGTTAAATCCTATGTGTGTGACCCTGCAGGTCCATTTCACTTATGACTTCACAAGCAAAGAGTCCATAACACTTATGACTTCACAAGCAAAGAGTGGTGCCTAGTCACACATCAGTGCTACCCAAGTGAAATAGAAAGTTGGAGAACAACTTTCAATCCTAATCCGTAAATGGTGTTACAGTGAATGTATAATTCCTTTGTCACTGATATCCTGAATGAACTTGAGGCATGAAACAGTCATCCTGTCAACATTCATTCATTTCCTTGATCTCAGAGCAGATTGGGTGAGATGTGTGTGACATCAATATCACATATTGATTCACACGTGCATGCGCATGCCTTTCTCAATCCTACTCAACAAGTGGCCAAGGACATCAAACTCCCTTAGGAGGGACAAATCCCATATCTGTCACTCACCCCTCAAAAGCCCCATGTGTCAAAGCCACCCAATCATCACCTTTATAACAACCCATGTTTCAGGACTGCGTTTGATGATGTCAAAGTGTACCCAACGACATGTGTTGAGTGTACTGATTTCAGGTCTAAGAATCACACTCACCACCACCACTGTGAGAGCTGACTGTGACTACCAAGTCATGGTTCCATGTGTCACTCTCACGGTTGGTCTGTCTGGTACCTTGTTCTCTAACAAGTGACTATGTGCTTTGTTTGATATCACTATATCATGACTAATGAGATTATGTCATCAACCAACACACAATCTAGTCTTCAGTGTTATTGATGTCTATGGTTATTTCCACAATAACAACTGACTAGGGACTAAACAAGAATGTATACTCTTAACATTCGTATGATCTCATCGTTTAGGTCCTGAACCTAAAAGCATACGTCACTGAGTAAAACCATTCTTTAGACATCTATCATGTTACACCATCATCTCAGAAACAGTTTAAACATATAGATCAGAAATTGCCTTTATTATTATCCAAATCATTTACAAAGTATCCCATTACAATCATCATATGACTTGCTCTATGGGCATACATACCAACATTTGTATCATTCAAGGGCAAAGGTAAGATTACTAGATCATTTGCAGCCAATCATCAACAAATTAGGGTTACTAAATAGAAACAAGGATAAACCCTAATCTATATCATTTCCTTCATACATGAAGGAAACTAGGTCAACTGTCACCACCATGGGTCAAAAAGACATGACAACCATATAGATTAGATAACTTCATCAGACACTTAGGGTTAGTGGTGTCATCGACCACTAAGGTTATCATCTTTAGTGACCACTAAGGGTTATCCACTTTAGTGATCTAGGGTTAAGTGACCTCATATACTGCTAAAGACACAACCATGGTGACCGAAGAAAACATGGAACATTGGCGACCGAAGGGAACCATGAAGCTATGGTGACCGAAGAGAATTTAGGTCATTGGCGACCACTATGAAACCAAAATTTCACCAACCGCATAGAAGGAAAAACAACCTTAGCGACCATGTAGGTGAATCTTAGCCACCACTAAACATCAAGATCTCACAGACCACATAAGGAGTTGGTCCTCTTAGCAAATAAAATAAGAGGTCAAACTTGGCGACCACACAAGATGCAAAACAGCAATAAAGTCAAAGTCATGAATTTGCACAAGGAAGCCAATTCAACTGCACCAGACCAAACCATCAGGTACCTTATCAAGAAGGAAAAACCAACTTAATATCCTAGGAATCCAAGAGAAAAATCAACGATTTACATATGGATGCAAGCACCAAAAATTCCATCACCAAGGATTACTCAAGCACAAGAGTTAGGGTTCGTCCAAGAAGAGTTACCTACTCAAGGTTACCATTTGAACACAAACCTTAGGTGGGAGAAATTGTCTCCTCACTTGTAACCATGTTTTAGAGTATGACTATGTGCATGCAAGGTATGAGTCGGCAATAACAATAGAGAAAGTTATATAACTCGGTTTAGAGTTGATGTAGAAAACTCCAAACAACAAGGTAGCTTGAATAAGAGGGGGAAGAAACCCTATCTTGAGCATTCCTCATGGCCACACTAGCTCCACATCCAAGAAAGAATCAAACCCTAGTTCAAGAAGCAAGAAAGAGAGAAAACCCTAGGTATCAAGGCAAGGAAAAGAAATTCTTAAAGCTCTAACTTAAGCACTACAATGGAATACCATGGGTTCAGCCAAGAAGAGAAAGAAGAAAGGTAGGGTGGCAAGGAAAATGTAGGTAAAGAGGAAGATGATACTTACCAAGACCAACAACAAGAATAAGGATGCACCAGACGGTCACAAGAAGGGTAGATCCAAACCCTCGCTCAACATGTAAGGTAGATCGACCTTCTTCTCCTTCTTTGGCACCACCTTCTTCACCAAGCACCAAGGGAATGAAATCAAGAGAAACCAAGGAAGGAGAGAGAGGAAAATAGGGTTCAAAGGGTTATTTGCATGCAAAGATAGGGATTTATATAACATAGGGCTGTAGAGAAAGAAAAGGGGGCCATGCGTCATGTTAAACATGCCATTTGTCCAAAAGATCTCATCCATGAAAGCAGTACATCCATGCATGCAAATAAGGGAAAAAAACCTAGAAAAACAAGCAACCACTAATTCCAAAAAAGCGAACAACTGATGAACATATTTTAACAACCAAGTTGATCAAAACTCAATCGATCACCAAAACCAACCATATGGATTCTTGGCATCCTAGAGGGTCATGAGCCTCATCGACCGCCAAGAATCGAGGGTACACTCAAAACATCATAAACTGCCAAAAACATGAATCAGAAGATCCTTGGAGATTTTTAAAACTAGGGCTCATCGATCAAACACACAATAAGGTCAAACATCCACTTAGGACATCCATGTGAACCCTAATTCTTAACACCTGATGTCTCCACTCAAACCAAGGTGTGAGAAGGAACCCCAAATCTCAACCAAAGACAACATGATGTGAAAACATACAAGGGACAACAAGAATTTGAAAAACTTCAAGAAAAAACCTATAAGTGGGTAAATTGCAATTAAGTCCAAAACAAGCACATATATGCATAAGCAGCTCAAACAATGTCCAAATTGGACCAAACTTGAAACATAAACTTTTCACATGATATCAAAGCACTCCATAAGGTTTTATTAAGATTTTAGCATATAATAATGATAAGAAAGCATTTTCAACCAAAAAGGCAAGGTTTGGGGTCTTATAACCGTAAACCCCTAACAAGGATTTCGTCCTAGAAATCCTACACAAATAAAGACGAGTACTCCCTACGCATATCATACTCTAAATCCCACGTGGCTTCCTCTACACTATGGTGATGCCACAAGACCTTAACTAGAACTATATCCTTCTTCTTCAACTTCTTTACCCTCCTATCTAGGATCAACACAAGACCCTCAACATGTGACACATCCTCCTCCAACTCAACCTCCATTGGCTGCAACACCTGCTTGGTACCAGGGTGACACTTCCTCAACATGGAGACACGAAAGACATCATGCAACGTGTGCAACTCTGGCGGTAACTCCAACTTGTATGATGTACCTTCCCAACGCGTGCCAAAATAGGGCATGGCCCCATATACCTAGGAGCCAACTTACCCTTCATACCAAACCTCAACACACTTTCCTAGGAGACATCATAAGATACACTTAGTCTCCAACTCAGAATTTAAGTGGTTTGTTGACGGTTATCAACATATGACTTCTTTCTATTCTAAGCTACTTTCAACTGTTGTTGTATCACTTTTATCTTCTCTGTAGTGTGTTTCACTCGCTCACGACCCAAAAGTTGATACTCACATGTCTCATACCAACAAAGTGGTGGCTGATAACGTATTCCATACAACTCTTCATATGGTGCCATGTATATACTCATATGATAGTTGTTGTTGTAGGAAACTCTATCAAACTTAGGTGCACGTCCCAACTCCCAAGAAACTACAAGACACGAGCTCTCAATAGATCTCCAACATCTGAATGGTCATTTCAGACTGACCATCTTTCTGCGGGTGGAAAGATGTGCTAAACTTTGACTATGTCACCATAGTTGTATGCACAAGTTCCCAAAAATGACTCATGAATTGTGGACCTCTTTCAGATACTATGGTCATTGGAATACAATATAAACGAATGATCTCATCAACATATATATGTGCCAACTTCTTTGTTGTACATGTTGTCTTGACTGGCAAGAAGTGAGCTGACTTGTTCAACCTGTCAACTGTCACCCAAATGGAATTGTAACCTTTGGTTATCCTAGGAAGACCAACCACAAAGTCCATGGTAATATGATGTATTTCCACTGTAGTATTGGAAGAGGTTGCAAAGTTCCTACATGCTTTAGATGTTCAACCTTGACCTGCTGACAGACTGGGCACTTACCAACAAACTTTGCTACATCGTGCTTCAAACCATGCCACCAATATAGATCCTTCAAGTTATGGTAAATCTGAGTACTTTCACAGTGCATCGTGTACATCGAGATATGAGCCTCCTCAAGAACCATATTCCTCAAACTATCAGCATTTGAAACCATTTTCTTATTATGAAAGAAAATTGTCCCATCCTTTGACTCATGAAAACCATCATGCTTCGTATTGCTAAATGTCTGCATGTTCTATATCACAATATCATTCATCTACGCATCTATGATCTATTTCATCAACATAGACTTGACCTATAATTGTGCTAACAACCTACTAAAAGTGAAACCTCAAACTATATACATTCATTCGGAGAAGTGACACCAACATGTCACGCTTGTGGGACACCAAAGCATGTAACTGTGCCTTATCTGTAAATGATGACAAAGATGACTTCCTTCTCAACAAATAAGCCACCACATTCACCTTCCCTGGATGGTAATCTATCATGCAATCATAGTCTTTGATCAACTCCATCCATCTCCTCTACCGCATGTTCAACTCCTGCTTCGAGAAGATATACTGTAGGTTCTTGTGGTCAACAATATCTAACACTTATCTATGTACATATGGTGTCTCTAAATCTTCAAGGCATAGACCATGTCTGCAAGCTCCAGATCATGCATTAGGTAGTTCTCCTTGTGTTTCTTAAGCTATCGTGAAGTAAAAGAAATCATGTTCTTATCTTGCATCAGCATGCATCCCAAACTATTTTTCAAGACATCACAGAAGACAATGTAGATTTTTCCGTGCTCTGTAAGAACTAAGACATGTGCATTGGTAAACTTCTCCTTCAAAAATTTAAAAGAACGGTAACACTTATCATCCCATGCAAAAAGAACACCTTTCCTGGTCAACTTGGTTAGGGTTAATGCTACAACACTGAAATTCTTTATGAATACCCTATACTAGCTTGTCAAGCCTAGGCAACTTCAAACTTATGTCGGTGTCTTGGGCTATTCCCACTCCATCACTTCTTGTACCGTCTTAGGGTCTATGCAAACACCTTTAGCAGATATAATGTGACCCAAAAAATACCTCTGTCAACCATAACTCGAACTTACTGAATGTATCATATAACTTGTGTTGTCTCAACAACGTCAATGCTTGGAAAAGGTGTTGTTCATGTTGTCAATTGTATCTAGATTATATCAAGATATCATCTATGAACACTACCACGAACTGATCCACGTATGGTCTAAACAACCTATTCATCATCTCCATGAAAGCTTCCAGTGCGTTAGTTAGCACAAACGACATAACCACAAACTCATAGTGACCATACCTAGTCCTGAAAGTTGTCTTAGGTATGTCATATGCCTTGATCCTTAGCTGGTGATATCCTGACCTTAGATCTATCTTTGAGAACATTATAGCACCTCTCAACTAATCGAGTAGGTCATCAATCCTCGACAATGGATACTTGTTGTTTGTAGTGGCCTTGTTTGACTGATGAAAATTGATACACAACATCATGGAACCATCTTTCTTCTTCATAAACAACATGGTATCACCCCAAGGGGAAGTGCTCGGTCTGATGAAACCCTTCTCTAACAGCTCATGTAATTGTTTATTCAACTCTTGCATCTCTGTTAGTGCCATCTTGTAGGGTTACTAGTCTATGGGTTGTGTTCCAAGAACAAGATTGATCTCAAAATCAATCTCTCTAGGAGGGGGGACACCAGGAAACTCGTTAGGAAAGACATCCTCAAACTATCGTACTACTGGTACCTCCTGGATGCTAGGACTCCTCACCTTGGTATCCACAACATGCACCAAGAAAGCCTCACACCCCTATCTCAACAACCTATCTGCTGACATAGCAGACACCAAACACATAGAAAGAATATTCCTATCTCCTTATAAGATTCATGAAACATCTCCATCATGGAACCTCGCCACCTGGGAACTACAATCCTTAGAAATCTTGTACTTCTCCAAGGTATCAGTCCCTAGGATCACATTGAAATTGTGCATATCAAGTGGCATAAGGTTCACTTAAATGTTGCATCTAAGAAAGAAAGAATGCAAGATGGACACACCTCCTGCAACTCAGTCGAACCAACTAAAGGGGTTTCTAGATGAAGATTGTCAGATCTATTACAAACAGGCAGATAACAACTACTTATCACCTCTCTAGTGATAAAAGAGAGTGTTGCACCTGGGTCAACCAAAATAGATATAAAAGAAGAAGCAGATAAGTTAGAATGAAAAGTTCCATCTGACCTGTCATGACTCGCGGATTGACCACTCCCTCTAGATGACTCATATCATAGAAATATAGTCTTTGCCTATTGCAGTCCACGTCCTCTACTAGTTGGTCCAGAAGACCCCACTTGCGACGCCTGACAGCGTCCTCTACCACCACCACTGTTGAACTGTTGATGCTAAGAACATCATTGACTATGCCTCGAATATTATGTCACCTCCTCATCCTTCATAGGGAAAGCCCACCTAATATATCCTATTTGTCCACACTTGTGACAAGTCCTCGAATCATAATGTGGCCTAGACGTCCATTATACTAACACAAATGTTGTGTTGTGAGCTCCTTCTGGCAGAACACTATAGCCTCTACCTTTGCTCAGGGATAAATGTGACGGCACACCTGATCTTGGCTCACAAAATGATGGTCTCTGATGTGATTGCGATGAAGAAAAACTTGGATTCTTAAAGCTTCTAGACGAGTGTCCATGAAACTGAGTTGGCCTCTTCTTAGCGTTGGCTTCACACTTCTCAATAGCAGACCTCTCAATCTGCCTCACTGACTCCACAAAGGTAGAGAACCTCTCTCTATTCTCCAAATCACTAGCCGTTGTAGACAACTCAGAGTTAAAACCCTTCTCGAACCTATGGATCCTTTCCTTCTCAGTTGCCACCGTGTGAGGATAGAACCTCATTAGCTCTATAATTTCACTTCATACTCATTGATAGACATCAATCCCAGTGTATCCTCTCAAACTGTGTTATCTTCTTGTCCAAGTTTGTCTCTGGTAAGTATCAGCTCACAAACTCCCACCAAAACTCTTCCCAAACAACCACAACTCTATGTCTCTTCTCCTCATCTATCTTCACCTTGTCCTCTTCTGTAATATTGAGGATCTTACCCGTCCTGTGTAGCACGGATGGTTGAGCACGATCGGTCCTGCCCGGGGGATCCAGGTTCGAACCTCCTGTTGTGCATAGTATTTACCACCCTTACAGTCATCCGTGCTCTGGCATGCTCTTAAGGGAGGGGGGAGACTAATGTCTCTTCTAACTCAAATATTAAAGATCTTGAAAGCCTTCTCAATATATGTCAACCACATATATGCATCAGTTGGGTTTGTTGTACCTGCATACTCAACCACTCCAACATGTCTCAACCGCTCAAACATCTTCCCATAACCTTGATATTCTGCATTAGGGACATCAGCCTATCTTGAGGTAAGGGCGCTCTATCCACTATATGTGTAATCATTTCCATGAGTTGTCCAAACATGGACTGAAAGAGGATTTGACAGGGTCGCAGGGTCAAACTGAGGCACCACAGCCTACTCCGGCCCCATCTCAGACACTCTGTGTTCATGTGCCTACCTCCTCGTGCCCCATCCTAGCACAATATAACTACTCTAATAATGTTTTTCACATTCTCTAAACATATCTATATAAGCAGAAGCTATGATTAGATATGTTGGATTATGTAAGAATAGACACAACATATATGAAAGAAGAAGCTTATAATTCAAAATGAAAAAGTTCCATATGACATATCATGACCCACAAATTGACCACTCCCTCCTACTGGCTCATAGCATAGAATCCAGACATCACCTATTGTCATCCACATCCTCTGCTAGTTGGTCTAGAAGACCTCACATGTGATGCCTGACCGCGTTCTCTACCACTGCCACTGTTGAACTGTTGTTGTTGAGAACCTCATTGACTCTACCTTAGATGTTGTGTCACCTCTTCATCCTTCATACGGTAAGCCCAGCCAATATGCCCTACTTTTACATACTTTTGACAAGTCCTCAAATCATACTGTGGCCTAGACGGCCCTGTCACTGACACAGACACTGCACTGTGAGCTTCTTCTAGTAGAAAACTACAGCCTTTGCCTTTACTCGGGGACCACTGTGATGGAACACCTGATCTTGGCTTAGAAAAATATGGTCTATGTTGTGACTTCAGTGAAGAAAACCTTGGCTTTTTAAAGCTTGGCTTTCTAAAGCTTCCAGACAACTATCCATGAAACTGAGTTGGCCTCTTCTTAGTGTTGGCTTCATGCTTTTTGATAGAAGACCTCTCAATCTACCTCACTAACTTCACAAAGGCAGAGAACCTCTCTCTATTATCCAAAGAAATAATCATCGTAGACAACTCATAGTTCAAACCCTTCTCAAACATGTGGATCCTTTCCTTTTTCATTGCCACCATGTGAGGAAAGAAACTCAGAAGCTACATAAACTTTGCTTCATACTCATCGATAGACATCGATCCCTGGCATATCTTCTCAAGTTGTTCTATCTTCTCATCCAGGTACATCTTTAGTAAGTATCGGCTCACAATCTCCCACCGAAACTCTTCCCAACAAACCACAACTCCAGGCCTCTTATCCTCCTCTATGGTCCACCAGTGGCCAGTAGTGCCCTTCAATAGATTAATTGCATGTTTCACCTTGTCCTCTTCCAGAACATTGAGGATTTTGAAAGCCTTCTAAAGCTCTGTCAACCACATATTTGCATCAGCTGGGTCTGTTGTACCCGCATACTCGACCGCCCCAACACATCTCAGTCACTCAAACATCTTCCTAGAACCCTGAGATTTTGCATTAGGGACATTAGGCATAGCTTGAGGTAAGGACTCTATATCATGTATATGTGTAATCGTCGCCATGAGTTGTCCAAACATGGACTAAAAAGCATGATTTGCTTTGGTTGCAGGGTCAAACCGAGGCATCGTGGACTGCTCTGGCCTTGTCTCATACACTCTATCTTCATGTACATGCTTCCTCGCGCCACCTCTTGGCACAACATAACTACTTTGAGCATGTTCTTCCCATTCTCTAGACATATCTATATAAATAGAAGCTATGATTATATATGTCGGATTACGTAAGAATAGACACAAACTTAAGTCATATGTTCCTGTAGACTCGGCGAACCTAGAGCTTTGATACCAACCTTACAACTATGACACCCCGCCACAAAAAATAAGATTACTCAAAACATAACACGTGAAAAACTACTAATTAACCAAACAAATAGAAAAAAGGGTTAATTAAAAAAAGTTCAACATTATTGTCATGTCCACAAAACATTACATAAGGGTCCAACAATCTGTAACAAATCACATACCAGACCAAGCATTTACATATATGAACTGTGGCATCAGCCACAACTTGTATACAATCGAGAAAGATGTTCCATACATTATACAAGCCATATACAAACCATTGCATACTACCAAAACACGTGTCGATATACACATCATCTACAAAACATCCCATGTCGAGACCTGAGAGTACATGGATGACTCTAGGAGTCTACTAGCTACTACTATCCAACCTTCTACCTCTATTGTTCTCCAAGTTGTTCCCTCCTCAGCACCACAATCCTAACCACATTGCTAATGGCCACCTAAAAAGATGGGGTGACCCACAAGGTGAGACTCATGTGCTAACGAGAGATGTCACTCTCAACCAATGATTATTGATTACAACAAGTATCATTGTTAAACATGATGAGAATTGTTTTAAATGAATAGTTTAAACTGATTAAGCCAGATAAACAAATAGGCTGGCTAAGCAGGTTAAGTAGCTAAAACAAGTAAAACATGACTAGCGCAGTATATAGGGAACAGGTAAAGCTACCACTTTCTATACAGTTGATTTCTCTTACCACATTAAATAACAACTAAACATTATAAGAAACAAGGTAAGGGCCAACATCCAATGCGAAGTGTTTAACACTAATTAGATATATTACATGACTGTATTACGTCTTTATTAATCCCTGAGGAGTCAAGGAATACCACTTGACTCCAATTGACCACGGCTAAGTCAATATAAGTGACATACATGATCTTGTAGGAGAGTCAAAATCCTAATATCTCATCTGCCCTCAGCCAGTACGATGTCCCCATAACAACACATAAGGTCAAGATGCAAAACAACCTAGTCCATCCTTAGTATATAGGTCACAACACTAGTGAACAACCTAGTCTGTCCTTAAAGGGTCACAGTACTAGTGAAACCAGGGTATACAAAATCCAAACATTTGAGCTACAACCACAGTTGTCCTCAATCACATCATATATATTGAATCATAATTATATGAGATATGACCTTGACCATTCCCCTTCCAAGGTATGTCCGCAACCATCCTTGTGAACATGCATATACTCAATAGTATATGAGTCCAAGCATCCACTAAAGGAGAATTTGTTTCACCATCCAACAAGTCCTGGCATTGGAATGGATCTATGGCATAGGGCACTACATGATTAGGGTCTCACTTGATTAGTTAAGTTCATTCAAGTTATTTAAGGCTACATTAATCAAGTTACGTACAAACCCTAAAAAAATCTGCAAAAGCAGGGGTGGATTACACCCTCAAAAGATATAAAACATATAAAGTATAAAGTTCACCACATGTAATTGTTTCACTACCATACATGTAGCCATACTCACCATTTTACCATCACATGATTTCAAATCCTTGTCAAATTGTACAGAAAATAACACCTCACATAGAGTGAAAAACCATGTCAAGGTCATAAGACCATTCACATTATTACCTACAAGAACATCATTATCTTTCCACACCTCATCAAGGCTCACAATTCCTTCATCACACATGTGATACATAAGTTGATACAACATAATATTCAAGAGCCATAATGTTCATAAGATAGAAAATTAGGGTTATGAAAACATAGAGAGAGAAGTACTCCATTAACACACTAATCACACAAGAAGATATGTGTCATCATCACTTACTTGCATTAGGGTTAGATTCATTGAGAATAGTTGGATTAACATTGCCAAACAACACTTTCACAAAACTTTAGGTTTGTATACATTCGAGGGAAAAAGGTAAGACTATTAGATCATATGCAACCAATCATCAACAAATTAGGGTTACTAAACATTGATAAGGATAAACCCTAATTTGTATTGTATCCTTCATACATTAAGGAAACTAGGTCAACCATCACCATCATGGGGTCAACAAGACATTACAATCATATAGATTAGAAAACTTCATCGAAAACTTATGGTTAGTGGTGTCATCGACCGTTGAGGTTACCATCTTTGGAAATCACGAAGGGTTAGCCACTTCAGCAGTCTGTAGGGTTAAGTGACCCCATTGACCGTTGAAGACACAAGCATGGTGATCGAAGAAAACATGTAACTTTGGTGACCGAATTAAAGCATGAAGCTATGGTGACCGAAGAGAAATTAGGTCATAGGCAACCGCTATGAAACCAAACCTTCATCGACCGCATAGAAAGGAAAACATCCTTAGCAACCATGTAGGTGAATCTTAGCGACAACTCAACATCAAGATCTCATTGACCACATAAGGAGTCGGTCCTCTTAGCGACTAAAACATGACGTAAAACTTGGAGACCATAAAAGATGGAAAATAGAAACAAAGTCAAGGACATGAATTTGCACAAGGAAGCCTGGTCAACTACACCAAACTGAACCATCAGGTACCCTATCAAGAAGGAAAAACCAACTTAAAACCCTAGGAATCCAAGAGAAAAACCAACGATTAGCATATGGATACAAGCACCAAAACTTCCATCACCAAGGAAAACTCAAGCACAAGAGTTAGGATTCGTCCAAGAAGAGTTACCTACTCAAGATTACCATGTGAACACAAACCTTAGGTGAGGGATACTATCTCTCCACTTGTAACCACATTTTAGAGTAAGATTATGAGCATGCAAGGTATGAGTAAGCAATACCAATGGAGAAAGTTATATAACTCACCTTAGAGTTGATGTAGAAAACTTCAAATAGAAAGGTAGCTTGAAGAAGAGGGGGAAGCAACCATAGCTTGTTCACTCCTCACAGACAAGCTAGCTCCACCTCTAAGAAAGAAGAAAATCCTAGGTCAAGGAGTAAGAAAGAGAGCAAACCCTAGGTATAAAGGCAAGTAAAAGAAGTTCTTCAAGCTCTAACTTAAGCACTACCATGGAATACCATGGGTTCAACCAAGAAGAGAAAGAATAAAGGTAGGGAAGCAAGGAAAACGTAGGTAAAGAGGAATATCTCACTTACCAAGACCAAGAAGAAGAATAAGGATGCACCAAACGATCACGAGAAGGGTGTATCCAAACCCTATCTCAACATGCAAGGTAGATCGACCTTCTTCTCCTTATTTGGAACCACATTATCCACCAAGAACCAAAGAAACGAGATCAAGAGCAACCAAGGAAGGAGAGATAAGAAAATAGGGTGCAAAGGGGTTATTCGCATGCAAAGAGAGGGTTTTATATAACATAGGATTGGAGAGAGAGAAAAGGGGGTCAGGTGTCATGCTAAACGCCTAAAGGATCTCATCCATGCAAGCACTACACTCATGCATGCAACTAAGGGAGAAAAAAAACAAGAAACCCAAGATACCTCTAATTCCATAAAAGCAAATGATCGATGAACATACTTTGGCAACCAGGATGATCAAAACTCAATTGATCGCCAAAACCAACCCTAGGGATTCTTAGCGTCCTAGAGGGGTCATTAGCCTCATCGACCGCTAAGAATAGAGGGTACACTCAAAACATCATAAACCGCCAAAAACATGAATCAGAAGATCCTTGGAGATTTTTAAAACTAGGTCTCATCGATCAAACACACAACAAGGTCAAACATCCACTTAGGACATCCATGCAAACCCTAATTCTTAACACATGATGTCACCACTCAAACCAAGGTGTGAAAAGGCACCCCACAGATAAACCAAAGCCAAGATGATGTGAAAACATGTGAGTCACAACAAGCATGTGACAAACTACAAGAAAAAAACCCTATAAGTGGGTAAATTGCAATTATGTCCAAAACAAGCACATATATGCATAACTAGTTCAAACAATATCCAAATTGGACCAAACTTGAAACATAAACTTGTAGCATGATATCTAAGCACATGAAAAGGTTTGATTAAGGTTCTAAGCATCTAATTATGATAAGAAAACATGTTCAACAAAAAGGCAAGGTCTAGGGTCTTACTTGAACCCACCTACCATATCAAATGAAACTAAAAAAATATGCATATGAATATTTTGTCATTCACATCACATGTAAAATTACAAATAGAATAAAGTTAAATATAACAATATTGATGTAGATCCTAATACATCATATATTCACATTGCCCTAATAATATTTTTGGGAATGGAGGTGACATTCACAGTGGAAACAACAAAAGGATTATATATTTCCAGGAGTATATCCATCAATAATGACGCATAAAGATGGAGGGAGTGTGGTATATACCTTATTGTGGAGGAAGTCCAATGACATTATCATATAGAGACATGCATCGACATTCTCCTATGGAAGTCTAAGGACCTTTTTTATGAGAAAACCATAATATTTGAAGAAAGGAACTTTCACCAAGTAAATTGTGAGCATGACATAGCATTCTCTACACTATGCCTACTTTTTCTAGATGTTTAACCATTTTTCAATGTCTAATGACATGATATAGATGGAGCATGTGATCGCCGATATAATATGTACTTACAATATGAATAAATTCACCGCACTCTCTCATCAATTTAATTTTTTTTTCTCAAAACTTTGTGACATAAGCTTGTGGAGTATGAAATACACCTCAAAATATAACTTCTTGAAAGGGTAAAACCTAGAGAATGAATGTACAAACATCCCAAAAATGTAGGATTTAAATGTTTGGTTTTATTTTAGAGGAGATTGACCCCCAAAATGAAAAGTTACAATTCATAGGGGTTTCTTATATTACCCATGCGTTGAATGCAGGGTTCTCATTTGCCTTTTATTAACTCATAAGTTATCAAAATTCCATATGTGCTAGCTACATGAGGTACTAGTTTGTGTTTTTTTTTTTGCAAAGTAGGATGGTTAGAGTGTATGAGATTTTATGCCATATTTACCCAAAATGACTTTGTCTCGCACTAAGAAAAATGTCCCAAATCACTACTTGGACTTAAATAAAATTCATTTATGTATCATTACTTAGTTATGGTTTCAGTTAGCTGTAGGGTGATATGCATGAAATTATTGGTTAATTAAGACAAGTAGCATACTTTGATAGCATACTTGTTCTTTTTGTAACCACAAGCAATAATTTGTTTATAAGAATCAATCTTTAGATATATCCTGTCAAGAGAGACCAAATTTGAACATTATGGGGTTATATCTTTGATAAGAGCTTGCATTATATAGACCTCAATTAAAGGATCATTTACACTAATGCATCTATGGCACTCATTGACAACATTCTCATTTGATGCTCAGAAAAGGTTAAAGATGATCTCAACATTTTAGTATGCCCTTTTTTATTGAGTCTTCCCATTATGTTTGACTTTCTTATTATTTGGCACGCCATTTCTTTTAAGGTGAAATCCAAAGGACCAGTTGTTTTCATATCACATTTTAGCACAACTAGATTTGTTCCTCTAGTAGAGAGGTATATATGATTATAGTTTTTTGCAAAGCTTAACCTTATATCTGTTTTTTCATTTTATTAGCAATCTTATACCCACAAAACGCATCTCATTGAGTTTTGAATTCTTGATACTCTTCATTGTCCTGTGACTTCTCATTTCAATAACAAGACATGTATAACGTGGTATTAGTGGCTTCATATAGCAATGATGAAACTTTGCATCCATAGACTAAAACATTGCATAAATAAGAGAATTATCTTGATTATAAACATTTTCCGTAATAACATTATCAAGACCAAGTTTAGATTTTTTTAGCATACTACTTTCATGTTAAAGCAAGCTAGGATCCTAGATAGCTATGTCAAATCGGGTCAAAATATGCATACACCCATGAGTAGATCTATTTAAGTCAAGTTTGAATAATGAGACCTGTCACCCAATTAAAATCACCCTAACATGTATCCGCTTGCTTAGTTAGTGGGCCTTGTGGGCGACCCGTGGGCACATGTGAATGACCCAATTAACTAAAATAATATATTAATTTAAGTATAACACATGTATGAAATTGGTGGTGCGTTTGTGTCAATGATAGATATAATTAGTAGCTTGTGTTAGTTTACGTTGATAGAAACAACAAGTGACGTTTAATATTAGTGTTTATGTTAATGAGTAGGTCATTTGCTACTTGAACATGTTTTATGTTCAATAAAAACAAGTACATTCTCTCTATTTTGTTTTATGCAATACTATTTTAGGAATGTCTAATATGATATATTATATATAATGTTATTTTTTTTACTAATAACAACAGCTTATCAATTTCTTTCTCATTTTACATCAAAACTTATGTTTTTTTAGTTTTACGTCAAATCAATCAACAACTAATCTGTTATATTTGACATTAAACAGATTAGTCGATTGTTCACTTTTTACTATCAAGAGTATGATAACAAATTATACCTTTTTCACATTAGAACAACAGCTAACAATGTTTTTGTGATTGAATGCAACGTCTTTGCGATTAGACACTCGGTTGTTGGCCTGCAACCCGCTAAAAGTAGCCACCCCGGCACAGGCACAAGAAGTGCATTTTGAGTTGCAAAAACGGCTTAATGCCAATGTAAGATCTGCAGTTGCAGAATCTCTGCGAATCATATATGGAGGGTCTGTGACTGCAGCAAACTGTAAGGAGCTGGCAGGACAACCTGATGTTGACGGTTTCCTTGTTGGGGGTGCATCTTTGAAGCCGGAGTTTGTGGATATCATCAAGACTGCTACTGTGAAGACTGCCTAAGAGAAAGCGCTACTCGTTCGGGATATTGTGCTGTTTTGTCTTTTTTTCTTCTTCTTCTTCCTGCTTGCATGCAGGCTTCGAGAACCAAAAGGAAACACGCCGTGTTGTTTAACTGAGTTGCTTTACTGATCGCCAGGCCTCTCCAGGAGTGTTCCTGGAGGAACGGCTTGAGGGACGACTATAACACTATTTACGAATCATGGCTTAAGTTATATATATAAAAAAAAAGATTGAATTTAGGCATTTTTTTATTCCACCCGCCTGAAATGGGTCTTTTTGACTCATGCCTATGAAACATGCACCCACAATAACCTAAGCCAGCCACCCGTTTAACAAGTTTAATCCTAAATATGCTCCTATAGAGAAGGGGAAGTGGGTGTTTAGTAAAAATGGATGTCGAGCTAAACGCCCAAGGGAAGGGAATATTTTCATATCTCTTCATGAAGAGGTCAACATCTTGGATTTAATAATACGACCATTTCACAAGTCATATTCCACTTAGACATTTATTTAATACTCCAACGGTTTTTGAATAAGCCAATGGACCTCAATTTTTAAAACAACATTAATAATAAACCTGCGGAAGAACCAAGAGACCATGAAGAAGAAGGTGGAGAAGAATGACAAGAATGTCTCTGTACGTGTAAATTCCTTTGGTTGGTTCAATTATACAAGAACAGGGCCATGTCCGGGCCTTAAAATGTATTGGATCCATTTAAAACAAGGTCCAAGATACGAGCTTAGCGACACGACAAACATAGCCTATAAAAAAAAATTATACATTACATGATTTATAGATTAATATCTAATTTAACCAACCCCAACTTTCCAGTACGAAATAGTCCACATTTCTGTCCTAATCACCCTTCAGATAAAATCAGATAATTTCTCAGGAACAATCAAGTGGTATGACCTCCCCCAAGTACAACAAGTTTTTCTGATTTAAAGAGCGAAAGCTATATAGCAGGGCTAAAAGACGCCACCTGATCATTAACTAAAGTGACCAATTCGAAGTTGAATTATTCTAACAACCATTGCCAAAATGGGAAGGATAAATTCGTATAGATGTATCACGGAAACAGCATCATGTTATCTTCTTTCCTACATCATGTTACTTTCTTTGTTGCTGATGAACGGGCCTTGAGATTGAGAAAAACACCCCTGCAGAGTCATAAACCAAATAAAGTTTCAGTTTTATTATCAACCACAAATATGCAAGAATTTAAAACACCAATAGGATTCAGAATCGCTGTTCTCCACAAACATGAAAGGATGCCACTATACACACCACTGTATGGTAAATACTGATAGCCACAACTTCCAGGAAACTGCAATGAAACTAAACTGAATACAAAACCTTACCAGCATGATGCAACAAAGCTATGAAATAGAACTCGAAAATGCAGTGGCATATACTGATAGTTTATCCAACCAACTATGGGCCAAAACTGCAAGTTAGAGGGTAAATAGTTATCAAATTAGTAGTTGGAATATATTCATCTCAAAGAAATATGTTGGCCACGTACCTTCCATGCTGTCAACTGAACAGATGGGTAATCACTACCTATCTTCTTTTTTATTAGACTCCATGGTCTTCCTAATGATCCACAAGAATGTGCAACCGAAAATGAATAAATATTCAAATCTGAGCTAGAAAGTCTTTGCTTTCCATTTTTGAGATAGACGTAAAAATGAAAAAAGTCACTGTAGAGTTGTAACTTGAAGAATGATACAGTTTGCAAAGCATATTACGAGAAAAAGGATTCTTAGATCCATATGCCAAAATAATCTTTAGCAATTCAGATAAAAGCCTTCAACAATCATGCGATAGCAACAACCAGCATAAACTCCATTACTAGTTTTCGTTTTAAAATCTATGCTTCAGTCATCAAGATGAGACAATTGGAAAGGTAGACATGAAAGAATTGTGATATTATATTCCACATTACAAGTGAAAATTGGTCGAAAAGGATGAAATGGCCCATTATTATTTTAATTGAGATGAGGATGATTCAGTAACGATGGTGGTCAGAATAAATCAATGAAAGTAACTTAGATTGCCATTAAAATTGCCAAATATCATTTTCCTTTTTATCCAATGAAAAGAAATGGAGGCAGCGTCCTTTTAACAATCCAGTGGCTACTCGACACAGCTGCATTCTTTTGGAGGAAAAAAATCACCATTTGTTCAAATCCCATTCTAGTCATTGATCTATGTGCTAGACGGAAAGATCGCAGATCCTTATAATATCAGAAATAGACATGGCAACTGAACACTGAAAGTACATATTGCTTGTGCTGCTAAGGGGCATATAAGTAGAGAGCTTTTCATAATTTTTAAGATTAAGTAAAATGGTTCATTACCATATAACTGCGAGTGCAGGTAACTGAATTTGAAATTTAAATACCATAAAAGTTGAATCATTTCGACATGTATGTCTTGTTAGACAGTTACCTACTTGTTATGTTTGCAACTTTATGACACTGGCATACGTATTATTAATATAACTGGACAGGCTCATTAACTCAAGTCATAATCGGCCTACAAGCTATGTATCAAATAAAATCACCGATTACATGACCGTTTCTGATTATTTTTTAGCTGATCCTACAATAGAAAAAGCTAGCTTGCAACCAAGGGGGCTCTTCCCACCTCTACCTTTGTTTATAATTCCCCACCCCAACCTCCTGCTTTCCCATCTGCCACCCTAACTTCCCTCCTCGGTAGCAGCAAGCTGCTACTATTATGATCTCCTCAACAGTGAAACCCCCTATGTTGAAAACCTTCTCTCTCAGGTCCATGCATCGAGTTCCAACCCCACCTCCCCTCTCACTCTGTATAAACCCCCCACATGTAGAAACTCGACCACCCTCTTCCCCCTCCAACCAACTCAGTAAGGAGTAGTGCCCACACCCTCTAACCCCGCTTCGAACCTACTCTTTGCCCCAGCAGTCCTAATCCCGCCAGCCAGCCACCATCTTCCACCTCCCACCGCAGATAGCCCACTCGCCAGAATCCCTCTCGCCTTGTGTGCTTTCCGCAATACACACCCCGTGTTCACCTTCCGCAATATACACCACCAAATCCCCCTGCATATTTATTTCAGACTCCGGCTTCTATACCCAAGGAGTTATGGTGATCACACAACACGCCAACGATCGTGTTGATACACTTAGCACCGCCATCCAACAAATTGCTTCAACTTATGAACACATACAACGCTGATTAAAAGATATTTTACAACAGCAGGTCCATCACGATGAAGCAATCAAGGCTCTTTGCGATCATGTTGCAAGAATTGAGCAATGTTGCAAGCAGATTAGGTGAACCACGACAAAATGGTCATAATTATGCTCCCCAGCCTATACAAGTCAATATGAAGTTGCCGGACTTCCACAACAGACGTGATGCCAAAGTCGTGCTTGACTTGCTACATTGTGCAGACAAATACTTCGAGTTGTACAAAACCTTTGGTGAAACAACCAAAGTCCTAGTCGCTACTTACCAAGTTCCGTAGTGCCGCCTTAGCTTGGTGGAACCAACAATGTAAGAATCCCATTGACATCTGGATTGAACTACATCCTTTGATTGTGCAACAATTCTACCTAGCGACTACAAGCAGCAGGCTTACTTGGGGTATCAGAATATTGAAATAGGGTGATAAAATTGTTGCTAACTACACTAGAAAGTCCAAAGAGGTGTCCAACCAATCAGAAGTTAGGATAGATAACACTATCACAGTTGCTAATTTCTGCCAACGAATTCGTGATGACATAGTTGATCATATGTCATGCATTTACCTTTTTAGACGATGTTGCCCAAAGTGCATAGAGATTGAGAAAGGCATTTGATGTTGTCGCTAACTATGGTAATGGGGTGGAAACCACACCAAGAAACGACAACAGCCACAACAACGTCTGCAAGGAGAATCCTCCAAGCCAGTTTCAGCAAGCAGATCCAGTGCTACTCCTGCCACGTGTACGGACACCTTTCCAACCAATAATTGTATCATGTGATGACTGTAATGACCAACACGAAGATGTAAGGCGACCTAGAGTATGAAGATGTGCTTTCCGCTTTGGAGCCTAGTGACAATCAAGGAGATGAAGACACCTATGGTAATCCCGCCCTGTAAATTCGGGTCACTAAGGCTCTACAGAGTCCCCCTCCTGCTGATTGGCCATGTACCTCATTCTTCTACTTTGTTGTGAGGTTTTGTGGTAGTGTGTGTTCTGACAATCGATGGCAGATCTTCAGCCAATGTTGCCTCTTTTACTATTCTATGGAAGTTGGGGTTACAATTGGAGCCACGTCCCAAGCCATACCTCATACGGTGGGTTGACGACACTTCCCAGGATGTAAGTGATGCAAAAATTATCGCACTAACAAATTCACCAGATATATAAATCCTTGATTTTTACCAAAACAAACGTGCAATAATATCACCCGCAAACGGTCGGGTCTTATCACAGTATAGTTGAGGATTGAATCCCAAAGGACACCTTTTTTAAGAACCTCGCTAGTTTGTATCATGTTGAACTAAGACTAATATTTATGATCAAGAATTTGATTGGCTTTTGTGAAACTAATAGGAAGAAAAGCAAAATCTCAAAATAAAATTTGGGTCTAGATTAATGATGGAAAACAATGGGGTGGAATCAGGTTTCACCGCCACTATCTGAATCTGCGCATTCATTCAAATCCAAACTCATATAAAGATCTAATTGGAGCTATGTAAGTTTCCCTTCTCGGTGCTAGAAACTTGCATGAGCAGATATCACCATAAGCTCAATACTTACAGATCATATATCTACTACTCTAGAGACTACCATCAGATGTTCTCATCAGAGCATCAACAAAAGCTAATCGATATTCAAATCTCGCAGCCTAAGATTATAATAAATCACGTAAAGTGGGTGATCAATCTGCAAAACATGTATTAAACGATTATAATGAATTAATTAAGTTCATATAAGAATTGGAATAAGAATAAAATTGCAAGAAATGGGTAGTGGGGCTATTCCCTACACCCTAATGAAAGGACTACTCGCTCCTCATAGAAAGATTTTTGCAACCAGCTAAAGCAAAAGGGGCAATCTTAGATATCATAGGGAGGTTGATCGCTTAAGAACCTCAGAGGTCGATCACTCCAAGCTATAGCGATTCGGGACCTTATCCTCTCATGAAAAAACAAGTACAACTTGACTATGCGGGATCTGAGAGAGATCCTTTGTGGTTGTATGACGGGTATTTATAGGCCTTCGTACCCGGGTGTCGGTAGTTGGATTTGCACCATGTGGACAGTCGGGATTCATGGCTTAGTGACAATAAAACCTAGTTGAGGTCGATAGGTGAATGGTCGATTGATTGTCGCTCGAGCTAAAGGTCGATTGACTGGACGTCGAGCTCTGGCTGTTGACGTGGGAGGTTGATACTTGGAAAATCGACCAAAGAGGTCAACTGGTCTGGAGCTCAATCGATGTCCTTTGAATGCTTGAATAGTTCTACCGATCTAGAGGTCTATGGGTCTTGATCGGCTAGACAAGTATGGTGGCATTTGAAGGTCCAGCAGCAGGTGGATCATGGCCTTGGATACAAAATTTGTTGATCTATTTGGTATCTGGAAGTGCCCAAAATCCATTTCGATCTGGGGCGCTACCCCATACCTCACAAGAGGCGGCCTCCTCTCGACTCTCGTCTGCTGAAGGGCGGCGGGACCCCCTAGGTCTAGTTCGGATGGTGTAGATAGACTAAACTCCAAATCTGCAAAGAGAGCTGAAAAGTATCAAAATTCTAACAAGTTAAGATAAAATCTAAATAGAATGAAATGAAGCTATTCCTAATGAAAATTAAGAGATTTGAGTGCAAAACTGGGCTAAAACTACTAGTAAAACTAGGATGACTATGTATTCATCAGTACCCAACGTTGTAGAGTCCTGTTCTCATTTCATGGTGTTTACACTGATATTATCCTATGTGATGTGCTCAACATGGACAGTTTTCACATCGTCATAGGCCGTCCATTGCAATTTGACCATTGGGTACAGCATGATGGGTTCCCATAACATGTATTCTTTCCAAAATTGGCCATGCCCGATGTCCTTTTAAATGGACCTCATACCATTGCAATTGACTGGATCGAGTTCTTAGAAATATGCCTCTCCTCAGTGCATGGCAAGGAGTCATCGGTCACATCCCCTCTTCACCAGTGGTTAGCGCTTTTTTTTTTTTGTGTGTGTGTGTGTGGGGGGGGGAGGGGGGGGGAGGCAGAGTTGATGCCATCCCTAAAGCGGATTTGCACAAAAGAAACATTTGGCTGTAACACAAGCCTGATGAGATATTGTTTGGCCCAATTTGGCCTATCAGTTTAGTATATATTGGCTTAAGAATTTCAGGCTTTATTTCATTATGAATTTCATTAATTTCATATTTTACATTTTTGTTTCGATTGCTTGCAAGTCAAATAATTCTGTTCTATATAAGCTACCCTTGGGACTTATGTCTAGGCAGTTGAATTTGAGGATTAATTTCAATTCACGGTTTGCAAATTTATCCCTCTCTTGTTCTTCTCTTGTAACATCAGTACATCAGGCTCATCAGCAATGGGCTAAAGCCGCTAAACTACATGTGAAATCATGTGATTGTGGGCCAAGACATTCCTTTATGAAATTGGCCTCTGCCTTTGTAAACTTGGCCTTTTTCCTTCAACACATGTGCCAATAACTACAATAATATCATTGCCACCTTGATTGTCAACAATTCACTCTTGTGTGAAAGGATCAAAGGACAAAACATATTGAATTGAAGTGCCACTTTGGACAATAAGTTATTCAGGCAAAATCAATTTCACTCCTTTACTCAATTTGAAGAACAACTTGTTAATTTATTCACTAAACATATGGCACAGAAGCCAACTTTACTTTTGTGGACAAGCCGAGCATGATCAATATCTATGCTCCAGTTACAGAAGGGAGTGTTAAAGTTCTTTCGTGTTTGTGAGTTATTGGGCCTAACAAGCTTAACCAAAATATATCATGTTTAAACCCACATAGAATAATCAAGGAGTTTGTGTCCTGGGCTTACTCCTATATCGAGACGTAATCTATAATTGTTTTGTCATGTCTGGTACCAACTTTAAAGCAGCAAGTCAAGACAAAAATAGGATTTAAGAATGGTTAGTCTATCAAAAATAATTGAGAACAAGTTTGCATTTTCATTACTAAACATTTCGGGAACCTTGGATGTGGTAAACCTAACAATAGTTATAAGAAAAAACTAAATTTGAATTAGCATTTTTTCCTTTGAATTTCGACAAGTCTACGGTTTCGCTGTACTAGTAATCAGTAAAGCATACATGGTACTTACTTTCTACCACCAAACCATAATACATCATAAAGAACATATTGTTCCATGGTGATGAAGTTAATTGCTCCAAAAGAACCTACGGAAAGAAGTGCAAATTCTGAGCTGATGTAATCAGAAAAGGATGTACATAAATATCAATTTGGAATAGGCAACAACAAAGAGTTTGCACAAAAGTTTCACCTTTTTGGCCACAGCTTTGTTTCCTTTTTGTCCCTTGAAGATGATGTCCATCAGCTTATGAAGAAAGTGCCCAAATGGTCCTCCATAAGCAAATCCATAGAGCTGTAAGGGAAGTCCAGAAAGATAAGACATCAATTGATGCAATAATAATTTTAGAAACTAAAATAGGATTGGAAAGCCCAAAACCATTGAATTTCTGATTCAAGAGAAAAATGCATAACAGAGTAAGGTTGTCAGAATGGCTACATAGTGGTCTCCACTCTCCAACTTCCCTGCCACCTTACTGTATAGGTGGTTCTGAAGAAAACAAGAAAGGCCTACTTTACTTGGTTTACATATTTTGATAAATTGTATACATGTTAACTTCCTATAAATGTCAATATATGTATAAATATGTACATTTGTTTGATTCCTTGCTAGACAAAATCATAATATCAAATAATTACTAAATTTGACCTAAAATTACCTAATTAAAACTTAAACAAGATTTAAATTAACCTATATCAACTGATCTACATAAATTTACCTAAACCAAACCTAATTCGACCTAAATCACAACTAAATAAACAAAAAGCAGATGTAAACTAGACCTAGCTCGTGAAAACATTTACCCAAATAAGAGTGAATGGATTTAGGCACTCATCAAATTTACAATTGGGAGAGAGACCTAGAAATTTACATGCCTCCCAGCACTTAGGCATAAGACGGGTGCCTTAACAACAATGGAAGGGGCAACGAAAATGCATTATATGCATAAAAAAAGATATTTCAGTTTACCTTCTTACTCACCCTTGTAGGAGAGTATGCAAGATCTACCCAAAACCAAAAGTTAGCTAATTCAACGAGGAACCTAAGAAAAGACGTGGCTAGCAATACAAATTAACAAGGAGGGTGATACAAAGGCTGCACTTGTCAAAGTCCAAATGAGCCCCAGATAAGTCATACAACCTCAATCATTGATTCAAAACAATCAAAATAATAGATTGAAAAATTGTTGACTTTCTTTTTTATTGCCATCTATTCAATGTTATTGTTTTTTTTCCTTATTCAATGTACCATTAACCTCTAAGTCACCCTACTTATGTGTGGAAAATGATATGATGGGAGAAATCTCCTAAACGTGTAGAGTGATTTCTTATTGTTTGATAGATAGGAGGCAGCCATCCTTTCCTATAAATAGGATAAGAGGGAAGCATACAGACACTTAGACAAACCCTAATGGGTCAATAGACAATTAGGCCCATGTTACAAATAAGACTAAATAAAACTTAAGTAAAAGGATAAAATAAATAGACACTCCAACACTCCCCCTCAAGCTGGAACGTGGGAGAATCCCAAGTCAGCTTGCAAACAGACAAACAAACAGACTAAACAGACTAAAAAGATAACCAAACGCATACAAGAATTTCTCCCCCTCAATGTTACAATAAGTCACTCAAGCACTCAAATCTCAAAGACTCCCACTCGAGTAGATACTCCAAAGCAGCAGATATATAGGCAATCATAGAGGCTTATTGATCATCATAATGGCATCTGGAGTAGAAGAAAGAACAGCGGATAGGCACCAAGTCTTCATCACAGTCGTCGTAGTAGTAGCCGGTGAGTGTTGGATCACAAGTCCTAGAGAGTGCTAGGTCACAAGAAGCAGCATAGTCAACATGCAAACAAAGCACGAACAAGCCAGAAAGTGTTGGATCACAGTAGCAAAACGTCAACATGCACACAAAGCATGGACAAGCGTCGACGTGCGTAAAGCAGGGACAAGCCAGAGAGTGTTGGCACACAGAAGCAAAAGTCGACGACGTAGGCGGATAGAAGACCAGTGTGAAGTAGCAGACAAGTAAATAACTCCAATATGCAATGTAGACGAAGCTCCATGTAAAGTCAGCAACAAAAGTCTTCATCATCTTCCCTCTTCATAAAATATCCATCACGTAGACGTCAAAGTCCAAAGAGTGCTAATTCACAAAGTCCAAAGAGTGTTGGTCCATTGTAGAAAGTCAACATGCAAAACAGAGCACGGACGGCTGATAGAGCAAAAGCACAAAGCAACAAGTGAAATGTGCTAATCATAGCACAAGTAGCAATGACGTCCCAATATGTAACTTCATAGCAACAGTTGAGGTAGATGATGAATAAGCAATAATAGCAGCAGAAAGCAAGGAATTAAATGCCGATACTGACACCTTATCGACGAAGTGGAAATAGATATTTACAGGTATACCGACAGAAATATCGACAAATGCAATCCTGGACTTATCGACGCCTAAATGAACGAATTAAATCATGAAATTTTACAGGCGTGGTCTCAACACCTAGATGCAACGTTTTATGCTATAAAATTCTATATTGGGTATGTTGGGGGGGGTCCATCATGTGGGAGGTAGGGAACCTATCATGTTTTCTGCAGATTTCGATGAAGGATTTCAATGACAATACTGGAATTAAGATTTGAAATTTTACTAGCACAATCCATAAACATAAATACACACACTTATGCAATAATATCCAATTTACAACACATAAATAGCATAGTAACTTACTAACTCATATCAATTGTATGTCGAGTTACACATTGATTCTCCATACAATATTGAATTGATATGGTTGACATATTGCTCCCATGACATGTACATTATGTAAGGTTGGTGGTATCAAGTTACGTGTTGCTCATACACGTCATGTACAATACTATATAAGTGTATAATACTCGTTCGTATTATGTAATTAAACACGATATGTTTTAGAATTTTACAGTACTATGTCTCCATATGCATCATATCAGATTCTAAAAGAAAATATACACTAGGGCTTTCTATTGCTCTTCTTCAATGTGTGACTTTGACAATTAACTTCATGACTGTCAAGGAAGTTAGGCACCATCACTATTGTGACACCTTTTCTCTGTTGTTGTTTGTAGCACAGGATCTTGATATGCAGTAGTGAGTTTCTCCATGGATTATGCACAATAGCGGGATAAGTATAAAAGCCATTATTACCATGCCCACCATATGCATGTCGTGGGGATGCGATAATTTAGAAGTCTAGTTACCATGTCAACCATGTCCATCTTGTGGGATATATGTAGCAGTGCCATGTATAATCAAATATAAGACTAGAAAGTTACAAAATCTATGTTTTTTTTACAATATTTGTTTGTTGTGTTGCGAACTAGTACATTTTCTTCCTTTGTATGATAAAAATACTGGTTAGAAGAACATACGTATACTTATTAGCTTACTACTAAAAATGATAGCAAATTATACTTATATTTCGTGGATTAGTTAGGTATATTACTATGATTATTATGTAGATTATGAGAAAGTGTTGTAGATCTACAAACACATACAATTAGGAAGACATAAAAAAGCATATGGCGAGATCTTTGCCAATTTAAGGCATTTTGGGACGAATTTACATTTTCATTGAGATAGATGACGTGTAAATGAGAGAAATGGTAGAAAACATAAAGGAACACCTTAGATTAGACTTATCTGAGCCCTAGTTGTCGAGATCCCTTTGCTCCACCATTTCCTCCTCTCAAACAACAGAAACAGACTTAAGCACGCAAAAATCGGTATAATCTGTCGGTATATCAGTAAATTTCGTCGATATTTGGCGGTATTTGGCGATATTTGGCGATATTTAGTGATATTTGGCGGTATATCATCGGTTTACCGATATTTGCAATCCCAACGATAGGTTTGTGTGAACCGATGACTGATGTCGTCGATATCGGTATACCGACGATATCGTCGATATCTTTCCATGGCAGAAAGCTCCACATAGCAGAAAAAATATTATGCACAGTCCACATAACAATAGAAGGATCCAAAAAGGAACACCACATAGTAGCAAAAGGATCCATATATCAACAGTAAAAAGTGGCATGAAGATCCATGTAGCAGCATAACTGAATTCTTCTTCTTCCTTCATCTCTCCTCTCATCTCATCTCTTCCCTCTACTCTTCATCCTCTATTCTCCCCCTCACGCCAACCACAAAAAGAATGAAGAGTGGTTGAAGTGGAGAGTCAAAAACAATGGTAGAGGTAGGATTGTATAGGTAATTATGTGGAGGAGATAACCGGCAACATGAGTCAAGGTGCAATATGACCCGATTACATAGATCCAAATAGAAAAATAAATGGATCTTTTTATGACCCGAAACGAGATTTGTCCGGCCCTTCCGGGGGTGCGGGGGTGGAGCCCCCGCAGAAAATTTTAAATTAGGTCAAAAAATAATTTGGGGGTAGGATAAAAGAAAGACTAGCGGAATGAAAACTCGATAGAAAGAGGAGGTAGACTACCTGAACATTACTCAGTAGGATCAATAGGTATTGAGGAGTTGGCAAAAAGTTATGTAGGGTTGGAAAACCGGGGGGGGGGGGGGGGGGGGGTAACAAACTTATAAAAATGTTGAAAACGGGAAGATAATTGTTGTTGGTAAGAGAAAGAAGGGACGCACCATGTATAGATACCTCTGTGATATGCTATAATAATTGTAGCATGCCAAGATGTAGCAACAACAAGCAGCGGACACACCGTGTCATTAAGCGACACGTCATGTCAGTTGACGCAGGTTGCAGCAGTAGCAAGCGACACGCCGTGTCTGATATCACAATAACAGCAGTCAGTGCAAGCAGAAGTCGGCGACACGCTATGTCATTTGACTGAAACTCGGGACAGAAGGTAGGCGACATGCCGTGTCAAAAACGACACGTCATGTCTAAAGACGGTGAACAAGTCACGAAGAAGCAAAACACCACCTATACACTGTGCCAAAAAACGACACGCCGTGGCAGCGGCAATCGGCAGCAGAAAACCCCAACAACATCAGCAAAAGAGGGGGAAATCCTTTCGGATCCCCACCAAAGCAATAGAGGATGATAGATCCTTAATATTAGCGGAAAATTTGAGATTTTTTCCTTGCTTTAGGAGTAGATTTCAATAGGGGTGAATGCATGGAGTAGATTGGTGGGGGAGTTGATAACGGCGGTGTAGATCTGTGATGATGGCGGCAAATAGGATAGCGACAGCTTCATTAGCAAGCAGGATTGATGGAGGCATGGTGGCCCTTGTAGATCAGGATACCAACAACTTCATAGGATGATTTGTTTCAACCATTTTTGCTTGTATGGGGGACCCCAGAAATTCTTGGATTTTTTGCAATGAGATTGAATGCCATTAGTCTGATTTGTATTTTTACTTTTTATTGGTGTTGTTGGGAAATCCACACAAATAGGATTGCATAATTGGTCACTCGAAGCCATGGAGGGTCCCACTCCAGTATCTGCTTTGATTCATGCAGCAACTATGGTAACAGTTGGTGTTTTCATGATAGCAAGGTGATCCCATTTATTTATATACTCACCTACGGCTTTATGATGAAGACGGAGACGGCTCGTGGAGACGCTCCTAGGAGAAGCAAGGATAGAAAATCCATGCAGGCAGCCATCAACGGCGCCTAATGGCGGCGGCGACCGCCCGCAAGGGAAGACATCTCTCCTTTGTGTTCTCTCTCTCTTAGAGTTAGGGGCAGCACAAGATCGGCTGTTGTAATACCATGTGGAAAATGATATGATGGGAGAAATTCCCTAAACGTGTAGAGTGATTTCTTATTGCTTGATAGATAGGAGGCAAGCACCCTTTCCTATAAATAGGATAAGGGGGAGGCATACAGACACTTAGACAAACCCTAGTGGGCCAATAAACAATTGGGCCTATGTTACAAATGGACTAAACAAAACTTAAGTAAAAGATTAAAACACTTAAGTAAATAGACACTCCAACAGTATGAAGGGGTTTTGGCGTGCTCTTTCCTCTATGTAGAACACAAAAATCTTATTCTAAATTCTCCCCATCTACAAGGTATAAAGTAGGACGCCTTTAGCACACGATCTCTTCACTTATTCATCCCCTCTCATCTTGAATCAATCCCTATTTTTCCCACTGTGTCACGATCTCAAGTTCATGAAGACAAGCATTTTATTTTAAATGTCATTCTAACAATAGAAGTGTTAGAGTTAAGTTATAGTTGTTTGATTTATTATGTTATATGGGTCTATTTGTCTTGACCCTTTAGGTTTAAGTTCTGCTTCCTTGTACTTGCCTCCTTTCCTATATATAGGAGAGGAGTGTGTTATCTCTATCAATAAGAAATATCTCATTAGCCTCCATCTATTTTTCCACATGGTATCAGAGCATTGATCTTAACCCTACAAAGCAACGGAAAGTGGCTCGGCTTGCAGGCGGCCGCCGTCTCTTCTTGGCTTGACCACGCACTAGGCATCATCCCGGCCTCCATGGTCGTCTTCTCTCTTCTTTCATAAAAATATAATCTTTCTGAATGGTATTAGTCGGCGCTTTACATCCCGCCCATCGCTAATGTTTATCAGGATCCCCCAAGCCCATTTATCTAGTCATCGCTTCCCCGCCTCCAGCCTCAACATTCGACGCCCAAACATCTCTAGCCAACAATAGTAGCCTAGCAACCGCCATTGGTGCTGCCATCACCAACAGCAAGCCGCCATCGCCAGCAACAGTGCCAATCATAGTAGTAGGATGTCGACGCTGCTAGCAACGCAGCGGTCGCCAACCTCGACAAGGTGTCACCGCCGCCAACCTCGACAAGGTGTCGCCGCTGCCAACAACATAGTGGCAACCAACTGCAGCAGCAACGCCACGGTACCACTAGAAGAAGATACAACATCGACTCATCGCCGATTCAATCAAGCAATCGCCGCCCACTTCTCCTAGCTTCATCACTACCTCCCTATCTACCGCAGTTACCTATCACTGCCCACTGCCTAGATTTTCAGACATGCTGACAGTAGTCAGATGGATCCCCCTTCAAACAGCCTTGTCTTCACTATTCACTAAGGCACCGTAAAGCTGGCTAGATCTCCAGAAATATCTTGTTTCCACCCTATTTTTACAAATTGTATGCTTGATATCCCATTGAAAAACATTGTAGATCTTTTTTAGGGGGACTCTGCCCCCGAATCCCAATGAGGGGCAGTCGCCCCTAGACTCCAATCCCCTTAGTGGAAGTAGGAACCCCTAATTGGGCAGGAGTGCCCCCCAGTCCCCCAATAGTTCAGGAGCCATCTACCAACGAACCCCTTCACCTCTAGCTTCATAGTTGCAACGACTCTACTTTGCCAATTTTATTCCCCCTTACCATCCCTCATGTGTGCATCACTTTCTAAGTGCAAGGGGTATTATCTCTTTTTCACACCAACTACTCACTTGGTTCGTCAGGTCTACGGGGGGTGGGGGGATATCGAGGAGAGAGAGTATGAGGGAGGCAGAGAATGTACAAAGAGGAAGTATGAGGAAAAAGAGTATGAGAGAGATCATATGTGTCAGTCCAGACTATTCTGATCTCATGGAACTTCTTGTTATTACGCACATCCATTTTTCGTTCAATCTGTGACACTTTATTCCCACTCAGCATCGTGCTTCCAGTGCATCATTAGTGTATCTCTTTCCCAATAACATTGTATTTCTTAATGCTTCCAGTGCATCATTGATGTATCTCTTTCCTAATGACATTGTACTTCTTTGTGCTTCCAGTGCATCATTGGTGTATCTCTTTCCCAATGACATAGTCTTTTTTGTGTTCATGCCACGATATGCTTGCACGTTGGTTATGTAAGTTTTGTGCATTCCTATTAGCTACTTCTTTCGTGCAAGTTGAAGGATCTTAGTTATATCATTAACACGTTGGGACAGAGCTTGTTGTGCTTATTCCACCCTCTTGTTCCCTTTGGTGCTAGTATGTGACTATCTTGTTGTATCTTATAAGATGGATGGTTACCTTTCAGAAGCTCATCAATTTCAACCCTATAATACTACACCTACAACTTTGATGATTCATCCAGATTTTACCTTCACGGAGCTACTTATTCATGTCTTCTTAAAGTTGCATTCTCAAGTCCCAAGATGGTTCTTCTACTGATCTACTTCGGTTTTCCTTGATGGTTTCTTTCATTCTCGTCAACCCCCTGAAAGTCACTACGCGCTTCAAATGGATCCAGTTTAACAGTGATCATCATCTCATCATGTTTTTGTTTGAAGATGTCTTCACTCCTATGTTGTTGGATGTGTTGATTATGCTTATCCCAACCGCACATTCCTTTCCAGTGAAGATGACATAGTCATGATGTTTTGATCGTTTCTCCAAATTGATGGTGATGTTCTTCAATCCATATGCACTTCAAAAGATTCTTTTCAGAACTCAAGTATTTCCAGCCTGGAGAACATAACTTTGAAGGAGGCATCATCAAAACTTTTATTTGTTGAAGAGTCATGTTTAAGGAGAAGTGAAAATATTATATGGGGAGTGACATTTTTATTTTCTATTTGTCGTATCGTCTAATTGAGTCTTGCAAGTTCAAATTGGGTACGTGTTTCATCCACACTCCAGGTTGAGGGGGAGTGTTAGGGGTCGTTTGGATAACATATTTAAACGCATTATTGTATTTGACGATGTTTTTCTGAATACCATTTTAATGTATCGTTTGGAGGTTTATCGTTATAATTGAGGTTTATCGGTATTTAGGGTGTTGTATTTCTGTCAAGTCAAAATTGTGGCTTTTGGAATCACGTCAATATTGGCGTATTAAAAAAGTTCACCGCGCCAGCATTTGTCGTGCATGATTCCAACCATCTTCCCCCTCATCTCTCCTCGCGGACCTTCACTCCTTCCTCATCCAACCCCTGACGAATTTCTTAGACATCGTTGAGAAATGAAGAGAGTCTGAGTTCAAATGTTCAATTGCTTTCGAAGCAGCAGGCCTCTCGTGTACAAGATCTACTTCTGCGCCGACTTACTCCGGTTCCACATTGCAGGCCGTCGCCGCCACTGGGACTATGCCCACGAGCAAGTTCGCCCCGACTAGTACAACAAGGAAGCAACAATCTTCTAGTTTCCCTTTTGCCTTTGTCACGTGCTATTGCTATAGGAAATAAGAGCAATGGTTTCAACAGAAGAACCCATGCAACCACAGGGTCAACTCCGATGGCTTGGCCCGACTAATGACGGCGACAACAACCCCAACATAGCCCAACTGCCATAGATGTCTATGTAGGACTCCCCACCTTCTGCAATTCGTCTGTTCTTAGCAATTTGGAAAGTGAAGCACTGGAGAAACGTTATTAGACAGTTGTTCATCATGCCTCAGACACAGCCTGCAACCATCAACATCATGTTTTCCTTCAGGCCATATTCAAATAGCAATGTTATCCAAACATGATTGTACTAACTAATGTAGTTATTCATTGCTGCAATCTAGATTCCTTCTCCTTACAACTGTAGATGAATTCTCGAATTTCCGATCCAAATGCCCCTTTAGAGTTATTGTTAATTAATTTATTATGTTATATGTTCCTATTTGTCTTGGCCCATTAAAGTTAAGTTTCGCATCCTTGTATTTGCCTAATTTCCTATATACAAGAAAGGAGTGTGTTCAATCAATAAGAAATATCTCAATAGCCTCCATCTTATTTTCCGCATGAAGCAACAAGTTTTTCCAACCCCATTAGTTATTGTGTCTACCCCTAGGAGGGCCCCTCTTATGTGCCACCAATTCCACTAGTTGTTGGTATTACTCCCACAAAAACTAGTTTTGTGCAATAAGTCGCAATAATCCGACCAATAGTTGCCATTATATATCACCATATTGTGTCGTTGACTAAAATTGTAGTTTTTCTTATTGCCTAATGTCGCTATCACTATCAATTTAGCAAGCTTGTACTATGGTTACAAATGGTTACAGTATCTAAGGTTCTAGCACCCTTGCAGTGTCGCTCCTAGAGGGCCTCGAGGGCCCTTATCTAGTCTGGTGTTTGTGCTTATTGATCTAAACATCTCCAATAGGTGTTGCTATTGATGATAACACATCCTACAAGTTTGGCCCTTATCTACTTGACGTTCTCACCCTTGTTGATTTTCCAATCTAATTGTCTCAACTTGCTTTCTTATATCCCTGTTAAAGTACTTGCATGTTTAATCTTGTTGCATTTGGATCCTCCACTTCTGTAACTTTTGGTATCTTTGGGCTAAATCCCAGTATTCCACACTAAATGGTTGACTACTCTGTTGGGAGTTGTTTCTCCCAAATTAATACTAAATATGAGGGTGAGAATCTCATCTAACAGGTAACCTCCTTAGGAGTAAGGAGTCAATTAAGGACAAAATGTATGAGGTATAGGATTGGATAGCATTTTATACATCTAACTTGACATTCATTTTTTTGCATATATAATAGTAGTATGTAATGCATGGCAATAATCATGTGCATTTCGAGACAACTATGGGGTCTATTATATCCCGTTTATGGTATTAAAAGGTGTGCCTTGATGCCCGAGGCATACACCTCGAGGTGAAGCTACTCCTTCATGCACCCAAAGGTGTCTACCTTGGTTTCCTATACGAGGCATGGAACTTAAAAGGGCAAGGCAACCCCAAAACACAAGGTCTTAAGGTGTTCTAGAGGCATGAGCTGCAATCTATACGGACTTTAGGCGGCCTATACGCCTTTTTTGGGCCAAGTAGCAGCCCAAACCCCAAGTCCCATGACATATTCAACCAAAATAGGAGGGGGAAAGCCTATTGTTCACTTCAGTCAACTATATCGGCTGCCATAAGCCCTACTAGCGGCCAAACTTCACATAGCAAAAAGCAAAGCCATTGAAGACTCCCTTGTTATTGGAAAACCCACCCGCAACCACCACCAAGCCTTGCTCGGACCTTTGAACTGTTGTGCTTGTTGCTAGTATTGTTGTTCTAGGTGTCAGAGGTAGCAACTATCAACCGATGGTGTTTCCCTCCCAACACAGCTCGTTGTAGGCACTGATGGTCTAGACCAACCCTCTTTATAAGCCTCTATGAGAGAGGTGCCTCTTTGGAAAATCTCTCTCTTTCTAGAGAGACAAAGAGAGAGGGAGATTGCATACATACATACAAATATATGCATATCCATACTTGTCCTTTTTCAGGGCTAACACCTGGCACAAATGGAGACAAAAATGCCATGACGTGATTCACAAGCTTTAACACCTTGATTTTTTCGAAGTCAATAAGAAGACTCTCTCTAAGGTGCTTGAGATCTATTGTATAACAAGCTTACCACTTATTAAGCTTACACCGAGGGAGGAAACTGAGGGTCTCTTTTTCATATTTATGGGGTCTCATATGAATTTGAGGCTCTCCAGAAAATCCTAGGATTTCCCTCTACACCTGTGTGGCATGACAACAAAGGTATGGAGCAAAACAATTTAATGAAGCTGACCTCTGAAGAGATCATGAGCATATAGGATACCTCCGAATATGTTAACTCCTATACCTCCAAATATGTTAACGAATATAAATATACTATAGAATTACAATTTGAAAATCAGTTAGGCAGTATGTTGTAATGGCTAAAGCTTGAAGTTTTTCAGAAATATATACTGTAGATGCTTATATTGCCACTATATTAAAGTGATTAGCTACTATAGGGAAGTGTGCGCGCCCAAATGACTCTGGTCAAGATCTTCAGTTAGTCAGCATGAAGAACAATAACACTGAAAACGTCATAGATTTAACTAGTTAAACATATAATTTTATACATGTAAAAAGCAACACCACTTCACTTTTTGGATAAAAGCATGAACAGGAATATAAGAAAGAAACAGCAGCTTACTGATCTTTAAAAAAAAACGAAAGAGCGTATCATACCATGATCAACAGCAACCTTCTGAGTTGAAGCTTCTTGATCCCAGATATCTTTTGAGCAACGGCGTCGCTGCACCCAGCAAGTACTCCAGCAGTGATTGCCTGAGCGTTAACCTCGCGTCGTCAGAAGTGGCAGTAATACGAGATCGCAAAACAACTAACAAAGACGACAAAAATTGGGGAAAAAACCTTCGTTCTCAGGGGGTGGAGTTGCAGTTGCAGTAGGTACTTCTTCCACGCATCCGACACGGCATCTGACATGGTTGAGGAGAAAGATCGGCAACGTAGTCCTGTTCTCTGCGCTTGCTCTTGGAAAACAGGAAGAGCGGGAATGAGGCCGTTGAAGACGGCTTCCCCTTGCTGTTACAGAGGGGGTAGCTAGCAGTCGAAGGCCAGATCGCAGGATCGCAACTCGGTCTTTGGAACGTGTTCGCAGGGACAACGACCCGTTTGCTGTGCTCTTTCCTCGATGCCCCCTTCGGCTGTTCACACGTTGGTCATACAAAAAATTCATAAGATGCTTCAAAAGAAAAAACATATATAGATTGACTTTTAATACTTATATTGACTTATTGCCTGCAATGTTTCATACAAAAAATTCGTAAGCTGCTTTCAAAAGAAATATATATATATATATATAGAGAGAGAGAGAGACAGATTTTTAATACTTTTATTATTGACTTATTGCTTGCAACGTATCAGGTTAATTTTCGTTCCAATGTGGGTCCAACAAACACTTAAAAAGTATGAAAGTTGGTGCTTAGGGCACGTTTGGTTGGGCTGCAAAGCAGCTCATCCAGTTGCAAGTACCTCTGAATTCGAACAGTTTGCAAAATGGACTGCAAGGTTTCTGGGCGCAGTTCCAATTCCGGAAGCTACGGTCTGCCTCTTTTACTCTCATCTCCTCTGAAAATCTCACTGGTTTAGGTAGCCCAGGTGTCTGCTACCACAACGTTAACAGCAGCCGGTGTGTGCTACGCCTTCTATATCCACAAACAACAGCAACAAACCAAACAAAATACAAACGAACTCTGTTGGTTTAATCTACTTAGAACCAAACAAAATCAGATGGCTTCCAACTCATCCATTACACTTTCCTGTTTTCCAATTCGTAATGTTGGTTGGTTTTACACCCAACCAAATTAGCCCTTATATGCGATTCTGCGATGGTAGCCTACCTAGGAGAAGACAAAGGCTCGTAAAAACTGGCCCATCGTTGCCAAAGATTGTGCCTGATTGGTTGGGCTGGCTCCAACACGTGCAGTTCCAACTACACATTATTTTGCAACTCAATCGTTTGGTTCCGTGCCGGTCCAACCCACACCTCATTTCCAACCCATTACAAAAGTGAGGAAAAGAAACGCCCCCGATTTGGGCGCGGTTCATTTTCCACCCCACGAAGCACGCTAGGGCTACCGCTCCGTCTCCTCTCCTCCTCTGTCCTCTGGTTCTGCTACTTGTTCCTCTCATCCAGCGTTGGCGGGACTTCTTTCTTCTTCACCCGACAACCGCATGACTTCCTCCTGGTTCACCCGGTGGAGGGACTTCCTCCTCGAGCTCCCAACGTTGTTTAACCCGAGTTGCCTTGTGTTGGCGTAGCAGCTTCCCTGTGCTGGAATGGCGTGGACGACTGCTCTGCATCCTTAAGAACAGCTCTACTTCCTTGATAACAATCACCTGGTGGGTTTCCTTCCCTCACATTCTATTGCTCGACCTTCTTCCTGTTCATAGTTGTTTTGTTTTGCCCCTTCTCACGTGAGCAATGGATGTTTCCCTAGCATACGAATTTGATACCAATAAGGAAGCTATAACCACCTCTGTTTCATTTTCTCTCAATATAAATATCTTTGTTTAATTTTCTAGTTCTGGGTTTCACTTGTACATAACATTCCTCCTTGAAAGTGTTCGCGAGATTGCCTGAGTAATAAGGGAGGTATGGGTACTGTTGGTTTATTTCTTTGACTACTAACTCCCTCCTTTTTGAGGTTTTGATTCCTTGTTTCTCCAATTCGATGCTGCCATTAATAATTCACGGTCAAACGCTTATGACATCCCCTCCTGCTGCCCCTACTTACCATGTTTTAATAAAAAAAAGTGTTGTTTAATTGTCACAAGTGCATACGATGGAAAGATCCACACGACCAAGGATAAACGTTGGAGATCCTCTTGTTTGTTCTACACACTTCTCAGCTATTCCTCTGTAGTTTGAGATACCTTGAGCCATCATCATCAGTACAGTTTCCTCTGGATTTTGCAGGTAGCGGGAGCTGGAAGGAAGCTAGCAGTCAGACATTCATAGTTGTGGGCTTTTATTTCATCAATGACTAGAGCTGATGTATTTTTGTTCTGAATTTCTGGGCTCTTATTTGTACTCTGTAATTGACTTGTACTTGGAATGATTTGTGCTTTTTTTTTATGAATGTACTACAACAATTGATCGATGGCAGACTCATAATGGTCTTATAATCCCAGAAATTTCAGTGATCAATGGCATACTCCCTTTGTTTGTAATAGTCACGAGAAGTTTTATTGGCTATTGTCAGTTATGCAGCTTCTTTTTATTTTTTCCTCCGTTTTCTATTCAATTTCGTATTTGAAATCAAATGAAATGTCAGTAGAATATTTCCGGAAGGGAAGCTCACCATAGGTCTTTGGATTACGGAACAGCGGACAACCAAACACATGAAAATCAAGTTGCTGAGTTGCAACTACGTGCAACCAAATATTATAGTTGCAGTTCAATTTCATTTGGTTCGGTTTCCTATTTTTAATTTGCACGATCGGTTGCAACAGTAAGCAACCAAACGAGCCCTATGTGCGGTGACAGCCTAGAAGAAGACAAAAGCCCGTAAAAACTGACTCAAAAGCAAAAAGGAAGTTTAAGAGGGAGGGTACCTCTATAACAAGCCCTAACCAAATAATATCCAAATAACCAAAAGTCAGGATGAACGAGTTATATTTGCTATAAAAATCACACAAAGGAAATCATGGTGTTTCATCCAGGAGCGGCAACTCGGCAACACTTCTCAAAAGAGGCTGGAAATCTAAATGAGCTAACTATTTCTCCACGATCTAGTGTGGTGAAGATAGGAAGCTTGGGCCATTTGTCTTAGGCAAAATCTATTGTAAAAGACATACATGAAAATGAAATATGGTTAGCAAAAGCTAGTTATTTAAGTATTGTCATTTTTAATGTTTATCGGGACATTAACATAATTGCATAAGAGTTATTAAAAATGTTGACCTAACAGTTATATATTGTCAATATTTTATGATGATTTAACCATTTCATTCATGTGTATCTAATATTTCTACTTGAGATCAATTTTAGATATATATGTACAACAAAAGGATCAATTTAGCAAGCTCTAGTTTTTCGGAGTACAAGTCTTTTCAGCTCAAATTCAAGAATTGGAGACTAGATCGGTTCTGTATTGGATTATGTTGTAAATCATTCATAATGAGTGTATGACTTCTAATTAAGCTTAATTTTACTTTAAATTCATTTAGACAGAATAAAAATGTACTAAAGATGCTTTTGTCACGGCCAAGATAGAAGGCCTTGTCGGTTGAGTTTTCCTTGGGGCAGTATGGGGGACAAGCATTTGTATTTGGCTTCATAGGAACTCTATCAGCTGAGTTTCTTATCCGTAAATAACTTGACTGACATATGTTTTTGGCCACATAGAAAATCATGTCGACTAAGTTTTCCCAAAGGTAACTCGTCCACCAACACTATACGATAAAGTGTTAAAAAGGTGGATTTAGTTGTTTGAAGGAGTTAAAACTTCAAAACGAGGTTCGTTGGAACCTCCCCCCCCCCAACGGATGGAATTTAATCTAAGTGTCTACTAGTTGTATGCAACCTCAACTATAAATAGAGACCCTTGGACTACATTTCAAGTTTGTCTTCTATGTTCCTATGTTGTAGTTGATTGATTGTGCCTGCAACTGCTAGTAATATCCATCAAGCTTAATTACTTCTCTACTTTTATTTGAGTGAGTTTTGGATTTATGTAAGAGAGCTACCATCAATGTCATCCTTGTAAAACTCACAATATCCTCTTTCAAAGCTTGTGACCAAAGATTACTTTCTTCATGAAGTAGGTGAAGGTAAAGGCTGAAGATCCAAAGTCAAGGGTGGGTTAATCCTTGGTGAAGGTAAAAAACCCTTGGTCAATGGATAGGTAAGACCTTATAAAGTTTATTGGCTCCCTTCACCTTAAAGGGACACTAGTTACTCTTTGTTCTTGAAAAGATAAGGTCTTCTTTGTGTAACTCTCATACGTAATATAAGTTGGTACTCAAGTGTTCAAAATCCTAGGGCTTAACCACTCTAAGTAGTAGAGTACATCTCTATTAGAGGTTGAAACCACTATAAATACATGTGTTCATTTCTGACTTGCGCAATTTTCTTATCCTTACATTGCTTTATTTCACTCAAATTTCTATCTAACTTGATGTTCTATTATCTATATTCACCCCCACCCTCTAGAGCCCATAGATTCAGCAAGTTGTATTATATCAAGGTCTTATCCAGCCTTTTGCTCTAATGAGTAAGAGAACGTGGGAGTAAACATGTTTGGTTCACTCAACATTGAGGGTGGCTTGCCATACATCCTCCAATCTTCAATGGCACCAAATTCCTCTATTGGAATAGAATGATGCAATTCTACATCCAAGACATGAGCCTTAGTTGGTTATATGCCATGAGAGCCATCATCTAATGATTGTAAAAGGGATACTTTTACGTGATTTGATTATTAATAGAAGGCAATTCCACTTATTATATTTGATTAGTATTGAGATAATGATTAAACTTAATCATGTCCTAAAAAAATTTAACTCGATGACATAAGGTTTGTGTTGAGGACCTGAACATGAGATCATATGTATAATAAAAGTTCCCATTCTTGTTATGTCCCTAGTTAGTTATTATGTGGATAATATAGGACAACTATAACACATAAGACAAGCATGTATGATGAGTAATGACTATGTCTCTTTAGTTATCATATTGGATATCAACTCAGATGCATGGGTACTTATTAGAGGACATGTTGTACTGGAAGATCCACCTTGATATGGACACCTGGAAGTCATGTTATAACATGTCAGAGTCATGTCTTAATGTGGCAATGGTGATTGTGATTCTTAGGCTTGAAGTCACTGCAGTAACACATATTGCTCTGTGTGCTTTGACACTAGACTAACATGCTTTAAAGTATGAGGTGTCAAACATGTGGTGACTAGATAAATAATGACACATCAGGCATATTGTGAGTGATCTAGATGGAATTTGTCCCTCCTTTGGAGTGATATCCTCGACCACTTGATAAGTGAGACTATGAAATGAATGGTCATGCTCATGTAAATCAGTATATGATATTGAGCTCACATTATCTTGAATAGTATGCTCTAGTTCAAGTAATATATATCAAATTTTAAGAGGATGACATTCCATATCTTGAGTTCAATCTCGATATCTGTGGAAAAGGGATTATATGATCATGGAAACACTGATCACTTTATAGATTATAGTTGTTCTGCAATTCATTGCTTTTACTTAGCTGATAATGATGTGTGACTAGACACCAATCTTTTCTTGTTTTGTTTAGACATTCCTACCAACGTAATTAGGAACCTATCAGGTCACACTAATAAGGATTTATAAGTGAATTGAAGTTTGGAATCAAACATATGCTTAGAATGGTTTTTTGTCATAAGTAGGATGATGAACTCCCAGATTGGGCGATCAAAATGTCTAATCGACCAATCAAATGATTGTGTCCATAGATCAATGATTATCAATTGAATGACTGAGTTTTCCACTACACTTATGAGATCGAGCGATATTCTTTTGAGATCAAGCAATCTCGGTTCAAAATTACAAGTTTCAGATTTTAGATCCATATTTGAACTATCATGATTGGACAATGTGCTTCTGACATCAGGCTACAATGGACTAAGACTGAGTGATCTACAAAGTATATTAGGTGGTCTCAATCATATCTGAGTTTTTCAGCATTAAACTATTTTCTAGATTGTGATTAGGAAAGGGAATGGAATCTGGTTTTTCCAAGCCCATGACTCTCCTATATAATAGGCCATGTCCCAAAGGGTTAGACACAACTCTTAAGATAGTTTGTGAGACAAGTTGGTCATTAAACTTCCATCTTGGAGAGTGGTCGTCACCCTAAGGATGGTTGCCCAAGGTAGGAGAAGAAAGGGGATTCTAGGATTCCTAGAACATAAAAAAATATTTCTCTTCTACTTGGTGACCATATTGGTGCATCACATTCTCCCTCATCCATGTGGACGAAGTAGAGGCTAAGGCATACGTGTAGAGTCTTGGAGAACATATTCTATAAGACAACAATAAGGTATTGCTTGGTGGACAATTCATTTATATTGGTGTTCTATGTGGATTTCTTGGTGTCTATTTTGGATCTAGATCCGGATGATTGAGTTCTTCAATGACATAAGACACATTTACTAGTTGGACAAGTAGTGTGTGCAAAGGTATCACCTTTATCCCCTATTATGTCTTTTATTCATCAACATTTTATAGCTATTATGGACCCAATCTCTTGGATAGAAAGGGAAGAATTTTTTTTATTACATTGCACCCCCTTCCCCAAAACCAAGTCATTTATTAGAGTGTACATCATACACTTCTGGCACTGGTTTGGGATTAAATTGCAATCTTGGACAAATAAGTGTGCAATCTTATATCCATGATCACCTAATATTATATATGATATGATAAATCGATATTCATGTACAAACTAATGAAATGTCATGAAAATTAGTTATGTTTGGTGGATGTGGATATGGCAATTAGATAGTCATGGTGTGATTAGAAATATGTAATATCAATATTTTGATTTTGATCAAACATCATGTAACATGTATATGGTTTGCATGCCATGCCTCTTTATATTCATTCTCCATATAATTTTAATTATACAATTCAAAAGGATGATGTGTAAACATCACTGGTGGACCATAGTGGAGAGAAGGAGATGATCAAAATCCCACTCTGAAGAGGATGGTCCTTGGAGGATTCGTGATCAAGACAAGATTATGGGTCAACAACACTAGATCTACCAAATCAGGAACTTGTGATTGGCCGGTCTACTTTCCAGGAAGGCAATCAAAAAAATTAAAAATGCATATGTAGGATTACATATACATGTGAATCTTTTGTTTGTTTTTCTAAAAACTTTTTGGCTCAAGTTGTTGAACTAGTTGACATATTTTGTTTTATCACATGTGTATTGGTATGTATGCCCAGAGAGCCAATCATATGATGATTGCAATGGCATAGCATCTAAATGATTTGATTAATCATAAAAGGTAAGATTCAAATTTATTATGTTTCATTCAGTTATGAGATAATGATGTAACACTATAAATGTCTAGAGAATGATATTAATCAATGACATATGTCTTCAAGTATTAGACCAGAGAGAAATGAGATTATACGGATGTTAAAAGTACATATATACATTCTCATTATGTCCCTAATCGGTTGTTGTTGTTGTGCAAGTTGATAGACAACCATAACACATAAGATCAGAGTGTGAATTGGTTGATGAAAGAATCACATTTGTCATGATATGGCTATATCAAACCAAGCACACAGATACATGTTAGTGAACAGTGTATCAGAAAGACCCACTGTGAGAATGACACATGGAAGCCATCATCATGGAAGTCATAGTCAGCTCTCACGGTGATGGTGTTGTTTGTGGTTCTTGGACCTGAAATCACTACACTCATCACAAGTCATTAGATACACTTTGACATCATCAAATGCAGTCTGGAAACATCAGTTGTTATAACAGTGATGGTTGGGTGACTTTGACACATGGGGATAGACTGTGAGTGATAGAGATGAGATTTGTCCCTCTGACAGGAGTATGATATCCAAGGCCTCTTGATTAGTGAGACTAAGAAAAGTATGGCCATACACATGTGAGTCAATATGTCATATAGAGAGTACATATATCTCATACAGTCTGCTTTGGTTCAAGAAACAAGACTGAATAATAATGAGGAAGACTGCTCCATGCCTCTAGTTCAATCTGGATATCAGTGATAAAGAAGCTATACAAACAGTGTAACACCATACACAGATTGTTGGTTGAAGTTTCTCCCCAACTTTCCATCCACTTGGGTAGCATTGATGTCCGACTAGGAACCACTCTCTGCTTGTGATGTTGACATGCCAAAACCGTGCATAGAAACGCAAGTGCATGTGTCGAGTAATATAGGCCTATGTGAGGCCTGAGTCAAACTCAGGGAGACGTAGTCTCAGTGACTACTACTAACTACGGTGCGATCAGCTAAGCCGATTAAAAAGGTTGAATTGAGTTTGAACAAAATAAAAGAAAATTAAGAGAAATTAAAACGGTTGATTCGAATGAAATGAATTCCTTAGGATTTCTGATTTCATAACGGGGTCTCGTCATATCTTATTTCTACCAAATTAATACAAATTTCTACTTCTACCCTGGATAGAAATCCTGTATTCAAAATTGCTCACTTCCGCTATGCAATTCACCACCTAGATCTAAGCCAATTCCACGTATGTAGTAATTTATCTCTTAGTCTAGGTGCATTATTGAAAACTCTGGGTTCTTTCCACTGACCGTATGTTACCTTTTCCAAGGAATGCATAAGAAAGTGTACAAGTTATGGTTTTCTAAACTTTAATCCCCCTTCCAGAGTAATTATCGGTCTATAATCCTATCGATGGTGATCAAGCAGCGATAAGTCATTCAAATCCACACTTATATATCCAGGAATAAAGAGAAATTTATACTAAATCATGTAGACAGTCAATACAACGATTCCCCAGGCTACTCTCGGGTCCTAAGGAAAAGAGGGGTTTAGCCCCACATGGTTTTCAGTTGCAAATACATAGAAGGAGAGAAGAAAAATGTGGGAAACATGAAGGAAGTTTGTGTAACCTCTAGAAAGAAGGTGCTCTGGATGATCCTCCTCAAGAAATGCACGTTCTGCAGTCTTCCGACAGCAAAATCGTCTGTCGGAGGTGCTTAAATCTCCCGGTTGATGTCCTTCAGCTTCGTGCTTCTCTTCCTCTCTTCTCTGGCCACTGTGGAGTGAAAAAGCTGATGCCCTTCTGTCTGGCCATCGTCCCTTTTTGTCCTAGGTCACTTACGGTACCACATAACGTGGACCGTTGGATCAGGATGATCAATGTAGATTGTTAAAATCCAGTAGGGTCAGTGGCACCGACCTGGATGTCGGTGGCATCGACGGCATCGGGATCTGATTATGCTCTAGAAAGGTCGGTACCATCGACTTGGAAGTCGGTGGCACTGAGCTGATGCAAATATTTCCTCTGCCTCTCTAATGCTCTCTCGGTGGCATTGACTATTGCAGTCGATGTCATCGACTCATTTGGTCGTCTAAGGCTCGGTCCCTGATGTCATCTCGGTGGCATCGACCGTGATAGTCGGTGGCACCGACTCCTCAATTACTTGGAAGATCCTGAAAATGCACAGAGACCATGTATAAGGTTGAGAAATGTATAAAATAATATAATTATGATGAAATAGGCATAGTTTGATGCAAACAGATTATACAAGACAATTATAAAGATTTATGCAAATATGATCAACTAATTGACTAACAAATGCACAAAATGAATATAAAATAGGCTTGTAATAAATGACTCAAAACCCGTACATCAAACTCCCCTAAGCTGAAATTTTACTCGTCCTCGAGCAACAACACCTTTGGATATGATTGAGATAAGTCAGTTGAAGGTCATAATGCATAAGATACATTTAAAAAGTCTCCACCTTTTGGTCCTCCTTCCATCCTTTACTGACCACTGAACACTAACTGCCATATAGGCGACCAAAAACCTCTATCCAAAATATCCGCCCCCAATCAATGAGACACTATCAGTTAAAGCAGTTAATATGATAGACTTGTTCGGTTCATACTTGATGCATCATGTGATCTCCTATCTACGTTGCTCTTTTCTCTACCTACCATCTACATGGAAGTAGTTCTCTTGATAAAATAATGAATGAGGAGAAAATCATCTGAGTGGCCTACCAATAAGAGCAACGGGTAGTTGAAATAGGTGGTTGCGGAAGAATCATGAGCACATAAAATCATTCATGCAATCGAAAATCATGATGAACCTATGATGATGCGATTTTTTTAGAATGCTCCTAATGCCTAATCATTGTGGTGAAATGATGCATGCACTACCATTTCATCTCAAAGTAAGACGAAATATATAAGATTGCATCATGTACTAGCTCTTCTAATTGAATAGGTAGAAGTGTGCCCTTTGTTCCCCATTTTCTGACATTGAACTTCCAGAAATATATATATGTTTTCTTTTATTTTTTCATTTAAGCCCCTTCCAATCATGATAAAATTTCTTTGGGCTTCTAATTGCACTGCACATTTAATTTATGTCAATGCTTTTTTTTTTCAAAGAATGGGCACAATAACTACCCTTTTTATATTAGAGAAGAAGCTAGACATGATCTTTATGCAAGATGATATGTAATGCATATTCAACTAAAAGAACAAGATGTTATGCAACTACAAGACATGCACCAGAATATTGTTTTGCATGTATGTTCTTTTTTTATGCACGCAAAAGCAAACAACTATATGCAAGGTCTACTATGACATGTACGTGCAATAAAGAAATAGAATGACATGTACTCAATCCTCTTATAGTGGAGCATGGATCAAAGGTATGTCGTGGGTGAGATCACACAACTAAGAGACAAAACCTTCAGAAAAAAATCATATGTCCCTCTCTAATGACCTGTGTACAGGGTAATCAAGGGATTTCTTTCTTAAATTTTAATTTAAGGTCATGTTAGTGTTTGATCAGTTTAGGCTCAGCAATCCTTGTCAATCACTTTCTTAGACAAATTAGATGGTCATTTATGCTCTAATGTCCTGAAGCTGACTTACTCAAGCACTTTCTCAGTTATGTGACTCAATTACTCACAAGATAAGCTCACAAAAATTAAAATTAAAATTGCACCCATCCCGGAGATTGATATTTTCAATCGAAACCATGCATTTACTTCCCCATAGATTACACTAGATAGATTGTGGATCCTACATAACAGAAAAACTAACTAATTTTTCTCAAAATAAAACAAACAAAAAGCTAAAATAAAAGAAAATAAAAAACTAAGATAGAAGTTATTCCAGCACCCCCCTATGCTTGAATATGACTATGGCCTCATAGCCAAAATCCCAACTTAAGGGGTGGAAAAGTGATACCTGACTAAAATGGTGGTGGCGGTGGCTGAGTGGGGTCTTGGGGAGGAAACATCCCCTGGAAGGTCGGATCAGATGAAGGCATATCCAGTGGCATCAAGTAACCGCCAAAATATCCCTGGCTCCAGTAATGGTCAAAGAATGTTGCTGCTAATTTTCCATCCTTTACATACACTGATGCATGTTCTCTTGGTTGACCAAGAGAAGACATTCATTCTCATAGATCGCATGTTGGTTGCTATATAGCCGACCTTGCACATCTTGAATGCCAGCCAAAGATTGGGTTTGCTATTGTTGATGTGTCTGGATGTCCTGCAACATAGAATACATACCCACCATAGAATAAGCATCCTATCCTTATTGAGAGGGTGGCGGGGCAACAGATGTTGAGGCAGCATAATGTCGAGGACGCTTCCGTGGAGCCACTCTATGTGTTATAGGAATGGTGGGCTCCACTTCCTCCACATTGTCGCTTGATTCTTCTTCCTCCTCAGCATTGACCTCTTGTTGTCCAACATTATCGTCGTCCATAGCCGGCCATCTATAGTGCTCAACTTACCTGATGTTGAAGATAGGATCAGGAAGTTGACGCTCGTAGAAAGTATCATCGACCGAACATATGGCATAGATTGTGTTATTTTCCACAGTGATGAGGCTCGCCTGCTTGAAATGAAGGCGGTCAACACGAAGTCTAGAATTCAGCAGCTCCAGAGTAGAAAGATCGAGGCCCAAGTGAAGAGCAATGGGGGTGATAAGTCCCCCAAAAAGTATATGTGTGGCCCACCTGACATTGTGCCTCGCCGTAATAATGTGTTGGAGGAAGAATGCTCCCCAATTGACCGACTTTTCCTCCAAAAGTTAATACAGAAAATACAAGTCCAACACTTGTACCTTTGCTTGCCCTTGGGTTGACTTGGCCAATAGCGTGTTGGTGAGCATATGATGAAGCACTCGAACAAAGGGATGCTCGAGGTCCACCAAGGAACTATGGTGGAAGTTCAACTTTTTACCCTCCGATATTGTCACAAGATCCTTCCAAATGGCATCAAAATTAACGTTCTCGGGCTGGCGGCAAGGCACATGCGGCCACCCATAGATGTCGTTGAAGGCACAGAGAGTAAGTGAGTAGTTGGTGTTGTAAAGGTGGAAGTCCACCTTTCCTTCTCTCCATTCGTCACTTGATGGGCGTGATTGATCGGGAGTGACTAATATCTCAAGGGATGTCATGAACTCAATCACAATTTCCTTGTATGTTGGCCATCCACCAAAGATGGGGTTCACAGACCTTCTGTTAAACTCTTATCTCTTGAGGATGTCAGCCATGTTGTCGGTGAAGCCCATGTCCTCCAACAACTATCGATCGGCGTATCTCGTCAGAGCAAACTGCCTCTTGGCAAGCTCCTCGTAGACCTTCCGTACTTCCGTCATAGGGTGGTTGAGTCGGGGTCATGGCGTCAGTCTGCCAGGGGGTCCTCCTCTTCTCACCATGATGATGATGTGATCAGGGAAGGAGATTGAGAAAAGAAGAGCTCGATGAAGCTTCCGGATGCTCAGAGTAGTCGCTTGTGCGTGAAAGAGTAGTGGTTCTTAAAGTTGTGAGAGAAAACAAAACCACTACTTCCCTTTTATAACGTGACGCCGCCCTGCTGTGATCGGGTCGATGGCACCGACCTTGAGTCAGTGGCACTAACTTCTGGCACCGGATCCAAACCCTTAGTGCATCGACGGTTGTCAATGCATGATCTGAACTTGGCAGATTGCTGACAAGTCAGTGGCACCGACATTAAGTCGGTGGCACTGACTTTTGGGTGGGATCGATGATGCCAATTGTCCACTTGGGACGCATCTGGGCCGTAGATTATGGTGTCCACTGGTCGGTGTTTTCTCTAGTCAGTGGCACCAAAAAATTTTTGGTGGTACTGACTTTTCTCGATCGATTTTTTTCCAGTGCACCAACACACCCACCGAACCTGGAGCACTAGCCGAGTCGGTGCCACCGACTTGGGTGATGTGGTACCGACGGCTTATTAGTTAGCCACGTCCAATTTCCTATACTTTCTTCAGAAGTGTCGGTGGCACTGACATGTGTGTCGGTGGCACTGACATGTGTGTCGGTTGCACTGACTGGTGTCAGCTGATTTTCTCACCGACTCAGCCACAACATGCACACTTAACAAACAAATCAGGGTATCATTTTTACATAAAATTGAAAAAAAACTAAGTACTACTAAAATAACTTAATGTAAATGAAAGAAACGAACATCCTAATGGCTGGGTTGCCTCCCAACAAGCGCCCTTGTTTAACGTCCTAGCTAGACAAATCCATTGTTGAGATTAATTAGGGGAAATAAGTTTCACCTCATATTCCTTTCTAATGAAATCTTCCCCAAAATAATGCTTCAGCCTTTGGCTAATGACCAAGAAGGATCTCTCTCCCTCTTTAATTCTAACCTCTCCATGTGGAAACACTTCTTCTATAATGAATGGTCCACTCCATCTAGACCTCAATTTCCCGGGGTGTAATTTTAACCTTGAGTTAAAAAGCAAGACACTCTCTCCCGATAAAAAGACTCTCCTTGCTATATGTCAATCATGAATTTGCTTAGTTCTTTTCTTATACAATCTTGAATTCTCATAGGCATTCATCCTAATTTCATCAAGCTCATTCAACTCTAACATCCTTGTCTTACCTGCTTCATTAAGATCAAAATTGAGCCTTCTCAACGCCCAATGAGCCTTATGTTCTAATTCCATAGGAAGATGACACACTCGGCCATAGACTAACCTAAAGGGTGTAGTTCCTATGGGTGTTTTGTAGGCAGTCCTATAGGCCCATAGTGCATCAACTAACAACTCACTCCAATTTTTCCTACTAGACGACACCGTCTTTTCAAGGATCTTTTTAATCTCACGATTGGAAATCTCGACTTGTCCTTGAGTTTGTGGGTGATAGGGTGTACCCACACGGTGTGTCACTCCATACTTGTTCAAAAGTGCCCCAAATTTCTGATTGATAAAATGAGTTCCCCCATCACTTATAATCATCCTTGGCACTCCAAATCTGTAGAAAATGTGATCCTTAACAAATTTTCATACAACATTTGCATCATTGGTGGGGGTTGGAATTGCTTCCACCCATTTTGACACATAATCTACATCCAACAAGCTGTATAAAGTCAATACCCCATAAATAAAAAACATCTACTTCTTGAAACACAATCAAGGGTATCTCCTACCGCTTTGATATGTTATCTGACTGCTAACATGCGTCACACCTACGCACAAAATCTTATGCATCTTTGAATAGGGTCGGCCAGTATAAACCACTCTCTAGCACCTTTGTGGCTATCCTAGAATGAGCATGGTGTACACATGTAGGCAGTGTGTGGCAATGTTTTAACACACTCTCATACTCACCTTCAGGTACACATCTTCTCAAAATTCCATCCATGCATTGTTTCAAAAAAATAGGATCATCCCAAAAGTAATAGCACAAAGAATGAAAAAATATCTTCTTTTCTTGATACCCCCAATCAGTAGGCAATTCCTTACAAGCTAAATAATTCACAATGTTAGCAAACCAAGGATATTTTTTCTTAAGGATGAACAACTACTCATCAGGAAAAGTCTCTAGAATGGGTATATTCATATCCTTATCATCTACCCTCTCCAATCGGGATAGGTGGTCTGCCACCACATTCTCTATCCCTACTTTATCCTTGACCTCAATGTCAAACTCCTGCAATAAAAGGATCCATCAATCAATCTTGGTTTAGCATCCTTCTTCTGCACCAAGTACTTAATAGTCACATGGTCAGTCCACACCACCAATTTTGCTCCCTTAAGATATTGTCTAAATTTTTCAAAAGCAAAGACAACAGCTAGTAACTCTTTTTCAGTTGTGGTGTAATTAAGTTGTGCGTCGTTAAGTGTTTTAGATGCATCATATATTACCGTAGGAACTTTGTCTAGGCGTTGCCCCAACACCACCCCCCCAGCATAGTTCGATGCATCACACATCAGCTCAAACGGTTGGCTCCAATCTGGATCCTGCACAACCGGTGCGGATATGATTTTTTCTTTTAAAATCTCAAAATCCTTTAAACATCTCTCATCAAAGTTGAATTCAACATCCTTTTCCAAAAGCTCAGACAATGGTTTAGTGATTTTTGAAAAATTCTTAATAAATCGGTGATTAAACTCGGTGTGGCCTAGAAAACTCCTAACTACCTTCACCGACGTTGGTGGATGAAGTTTTGAAATCACTTCTATTTTAACCGGATCCACCTCTAATCCTTTGCAAGATACCTTGTGTCCTAACACTATGCCCTCGCTAACCACCATGTGACATTTTTCCCAATTAAGCACTAAGCGTGTGTCTTCACACCTCTGCAAAACCTTGTCCAAAATTTTCAAGCAATCGTCAAAAGACGTCCCATAAACCAAAAAATCGTCCATAAAAACCTCGAGACATATTTCCACCATATCCAAGAAAATCGCCAACATACACCTTTGAAAAGTCACGAGTGCATTACACAACCCAAAAGGCATGTAGCGGTATGCAAAGGTGCCATAAGGGTAGGTGAAGGTAGACTTCTCCTGGTCCTTAGGCTCGATTGAAATCCGATTATAGCCTGAATATATGTCAAGAAAACAAAAATGGGAGCGACCGGCGAGTCGCTCCAAAATCTGATCAATGAACGGAAATGGAAAATGATCCTTAAGTGTAGCAGTGTTCAACCTACGATAATCAATGCAAACTTGCCATCCTGTCACTAATCTAGTGGTGATTTTCTCATTAGATGACTTATTAGTGGCAGTAATTCCCCCCTTCTTAGGCACTACCTACGTCAGACTAACCCACATAGAATCTGAAATAACATAGATTATACCTGCCGACAGTAGCTTGATTACCTCCTTCTTTGCCACCTCTGTCATGATTGGATTTAAGCGACACTGAGGTTGAATGACCAGCTTCGCTCCTTCTTCTAGTCAAATCTTGTGTTGGCATAAGGTGGGAGAAATCCCCTTGATGTCAGCCAAGGAAAATGAACGGCAATGGAAAATGATCCTTAAGTGTAGCAGTGTTCAACTTGCGATAATCAATGCAAACTTGCCATCCTGTCACTAATCTAGTGGTGATCTGCTCATTAGATGAATTAGTAGTAACAATAATTCCCCCCTTCTTGGGCACTACCTACGTCAGACTAACCCACATAGAATCTGAAATAGCATAGATTATACATGTCGACAGTAGCTTGATTACCTCCTTCTTTACCACCTCCTTCATGATTGGATTTAAGCGATGCTGAGGTTGAATGACTGGCTTCACTTCTTCTTCTAGCCAAATCTTGTGTTGGCACAAGGTGGGAGAAATCCCCTTGATGTCAGCCACATACCACCCAAAAGCACCTCGGTGATTCTTTAACACAGTGATCAATTGTTCTTCTTCTGAGTTAGTCAATGATGCCGATATGATCACTGGTAGCTTCTCCTCTGCGGCTAGAAAAATATACTTTCGATGAGGTGACAGCAGCTTGAGCTCTAACTCAGGCGGGCTCAGGAGTGAAGAAACCAATGGTGGTGGTAGCGGTCCCAAGTCCTCAAAATGCCTGGTGTAATGATAAGGCAAATCCTTCAGTAGCCTTGCACATTCTTCCAGTTACCGGTCCTGAACACAATCATTCATTAAGTTCATTAGACAAGCCTCTAGCGGAAGCTGCAGATGGACATGTAGTATGGGGTCCTCCTCGTCAGCATCCATAGTACATAAGCCCAATTCCACTTCTCTGCCATCTGGATACCTTACCGCCTTGGCAAGTGAGACCACATTGGTGTTCTCCATGATGTACACAACAAGTGTATCCTTGTCCACCTTTGTGATAACATGTGCCATGTCCAAAAATGGTTTTCCCAAGAACAACAAGATATTGTTATTCATGTGCTTCATCATATTGCATTGCTCTTGAGCATTGGATGACTTGGAATTGTCCGACATGGTTATCTCAAACATGTCGTATTTAATTCCCATAGTCAAGTGGCCTCTTCCCATATCCAATATCATATCAGTTGTTGCTTGGAAGGGCCTTCCTAAAATAAGTATGTTGCCGTGTTCAGCTTGCATCTCCATCACAACAAAATCTGTAGGAAAAACAAACCGGTCCACCTTGACAAGTACATCCTCACAAATGCCATATGGTGTCACCACTAAGTTGTCCGCCAACTGGATCGTCATGCTGCTCTTCCTAGATGTTTTGAGACCAAGCTTCTTAAAAGTAGATAAGGGCATCAAGTTGATGCTTGCCCATGAATCACAGAGTGCCTCACCAAACTTTGTCTTCCCGATGTAGCACATGATGTTGAAGCAACCGGGGTCCTGCCTCTTTGGTGGTAGTGTACCTAAGATGAAGGCGCTGACTTGCTATCTTAGCACAACCACCTCAGAATCTGGGATCTTCCTCTTCTTGTTAATTATGTCCTTCAGAAATTTACCATATGAGGGTATTTTTTCAATTGCCTCAATCAACAGTTTATTTACAGAAAGCTTCCTAAAGCTGTCCAGAAATTTCTTAAATTATTGATCCATCTTTGTTGCCTTCAAGCTATTAGGATATGGATCTGGTACCGTCTGTGTCCTCTGATGTGGTGGCAAACATGACGTCCTCTTTTCCACCTCAGATTCTTGATTTTTCTCTTCCCATATGTTCCCTTCCTCTGGTTCTGCTTGTGCCTGCTCTGCCATTGATTCACCACTGTCAATGGGCTTGGTCACCTCAGTCTCCACAGTCTGTGGGGTCAATGTCTTCTTCCCACTTCTCAATAGTATGGCCTTGACCTACTGGTTTCCTGTTGGAGTGTTAGTATTTCTTGGATAACCTTGTTGAGTAGGCTTCTTTAAAGCCACCACATCAGCTGCTAGCTGAGACAAGGTTGTCTTAAAGCTCCTCATCTGGGCCCCTTGGTTATGGAGATCATGTTGGAAATTGTTTATCAGTTGCTCATTTTGCTTCACTATGCGGTTGAGAATTTCATTTGTGGTCTCCTCTGCTACAGGTCATTGTTGCTGATTATTCTTGTGTTGGTTTTGTTGATCAGGGTTCTGAAGAAAATTGTTTGGATCTTTCCAAGAGAACTTAGGATCCTTTCTCCATGCATAATCATTGTTCATGTAGCCTTATTTCCGCATAAACTTCACCTGGCCTTATTCACTATGATGAATTATTGTCCTTCTCTAGCAGCTTCTTTGCTATCAAGTTAAGCTTTTTATTCAAAGATGTGATAACTTTAGATTCCCCTATGCTCTTGATCTGTTATGGATTGTCTCTCTCATTTCCCCATGCCTGATTCTTCACCATATTTTTCAAAATGTCCTGACATGTTGAGGGTGGGTTGTTGAGAAAGAACCCCGAGCCTACACTATCCAAAGTGGTCCGTTCACTTTTGCAGAGTCCAAAGTAGAACATCTTTACTTGAATATTCTCCAAATCTATTCCATGGTGCATGACCTTCCTGAGCATGATCTGAAATTGCTCCCACGCCTGGAATAGGATTCAGACGCATGTTGCTTAAAATTGTGGATGTTTTTAATCAGCTCATTTGTCTTCTCTGGAGGAAAATATCTTTCAAAGAATGCCTCTACCATTTGATCCCATGTCTCGATCGACTCTTTAGGCAAGTTGTGCAGCCATTCCTTTGCCTTATCAGCCAGTGATGATGGGAACAACTTCAGAAAGATGGCGGTTTGAGGAAACTTGTCGACTTTCACCATATCACTGATCTCCACAAAATTGCTAATATGCACCACTGGGTCTTCATGAGCGTTCCCATAGAATGCTTGTGACTTGATGAGTGTAATCAAACCTGGATCAATCTTATACTGAGCTACATTCACGTTCTGCTTTTTGATTGGCCATGTCTGTGCAGCTGAAGAGGATGCCTTTATCCTCTCCCAGATGGTCCTCTCTGCTCCTGGATTTTCGTCCCCCATTGCTTGTTACCTGGGTGACAATGGCATGCCTTCAAGTGAAGTTGTTTGAATTGGAGCCTCGACAGTGACTGGAACCTCAGGTGTAGCTTCTCCATAATCTATGGTCCTTGTTGTCACCATACACTAGTACCTAAAAAGGTGAAAATAGTTAGTCAAAGTACCTATCAAAGAAAATTCGAGATATGAATATGAAGTAAATATTTTTTTAGAATAAAATGAAATTGCACACAAATCAAAAAATGGCCTAGAGTGGCTGACCGCATCACTCGTAGTGCTGAAATGTCATCGTCTCCCTATAAATGGCGCCAAAAACTTGACACGCCAAAACCATGCATAGAAACGCAAGTGCATGCGTCGAGTAATATAGGCCTATGTGAGGCTCGAGTCAAACTCAGGGAGACGTAGTCTCAGTGACTACTACTAACTATGGTGCGATCAACTAAGCCGATTAAAAAGGTTGAATTGAGTTTGAACAAAACAAAAGAAAATTAAGAGAAAATTAAAACGGTTGATTCGAATGAAATGAATTCCTTAGGATTGCCAATTTCACCACAGGGTCTCATCGTATCTTATTTCTACCGAATTAATACAAATTTCTATTTCTACCCTGGATGGAAAGCTTGTATTCAGAATTGCTCGCTTCCGCTATGCAATTCACTATCTAGATCTAAGCCAATTCACGTCTGTAGTAATTTATTTCTTAGTCTAGGTGCATTATTGAAAACTCTAGGTTCTTTCCACTGACCGTACATTACCTTTTCCAAGGAATGCGTAGGAAAGTGTACAAGTTATGGTTTTCTAACCTTTAATCCCCCTTCCAGTGTAATTTTCGGTTTGTAATCCTATCGATGGTGATCAAGCAGTGATAAGTCATTCAAATCCACACTTATATATCCAATAATAAAGAAAAATTTATACTAAATCATGTAGACATTCAATACAATGATTCCCCGAGCTACTCCCGGGTCCTAAGGAAAAGAGGGGTTTAGCCCCCACATGGTTTTTAGTTGCAAATACATAGAAGGAGAGAAGAAAAACATGGGAAACATGAAGGAAGTTCATGTAACCCTTGGAAAGAAGGTGCTCCAGATGATCGTCCTCAAGAAACACACGTTCTGCAGTCTTCCGGTAGCAAAACCGTCCGTCGGAGGTGCTCAAATCTCCCAGTTGACATCCTTCAGCTCTGTGCTTCTCTTCCTCTCTTCTCTGGCCATTGTGTAGTGAAAAAACAGATATCCTTCTATCTGGAAGTCGTCCCTTTTTGTCCTAGGTCACTTACGGTACCACATAACGTGGACTGTTAGATCGGGACGATCAACGTAAATTGCTAAAATCCGGAGGGCACCGACCTGGATGTCGATGGCACCAACGACATCGAGATCTGATTGTACTCTAGAAAGGTCAGTACCATCGACTTGGAAGTCAATGGCACCGAGCTTATGTGAATATTTCCTCTACCTCTTTGATGCTCTCTCGGTGGCATTGACTATTGCAGTCGGTGCCATCGACTCGTTTGGTCATCTAAGGCCCGGTCCCGGATGTCATCTCAATGGAACTGACTGTGATGGTCGGTGGCACTGACTCCTCAATTACTTATAAGATCCTGAAAATGCACAGAGACCATGTATAAGGTTGAGAAATGTATAAAATAATATAATTACGATGAAATAGGAACAGTTTGATGCAAACATATTATACAAGCCAATTATAAAGATTTATGCAAATATGATCAACTAATTGACTAACAAATGCATAAAATGAATATAAAATAGGCTTGTAATAAACGACTCAAAACCCATACATCAGATGTCATAAGCTAGTTATGGACATTCACTTCCAATGTTAAATGGGACCTATAGGGTCACACACATAGGAACTCATCTAGAAGAAGAGTTTGATCTTAAATGATGATTGAATTGATTACTAAAGTGCTTAAGTATTTCCATTCACACAATAGAGAAACTGACTAGACTGCCAAATGATTGGTTCAAGTGTTGAGATAGTCGTTTGGAGTGTCAGGTTGATTGCATTGTGCATTAGGTAGAATTTAGCCTGAAATGGCCAGTGAGACGCTCGTCTGGCTTGGCTTGAAGACCATCTTAGGTTATGTGAGATTCCCATCTTACATGCACCAAATGTCTTGGGGGTGCAATTCGATTGCATCAAGGATCGGTGCTGACGTCAAGTTGAGTACTAATTAGAATTCAATTTCTGACACATATGTAAAATTGGAAAGTGTGAAATGACTATCTCACTGAGCGAGATGATTGTCTCATGTCCCAAATGACTGACTTGCTGTGCAAGATGACCGTCTCAGCTGTCGTAGGTTTTGAATCTTCTAGAATTGATACAATAATTCAAGATCTTTATGTCCTTTCCACTCCCGCTTAGTCCTGTATTGGCTAGGGACTGGGAACCCTGACCCTAACCCCTCCTATATATAGAGGGGTACTGGGGGCTTCTCATAACACAACTACAATACAGACAATTGAGAATCAGTTGCTTTGATAATTGTTGTCATCTCTGTTTGTGGTAACCATGAGAGCTCAGGCAAGTCATACCCCACCAGGGAGGGATAGCCAAGAGAGATAACAATTGAGGATCATTGTTGTGGGAGAGCAGGTTGGTGACTCGCACACCAACGGGAGGGACAATTCCTTCCTGTGCGTTCTAGCAGGACGACAAGAGTTCTAGTTGGTTTGTATTGACTACTCTAGAGGTAGGAGTCCTTTGGCTGCTGCTAGGAGGGCAACATCAACTCGCAGTCTGTGGTGAGATCAGAGAAGTTGTTGCATTAGTTATCTAAGTCTGCTATCTGTGGAGGAGCAGTCATATGAGTCTCGGTGCAACTAGGAGTTGCACATACACTGTCCAAGAGAGAGTGCACATCTACATCGATGAGGATTGTCGTTGGACTTGCTCTAGGACCAGGTATATCATCGTGAAACTATCCTTTCCATTGCATAGTTATTGGCGCAATCTGCTGGTTAATGGTAAATATGCAGTAGAATTTTGTTTCCGCTGCCTATCTTATGTCGTATTTCCCAACAGTGGTATCAAATCCATGTCAATTAATTATGTTTTAGGATAATCGATATGATCGAATTTTGATTTTACTGAGTCTATTTATTGCATGCAATGTGAATATTTAAACTGGTTGATGTGCACGTCTATCTTGTCATCACATAAAGAACCCAAAGGAATATATATATATATATATATATATATATATATATATGAAATTTACATGCTCGTCATAGAATAGGTTTTGATGGTGGATGTGAAGCATGGTTATGGCCAAAACCCCAGATCTATGTGTGCATGGTTGTGGTTATTTATTCCTATTGTTATGTCGGTATGCGTACTGAGCCGGTCTCTTCTTTCCAAATTTAAATTAATTCTCTTCTTCCTATTTTGCCTCGAATGTAACTAAAGGTTTTCTCCATATACAATGTAATAATAAATAAGATAGTTTTAATTTATGTTTTTACGTGAGATGATGATCTGCACAAAAGCAAAATGAGTGGCGCGTGAGACAACCCGATCGAATGGAGGACTGAGGAGGCCAGACGACAAGAGGATGATCCAATCCACTGGTGGCCCAACCGATCGGCTGGAGGTATCCATACACTGCTTGGACCTGAGAACCAGATGATCGCTTCAGAAGAACCCTATCGAGTGACTAGGAAGCGAGCCTATCAGTTCAAGAATTGAACCTATCAACCCGTATTGGTTTGAGCATAGATCTTCACCAACAAGAGGTTGCATATGATGTGGACCATAGGCGGTAGTAATTCCTTGTGGTTCCAAGGAGTTACATTATTATGGCCATAACCATCGCTTGTGTGTTCTATTTATTGCATGTTTTCATTTGTGGTTATAGCATTCATATGATACGTACTAAGCATATGGTGATTGGATAAAGTATATGTACACTAGTACATAACCCACCTTTAGTGTCGGTTATTTAAGTCCTTTAGTGTCAGTTTCAATGCGACACCTATGTGGGCACCGCTAAAAGGCAAACTGTTAGGCGTCGGTTTCCAAACCGACGCCAGAAACCTTCGTGTGCCACCGAAAATGTGCCAGTAGGGGGTATATGCGTCGATTATTACTATGGAAACTGACGCCATAAACCTTCGCGCTACAGAAAGGGCGCCATCTAGGACACCATCAACATCGATTTATTATTGATAATGGATACCATATCACCTGCTGCCACGGCCGTGCTGGCCAGCACGGCCGTGGTGTTTGGCCTCATTAGGCACAGCGTCGGTTTATTATTGATAACCGACACCATATCACCTGCTGCCACGGCCGTGCTGGCCAGCACGACCATGGTGTCTGGCCTCATTAGGCGTCAGTTTTAGCTATTATCCGACGATGTAAGCATTTGTCATCAGTTTTTTCAAATAACTGACGCCTATTGTATGTTTGTTTTATCAGTCTACAGGCCTGCTATGGCTGGTCGCAGGATGAGAAACCTGCAATTCAGTTATGAACTGTAGGTTTTATGACATCCATTGATGTCAGCCAACAATAGGCCATAAACCTGCAAAATTAACAACATTAATTTTCCCACATTTAGCAACCTACAGTTCCATTCGATTTTCACACATTTAGAAACATTCATGTAGCAATCTGTAGTTCCATTCATTTTCACATTCACACATGTAGAAACATTCATATAGCAACCAACAATTTCATTCATTTTCACATTCACACATGTATAAACATGTAGACACATGTAGAAACATTCAGACATGTAGAAACATTCACACATATTACAATTCAGAAATTCATTTACAAAATATCATTCTTTAGTCATTATTCGCTATCAACATCCCAATTATATTTTAAAACCCCCCACTACTTGTATGGCTTTTGCCCATTCTTCTCTTACATCATTTAATTCTTCCGTCGTATAGGGAGCATGTACATCTAGTAAGGCCTTTCCTGTAGTGGGGTTAGTTTTAAACACCTGCAAAGAGAATGATGTATATGTATAATTAATAATACACAAATAAGATTGATATATTTCATATTATCTAATGAGACTATATATAATACCTCAGGAATGGTATCGATGTCCACTGTGGCATATTTGGTAATCATGTGCATAAATCGCATCACATAGTATGCACATGCCCATCCGTTGTCTTGTGTAGCACACTATAAATTGAAACATACAAAATATTAAAAAATACAACTAATTAAGCATTCTTCACATAAATAATAAATACATTGGAGTAGAGAACTTACTTTCACATTCTTCCAAATTATTGTCTGGTTCTTTTTCCTGGGGACCTTTCCTCCAACCTTTTTAAACTCATCTAAACCCCTACATGTTAATGTAACATAGTACATTGCATAATTAAATAGTAATGTAATAACATATGTTAACGGATATGAAAATAAAATATTTCTCACCAGAATAATGACATTTTCATTTTGTGTCCATATTTTGAATTCAATTTAGTCCCCTTAGGATCTAGATAATAGACAATGAACGTCTTAGGTACAATAACTAGTAATTCCCAATGCATACCCCTAGAGGTAAAAAAGTTAAAAATTAATAACTCAAAATTTACAATAAAAATGTAATTTTCTTAAGTCCAAATTATAAGCAAAGTAAACTTACTCCACATTGAATGGAGTTATTAACACCGTCTTGTTATTTTGAGAAAAAATTGTAAAAGCATCACAGCAGTATTGTTGAACTGACGAAGGGTCTTTAGCTACTAGACTAATCAAAGATGGAATCAAAAATCCTACATGTTCGAATGAAAAATATGCACATATCTTATCTAAGTAGATGCAAAACATGTATTACATATGCATTAATATATAAGAAACTAGATCACCAGATCCTACACAAGGTATATGGATGTATAAAGAAGATCTCACCTTATCCATAGCTCTATCACAAATGTATTCAGCCAATCATATCGAAACAACTCCAAAATATCTTGTATAAATAGTTTGTTTTTGTATGATTGACCTGCAACATCCGCATCTATAGAAACAGTTATAGGGCAATTTATATCATGTTCGCCTAACCATATTGCCATACCCCTACAATTAGGACCTAACAGGACATGTAGGTCATGTGGAACCCAACTTGGTAATGTAGGAGGTGGAGGTGGAGGCCTAGATGCTCTGGGTGTCTTCTTTTTAACATGTATATATATATAATTTTAGATCAATTGACATCATATACACACACTAAAAATTTAACGTAATGTAAATTTACCATACAATTTCTGTATAGATGACATCCGCTTTTGGCCACAATATCACTCTACCTTCTGCCTCACCAAGCGTTTCACAATCTGGGTGGGCATATGGCAATGGAAGATCCATCCAACTGGGGAATATACATAGTGGGCTCACACAAACCCAACCAGCTGGTAATGGAGACTCATGAAACATTTCCCCTAGTAGGGATGGGTAAGCCGACGCCTATGTAAAGACATATTCTTTACTTTTTCGACGACATGGCTTCAACCCCTACAAATTTGTGTAAAGAATGTTATATACATATATACATATCATCTTGAAAACATATCATCTTGAAAAGACTAGTTACTATGTCATAAAAATACTTATAGCGGATGTGCTAGGTGGTGGGTCTACAAGATTACTACTCCCAACCTCTACAGTAGGAATAGAGCGGGACGCCATAGGTACTGTCTGCTGAGTGGCAGTCAGAGATGCCTGCCACTTGCTCATTGCTTCATGGAGTGTCTTATCAACTGCTTCCTTGACTCTCTTATCAACTACTTCATCGACTCTCCTATCAACTATCTTATCTACCTATATATGGATAAAAGAAACGTTAGCTTCTGATTATTGAATTCTCTTTTACAGTAACATTCTAAAGAAAGAATAGGTTACCTCTTCTTGTGAAATTCCTGCTTTTGGGACATGTTTGTGCTGGGATGGCCCAAAGAACGCTTTGATGCCCACACTAGTGCCTGCAGCCCTAACACATCCAAGATGCTCTGGGTTACCCAAAGCAACTATCAATTCATCCCTTGTGCCCTCAGGGATGAACTTGCCTTGCTTCCTCAGCTCGTGCAGCTCCCGCTAATCGCCAAAAAAAATTTGTAATTAAGTAAACACCACAAATAATCACTATTCGAACGATTGCTCTAAGAGTTGTATTTTACCATTTTTGCAGCCGCCTCAACAGTTGCGGGCTTCCTTATTTCTCCCTTCTTATTTTGCCTCCCAGCTATCCAGACATCATGGGGAGGCAGAGGTGTGGTACCTATAGTAGAGGACTCCTGAGTAGCAGCAGACTGAGCAGTAGACTCAGTTTGTAGTCTTTGGCGAATGCTTGCATACCCCTTTGGACCCATTGTGTGGTCATGCACATTCAGTGCACGCCTTGCTCTTTGCGCCTCACTGAGGGCCTAGTTAGTATGCACATTGATTTGGTTAGTAACACTAAATGTTAATCTTGAATAGGTAAATACAATGTATATTAATTAAATTGGGAGTGATGCCTAATACCTTGAATTCATCAGTTTTTCTTGAAGCAACAAACGCGTCCCATTCTTCTGGGTCTAGGAAGTTCCACTGTTCAGTGGTTGTCTTCTTCCACTTGTCACCTTATTTTATGTATTCTCGGGTGAGATTTGTCCTATAGTTCCTTAGGACTCTCCCACAGCGTTGCATCACGCATTTACGATGCAACTTTTCATCCAATGCAAATATACTCTGCAAAATAGAATTTCTATTAACTAGTATCCAAAAAATTAGTAATCTACAAAATAGAATTGCAAATTAATAATAACTCACACAAAAATCCTTCCATATTAATTCTTTCTTCCCATTAGGAACTTTATTCCAAGAATCTATCTTACAACCGCAATGGCTACGAGTAACATACCCAAGATATGAAATAAACAAATTGCAATTCACTCCAATTGCATTTCCTACATTATCAAAATCCACAACAAGTTTAGGTCCATTGCCCCTCAGCACTATTAACTTCTTCATCATAGTGATGCCCCTTCTCTTGTCAAGTTTGTATTGCTCATCAAGTGCCTTAAGTGCTTCATAGGGTACATGTGCATCATCAACCTAAAATTTGACAAGATAAACACACTTACATGATATAACTATAAATGGACATATAGATATAAATATATGATATATTTTTAAAACTTACATTATGAGGTGGCGCATTGATGTCCTCACCCTTACGATAATCATCAACACGGTCATCAGAAGAATGCTCATCCATTTGAAAGTTCACATTCACATTGTAAAGTTCACATTGTAAAGTAATTCACATTGTAAAGTTCACATTATAAAGTTCACATTCACATTGTAAAGTAATTCACATTGTAAAGTTCACATTGTAAAGTAATTCACATTGTAAAATTCACATTGTAAATGTCACATTCACATTGTAAAGTAATTCACACTGTAAAGTTCACATTCATAAAAATAAAACCGAGCAAAAAAATGTTCACATTCAGAAAAATAAAACATATAAAAAAATATAAACATTCCTCTAATATTGCTATTTTTATCAATTAACAATCCTTCATTTTGATCTCCGCGCACATACAAGTCATCATTAGCTTCAATATTTGCTGGTGTTGGCAACCCAACTGAGAATGGACTGGAGTCGTCATACTGATCATAGTACTCTTCTTCATCTATAGGATCTTCAATGAACTGTCTTTTACCATGAAGAACAACTGACCATTTATCATTTTCAGGATCATCGATATAAAATACTTATTTCACCTATGATGCCAATATGAATGGTTCACCGTTCTTGCCAATCTTTTCAAAGTTCACTAAAGTGAAACCCAATTCATCCACTATAACTCCTTTGGTGTTATCAACCCAATTACATTTGAAGAGCAGAATTCTGAAATCTATGTAGTTAAACTCCCATATGTCTTCAATGACACCATAATGTGACATTTTAGCTTCACGTGGACTCTTATCCTTTGCACTTACAAAAAACATAGTCGATGCTTGAAGGGTTACCCCACTATTTTGGATGACACTCTTATCATCTTGGCACTTTGTGTAATATGTGAATCCATTAATGTCATACCCTTCATAAGACATAACATTCAATTTTGATTTAAAGGCGAGGCATTTAATAGTTTCAGTAATATCATCTGGTGTTTGAGATAATTGATGTACGACTTTATCTTCAAACCACTTAATAAATGTCTTGTTATGCTATCTAGCAAGCCATATTGTATTGGCTCGAGGATATTATCTCTTGATGAAATTGGTATGTTCCTCGATATAAACACTCACTTCGTCCATGTTGTGTAAAATATACAAGTGACCTTGTTCCAACTGCTCACGGCTGATTACTTTCACCTGTGATCCCAAAATTCCTTTGCCAAATTGCTACTCAATATTGTTGTCATTACCAAGAGTGTCATTACCACTGAGAAAGTTATTGCAAAAATCCATAACCTCTCTTGCCACATAACCCTCAATAATACTCCCTTCAGGCCGATAACAGTTTCAAACATCACTTTTAAAAATACTCATGTATTGTTCAAAGGGATACATCCAATGCAAGAAAACTGGTCCCAACATTTTCACTTCCCTAGTCAAGTGGACAACAAGATGTACCATGATATCAAAGAATGAAGGAGGGAAATACATCTCAAGCTGACATAGGGTAACAACCACTTCTCTTTGCAAATTATCGATATTGATGGAAACCATCCTTCCCATTGCATAATTATTGACGTGATTTGCTGGTTAATGGGAAATATGTCAGTAAAATTTTGTTTTTGCTGCCTTTCTGATGTCATGTTTCCCAACAATGAGGTGGTTGTTATAGTATATGATATTCATAATGATGTATATGTAATGGTGATTGGATACATATAGATATATGTATACATCCCTCAATCTAATATCAATGTTAAAGATGCCTTTTAAGTGAGGTAGACATGGAAATGTTGTTTGACTAAGTGTGGGCACACTAAGCGTGGAAATTAAGTTGATAACACATATTAGGAACATGTTTCAAGAACAAGCAAGGCAAGAGCGGTATGATGTGTCCAAGTCCCTATTTAAGTGCAAAATGGCAGAAGGTGATTCAGTTGAACCCCAAGTACTCAAGTTAATTGGTTATGTGAAAATTCTTGCAAGATTGGGATATCATGTAGGTCAAGGGTTGACCACATACGTAATCATGTAATTGTTTTCAGATTCATACCACTAACTTCTCATGAATTACAACATGAATAATTTTGATAAGCCATTGACTTAGCTACTTGGCACGTTGGGAACTATTGAGGGGCAAATGAAACACAAGTCCAAATTTCATATTGATGGTCAACAAAGGGAAAAGAAAAGGCAAAGTTAATGCTAATAAAGACTCTAAATCTAGCCAAAAGTCTTCTGCAATCAGAGAAAACAAGGAGTGGCTAAGGGAGGTAAGTGTCACCAGGTTGGATATGGAAGAGAAATTATCCTCTCTACCTTAAGGAATTGAAGAACAAGAATCAATGAATAAATATATCCACTTCATGTATATATTTTATAGAAATAAACTTATTTACTTCTTCATCATGGATTTTAGGTAATGGATGTGGATCCTACATATGCTCATATATACAAGATCGAAAAATAAGTGCAAATGGAGGAAGAGTTGTTGCCAGTATAGTAGGCATCCATTCTTTATCTCTATCCAATGAGCTTGAATAGAGTTAGAGAAATGCTATTATGTACCTACCATAAATAGAAACACTATTTTAGTATCTTGTTTAGGCCATAATGGTTTTGAGTTTCTAATAAAAAATGGTTGTATTTTCATTTCTAAGATGAGATCTGTTATGGCAGTGCCCCTATGTCTTATGGTCTTTATTTATTATATCTTGAGACACATTTATATAACATATATACCAAGAAGCGAAATTTCAATGACTCAAACAAAATTTATCTTTGGCATTTGCATATAACACACGTAAATGATAAGCACATTTCTAGACTACATTTATATGACTATCTAGACTCTTTTAATTTTGAATCAATAGAGACATGCAAATTTTGTTTATTGGGTGGATGACAAAAGCACATTTTATTGGTAACAGTGAGAGAGATAGTGACTTATTAGGACTCATAATTACTTATGTGTTTGGATCTTTAAGCACAAGTGCTAGAGGAGAATACCAATATTTCATCACTTTTACAGATGATATCAATAGTTATGGATATGCGTCCTATGAAACACAATAAGAATCCTTTGAAAAGTTCAAGGAATTCATGAATGAAGTGAAGAATCAACTTTGAAAAAGAATTAAAGCACTTTGATTTGATCGAGGTGGTGAATATTGTAATAACCTCAAATTTGGTAATTTCACATAATATAAATAAGGCTTAAATTAATAAGTAAATTCCCTAGTTTCATTATTGATAGAATAATAAAGCCATCCACTTTTTGGCACGAGCGCAAACCCATGGCCCAAGTGAGGCCCATGATATTATTTATTTTGCAAATAGGTCCTTGTGGCACAAGATTAAGAAGTGAGAGATTTCATGCATAAATAAAAGATAGTGAATTTGTAGATAATAAGATAATTGAAATATGAAATAATATGCATGTTTACAAAAGAAAATAAGATATGTTATGTTTTAGATAATTAAGGGACTAATTATTTAACTATAAAGTGGCAAGATAAGATTTGATACATCAAATATTGTCATAACGGTCTGACTTTTGGTATATTTGAAGATAATAACAAAACTAAGATAATTCTAGAATTTGGGATAAAATACTCTCAATGTGATAATGGTAATTGATTTAAGGAAAGCCGAATGAATCAATCTGATTTTAGCTCTAGACAACCCACATCACTTAACGTATCACGTTGGCTCAAGCTGTTAGATCAGAGATCCACGAAGACCCTCACGTCTCCTACCTCACGTTATGACAGGAAAGTCGGGGAATAGGGGCCCCATCTTCCTTCACGTTGTTCTCACTCACCTATCCACCTCTTCTCTTGTTTTCTTCCCCATTAGTTTCAAGAGAGGGAGAGGAATCTAGCGAGACCTAATGCAGCGATTACCTTATCTTATATAGAAAGTACACATATCCCTTTTGGACTGGGATTGTAGGGAAGGGGAAAGACATATTGTGCCATAACACCCTTGCCTATATAAGGCATCACAGAGTTTCCCCATGATGATCAGAGCAACCCTCTCCCCTCAATTGCTTCTAAGCCACTCTATGAATTGCCACCAAACTCCAACACCGCCATAGTGGACGACAGACATGGACCTACAATTCAAGGATCGTCTTGCCAATTCCTTGGCATTGAAGCTTCATTGGGTGGCCATGTAGATTTCCCAACCATCAACATAGCTTGAGGGAAATCCAGTCTCAGTACCAGCAAAACATCTCCACCTGGCCCAAGCATCTTGTCAGGTGGAGATGCCAGACCCCTTCCAACCATGATAGGATTGCTGAGAGGATCAAAGAGGGTGTGTGGATCCTTCCAAAACTCCAGAATGAATTCTACAAGGTATTTTTTCTTCTCCTTACATTCTATGTAGTACTGACTTAGAATCATGAAGATCCAGACTTCAAAACCATCTTGTCATGTATTACCGACTTAACTCGTGAGTCCTCCAAGTCTGTGAGGACCTACCAAAGGTATACCTATATTTAATTGTGATCGATGACCCATGGGCATGAGAGTCAACCATCAGGTTGACCTCACCATAGCTGCTTGAAGCAGCGCTCGGGCCAGTGAGGGGCTGATCAATCCCCTAGGGGATTTTACCCCAGTGCCCTCACCCGTGTGATCAACGTTGATCATGGCTTAAGGGGTATTAGGGTCCTTTCACTCGAATCTAAGGTTGGAAAAACTAGAAGTGCTCATCCAAGTTGGCTACTGCCATTTGCCTAGGGTCAGGCCCACGTAGATTTTGTGTTAATAAGATAATTACTGACATGGTGCTTCCCTATTGGTCGATTAAAAGTTTATCTTACAATATTTGTAGTAATTGGTAGGATGATCATATTAAGACAAGTTATATATGAAAATTGATTAGGAGAATGAGAGGAACAAGAATAAAATATAACATAGATATGATTCTCATTGTAGCTCCAAAAGTACCTGGGCTACATGATCAATAAGTGATTAGCACTTGAAAACCCTTGATTTGTATATCAACATGTTGAATATATTAAATGCTCTTAGTTCATGTTATCATATAATATTGTTGAATACAATGGTAATATAAGATGATCATGTTTATAATGATGAGTAATAAGGGTTTCTAAAGTGGATAACCATGTATAATTAGGGTTTTGAAACCAAAGATCATAAGTTGTGATAATGTTAATAAACTTAATATGATCTAAGTGTTCATAATGAAAGCATATGATGGGTATAATACCTAGTGTTTCACCTAACATTTAATATGTGTTGGAACTAGGGTTTGTACCCTTATTCCTTAACCAAACTTGAGATAGCCCTAAACTCTAGATTAGTACCCCAATATGGTTTAATATTTATAATGTGATGGTGACACCTTAGGATATACATACATGCTTATTAAATGTTGATTGCTTGGATTCATATTTGCTTGTTTGAATGGATGAATGATTAAAGTACTTGAAGTAAGATTGCATGATTTGCATCGTTCTACATTGAGGTGTGTGGTTACGAGTATGACTACTCACAATATCAACTTCTAGTGTTTGTCGAGGATTTCGTGAGGATTATTGAAGAAAACTATAGGATGTTTATTTACATTATGTACAATTATAATGCCACTAAAAATGGAGCTAAAAGTTAGATTGGGATCTCAGATAGCATAGTGCGACACTTCCGTCTCATATGAGTAGTGATACAACAAAGAGATATGAAAATTGCAAAATACTGACTTAAATCAAACATTGTTAAATTCGCTATAAAAGAACTTTCACAGCAGAAACATGATGGCATGTTAGGTCAGTCAGGATAAGATCAGTGGGTGATTGGCTCTAAGTACAAGTGGGAGTCTGTTGTTATGTATGCCCATAGAGCCAATCATATGATGATTACAACAGCATAACATGTAAATGATTTAATTAATCACAAAAGGCAAGCTTCCAATTTATTATGTTTAATTCATTTATGAGATAATGATGGAACACTATAAATGTCTAGAGAATGATATTACTTAATGACGTATGTCTTCATGTATTAGAATTGGAAGAAATGAGATCACACGGATGTTAAGAGTGCATATATGCATTCTCATTATGTCCCTAATCAGTTATTGTTTTCGAAGTTTGATAGACAACAATAATACATAAGATCAAAGTGTGAGTTGGTTGATGATTGAATCTCATTTGTCATGATATGGCTATATCAAACCAAGAACACAAATGCATGTTAGGGAATAGTGTATCAGACAGACCCACCGTGATACTGACACATGGAAGCCATCGTCATGGAAGTCATAGTCAGCTCACACAATGATGGTGGTATTTGTGGTTCTTAGACATGAAAGCATTGCACTCATCACATGTCATTGGGTACACTTTGACATCATCAAACACAATCCTAAAACATGGATTGTTATAATGGTGATGATTGAGTGACTTTGACACATGGGGATAGACTGTGAGTGATAGAGATGAGATTTGTTCCTTTGATAGGAGTATGATATCTAAGGCCTCTTGATTAACAAGACTAAGAAAAGTATGTCCATACACATGTGAGTCAATATGTGATATTGAGCTAACATATATCTCATGCAGTCTTCTCTAGTTTAGAAACAAATTGAATAATAATGAGGATGATTGTTCCATGCCTCTAGTTTAATATGGATATTAGTGACAAAGGAACAATACAAACATTGTAACACCATACACATATTTTAGGTTGAAGTTACTCCCCAACTTTCCATTCACTTGGGTAGCACTGATGTGCGACTAGGCACCACTATCTGCTTATGATGTCATAAGCTAGTTATGGACATTCACTGCTAACGTGATATAGGACCTATAGGGTCACATACATAGGAACTCGTCTAGAAGAGGAGTTTGATCTTGAATGATGATTGATTACTAAAGTGTTTAGGTATTTCAATTCACACAACGGAGCAGATGACTAGACTGCCAAATGATCGGTTCAAGTGTTGAGATAGCCGTTTGGAGTGTTACATTGATTGCATTGTGCATTAGGTGGAATTCAGCCTAAAACGGTCTGTGAGATGCCTGTCTGGCTTAGCCAGAAGGCCGTCTCAAGTGATGTGAGATGCCCATCTCACATGCACCAAATGGTCGTCTCGGGGGTGCAATTCGACTGCATGAAGGATTGGTGATGACGTCAAGTCGAGTACTAATTGGAATTAAATTTCCGACATATGTGCAAAACTAGAAAGTGTGAAATGATCCTATCCATGAGCAAGACGACCATCTCATGTCCCAGATGATCATCTTGCCTGTCGTAGGTTGTGAAACTTCTAGAATTGTTGTAAAAAATCAAGATCCTCCGATCCTTTCCACTTCCTCTTTAGTCCCATATTGGCTGGGGACTGGGAACCCTGACCCTAACCCCTCCTATATACACAGGGGTATTGGGGGCTTCCTAGAACACAACTACAACATAAACAATTGAGAATCAATTGCTCAGATAATTGTTGTCCTCTCTAGTTGTGGTAACCAAGAGAGCCCAGGCAAGTCCTACCTGACCAGGGAGGGATAACCAAGGCGGAGAACAACTAAGGATCATTGTTGTGGAAGAGCATGTTGGTAAATAGTACACCAACGAGAGGGACAACTCCTTGTCTGTTCTAGCAGGACGATAGGAGTTTTAGTTGGTCTGTGTGGACTATTCTAGAGGCGGGAGTCCTTTGGCTTATGTTAGGAGGGAAACATCAACTCACAATCCGTGGCGAGATCAGAGAAGCCACTGTAGTAGTTATTTGAGTCTGCTATATATGGAGGAGTAGTTAGATGAGTCCCAGCAACTAAGAGCTGCACAGACGCCGTCCAAGATAGGGTCACATCTACATCGATGAGGATTGTCGCTGGACTTGCTCTAGGACTAGGTATATCTTGTATCACATAAAGTAAATATCATATTTTGAACCCTAGGATGATGTGTATCAAGGGGTGATGCATTGGAGCCCTGGAAAGGACAGTGATCATGCCCAAGATAGCATATCAAGTAAGGGTTAGCATATGTAATGAAAATGTGAGTTCTTATTTGCAAGTAATTGATTGCTTATATGTTGTTATCTTACTTGCACACTTTTTCAAGAACCCTAAGTACAAAATATAGCAATATACTGATCTGCATTTTGTTTCACACAGTTTTTGGTAAATGCAAAATATGAAGATATCAAGACATGATGAATCAGATGAAATCCATTGAAGATGTTAAAGCTAAGTAAAATAGGATTAGTTAGATGCTTCTTATCAATATGTATTAGTTCATGTTGGAAATTCATGTAATTCTGTAGAGGAGCATCATTGTAAAACTTGTATACAATATTTGTGAATTAGTGGAATTTATATGCTATTATTTGTTATTTGTTAAAATTTGGATATAGGAAATTTTAGGTAATGACTCTCAACTTCAAGGTCCTTTCTTAATTGGGGGACGTTGAAAAGTGAGGTCATTACATTTGATATCAAAGCTCCAGATTTTTCAAGTAATATTTAGTAGTTTATAATTTCAAATAATTTGTAGAAATATAAGGAGAATTATTAAGGCATAACCTGATAGTAATGGTGTCTAGAAAGGATCATGGTTTTGGGGCTGGCAATATCCCCCCCCCACTATTAAGTTGGTATACGAGGACTCCCTTAGCCAATGTGATACCTTCCTGGTCAAAACCTAGGGTTTTCCTAAAGTAATGTTTCCTCTAAGTCGTCTCATATGCAATTTCATCCACTTATCATCCTCCTTCTTAATAAACCCTAAAGGATACTTCCATCCTCATCTCAAAGTTATATTTTTTTATAAGAAGTAGGATTAAGACATCCTCTATCAATTATTTTACATTTAATGTCAAAATAATGATAAAGTAAAGAAAAATGTTTATGGGCTTTTCCTTGCAAGGGTAAACCTAAGATGGATCTAGGGTTGATTAAGAAAACCTTAGTGCGTCAAGGGAAATAGAAAACCCTAAGTTGTAGGAGTAGTCCCTAACCCAAACCCTAAAACCCTGATCATGGAAATTTGAAGTAGTTTGGTTGAAATTGTAACCCTAGCCATATGAACCCTAATTAGGATAAAAGGAATAAGAAAATCAAAATGAGTTTAGGTGACCTAGTCTCCCATGCATGCAAGTCTGTGGAGCATGGCTTCCATGATCCATGTGAAGGGTTTTAATAAAAATAAGCAACCAACAAGTTTTTCAACTTCTAGGGTTGGTGTCCCACCCTAGGCAGGGTCAACCCAAGAATGGGAAAGGGACCTATAGGGGAGGCAAAACCCTAAACTCATGGGGTCAGGTTTTTTCTAAAACTCATCCTGTGAGTCAATAAGACACCTTGGGTTAAAACCTTCCTAGAAGGTTGAATTGACCAATCAATTTTTGAATTGATGTAACATAGAATGTCACATTAGCTTGAAAAATTAATTATGCAAAACATTAAATCACATTTGTTGATTATAATTCTTGAAACCAAGTATTCCATCTCTAAGGGAAACAAGTGGTCAATCCCTAGATTGGACCAACATGGAACCAAGCCCCAGATAGGGAAGGTAGACCAAGTTCATAGTGTAGATGACCAAGCCCCATATAGGGAAGGTCATAAAAGAGGTAAAGTCCCAGATTGGGAGACCAACATGGCACCAAGCCCCAGATAGGGAAGGTGGCCCAAGTCCACTGTGTAGATGACTATGACCAAGAACCAGGTTGGGTAGGTCACAAATAGGTCAATCCCCATATAGGGAAGGCTGACATGGCACCAAGCCCCAAATATGGAAGGTGGACCAAGCCCAATGCTGGGACATAAAGCCAATAATGTGTACCCTTGGGGTTAAAGAATTGCATGTGAAAATAATGTGCCCTCAGTAAACCCTAGGTGGGGTAGATCCCCAAGTCAATCCTAAGGTCAAGTAGGAAGGATTGAAGGTACATAAGACCCATGAGATTAGGAGGTGATCATGCCCAAAATGCATTAGATCATGGGGTTAGGAGATATCCATCCATGTTGTCCAAGGCACATGGGTCAGGACATTGGTCACCTTCATGAGTTCATGAGGCCCAAGGGGTAGATGTGAGAGGCACTCCATAAGTGCATAAGGTTCACGAGGCCAATAGGAGATCACTACAAAGGTACATGTACCCCTAAAGACCTTAAGGAAGTGAAGAAAGATAATGATACATGAGATGGAGATGAAAAGAATACAAGAATTCATATCATGATGTTGTTATAATCTTGAAGAAAATCACTTACCATGTGAGGGAATGGAAGTTAAGAAATTGTGGGACTAAAAGTAATTATGGTTTGGAGTCATTGTCCAAGTAATTCAACCTAAAATTCAAAATGTTAAAATAATGTGTGGGCACACCATCTCTGCTCTTGGGATGGGATGAACTTTGTATTTGGGTTGCAGTAAAGTGTTTATCTCATCTTATCATAAGTGAGAGAGATAGGAGTAGAGACATGTTATGCTTAAAACTGACAAAAGATAATGACTACCTTAAGTTGAGTTTTAATGACGTTGTCGCGGGTTTGAGGTCATAGAAAGAGTGACAAAGTTTTTATAGGCTGGATATCAACCTACCACCAATCCTCCCCCTTTACCCGGGCTTGGGACCAGCTACATTTGCACAAAATGTAAGAAAACATAGATTGGATGATTGAATAAATAGTACTATAGTCCCCATCTACAAGAACAAAGGTGATATTCAGAGCTGCACAAACTATAGAGGTATCAAGATGATGAGTCACACGATGAAGCTTTAGGAGAGGATTATTGAGCATAGGTTGAGATCTATAATGCAGGTATCAAACAACCAATTTGGTTTCATGCCTAGAAGATCAACAACAGATGCTATTTTTCTAATAAGGAGGCTTATGGAGAAGTATATACAAAGAAAAAGAGATCTTCATATGGTGTTTATCAATATGGAAAAGGCTTATGATTGAGTACCCAGAGAAGTGTTGTGGGTGATTTTGAAGAAAAAAGGTGTGCCAATCCAATACATTGACTTGATCAAAGACATGTATGATAGCTCTACTGCAAGTGTCAAGACTCTTGGAGGAGTGAAACCAACTTTTCCTATCACAGTTGGGGTACACCAAGGATCCACACTCAGCCCATATCTATTCGTTCTTGTCATGCATGAGTTGACAAAGAATGTTCAGGATGATATTCCTTGGTGTATGTTATTTGCTGATGATATTGTTTTGATTGATGAAGCTAAAGATGGATTGAATGATAAAGTTGAACATTGGAGACAGGCATTAGAATCAAATGGATTGATGATTAGCATGAGCAAAACTGAGTATATGCATTGCAATTTCAGCCAATATTGCAGTGTGAATTATGGAGCCAAGTTGGAGGGAGTAGATATACCAAAATGAGATAAATTCTATTACTTAGGTTCTATTATTCAAATAGACGGGGATGTCCAAAATGATTTTTGTCACTGGATCACTGCAGGATGGTTGAAATGGAGGAATGCAACTGGAGTATTATGTGATTGGAAGATCCCTCTTAGGTTAAAAAGTAAGTTTTATAGAACAACTATACGATCAGCCATGCTCTATGGGAGTGAATGTTGGGCGGTGAAGAAACAAAGTCTCAACAAGATGAACGTGGCTAAAATGTGTATGCTGAGATGGATGTGTGGCAAGACAAGAAAAGATCGCTTGAGAAATGACTATATTAGGAATAAAGTGGGGGTGGCGAGTATTGAGCACAAGTTGCGCAAGGGCCGACTCATATGGTACAGACATGTGAAATGTAGAACAACTAGTGCGCCTATACGAAGCAATGCTATTGAACCAAACACTATAAATATAAGAAGAGGAAGGCCTAAATTAAAATGGGATGAGCTTATAAAGAGAGATTTTGAATATCTAAATCTCAACCAGAATATGGCCCATGATAGTGCTGAATGGAAACAAAGGATCCATGTAGCCGACCCCAACATAGTTGTGACTGAGGTTTAGATGATGATGATGATGATGAATCTTGGGTTTGAGGTGTTATCTCACCCTTATAAGCAAATAAATGCATAAAAGTTTAGAAACTTAGGTGAAAGGGTAATTGTGACGTCCCGTGCCACACAAAGTGATATTACTCAAAACTAAATGTAGAAGCATCACTAAGCAAGAGGATACCAAAAAACACAGGAAATTAAAACCACTTTCATAGAAGTGCCATAAGCTGAAAACCTTTACATATAAGTCCACAATAGGATACCTAGATCACAACACATATAAAAGTGCTTACATCATGGTTGTTCACAAACATTCTTGTCATTAACATGTTACAAGAGATACTTGTTCCATATATACATATATCTATGCATGCCATATCTGTACAACACAAGGCACATAAGCCAAAAACCTCATATCAGTGACATTTCTACAAAACACATCAGAAACATCAAGACCAGAGTGTACATGGACCCGACTCTAGGACTCTAACACCAAAAGACTAGAAGCACATCCAACCTTATCAGCTACCGCTCTTGCTTCTCATCCTATACTACACGATCTCCACCTTGTCGTGCACGGCTACCTAAAAGATGTGGAAACCCATAGAGTGAGACCAAACGTCCCATCAAGAGATATAACTCTCCATTAACATCTATTAAATCACAGATAAGCTAAGAAGATAAATAACATACTAAATAGGTTGAGAAAATTCAACTAAACGATATGTAATCAACAGATAAAGTAGATTAAGGAAGACTAGACAGCTACACCTGAATAGTAGATCAATTTATATTCTAAAAAGGAAAAAAATATCATGTATAATACTTGACTTCTATTACCATCTTATAATTCAAGAAATTAGAAAAAGTATAAGGCAAAGGGCTCAACCAATGTAACTCGTATCTGACCCTATGCAAATATGTTGCACGGTTGTGTTACATCTTTTATTATTCCTTGAGAAGATGAGGTATACCACTAATGCTCCAACTGACCACTGCTAAGTCAAAATTAGTGCCATACAAGATCTATTCAAGATTTAGAATCCACGGCCTCTCCACACCTCCCGATCAACATGAGAAAACACCGTAGAGACACATCAAGTCTAATTGCAAACAACATAGCCTACCTTGACATATATGCACACCACTAGTGAAACTGAGCTATGACTTGTCGTCATACTCCTGTCAGGGTATGGCCCACATCCAATCTAGTGAAAGAATATACTGAGTCACATCACTGAGCCACAACCCACAGCCGCACTCCTGCCAGGATATGGCCCACAACCAACCATGTGAATGCACATACTCAACAATATATGATTTTGAGCTTCCACTAAGGGAGAAATTATTTCACCATCTAGTACTAAGACTGACACTGGAATGGATCTATGGAACAAGGAACCTACATGATTAGGTTTCACTTAATTAATTAAGCCAATTCAATATCTTTTAACATCAATCCAGATATAAAGTATAAATCCAAAACAAACTCTGCTATGAATAAGAGCATGGCACAAATTCATAAGATATAAAACTTATAAGGTATGAACTAATCACACTATCACCACATGATACTTATAGTACTCTCATTTACAAGGCCATCGCCAATGTCACATCACATTTGGAATATCAATCCCTCCACCATGTCACTGGAGGATAATCACCTCACACTAGGCATAAGCCTCTGCCAGGTCATAGGACCCTAGTCACATCATTCCTATATCACACGTGTCTCATCATGCCCCATTGGGGCTCATTCAACCTGTAACACATCATAGTCACCAGAGCATACACTAGCTATGATATTCAAGGACAAATCATCTTCATGGTTAAGGGTTCATAAGTAGGAAAGAGTAATCATCATAACATTATAGACATCCCAAGAAAGAGAAGCAACACATCAATATCTCTAGATTAGGGTTAGGGCTCCACACTTAGTTGGTTAGGGTTTTGTAGTTATTATCCATCATCAATACTAGGTACACCATCTCCCATATTCTTGGTAACATTTTAGGATTAAGCAACATGATTAGAGTTGATTACAGATTTATCCAAACTACACTCTTCCTGATTCATTCATTACTCATATAAGTGTATTTATTAGGTGTTTAGGTGTATGACTCAACCATCCATCATACACATGACTCGACCCCTCATGCAACTACGTCACGACCTCAACACCCATCATAGTGTCTTGACCGTGACACATTGGGTGTCACGATTGTGACACACCATGGTCTCGATTTCAGCATAATAAGATGTCTCGACCAACTAGGGTTAGGGTTCAACCACCCATGGGGAAACATGTCGCGACCCCAAGGACAAGGTCATGTCTCGACCCGTGACAAGGACTGTCTCAACCTCAAAACCAAGACATGTTGTGACCTCAAGCAACAAGGACATGTCACAGACCCCAACCTATTAGGATTGGGTTGCGGTTGCAACACTAGGACATGCATCTCGACCCAAAACCAAACCAAGCAATGAGGTATCTCGACCCAAAGAAGAACAAGGTGTAGTGACCACCAATGATCAAAATACTACCAAAGCATAGGACCAAAACCCAACAAGGGTCAAACATGATCAAAGAGAAGATCTCCTTGACCAAAATAGAAGGTAAAACTAAGAGTATCCATTATCAACATGGAGGAGAAAATCCCATACAAAACCGATCACCAAAAACCCTAAAACTTGCATCATGAAACCACCATGAAAGAGACCTCAAACAAGAGAGAGAAGCCATGTTTGACAACAAAAAAATAGAACCTAAACTTCATAGAACATCAAGACACTCATCCATCATGAATGTGGTCAAAACCAAGATCAAGAGATAGGGGAAAACCACCATTACACCATAATCACCAAAATTGGGTATCAAAACTAGGGTTTCAAATTACTTCCAAACCAAGCATGGTTTTAACATCAAACAAGCCCTAGGGCTTAGAATCATCCACTAGCATGTTAATGGAATGCTTTAGAGAGAGAGAACATCAACATGCATATAGTAAAAGTGCATTAATAGAGAAGGTTAAGAGTTATATAACCCTCCTCAGGGAAGATCATTTCAAGGATACAAGATCTAAGCACACGATCACCAAGGATGATGAAGGTCCACCAAAGGCTCCACTCTCAGCCAAAAAATCACCTTAAGAAGAAGAATAAGAAGACACCAAGTTAAAGATAACCCAAGAAAAGAGAGCAAGAAGCTCTAGGCCAAACCAAAAGAAGGAGAAGAAAGAGAGAAGGAAACTTCCTCACACTTGGGTCCACCTTGTATGAACACGGCCTATGACCCTTGTACTGAGGGGTCCACTTCCCAAGAACGACCACATTGGAGAATCCATGGTATAGGGCTAAGAAAGAAGGAGAATATGGGGTACGAGATCAAAAGAAATTCCATTAAGGAAAGGCATCCACTTACCAAGGTAGAAGATGACCAAGGATCACAACAAGCACCACAAGCAAGGGAAGTTCAGCCACCAAGAGCTCCAAAAATAGATATTCTTGCTCCTTAAGGATCCAAGGATGAACAAGAAAGGGTGGGGGGAGGATGGTCGAAAAGGGTCAATTGCATGCAGAGAAAATGGTTTGCAAAGGAGGAGAGAAGTAGGGTGAAAGATGAGGTGTCAACACCCTAATGCACCAAAGGGACACTTGTCCACCCAAGAAACCAACATGCAACCATTTAAAACACACATACATGAGATGGTTCTACATCTAGGTTTAGTTTCAACCACTTGGGTCACCCAAAATGGTTGCGGTCGTGACCCACCAAGGAACACCATCCATGGTCGCGACAACAACACCAAAACATCACTTAGTCGAGACAAAAGGTCACCACACAAACCCTAGGTCAATACACTCTACACACAAGCATCTGTATCGACCCAAAATCATCTTGGTCATGACCACTACACCTTGGGAAGGTGTATCAACCACGAAACCCACAAAACATGCCCTAGGTTGCGACCTAGGTCAAGACAACCCACAATGTACACATAGGTCAAGACACACCAAACCTTAGAAAACCCTAATCACCACTAAGGGTGCAACCACTCAAACAAGGATCAAACAAGGCGAACCCTTCTTTCTATATCCTATAGATGATGTCAAGAAAGAGGGAGAACGTTCTAGATATGAACATTTGCACATTCACCCCCTACTTTAGGTAAATTGCAAATTTGCACCAAAACAAACGCATAAGGCACAAACATCAACCAAACAAGCTCGAACTGGAGACTCAAGCTCTTCAAAGATATAATATCATCTCAAATGATTAGATCAAGGTTCTAAGCACATAATCAAGACAAAAAAATGGTTAGCCCAAAGCCTTGGTTAGGGATCTTATAAGTCGTAAACCTCTAACATGGATTTTGCCCCCGAAATCCAAGGTAAAAAGAGACGAGTACTACCTCCGCATCTCTACCTCAAGATCCTACTCGGGCCAACCAAAATGGATATAAAGTAGAAGTAGACATATCAGAATAAAAATAACTTCATCTGACCTATCTCTACTTACGGGATGACCTCTTCTTATGGATGATTCAAGGCATAAAACTATGTTTTCGCCTGTCTAGAGGAACCAACATGCATGTTTGTCCCTGTCCTCTTCCACTGCTATTGAACTGCTACCTCTGTGATCCCTGTTAGCTCTACCTCGATTGCTAGGTCACCTCATCACCTTTCATTGGATAGTCCCACCTCATATGTCCCACCTGTCCATACTTATGGAAAGTCATGGTCTCATATTGTGACCTAGACGGCCCCATTACTAATATGGATGTCGTACTGGGGTTTGATTCTTTTTTGGAGGTGGAGCTAGCATGGCCATGAGGAATGCTCAAGATAGGGTTTCTTCCCCCTCTTCTTCAAGATACCTTGTTGTTTGGAGTTTTCTACATCAACTCTAAAGTGAGTTATATAGCTTTCTCTATTGTTATTGCTTACTCATACCTTGCATGCACATAATCTTACTCTAAAACATGGTTACAAGTGGGGAGACAATATCCCTCACCTAAGGTTTGTGTTCAAATGGTAATCTTGAGTAAGTAACTCTTCTTGGACGAACCCTAATTCTTGTGCTTGAGTAATCCTTGGTGATGGAATTTTTGGTGCTTGCATCCATATGTAAATCGTTGATTTTGATCTTGGATTCCTAGGATATTAAGTTGGTTTTTCCTTCTTTATAGGGTCCCCGGTGGTTTGGTGTGGTGCAATTGAATTGGCTTCCTTGTACAAATTCATGACTTTGACTTTGTTGTTGTTTTGCATCTTATGTGGTCGCCAAGTTTGACCTCTTGTTTTAGTTGCTAAGAGGACTGACTCCATATGTGGTTGATGAGATCTTGATGTTGAGTGGTGGCTAAGATTCACCTACATGATCGCTAAGGTTGTTTGTTCTTCTATTCAGTTGGTGAAATTTTGGTTTCATAGTGGTCGTCGATGACCTAATTTCTCTTCGGTCACCATAGCTTCATGGTTCCCTTTGGTCGCCAATGTTCCATGTTTTCTTCGGTCACCATGGTCTTGTATTTAGCAGTCTATGAGGTCACTTAACCCTAGATCAATGAAGCAAATAACCCTTAGTGGCCACCAAAAATGGTAACCTTAGTGGTCGATGACACCACTAACCCTAAGTGGCCGATGAAGTTTTCTAATCTATATGGTTGTCATGTCTTGTTGACCCATGTTGGTGACAGTTGACCTAGTTGCCTTCATGTATGAAGGAAATGATATAGATTAGGGTTTATCCTTGTTTCTATATAGTAACCCTAATTTTTTGATGATTGGTTGCAAATGATCTAGTAATCTTACCTTTGCCCTCGAATGATACAAACCTGAAGTTTTGTAAAAGTGTTGTTTAGCAATGTTAATCCAATTATTCTCAATGAACATAATCCTAATACAAGTAAGTGATGACGACACATAGCTTCTTGTGTGATTAGCATGCCAATGGAGTAATTATCTCTCTATGTTGTTGTAACCCTAATTTGCGATCTTATGAACATCGTGGATCTTGAATATAATGTTTTATCAGCTTATGTACCTCATGTGTGGTGAAGGAATGATGAGCCTTGATGAGGCATGGAAAGATAATGATGTTCTTGGAGGGAATAATGTGAATGGTCTTATGTCCTTGGACATGGTTTTGTGCTCTATGTGAGGTGTTATCCTTTGTGTAATGTGACAAGGATTTGAATTCCAGTGATGGTAAGATGGTGAGTATGGCTACATGTATGGAAGTGAAACAATACCCTATGAGGATGTGATAAACTTTGTACTTCATACGTTGTATATCTTCTGAGGGTCTATTCTACCCATGCTTTTGTAAAATTATTTGAGGATATGTATGTAACTTGATGATGCAGCCTTAAATCACCTAAATGAACTTAATTAATCAAGTGAAACCCCAATCATGCAGTGCCTTATGCCATAGATCCATTATAGTTCCAAGACTTGTTGTGGATGGTGAAATGAGTTCTCCTTTAGTGTAAGCTTGGAGTCATATACTATTGAGTATATGTATGTTCACAAGGATGGTTGTGGTCATACCTTTGTAGGGGAACAATCAAGGCCGTATCTCATATGATTATGATTTAGTATATATTATGTTATTGAGGACAACTACAGTTGTACCTTAGATGTTTGGGTTTTGTATACCCTAGTTTCAATTGTACCATGACCTTTTAAGGATGAACTAGGCTGTTCACTAATGCCGTGATTGGTATACTAAGGGCGGACTAGGAATTTTTGGAGTTTGACCTTATGTGTCACTATGGCGGACTCATATTGGTTGAGGGTGGATGATATCTAAGGGTTCTGACTCTCGTACAAGATCTTGTATGGCACTAATTTTGACTTAGCAGTGGTCAGTTGGAGTTGAGTGGTATACCTCAACTCCTGAGAGCTTAATAAAAGATGTAATCCAGTTGTGTGGTATATCTATTTAGGGTCAAACATGCTTCGCATAAGATGATATCCCTTACCTTATTTCTTATAATGTTTAGTTGTTATTTAATGCGGTAAGTGAAATCAACTATATAGAAAGTGGTATCTTTACTTGTTCCCCTATTTACTGTGCTAGTCATGTTTTACTTATTTTAGCTACTTAACCTGCTTAGCCTGCCTAATTTGTTTATCCTACTTAATATATTTAAATTGTTCATTTAGCTGATCCACTCATCCTATTTAACAATGATACTTGTTGTAATCAATAATCGTTGGTTGAGAGTTATATCTCTTGCTGGGACATGGGTCTCACCTCATGGGTCACCACATATTTTTAGGTGGTCGTCAACAAAGTGGTTAGGATGTTGATGCTGAGGAGGAACAACTTGGAGAACAATAGAGGTAGAAGGTTGGATAGTAGTAGCTGGTAGAGTCCTAGAGTCGTCCATTTACTCTCAGGTCTGGGCGGGGGATGTTTTGTAGATGATATGTACATCAACACATGTTTTGGCCATATGCAGTGGTTTGTATATGGCTTGTATATGTATGTAACATCTCTCTCAATTGTATATAGGTTGTGGATGATGCTACCGGTCAGATATGCAAATGCTTGGTCTGGCATGTGATATGTTACAGATTGGTGGACCCTTATGTAATATTTTTTGGACATGATAGTAATGTTTAAATCAATTTTAATTTACCCTATTTTCTGGATATGTGGTTAATAGAGTTTTTTTTTGGTCAGTTAAAATCCTGTTCCTATATTGAAAACTAAAACTTTGGGCACTGTACAAAGAACCTCAAAAACTAAGCCAGCAAATGGAAAGCAAGCTCACACAGGAGCTGCTCCATTCCCAAACAAGAAGCAAAACCTTGAAACCAACATGCTGGTGAACAAGGAACAAGAAAAGCTAAAAACTTAAGACTAAGCATATAAAAGACACGAACCCTGAACAACTCCAGCTGAAGGAACACAGACTGATGCAGGGCCAAGCACTCAATAGCATAAAGACCACCCACAAAGTATGAGCACACAGCCAAACAGGCAGGCCACACCCCAACAGGAAGAGGTCACCTGAGCTCAAGTTTCTACACACAAAACCTAGGTTTCAAACGAGATCCAGGACTTAGACAAAGTCCAAAACGACAGCAAACTGACGCATGAAGCTCAACCAACAGATTAATAGAACCCAACACTGAAGCATCAAACCAAGACTGGGGGAATCAGAGGCTGGAGACCACTGAAACCTCTCTTTACTAGCATTTAGAACACCCACAAATTGTAAGAAGAGGAGACAGGGGTCCAACAACACCTTCATCCTTTGCTCCTGGATCAGCTGTAGCACCAGATCCTGAGATATTGGAATACACCTGTTTGCACGGACGCAATCCAACTAGAACCTGCAGGATCGGACACCATCATCTCTATGTCAAGGGGCACGAACCCAGTAGAAGGTACACCGCCGACGCACAACAGCTGCTCTGGGCCATCTGCCAGATTGTCAAACTGACGCCGGATGGACATCAGCCAAGACGCCAGGCGCAGCAGATAACCGTGCGTCAACTGGCCAGGTGGACAATGAGAATCAGTCTGAACAACCACCTCCTAATTTCCTCAAACACCTAGCAGGTGTACCTGCACACAAGTGCCGAAAGGCTTGGGCGAGACCCAAACCGCCGATGAAGAGAGGTCTCGCCTAGACGAGCTTGACGCCGGAGAGGGCGTCCAGAATCCCTGAGTCGAAGACCCTTCGTGGACGTTGGCGATTGGGGAAGAAGCCTTCTGGAAGACGAACAAGATGCACACCCTGCCGCCTAGCAGGAAGATCACCCCTCGCCTCCATCGTCTGGAGCAGACCCAGTCGCTTCCGGGCCACCAGCACCACAGATACCAGGATGATCATAGATCAAAGAAGAGCAGATGGACGAGGAAGGTCGGCATCAAAGGGAGCAGCGACTTGCAAGAGTCAGATCTGTAGAGAAGACTCTTCTCCATCCGTCTCGCTTGAATGGAGTGGAGTCGACCAGCGTCGAAACCCATCCCTCAACGACCATGGCTCCGCACGTCACTGCTCGTCGCTCTTCAATCCTGGAAGCCGAGCGGGGGTCCCTGATGGAAACGACTGAGCTGCACGGATGAGACCCAATCTCCAGTGAGCGCTGACACCTTTGGCCCCTGAGGTCGAACCGTTGTCGATGGCCAGGGGGAGGAAAGCACCGAGGAGGCACTCCCTCCCCCCAGCGGTAGTCGCCGGAAAGCCCTAGAGAGAGGCGAGAGCCGCCGCTAGAGAGAGGCAGTGTGGTTAATAGAGTTGATCACATGTTTTGTTTTGATTAATATCATTTGGTGTGGTCGGGTGTTGCAGTTCAACTATTAAAATCTATTTTTTTCTTAGTGTACAAAAGTAACATTCCGTATACGCATTCAAGGGTGTTTCCCCTGAGACCCCACAAGGGACGAAATCCTTTCAATCCATCCTATTGATTGGGAAATAGGTCCTCGCGTAGAGGCATTACCTCTGTGTATCTTGCCTTGTTTACATGCTCTCAAAAATATATAATAAAGAATTTCACTAAAAGATATGATATTTAATATATGTATATAGATGATATTATATTTTATATTTGAAAAGCATACACATTATCTCATAGAATATATTCTGTTTGGTGGATGTTTGTATGATTGTGGACAAAGACCTATTTGTGTACATGTAGCGAAAGAATTTCACTTGAATTTTAGTTGACTATGTACTTTATTTATGTGTCACGTCTCATCTTTGAGTTCCTAAATGTAATGGTTTCTACTTCCTCTTAACTCCCATTGAATGTAACTTGATGCTCCTATAAATTATGTAATATAGATAGGAATAGAACTAGTTTTGGTGGACTTTGCTTGATTAGGAAGCCTTGGAGATCCAACTCCAAAAAGCATCAAGTAGGAGTGCATAGGTTGTCAATTCATGTGATGCAATAATCTTAGTTGGACATAAATTCTATATGGATTCAAATTATTACATTAGTATGGCACATAACCAACTATATTTTTAGATTATGAATTGTGAACTCTTGGTATTATGTGTATCTGATACATACTATGAGTATGTGGTATTTATATATGTATATGTATATAAATAGAACCCCTCAAATAAAATATTAAGTTTAAGATGCATTCTGTTGTAAAACATATATGGAATCATGATTGACTTTGTGTGGGCATGCCAAAGTGTGTGATGTCTTTCTTAGGGGAAGTGTGATAATAGATCTTGACCACAAATGTGATCTTGCAATATTTTTCAGAATCATGTAGTCAATTTGTTATGAATTAGAATATCAATAGTTTTATCAAACCATTTTTATGATTTCTTGGCATGTTGAGAACATTTGAGGGATAACTGAATAAGGACAAGACCATATCCTTGTTGATTGTCAACAAAGTAAAAGGAAAGTCCAAGGCAAAAGGAAAATGCAGGAAAAGTTCTAAAGTTGGACAAAAGTTTACTTTATTTCACTTATAGCAATAGAAGGAGTGGGTAAAGAAGACAACTCTCACCATTATCACTAGGCTGGAAATAAAAAAAGAAATTGTTCTCTCAACTTAGGGAACTAATGAACAAGTAACATGGCATAAAGATCTCCACTTCATGTATTTATGTTATAGAATTAAATATATATACTTCATCATCCTGGCTATTGTACATTGGATGTAGGTCTCACATATGTTCGCATATGCAAGATAGAAAAAGAAGTAGACCCTTAAAGATGGAATAGGTAGAACTATGCATTGCTAATGGAGTAAGAGTTGTTGTAATTGTACCATACATCTATTTTTAAATCTATATCCAGCGGGCTTGTAGTAGAGTTAGAGAACTGCTATTATATATCTTCCATAAATAAGAACACCAATTATATTTCATGTTTGGACAAAAATGATTTTGAATTTCATATTCAGAATGGTCAAAGTTTAATTACAAAGATGATATCTTTTATGGTAGTGCCCTATGTCTGATGGTTTTTATTTGTTTAGATCTTGAGACAAACATCTATAATATAAATGTTGGATCAAAAATGGGATCAAGAGGGTATTAATTGAGTGAAAAACAATTAAATACAATTCATTAGACCTTTAAACTGTTTCATAGGATAATATTATAAGTTTAAAACAAGGGAGAGAGATTGACACAAATATGCACAACTATATGGAGTGGCTCCGCTATCAAGGATGTAGCTTTACTACCTAGAAGAGTCAACCTCTAGGATTTTCAACCATGAGCACCACCTTATATTGCATTGCAAGAGATACACCATATGACCATCTTTTTTCAAGATCAAAGACTGAACTAGATTTTTTTTCCAAGAAAGGGAGGCAACAACCTTATAGTTCTTACCTATTCTTGTTTTGGAGTTTTCCGCCTTTAGAGGGCTTACCCATCACTGACCAAGAATCTTTAGCCTTCTCTAAAGACTTGTCCACCCTTGTCGATGGTATTCTTCCTTCACTAAGGTCTTAATTACTCTTTAGTCAAGAGTTTTCCACCTTTGAATTCATCTATGTCAAGGGAAACATCCCCTTCTTTGTCTTCACCTCTTCTCTTGGCCAAGAGATAGAATACTCATGTTCTTATGTGTGAGAGAGATTGAAGGTAGGGAAGTAAGAGCCTCATAAGATATACATGCCTGACTAACTCTCCTAAAAATATCCTACTCACTCTTAGCAAGTGATTATGGTCATTAGAATGAATAAGGGCTCTTTGGGACACTTTCTCTCTCAGGTACAACATATGATAATTTGTAATGCTTTGCTAACCATAAGTAACACAAAAGGACCCCATTTATAGTTGAGAATGCCTCCTAGCCATAGGAATAATTTAGGATTATTTGTAACTATTTTGGGTGGAGTCCTACATGTATATTTTACTTTTTCTCTCCTTCTAATGTCTATATTGCAATGTAGAAAATAGTTTCTACAATGTCTCAGCCGAGTTGGTAACTTGGCTAACACAAGTATCTATCTAACCATCTTTTGGGTCTGTCAAGTTGCTTATTGGACTGTAAAATCAACCTTTTGGGGGTTCAAAAGGCCCATGGACAATACTATTGGCCAATTTATACCCATGGGGAATTCAACAAACAAAGATTGTTGTTTTAGATTTTCTAAAATCTCCCAAATGAAATATAATTGATCCTGATTAATATCTTATACATATGATATTGATTACAAGTCATAGAATCATTGCAAGTTACTTTACATAAAATACCTAAGGAAAAAGTATCAATTCTTTGATCTCGATCTTTGTACGTGTATGAATTATTTTTTCCAAACTAGGATTTGCAAGTTCAAATATTTTGAGTGTCTCTATCTACTTTGAAATCTCTAATGTAGAAGTATTATACCCAAATAAGTAGAATGATTTAGTCATCATCAAGTTATGTGATCGCCTACAGGTTAGCTTTGATAACATTTATAGAAATCATGTCTTTTCCTCATATATGTCTTTTCTTTCTTACATAAGAAATGTTCACCCTTTATCACATCAAAAGGTGTGTGGGGGTGTTGAAGTTATCTAAAACACAACTGGTTCTAAAGGGAGGGTAGAAGAGACAAAAACAAAAGGGCTTGACTAAGCAATGTATGTAAAGCAAATCAAGTCATACATTTGAACAACCATAGATGTAGTTCTAGCAATAATAAAGATAGGTCTATGCAAGTAACTCAATCTAATAGATATATAAATAAAAAAACAAGCTTGAGTATGAAACATGATATACACATAACTTATAGTTGGATACTACTAGAACCTTATGTTGAAACACTACTAGTATAACATATCATGAATTAGGTATAGTAGTAAGATCTACATTTTAGAAAGAAAAAAAATCTCTTGTTAAAACAAGCTATGAGAGATGTACAAAACTATGCATACAAAGAATATGCAATTCTATAAGCATGGGTGAATAATATTCACTAGCAAATATGCATCACTACCAAAGATGATTACCACTAAGAATATCAAGGTTGCATTAAAAAATAAGATATATAATTAGAAATATGTATAAAGTTAGAGCACAATTTAAGAAATTTAAATCACAACCAAGAATTGCAAATAAAATATTATCAAGACATGCGTAAATGGTCAAGGCAAGTAGTTGAAAGATAAACATATATGCTACTTTTCAAAAATTGAAGTAGAATTGTAGTTAAGATAGGCAATTTAGAGCATGGTAATATGCACATCAAATAAATGTAATGATGGGAGTGCCTATATAATAAGGCTATTGTTTGAAAAATTCTAGTTAAGAGAGAAATTCCTATTCAATAAAATGTCTAAATTTACAATGTCTAGTGCTATCAGTTCAATTTCTAGGTGGAAATTCTAAATTGAAAGAACCTACTAGAAAACCTCAAAGGTGGCATGTTAGTCAATTTTCTCATGGCAAAGTCAACTAAAATTAGATGTTCTCTAAGCTAAAAAATATACATAAAAATAATACTAGATGCCATAAGAAATTGCAAATGATATCCAATCATGTATAAACAAGTTAGTAATGCACTTTAAAAGCATCCTGGGAAATTTTTGACCAAGAAAATGATGAGAATCATAATATTCAAAATTGACTCATATACTATTTGTAGAGTACATACAAACTCATTCATATCAAGAAAAGATTGGTTATGAACATGAAAACTAGTACATCTATACTAACCCATGCGTTCTACATCTAGTTACCAACCGGTATGCGTCTTATCTTTCTTCTTTTATTCAGATTGAAAATTCGAATTCCAATTGATTATCTCACATAAATCCTCCTACAAATTTCCTACAAGAAGAGAGATCAAATGGTACCAAATCATAGGGTTAGTCTGGCTACCTAAATTTTTGTTTCATTTGGGTCCATTCTTAAAAGGGAAATATAGAATAATGGCCATTTTATTGTAATAATTGGAAGTGCCTTTAGACTTGAAATTAGAGGATTTTCATTAGAAATTGAAGGTCCTTTGTCTTTATTTTTCCTTTGGATAACAATAATTCCAATACCATGTTTACCATTTTTCCTAGTAGCTTGGTAAATAATTTCATTAAGATTTTTTTTTCACCTAGGAATCCTTGTAGAGATGATCTCAACATATATTTTTCTTGCATAAGAGAAGTAGTAGTAAATGACATTGATTAATATCATCTCTAGCATGTAAAAGACTAGTCTATAAGAAGAGATGTTTATCCATGTAAGAATTTTTTTTCAATATGAATACCAATAATACCATTCTTTCCACTAATAAAATTAGAACAATATTGAAGAGCATTGACTTTTGAAAGAAACATTTTTTTAAACATCGTAATCTAAAAAGATAAATTTCGTTTTCAGATTCTATTCCATGCAAAACCAAATCATTCTTGTCATTTTCAATTTCGAGAACATCGATATCAAACATAAGTGAATCAACAATTTTGGCATGCTCTTCATTTAAACTAGACATAAGATGTTGAGATTTAAAATTTTAATCTTACTAAGCAAATTTAGAAATTTCAATTTTAAGAGAATTTACTTGACTAAGACATGAATCATTCTTCATCTCAGCACCACTGAATTTATACTCCCTAGATTAAGCTTATGAAGATTGTGAATATCATCTTGCAAGCATATATTAACATTTTAAAGTTCATTTTTTTCTTTATACAAGTTGCCAACAAACTTAGCAAGCTTTTTCTTTTTATGCTTAGTAGACTTCAAGAGAGGAACACATAGCATGAATAAATTCAATTAAAGATTCTTAGATAAAGAGTTTAGATCTACTTGATTTGAATATTCAAATGAGCTTGCTATGAGAGCAAAGTGGCATTCCCCAACATCACTTCCCCTAGAGCTTTCACTTGATCTAGAGTTGGTGGAGTCACCAGAGACCTTATAGCCTTTCTTATTCTTGTGTTTCTCATCTCTTTTTTTATCTCCCTTGTGATAATGAGTCTTTTTTCTTTGTGGATAACCATCCATGTAGTAATTCTTCTTTCTACATGTGAAGCAGCAGGAGGAGGAAGAAGACTTACCTTTGTAGAGTCTACCTTTGGAGTAAATGTCATCTTCTTTTCATTGGAACTTTTGACTTGATGAAGCATGAAAATAAATCACCTTATACTTCTTATTTTGATTCTTTTCTTCAAGCTCTTATTCTTATTGTGAGCTGACCTTACCAAATACCTTGAAGGTTACCTATAAGTTCTTCAACAGTAAGACTGGAGAGCTTTGTGGTGTCTTCTATGGCCACATTCTTTTCCAACCACAAGGAAGATATGGAAGAAAACTTGACCATACCTTTTATCATTATACATAGGTTGACCAAGTGTTGCAAGGCAATTGATGAAGAGATCAAGTTTACAATACATCTAAAAAATAGCCTCTGTCTTGCCCATGCGGAAGTTTTCAAGTTATTGTGTGATTATAAAGACCTTACTTTCCTTCATGTGATTCGTCACCTCATAAGTGACACATATATTTCTCTATATCTCAAAGGAGGTGTCACAACAATATATCTAGTTGAAATTGGTAGGGGAGAGAGTATCATAAAGGATGCATATGGCTTCAACATTCAAGGTCTCTTTCTTCAAAGTAGTGACATAACATTTTTTCTAGCTCTTGTTTATCCAATTCCTTGTATGGAAGATCCATCATTTTATGCAAATCAATGCTTAATTCTTAAATATATAATTTTACTATTTTTTAAATATTTATAGTTGCTCTCGTGAAAGACCGAACTGTTGAAAAGTATCTCTATTCTAGATTGTCACCCATCTTCTCATACTTGTAGAATTATTGCTTGAAGAAGATCTTGCTATGATACCAATTGTTGAATATAAATGGGCTAAAGAGGGGGTGAATTGGAGTAAAGCCACTTAAAAAATAAGTAGACCTTTAACATATTTCCTAATATAAAAATAAAAGTATCAAAAATAAAGGATAGAGATTTTGAACAATCCACAAATATGCCAAATATGTAGAGTGGTCCTGTCTCTGAAGGACATAGATTCACTTCCTAGATAGGTCAACTTCTAGGATTCTCTACCATAGTCACCACCTTATATTCCATTATAAGAGATACACAATATGACCTCCATTTTTAGATCGAAGGTTAAACTAGATTGTCTTTTTTAGAGAAGGGAGCCAACAACCTTACAAAGGACTTATGTTTTCTTTCTTTGGAGTCTTCCATCTTCCAAAGGGCTTACCATCATTGACCAAAGATTTTAGACCTTCTCTTAGACTTACCCACCCTTGTCGACGATCTTCCTCCTTTGCCAATATCTTACATACTTTTTAACCAAAAGTCTTTCACAATTAACTTTCCATTCACCAAGGAGAAGTTTTTCACCAAGGGCCTCCTACCGTTCTTCTCCTCCTCATCCACTAGACAAGAGAGAGAATCTTCATCCTCATGTGTGTGGGAGATAATGGAGGTAGGAAAGAAGAGTCTCACAAAATATACATGTGTGACTACCTCTCTTACATATTTCCTACTCATGATAATGAATGTAGCAAGTAATTAAGTACATGCAAGTAGACAGGGGCTCTTTTGGGGCACTTTCTATCTCAACTATAATATATGGTATTTGTAATGCTTTTTCAACCACGGGTGGAAACCAAGGATTCTATTTATAATTGAGGATGCATCCTATCCACTAGCATTATTTAGGATGATTTCTCACCATTTTAGGGAAAATCCAACGGATATATGTCATTTTTTCTCTCCTTACAATAGCTATATTGCAATGTAGAAAATAGATGCTATAGTGTTATCAACTGAGTTGGTAACTCAACTGATAGAAGCTTATATCTAGATGATTTTCTAGTTGGTCAAGTTTCCTACTGGTGAGAAACTTGACTCATTGGGGATTCTGGAAAACCAACAAATAGTATTTTTTGGTTAAGTTATACCTAGGGGAAATGCAGCCAATTGAGGTTGTTGTTTTGGATTTTCTAAAACCTTCCAAGTGAATAATAATTCATCATATTTAATATATCATAATAATGAGATTAATAATAAGCTATACAGTCATTACAAGTGATTTTACACCAAAGACCTAAGGAGAAAACTACTTATTCTTGAATCTTGATCTTTGTGCGTGTATAACTTGAATTATGTAAACTAGGGTTTGTATGTTTAGACATTTTTAGTGTATTATCTAATCTAAAATCATCAAGTAGAAGCATTGGAAACGTATAAGTGGAATGGTTTAGTCATAACTAAAATAAGAGATAAGTCAATTCATACCTTGAGTCAACAACAAATACCAAAAAGCATTAATTGGATGACTCAAACAAAAATTATCAATGGCATTGTTGTGTAGTCCACATAAATGAGAATTTCATTTCTATACTCCTAAAACATGGATATATAGACTCATTTGATCTTATGTCAATAGGTACACATGAATCTTATATATCATACAAGATGACTGAAACACCTTTTACTAGTAACAACGAAAGGGTGAGTGACTTATTATGACTCATACATATTGATATATGTGTACCATTTAACAAAAATTACAAAGGAATGTATCAATTGTTCATCAAATTTATTGATGACCTCAGTATATATGTCTATGTGTATCAAATGAAACATAAGTTATGATCCATTGAAAAGTAAAAAAAATCATGAATGAAGTACACAATCAACTTGGCAAGAAAATTAAAGAACTTTGATCATAATAGTGGCAATTATTAGATCCAAGAGTTTGAGGTCCTTCTGAGAGAGTGTGATATTGTATCACAATGAACTCCACCCGGAACACCATAATGTAATGATTTATTAAAAAGGAATGAAACCCTATTGGACATGGTATTCTCGATGATGATTTTTGTTAGTATTCTGAGTTTCTTTTGGGATATGCTATAAAAATCACAAGATTTATACTTAATCACACACCTTTAAAAATAGTTCAAAAGACTTCATATGAGATATGGATTGGGAAACATTGCAATATCTTTTCCTGATAAACAAGGGATGTGAAGCATATGTATGAAAATAGTTTTCCAGAAAAGCTTGGTCCCATATCAGAAAACTATTTTTTTTAATATCCTAATGAAACTAAAGAATATCACTTATATATTTCATTTTTTGGATTTTTTTTATTTCCATAACTATTATATTATTTGAAAATGGATAATTTTAAGAGGAATTAGTGAGAGGAAGATAGAATTTGAAGTATTTCAAGGCCAATAACATGACATTGAACCTATGGATGTAAATAGAGGACAAGAATAATCTCAAACTACTGTAAAATCTCAAGTTCCTCTTATAACACATGAACCTTGAAGGTCTAGTAGGGCACATCTTGAGTCACATATATTTAGATTGCTCGTGAATTGACAAGGTGATGTGTTGGTTGTAGATGATTATGAACCAACAACCTACAACGAGGCCATTGAGGAGCCAGATTTTGAGAATTGGCTTGAATTTATGAGACGTGAGATAGACTCCATGTATACCAACAAAGTATGGACCTTGATGGATCAACCCGAAGGGGTGAAACCCATTTGGTGAAAATAACATCTTCAAAAATAAGACTGACATGGATGGTAATGTACACTCCTACAAAGCAAGCTTAGTTGCTAAAGGTTTCAAGCAATTTCACAGTGTTGACTACCATAAAACTTTTTCACATGTTCTTGTGATTAAAACTATCATGACCAGACTTGATATTGCAACTTATTATGACTAAGAGATCATGGATATGAAAATTAAAACCGCATTCCTTAAAATGAATTTCTTGAGGATGTGTCCATGGCATAACGCAAAAGTTTTATCGTTGCAAATGAAGCCATAAAAGTCTATAAGCTACAATAGTCAATCTATAAACTGAAGAAAGCATCTTAGAGCTAGAATATTCAGTTTTATGAGATGGTCAAAGAGTTTAGATTTATCCAAAATGAAGATGAACCTTGTGTTTACAAGAGGGTTAGTGATAATATGGAAGTATAATTATATTCCTAATATTGTATGTAGATGTCATACTATTGATGGGGAGTGACATCCTGACTCTATACTTGGTTAAAACTTGGTTGGAGAATGACTTTTTTATTAAGGTTTTAGGAGAAACATCCTATATTCCAGTGATCAAGATCTACATAGATAGAGATAGAATGCTTATTGTTCTAAATCAAAGTACATACATTGACAAAGTACTAAAAAGTTTCAAAATGTAATAGTCTCATGGAATAGGTATCTCTAGTGCTCAATGCCCCAACTCTTAATAAGAGAGGGCATACATGATTAAGATTCCACATATTCCTCTTTGATTGGATCTATCATGCATGCAATATTATGTACACATCCCCGACATCTTGTATGCTATAAGCATGATGAGCAGGTACCAGTAAAATCCCGCTAAAGGTCACTGGACTATCGTAAAGAACATCTTTAAGTACTTGCAATGAACTAATGATTCATTCCTTATTTATAGAGGTAAGGAAGAGTTAGTTGTCAAGGGTTACATTGACACCAAATTCCAAATCAAAAAATATGATTGTCAATTGCAATTAGGTTTTGTATTTAGCCTAAAAAACAAAGATATATGGTGGAAAACTTCCAAGAAAGATATTAGAGAGTCTGCTTAATTTATTTATTTAAGTTACTTGAGTCTATTGTATGGGTCCAAGTGTGTCTTGGCCCATTAGGGTTTATTCTAAAGTCTATATGCTTCCCCCTTCTCCTATATAAAGGAGGGGAATTCCTCTTATCATTATATTGATCAACCTTGTTTTACTTTATAACACAAGAGACAATGGGTGATCATGCAAGGGAGGCCGAGTATAATGATACATCCAATATAGAAGAAGAACCTACATGGATTAATAATTTCATTGGTGAAATTGAGGTGGTTTCAACCATTAATGATGCATTAGAGTTATAGTGTGACAATAATGGAGCCATCACACAAGCTAGAAACACATATCACATCAACATTAAAACATATACTACAATATTATCATCTTATATGAGAGATCACACATAGAGAAGATGTGAAGATTTGCATAGTGCCAATCAAAAGCAATATTACTAACCCTCTTGAAAAAACACTTTGACGTAAAAAATATGATTAGCATGTTAGATCACTTGGAATTAGATTCATGATTGATTAGCTCTAAATGTAAGTGGAAATTATTGGTTGTAAGCTTGAGAGACAATCATGCAATGATTTTAGTGTGATGCATTATACTTGATATGATTCACAATAAAGGAATTTATAATTATTATATGTACTTCAATATGAGTTAATGATTGAATATAATAATGTCTCATGAATGTATTACTCAATGACATGATATTTTGGGTTGAGGACCTAAACATGAGATCACATATATATATTAAGGGTATTAATTATTGTTAATTCCCTAGTTAGATTTTTTTTGGAAATTAGTATGAGAATATACATAAGGATAACATGTGTTTTGGCTGATGACTAGATCTAAGTGGTCATTATATTTGATATTGAGTCAAAAACATAGTACTTTTTAATGAACAAGTGTATTGGACATGCCCACTTTGAGTATGATACATTGAATATATAAATGGAAGCCCTAATCATATCAAAATGTGTTAGTGTTGATTGTGGTCCTTAGACCTCGAGTAACTACAATGATCACATGTTTTTAGTATAGGGAAATATCAGATCAGAGTAGGCAATGGAAATAAAAAAAGTTTCTATTCATATTTCCCATGACAGTAAGATCGCGTCAACAACTATGTAATGGGAAGGATGGTTTAATGAGTTTGTACCTTACCCTGGAATAAGTCTAGCGGCTATAAGTCATTGCAGCAGTGTAGCACTCCTAGTTGCACGGGGATGACGTCTTCTGTAACTCTTGGTATTCACCATAGACAGCAGCCTGACGTCGTCCTCCTAGAAGCATACAACAACCTCCTCGCCTCTATAGTAGTCCACACACACCACCTAGAACTCCTGTTGTTCTACTTGAACAGACATGAAGGAGTTGTCTCTCATGTTGGTGTACTAGTCACCAACTTTCTCTCCCACAATTGTTATCCCTTGTTATCCCTTCCTTTATTGGGTAGAACTTTCTTGGGCTCTCTATTGGTTACCACAACCAGAGAGGACAACAATTGTCAGATGCAATCGAGTTGTGTTTGAGAATCCCCCAGTACCCCTCTATTTATAGGAGGGGTAGGGTATGGGTTCCCAATCTATGTGAGAGTGGAATGAACTAGAGCATCACAAAATTTGCAACCTACGAGCAGCAAACTAGTCAGTTCACATGCGAGTCAACCAGTTTGCTCAACAAACTAGTTGTTTCACCATGTTTCCCAATCACACATGAATTGGTAATTCAAATCCAATTAATGCTCAACATGAAATCAACACTAATCCTTCATGCAATCAAAATTTTCCACAAACTAGGCATCTCACTCAACCAACCACTCAGTTGGTGACCCGAGCCATGATCAATTCACTCCCTAATTCAGGTAGAACTCAACCAATTCAATTTCTAATCAACCTGGTACTCCAACTGGTCAGTTCAACGCTTGAGCCGGTCGGTTGGGAGTTTAGTCAACTGATTTGTTGCTTGAATTGAATACCCAAATACTTTGGCAATCAATTCAATTATCATTTATGTTTAAAATCCTCTTCTAGGTGTATCCTATGTGTGTGAACCTATAGGTCCCATATCACAGTGGTAGTGAATGTCTATAACTAGCTTAAGACATCATAAGAAACAAGTGGTGCCTAGTGACACATCAGTGCTAACCGAATGAATGGAAAGTTAGAGAACATCTTCAACCTACAACCTATGTAAGGTGTTGTAGTGATTGTATAATTCCTTTGTCTCTGATATCCAGAATGAACTCAAGGCATGGAATCATCATCCTCTCAATGTTCAATCCTTGTTCCTTGAACTAGAGTAGACTGTATGAGATATATATGACCTCAATATCATATATTTATCCACACGTGCATGCACATGCTTTTCTATGTCTCACTTATCAAGTGGTCTGGATATCAAACTCCATTAGGAGGGACAAATCTCATCTACATCACTCACAGTAAATCCCCAAGTGACACAGCCACCCCATCATCACCGTTATGGCAACCCTTATTCAAGGTTACATTGGATGATGTCAAAGTATACCAAATGACATGTGATGAGTATAGTGATTTCATGTCTAAGAACCACAATCACACCTTCACTATGAGAGATGAATATGACCACCAATTATGGTTTCCATGTTTCACTCTCAAGGTGGGTTTGTCTGATACACTATTCCCTAACAAGTATATGTGTGCTTGGTTTGATATCACATATCATAACTGACGAGATTATGTCATCAATCAACACACACTCTTGTTTTAAGTGTTACTACTATCTATCTACCTTCCATAGTAACATCTGACTAGGGATATAATAAGAATGTACATACTCTTAACAACCATATGATCTCATTATTCAAGTCATGTACTTGAAGTCATACATCACTGAGTATTGTCATTCTTTAGACATTCATTATGTTTCCTCATTATCTCATAACTGAGTAAGATAGAATGAATTGGAGCTTGTCGATTATGATTACTAATCAAATGCTTTATGTGATATTCCATCACAATCATGATATGATTGTCTCTCTTGGCATACCATACTAAAATTTAGTGTACTTCAACACTATCCAACATGACCTTGAATAAAGGTTTCCATACAAGTAACACTTGGGTGCACTGTGACACATGTATGTTATTATGAGTGACGTACTTGGAATTCATCCCTTTTATTGGAGTGATATCCCAACCACTTGATGAGTGAGACTATGAAATGTATGGACATGCTCATGTGAGTCACTTTTTGATATTGGCTTCATGTATATCTCAAATAGTCTACTCTTGATCAAGCAACAAATATTTAAGATTAAGAGGAGGATTATGCCATGCCTTGGATGTGATCTAGATGTTGAAAAAAAGGGACTTTGTGGTCATTGCAACATTGGTCACAACATAAGGTTGAAGTTATTCTCCAATTTATCCAATTACTTGGGTGGCAATGATGTGTTTCTACATACCTCTTAATGCTTTTGAAGTCATAATATGATTACAAACATCACTACCAACATAATGTGGATCCTATAGGATCACACACATATGATGAACAAGCAAGATTAGTTTCTTAATGGATACAAGTTAAATTGGTTAGTAAAAAGGTCTAGATAATCAATGATAACAATCATATAGTGTATCAAATCTCAGGCGTTTGGTTGTAATGTCCAACCAATTGATTGGATGTCATCCGTTAGACATGTGATGAGTCGACCAACTGATCTAAAAGAAATCCCAACAATTGACCAGAAAGTTTAGTTGATCGATATGATAATATACATCTATAGTTCATCATCTGGATAATATTAGTTAGTTAGATGATTAGTTGTTGAATTTTATGATCTTAGATAGTTTATTGATAGGAATGTCCATCTATGACACCAATAACTAGACTTTTTGGGTTGGATAATTTGTCATCCATTGGCTTTTTATTTCTCAGTCTCTTTTTAGAAAATCTACTCTCTACCTCTCATAGTTATTTAGAAAGGATGACTAGGTTTTTGACTACATACTTTTATGCATAAATTCTAGTAGTTTTTTTCATAATGATGAGAGAGAGAAGGATAAAGAGTGTGATGCTAGCACATTGTCAAGTGAAAGGTTGCACTTTTCTCACTGGTTCAAGCAGCACGATGTGAAGTTCTTATCATCCTTATAGACTACATAAAGATGCAGGCATCATGCAACTACGTGAAGAGAACATCAATGCACATTCCAATGCAAGAAGGTCATTTGACTTTCTCCATGAAAAGGTATATATTGCGCTCCTTCCCTATTGATATATATTTGTTGACTAGATCTACTTGTGGTAATATGGAAAAAAATTGTTTCTTCTGTCGTCATCATCACCTCCATATACCAGTGAGCCTAGGTGGAGATACATCCCCATGACCTGATCGCTTTAGTATCGATTTCGACCATAACTTATGAGATAATATCAAAGCTCCCTTTCACAATCTCTTCAACTATACCTATCATGATGATGATATCGCTACTCAAATTGGTATCCTTAACCAAGCTCACATCACTCAGATAAAAAACTAAAGACCCTGCCTCTCTTCAACACTATTGTCCTATAAGTCTAATCAATGACATTCAGAATAATCTCTAATGACTTGAGTTCTAGACTAAAAGGTCACATACATCACATCATCAGACATGACAATCAACATTCATCAAAGGTAGATGCACTTAGAATGCCTACTAAAATTATGAGTTATATATACATATGTCACTCTAGTAACACACCCTTCTCAAATCTTAAACTTTATTTTGAGAATGCATTTGACAACATAAATTAGTAGTCCTAATAGATTAGTTTTACTAATTGAAGATGATATGATACACAATTACATCAATTTAGCACAATTATCCCCTTTATCAATGGATAGGCATTTTGATCATTCATAACTCTTATGGACTCAGATAAGGTGACCCTTTATCCCCTTATCTTTTCATTATCCTCACTTCCATTTTTTCCCAAAATGATACAATTGGGCACCTCAAATGGCCTCATTGATATGATATACATTAGTACAATGACAACATCATTCAATATGTTGATGATACTATCCTTTACCTAAAACTTGATGATAATGATATAATTAACATGCTTCATATTGTTAGGATATTCACACACATAATGGGGATCTAAATTATTTTGATAAGTCGACATATGTGGTCTCCATATCAACCCATATGATACAGATATGTTCGAGTTCATGCTTGATTGTCAAGATAGAAAAAATTCTCTATCAAATACCTTGGTCTTCTTCTTCTTCTAAATCCACTCTACACAACTCAATATGGAAACCTATTATCCATAAAACATCCATCTAAACTTATTAATGTGAATCTGTATCCTTAGTCTAGATAGTTTTCTAACTCTTTTCTCACACCCATCATTACCTACTATCTCATTTGCATTCCACTCCCATCAAAATTATGTACCCAATTTGATTTGATCAGATGTGGTTTCCTTTAAGGGATACCGTGAAAAAAATATAAATCATAGTTCTTTAACTGGGAAACCATTTACAAACCAAAAGCACAAGTTGTTTGGGACATCATTAAAGTTAAAGGTAACTCCACTGCCTTACCAAAAAAACTATTGCCTCTCTATGTCATAATAAAGACACCATTAGGAAAAATTGCATTATGAGACAATATTATAAGCACCAAAATCCTTGATACAAAAAAACCCACTCCTTTATGAAAATACATCAATAAAACTATCTATATCGATCAATGTATCATTAATATTCACCCAACTCACTTATAACACAGTAGATTCTGGACTGATCCATAGTTAGATGACAGTTTAGTCTTTAAACTTGGGAATAATATCCTAAAATTGATCAAGAATATTACCATAACCAAAACTATTAATCTCCTGCTTGTAAACTAAAACAAATCTCTCATGCATTGTCTTACAAAAAAACTATTTTTCTCCCTATGACCTTACATTCATCACACATCACGTTAATTCCTTAAACAAATTACATCACCCTTTCTGTATTTGAGGCAATAAGAACTTGATCAATAAAGCTTACTAATTATTTATCAGTCTTGGTTGTGATATTCTTGTTAGACATAGATATTGGAGATATATCTACTAACCCAAATTCTAGTTACAATTTGGTTAATCTGACATGATATATTCCTTCTTGGTACACATTGTCATATGAGAGGCTTCCAAGATCCTCATCAATGTGTAATGTGTTATAGATATTCAAATGATTGCATAAATATGTTCTCACATGCCCTCCCACTATTTAGATTTGGGAATATTTCTTTTTAGCTGATGTTCCTCATTCCAATTTGATTATTTTAACATATAATAAAAAAAATTAGTTCCACTTGCAACAACACAACTTTCAAACATCATTTTATACTTACTTTTTTCATTTTCTGGTCTGTCTGTAATGAAATATATATATACATATATATATATATATATATATATATGATTTATCATTAATACCCTAATGAGTAATGAAGGTTATGCTACCGTATAGCTTGAAAAGTAACTATTTGGTCAGAAAAGTAACTATGTTGTCAAAGAAGTAACTATATGACTAAAAGGTAAAATGGGAAAAATACATAGTAAAAATTCTAGTTACATATTTATTTTAAAACTTTTACTGTGTATTCTGTTCATTTTACTTTTTTAGCAATAGTTACTTTTTTGACAACATAGTTAATTTTTTATCCAGATAGTTATTTTTTGAGATGCACGGGTAGAAAAACCTTATTTACCCACGCGGGCAACGAGTAAACCCCCATATATGTATAAGAACGTATCACTTCCCATTATTGACATTTGTGCTTATATCCATGATTATTGCTTGAATGTTTTATAGGAGACTTTTGAATAGGGGTATGATCGTATCATTACTCTAATTGTTTTTCTTTCTTTCAACATATTTATGTTTCTGATGTTAGGGCCATGTTTTAAGTGTATTCCCCCAATCAACCTTAACTCTATGGTCTCTCATAGACCATCATTTTGTGTTGATAGAATCCTACTTCCTGTAGCACATTATTAGCATATATGTACTCCAAACTGATCTTAGAGTTGTCATTTCTGCCTTTTCCTTTATGAATGAATAAATTCAAGACATATGCAACATCAAGAGCATCTTGACACTATAACTAAAAGAAGTTACTCATGGGGGGTTTATGGGAATTTAGAACAAAAGAGATGGGGTTCATAATAATTAGGAACAAGAGAGAAAGTTCCATGGAATTTGACAACTATAAAGATAATTTTTGAAACTCTCTCTCTCTCTATATATATGTATACATAATCATAATACCAAAGAAAATGATCTTTTATATTTCTTGAAGTTATATTTAAGATGGTGCAATATTTAGTATTTTTCCCATTAACCCCTTCACTTTTCTTTTAGTTCCTAAAAGCCACATCTCCTTTACCTAATTCCATCTAACCTCCTTTCCCTTTTTCCTAATTTCATATAACCCATTTCTTCCTATTTCTGTCACATGCCATGACATAAAAGGATAATGGGCCTTTTTCGAGTGTGTTCTCTCCCTTCAATGTGATAAGCTATTTGTTTCATCAAAATGTGATATTTATACTTAGTAATATATTACCTCATATGTTATATTTAATTATTTTGAAGTATATGATACTAAAAAATAAAAAAAATGGATTCTAGGTTATTAGCTATATACCTATGTTGGCATGGATTACAAAAAAAACTCAAACCAACCTGACCAATCCCGGACCAACCCAAGAACTCCATGTTTTAGGGGCCTATTTGGATTTTACGTTGGCTCATGTTAAGTCAAACTTAGTTTGGGCATGGGTTCTGCCAGGACTAGTTCAAGCCTGGTCGAGTAATATATAGGTCAATGTAATATTTTCTTTTATTTTCTCCTAATATTTTTAATAAAATATTTTGTGATAATATCCACATCCGAATGGGTTGAGTTAGTCAGGTTTATGTGGAGCTAGGTCAGTTTCAATCAGAATCAAAGAAATAGTTTCTTGCCACTACACGTGAACTTGAGTTGAATGACAACATAATTTATGGAAAAAAATTCAACTAAACCTAGTGGTGTCGAACAATTAGTTTTGATTAGGTCAATGTAAAATACAACTTTGAACATACACATAATTAGACTTTTACAAAATGAAAATATTGAACCAACCCTAGTATTGAAAAATTCTAACCCAGAATAAATCGGGGTGTAAGTTTGTATGTAAACAAATCTAATAATGGGTCATTTTGGGGTTGGACCATTTTGCGTCAAATTGATGCAAAACTGACTTCTAACCAACCCAAAATTACCTTTTTAGCACCCCTAAGGTCAGATGACTCTTACTTAACAATTTTGGTGTCTAGTTGGTGAGAAGTGATTTCTTTATTTCTGACCCAAATTGATCCCACCCCACATAAACCCAAACTCTGCCCTAATCAGCATGATCCAAGCATTGTAAACAATATTAATTATGAACATGGGCACAAAATAAAAGATAAAATGTGAAAATCCAAACTACAAACCAACTTGCCCCCAAACAATTACAACCCGAACATGCTTGAATAAGACCTGGCTAACCCATATCGACCCAGACTAAATATAACGTGATAGGGCCCTATCCAAAATCCAAGCATGCCCTTAAAAACCTAGAATATTGGGTCCATCCAGGCTGGGTTGGGTCGAGTCCAATTGACTTTTCCCCCTCTAAACCAACATATGTATATAATTTTATCCTAGTATCCAAATTTTATTTTGTAGTATCATATGCATCCATATAGTTTAGTATAATGTGCATGTTAAAATATCACAAAGTAAACAAATACCATATTGAATTAGTAGAAGAAGAGAGAACACATTGGAAAAAGAGCCATTCTTCTTTTCCGTAACAACATGTAACAAAGAGAGAGGGAGATAGGAGTTTAGATGTAATTAGGAGATATGTAATGTCCCAGATCCATACGCTTGATTTTCCTTATTGAAAATTGAGTAATTAAATCTAAGGAGTTTACATGTAATCGGGAGAGATGTCACGTACCAGATCCATACACATGATTTCCCTTATTATCAGTACCCTAGAACACCCTAGGCACTTGTACATAGTGCATTCTCTATACAATGAATCAGACTACTACATACAATCATTGGTCGTCTTTCCAAGAACAGAAGAGGGTTCTCCTTATACAAGTTGCCACTTGAAGTGTCATTTGTTAACATGCTTAATATTTGGAGTATAAGGCATGGTTCTACATGTTCATACCAAATATAAGTCCGAGTTTGGTAGATCACATACTCATCCATCCCTGACTCTAAAGAACATAGGTACATATCCCAAATGTATCAATCCACAACTAATATATGTAGACTATGTTATCAACACATCTCCCAGTATGCCATGTAAAATCAAAAGTAAATCATCAAGGATATACAACTCGCTCTGATGGCTAGTTAGAGTAAATGAGGTCAAATGGCAACCATAAAAAATCAATCAGTAGACGAGTATTTCACTATGACACATAAAATGTGAACATAGGACTGTGGTTTCAATTAAATAAATATTTGGTTAGCTGCATGGAAGAGGTTAGGGAGTCCCTCCATGTGAACATGGAACCAATTAATAAACTTCTCCTCTTAGCTGACTACATGAATAAGTGGAATAGGATCCTAGTCACTTTTGAAATGTTTGATGAAATTTCACTTTCCAATGAGATAACATGATTTAATTAATAAGGAGAAATAAAGGGAAAGGAAATCAAAAGAGAATAGGAATAGAGTGCACAAAGACATGTAAGATTATCATCTACAATCTTAACTCAAGAGTTAAAGGATAATAGGGATAAGTATATGGAACACCCTAGGATAACGAAAGAAAATCCACATATAGTCATATTCTAGATTATTAATAAAAGAAATTATATATTTTTTGATGAATTATTCATTTTTGACGAAGTATAGGAAGTATGGTTATACTCATATGACAAATAATATCAATCCATACCTTTCAATGATGTTGATATAAGATATTATGATAAGTAGTGATGACCATATCATTGCATCTGGTGTCCAATCGGACAACCTACCAACAACCAGAAAGACTTCTATTAAGAGAAATATATAATTGTTGGAGATGGAGGATTATATGTGGGAAGAATTGATCAACAATGGAGGAGGTGAGATTTTCTAGATCCATGTGACTTCTGTAGGACAACATTATGAGATTTTTCTCACTGGGGATGGAGGTAGAGTTTTGTTTTCTAGAATTAAGGGTTCCTTGGTTCATTTGGTGGAGAAAGGTCTTTGGGAAGATGGCGGGACATCTTTTATGGACAAGAACTTTAGACTATAACTTATGTTGAATGGAGTTGACTTTTATTATGAGGGTGTGGGAGGGAAGCATGCTCCTATTTATAAATAGTGTGTGGATGACACATGGGTGTGCGCATGTCATCACAAAAGAGATGATACGTGGTTTATTGACACATGTATATATGGACATCAATTTAAGAGTGATAATTCATTGTAAGATGACACATGAGTTCATATGTGCATGAGTTCATTATAAGATGACACATGAGTTCATAGGTGCATGGAATACTATCCCTCTTTTGACCTTTTCTTGTATGTCAGTCATTGCATCTGGTGTCCAACCGGACAACCTACCAGCAACCAGAAAGACTTATGTTAAGAGAAATATATAATTGTTGAAGGTGGAGGATCATGTGTGGGAAGAATTGATCAACAATAAGGGAGGTGAGATTTTCTAGATCCATGTGCCTTCAGTAGGACAACATTATGAGATTTTTCTCACTGGGGATGGAGGTAGAGTTTTGTTTTCTAAAATTAAGGGTTCCTTGGTTCATTTGGTGGAGAAAGGTCTTTGGGAAGACAGTGGGACATCTTTTATGGACAAGAAATTTAGACTATAACTTATGTTGAATGGAGTTGACTTTTATTATAAGGGTGTGGGAGGGAAGCATGGTCCTATTTATAAAGAGTGTGTGGATGACACATGGGTGTGTGCATGTCATCACAAAAGAGATGGTATGTGGTTTATTGACACATGTATATATGGACAATAATTGAAGAGTGATAGTTCATTGTAAGATGGCACATGAGTTCATATGTGCCATCTTAAGATAACTATCAAAGGCTATTTGACACATGGTATGATATGTGTTAAAAATTAAGATGTGCGAGGTGTCTAAAAAAAGAGAATGTTCCAATGCATTTATTTTACTAAGGAGTGTGCTTGCACAAGCTACTTACTTGCCACCTAGCTACATGCTTGTCTCTGTAAGTATCTTGCTTGCCACCTAACAACATGTTTGTGTGTTTACCCACCAAATTGTCATTTTACAAAAACTAACAAATAACACCGTATTCATATTTACAATTGATAAAAGTTTTTAATTTAATCATAATATCTTATTATAATTGGTTTCTTTTGACAAATTTTCAAAGAAGCGTATTTTTATAAATAGGAATAAATAAGGAATTTTAATTTGAGAGATTTTCTAAAATTTAGAAAAAGATGATAGGGTTAATGTGAATTGTTTTATACAAAAATGCTTTATACATTTCTCTTAATCTCATGTGGTTGTGCGTCTTTAGATGCAAAGCTTGCACCATTTGTTTTCATGCCCCCAACTCATGGGACGAATTGATGAAGTTGGTGGAATTTGGATGGTTCTTAGTGGCTGGAGCTGAATGTGGAGACTATCGGGAGATAACATGATTCAATTAATAAGGAGAAATAAAGGGAAAGGAAATCAAAAGAGAATAGGAATAGAGTGCACAAAGATATGTAAGATTATCATCTAGAATCTTAACTCAAGAGTAAAAGGATAATAGGGATAAGTATATGGAACACCCTAGGATAACGAAAGAAAATCCACATATAGTCATATTCTAGATTATTAATAAAAGAAATTATATATTGTTTGATGAATTATTCATTTTTGACAAAGTATAGGAAGTATGGATATACTCATATGACAAATAATATCAAGCCATACCTTTCAATGATGTTGATATAAGAAATTATGATAAGTAGTGAAGACCATACTCTTATGCCAGTCATTGCATCTGGTGTCCAATCGGACAACCTACCAGCAACCAGAAAGACTTATGTTAAGAGAAATATATAATTGTTGGAGGTGGAGGATCATATGTGGGAAGAATTGATCAATAATAAGGGAGGTGAGATTTTCTAGATCCATGTGCCTTCAGTAGGCCAACATTATGAGATTTTTCTCCCTGGGGATGGAGGTAGAGTTTTGTTTTCTAGAATTAAGGTTTCCTTGGTTCATTTGGTGGAGAAAGGTCTTTGGGAAGATGGCGGGACATCTTTTATGGACAAGAACTTTAGACTATAACTTATGTTGAATGGAGTTGACTTTTATTATAAGGGTGTGGGAGGGAAGCATGGTCCTATTTATAAAGAGTGTGTGGATGACACATGGGTGTGTGCATGTCATCACAAAAGAGATGATATGTGGTTTATTGACACATGTATATATGGACATCAATTTAAGAGTGATAGTTCATTGTAAGATGACACATGAGTTCATATGTGCATGAGTTCATTGTAAGATGACACATGAGTTCATAGATGCATGGCATACTATCCCTTTTTTGACCTTTTCCTGTATACCAGTCATTGCATATGGTGTCCAATCGGACAACCTACCAGCAACCAGAAAGACTTCTGTTAAGAGAAATCTATAATTGTTGGAGGTGGAGGATCATATGTGGGAAGAATTGATCAACAATAAGGGAGGTGAGATTTTCTAGATCCATGTGCCTTCAATAGGCCAACATTATGAGATTTTTCTCACTAGGGATGGAGGCCGATTTTTGTTTTCTAAAATTAAGGGTTCCTTGGTTCATTTGGTGGAGAAATGTCTTTGGGAAGACGGTGGGACATCTTTTATGGACAAGAACTTTAGACTATAACTTATGTTGAATGGAGTTGACTTTTATTATAAGGGTGTGGGAGGAAAGCATGGTTCTTTTATAAAGAGTGTGCGGATGACACATGGGTGTGTGCATGTCATCACAAAAGAGATGATATGTGGTTTATTGACACATGTATATATGGATAATAATTTAAGAGTGATAGTTCATTGTAAGATGACACATGAGTTCATATGTGCCATCTTAAGATAACTATCAAAGGCTAGTTGACTCATGGTATGATATGTGTCAAAAATTAAGATGTGCTAGGTGTCTAGAAAAAGAGAATGATTCCAATCTATTTATTTTACTAAGTAGTGTGCTTGAACAAGCTACTCACTTGCCACCTAGCTACATGCTTGTCTCTGTAAGGATCTTGCTTGCCACCTAACAACATGTTTGTGTGTTTACCCACCAAATTGTCATTTTACAAAAACTAACAAATAACACCGTATTCATATTTACAATTGATAAAAGTTTTTAATTTAATCATAATATCTTATTATAATTGGTTTCTTTTGACAAATTTTCAAAGAAGCGTACTTTTATAAATAGGAATAAATAAGGAATTTTAATTTGAGAGAGGGGTTTTTCTAAAATTTAGAAAAAGATGATAGGGTTAATGTGAATTGTTTTATACAAAAATACTTTATAGATTTCTCTTGATCTCATGTGGTTGCTCGTTTTTAGATGCAAAGCTTGCACCATTTGTTTTCATGCCCCCAACTCATGGGACGAGTTGATGAAGTTGGTGGAATTTGGATGGTTCTTAGTGGCTGGAGCTGAATGTGGAGACTACCGGGTAGAGAACAACTATCGTGTTTAGACATTTAGGACCGGCTACCGGACTTGGTTTTCAGCTCATGTTTTGGAATGTGTACTTTTATGTGTAAAATTTAAATTTTATCTTTTTTAAATTTAAATTTTACTTGTTAAGTACTTTTACTATGTATACTATTTCACTTGATTACTAAAAATTATTTCAATAATATTTACTTTAGAAATATTCATCATTGTGGACAAACAAATATGAATGTTAAATTAGACTTTGTTGCTAATCCCATCCTTAGTTGCATCCAAACATGGGATGGGAAAATAAAGATCCTATCCTATTCATGTACCTTCCCATCCCTTCTTTTTTTATATCCCATGCTACTCCTTTCCCACGAACCAAACGGGGCACTTAGTATTTGTAACCTGGAAAAGAAAAGAGGTTGGACATAAGTGAAGCCAGGCCAAACCATTATAACTCCATCTCCTTGTTTCTCACCGCAACAGCAGCTAGGGCAAGGCGAGAGAATACATATTAATCGAGCTTGCAGGCACTGAAAGTGGAAGTGGTACTTTGCGGAATCTACGAACGGCCGGTGGATCGCTAGCTGGACTCGTGTGATCTGCTTGTTTTTCTATCTGACGACCACCTGCAACCTTTCGGTCAAGGAAAAAAAACCCAAATAGCACACTTTTGCATAAATATTTACCACTATAGCACCTTTCTCAACTTATTTCCCAAACTAGCACACTTTCAACCTAAAACGCCACTTTATTTGGCGTTTTACTGTTGTGGGGTTAGAAAGCGCCACTTAAAGTGGCGTTTTATACTAAAAGCGCCACTTAAAGTGGCGTTTTAGAGTAAAGGCGCCACTTAAAGTGGCGTTTTATAGTAAAAACTATATATATATGATACCATGTAATAATTATAAACTGAATTATAAAATGATGACACACCATGTGAATGCATTCTAATCCAAATGTAAAATGATGTTGTTAAATACATGTTTTTATACTTTTTGGAACATCAAATTTATTTGATAAAATGATGACACACCATATATTACTATATGAAAAATCCTTAAAAATATAAATGTAAAATAATACAAAAAAATAGAGAATTATTACATATTATTTATTCTTTAAGATATTACTATCAACTACATGTTATTTTTTCATTGTTACATTACCTATATTTTACAACATGTCTTGAATCTTAATCGCTAATATCTCACTTATTTATATATTTTATTTTTTAGTAGATTCACTATCCAGTCAGACTTCTATATACAATTATATATATATGTTGCTTTTCGAAATTACACATATTATTTTTATTATAATGCAAGGAATAACGTATATGCTATTTTATTTATTTTCATCATTAGATAGAAATGGCAATATTTATAATTCAATAATTAATACAATTTTCATAACATGTATTTTACATTAGATAAAAATTATGAGTAAGTTAATGTCATTATGCATATATTATTTATCTTAAATTTATTATATTATTATATAATAAATTTAAGATAAATAATATATGCATAATGACATTAACTTACTCATAATTTTTATCTAAAGTAAAATACATGTTATGAAAATTGTATTAATTATTGAATTATAAATATTGCCATTTCTATCTAATGATGAAAATTTATATAATAAAGTTAATGTCATTATGCATATATAAAAAATTATCATAACATGCATATATTATTTACTTTAGATAAAAATTATGAGTAAATTAATGTCATTATGCATATATTATTTATCTTAAATTTATTATATAATGACATTAACTTACTCATAATTTTTATCTAAAGTAATATACATGTTATGAAAATTGTATTAATTATTGAATTATAAATATAGCCATTTCTATCTAATGATGAAAATAAATAAAATAGCATATACATTATTCCTTGCATTATAATAAAAATAATATGTGTAATTTCGAGAAGCAACATATATATAAAATTGTATATAGAAGTCTGACTGGATAGTGAATCTACTAAAAAATAAAATATATAAATAAGTGAGATGTTAGGGATTAAGATTCAAGACATGTTGTAAAATATAGATAATTTAACAATGAAAAAATAGCATGTAGTTGATAGTAATATCTTAAAGAATAAATAATATGTAATAATTCTCTAATTTTTTTGTATTATTTTACATTTATATTTTTAAGGATTTTTCATATATTAATATATGGTGTGTCATCATTTTATCAAATAAATTTGATGTTCCAAAAAGTATAAAAACATGTATTTAACAACATCATTTTACATTTGGATTAGAATGCATTCACATGGTGTGTCATCATTTTATAAATCAATTTATAATTATTACATGGTATCATATACATAGTTTTTACTATAAAACGTCACTTTAAGTGGCGTCTTTACTCTAAAACGCCACTTTAAGTGGCGCTTTTAGTATAAAACGCCACTTTAAGTGGCGCTTTCTAACCCCGCAACAGAAAAACGCCAAATAAAGTGGCGTTTTAGGCTGAAAGTGTGCTAGTTTGGGAAATAAGTTGAAAAATGTGCTATACTGGTGTAAATATTTATGCAAAAGTGTGCTATTTGGGTTTTTTTTCCTTCGGTCAATTTGTTCAACTGCCGGCTTGGAAGCACATTGATTTCGTTCAGGCCAACGGTTGGCGTTCTTGCATGCTTTGCAGTTCATGAAGCCTAGGTGCATGGCGTACTATCCCTCTTCTGATCTTTTCCTGTATAAAAGCTCCTAGCTCTAGTCACAAGGAAGTACGCGCATGCAGTAGCGATCGCTGTGATGAGGTGGTTGCCGAAGAACCATCTGTTATCGCAGTTCTCTACCCTCGTCTTCTTTCTCCAAGTGCTGAAACCGAGTACTGTTCACGCTGCTAGAGCTCCTGCTGCTGCCTGCAAGGACCAGAAGTTCTTCTTTGGTTCTGGTACGGGTTTCGGTCCCTTTTCCGGGTTAGGTAGAGGCAGCGTGTTTGGAAGTGGTTGTGGTGGCGCTTTTTTCGGAGCGGGAAGATGCGATACAGGTGGTGGAAGTGGAACCGGGACGGTTGAGAGTGGTACTGGCGCAGGTGGGGGAAGTGGCCAGGGAAGCGGTGGGAGCTCTGGTAGTGGTGGCGGAGGGGTTACGGAAGCGGGAGTGAAGGTGGCGGAGGGGGTTATGGAAGCGGGAGCGAAGGTGGCGGGGGAGGTGTGGGGACAGGGGGTAGTGGAGGCTCAAGCGGAAGCAAGGGTGGTGCATGGAAACTATGGAGGTGACGGAGGAGGAAGCAAGGGAAATGGGGACAGTGGCCATGGAAGTGGTAGCAGCGGTGGTGAAGGAGGTGGCGGAGGCTCCGGCGGTGACCACGGAAAGTGGTGGATACTATGGAGGTAGCCGTGGCGATAGCGGCAAAGGAGCCGGCCATGGTAGTGGCAGCGCCAGCGGCGGCAGTGGAGGTGGTGGTGGACTAGGCTATGGAGGTGGCGGGGCAGGGGCTGGTGGAGGCTCAGGCGGGGGCAGTGGTAAGGATAAGGGCGAAAATGGCGTTGGCAAAGGCCAAGGAAGTGGTAGCGGAAGCAGTGGAGGGGGTAGTGATGGCGGACAAAGTTATGGAGGTGGGGGGAAAGGGGCGGGTGGAGGCTCAAGCGGTGGCCACGGAACCGGGCCCGGGGGCAGTGGATCCTATGGAGGTCACGGTGGAGGGAATAAGGATAAAGATGACAATGGCAAGGGCAAAGGACAAGGAAGTGATAGTGGCAGCAGTGGAGAGGGTGGCGGTGGTGGACAAGGTGGTGGGACAGGGGCGGGTGGAGACTCAAGCGGTGATCATGGAAGCAAGGGCAGTGGATACTATGGAGGTAATGGTGGACGGAGAGGGAATCAGGGTAAGCGCGACAGTGGCAAAGGCGTGGGGAAAGGAAATGATAGCGGTGGCAATGGAGGAGGTGGAAAAGGCTATGGAGGTGGAGGGACAGGGTCCGGTGGAGGCTCAAGCGATGGCCATGGAAGCGGGGGCGGTGGATACTATGGAGGTAGCAGTGGAGGGAGTAAAGGAGGAGGCCATGGGAGTGGTAGCAGCGGCAATGGAGGTGGTGGTGGTGGACAAGGCTACAAAGGAGGGGAAACAGGGGACGGTGAAGGCTCAAGCAGTGGGCACGGAAGAATTCCATCTCAATTACTAACCTTTTCAGCACTTATGTAATGCCTCCGTGGCTAAGATTTGAATATTTATCAAATATTATTGGCCAAAAAACTAAAATGGCACGTTTGGCCATTTTAATTCTCAGAACAGCACGTTCTTGAACTTCATTTCCAAAATGGCACATTTAGGAGCAATACGTTCCCGTCAGAGACGTATTGTTCTAGCAATGCGTCTTGAAACGAGACACATTGCCCCAATGAGTCTCTCCCCGAGACGACCCAACGGCTCTTTGGTGCCACGCGGACAATGCGTCTCCTCTAGGGACGCATTGCTATTACGCAACACCCGATTGTTGCCACCCAACAACTATGTTGCCATTGGGGGCCGCGACGCGGTGCCACGTGGGGACAATACGTCCGTCCCTATATAAAGGAGCTGAGACCAGCCCCCCAAACCCACACCATTCCTCAACTTCTTCTCTACTCCCATTGCTCTAGAATTTCCTGCTCGAATTTCTATTGCTTGGAGGTAATTTCGAGCGATCTTGGAGCTGATTTCGGGCGATCTTAGAGTTATATTCTTCTTCTCTTCTTCTTTCGTTGTCTGGCCATGATTCTACTTCTCTTCTTTCTCTTCTCGGGTATTCTGATTGACAAGGGACATCTCGCCATTTGAGGTATTTTTCTACTATATTTTTAAATTCAAAAATTTAGACCTAAAATTACTATACAATATTAAAAATAAAATAATTATATTGATACTATTTAATTCCACATTACTAAAATAATATTATAGAAAATGACACTTGAAGGTTAATTACTGTTCAAAAAATTATTGTTCCAAATTCTAAAATTATTGTTCTAAAATGTTAATGTTATAGAAAAAATATTTTTCCAGATTTATTTCCAAATTCAAAATTATTGTTCTAAAATCTTAACTACTCTTCTAAAAATGATGTCAATGTTCTAAAATATTAACTCATGCTCTAAAATATTAATTCATATTCTACAATATTAATTATTGTTCCAAAGTTAATTTACTGTTCTAAAATCCAAATTACTATTTTACAATGATAGGAACATGGCATCTAGTTCACATTCACGAATTGTCAAGCTTCAATATGATGGTCAATTTCTCTCTGATGGGTCTTATTCTAGTCAATCTGTTAGACCCATAAATATTTCACTTATCAATACCCTATCTGAACTAAAATCATATATCCATACAATACTTGACATCAATCCCAACCACTTCTCCATCAATATATCCTATATTTTCCCTAGAGAAGATCCTATGCTCATACAAGTTGATGATGATGATGCATACCCTGTTCTCAGTTTCATCTGATGCCTATATTGACGTGTTTCTTGAAAAAACATCTTTCCACCAACAATCTAGTTTCATAAGTCTATTGAATCAATATCAATCCCAACCATGTAATAGTAATGTAACTGTTGAATGGAATCAACCACCTGAATTCTCTCAAAATCCTACTATTGAGGATATTGGTCTTGAGGATGAGGATGGAGAACGAAATATTGAACAGGAAGGTGATCATGAAGGTGATAATGATAGTGATTAGAAAGGTGATAATAATAGTGATCATGATAGTGAGTCATTGACTGAAACTGATGATGGGCATGAACATCCATTCCCTGACTCTATTATAGTATTGAGTTATGTTCCATCCATATTTGATAAACAATGGCCCCGACATGAACACATTGATACCAACTATGAAGCTTTTTAAGATGAAGAATTAGTGGAAGATTTTCGTCAAGAATTCCATCTCAATTACAACCTTTCCAGCCCTGAAATATATGAGGGTGCTTTATTTGCATCCAAAGTTGTAATGATTGAGATGATCCAAAAATAGTAGGTACAAAACAATGTCTAATATCATACACAACGCTCAAATAATCGTCATGTTATATATGTTTGTATCCATGAACAACAATGTCCTTGGAGGTTGACTGCTTGCCAGTCCAAAAGAGCAGGTGGCATGTGGAAGGTAAAATATTATAGTACAAGCCACAATTGTCAACTAACTATTCTGAATCAGGACCATCTCCAAGTCACATCATCTTATATTGCTCGTATGATAATGTCAATCCTAGTATCATGATTGGATATGTCCACATGAGAAATTCGTGACTAGGTGAATGTTGAACTAAACCTCCATATATCTTACAAGAAGGCATTTTTAGCGAGGAGGAAGGTTGTCTGTAAATATTTGGAGACTGGGAATCATCATATCATAATTTGTTGTCGTTCCTAATTTTTCTGTCACAATATTTCAAGAACTATATATGGACAATAATTTAAGAGTGATAGTTCATTGTAAGATGACACATGAGTTCATATGTGCCATCTTAAGATAACTATCAAAGGCTATTTGACACATGGTATGATATGTGTTAAAAATTAAGATGTGCTACGTGTCTAAAAAAAGAGAATGTTCCAATGCATTTATTTTACTAAGTAGTGTGCTTGCACAAGCTACTTACTTGCCACCTAGCTACATGCTTGTCTCTGTAAGTATCTTGCTTGCCACCTAACAACATGTTTGTGTGTTTACCCACCAAATTATCATTTTACAAAAACTAACAAATAACACCGTATTCATATTTACAATTGATAAAAGTTTTTTATTTAATCATAATATCTTATTATAATTGGTTTCTTTTGACAAATTTTTAAAGAAGCATATTTTTATAAATAGGAATAAATAAGGAATTTTAATTTGAGAGATTTTCTAAAATTTAGAAAAAGATGATAGGGTTAATGTGAATTGTTTTATACAAAAATACTTTATAGATTTCTCTTAATCTCATGTGGTTGCGCGTTTTTAGATGCAAAGCTTGCACCATTTGTTTTCATGCCCCCAACTCATGGGACGAGTTGATGAAGTTGGTGGAATTTGGATGGTTCTTAGTGGCTGGAGCTGAATGTGGAGACTACCGTGAGACATGATTCAATTAATAAGGAGAAATAAAGGGAAAGGAAATCAAAAAAATATTGTTCCAAATTCTAAAATTATTGTTCTAAAATGTTATTGTTATAGAAAAATATTGTTCTAGATTTATTTCTAAATTCAAAATTATTGTTCTAAAATCTTAACTACTCTTCTAAAAATGATGTCAATGTTCTAAAATATTAATTCATGCTCTAAAATATTAATTCATGTTCTACAATATTAATTATTGTTCCAAAGTTAAATTACTGTTCTAAAATCCAAATTACTATTTTACAATGATAGGAACATGGCATCTAGTTCACATTCACGAATTGTCAAGCTTCAATATGATGGTCAATTTCTCTCTGATGGGTCTTATTCTAGTCGATCTGTTAGACCCATAAATATTTCACTTATCAATACCCTATCTGAACTAAAATCATATATCCATACAATACATGACATCAATCCCAACCACTTCTCCATCAATATATCCTATATTTTCCCTGGAGAAGATCCTATGCTCATACAAGTTGATGATGATGCATACGACACCCTGTTCTCAGTTTCATCTGATGCCTATATTGACGTGTTTCTTGAAAAAACATCTTTCCACCAACAATCTAGTTTCATAATTCTATTGAATCAATATCAATCCCAACCATGTAATAGTAATGTAACTGTTGAATGGAATCAACCACCTAAATTCTCTCAAAATCCCACTATTGAGAATATTGGTCTTGAGGATGAGGAGGGAGAATGAAATATTGAACAAGAAGGTGATCATGAAGGTGATAATGATAGTGATTAGAAAGGTGATAATAATAGTGATCATGATAGTGAGTCATTGACTAAAACTGATGATGGGCATGAACATCCATTCCCTGACTCTATTATAGCATTGAGTTCTGTTCCATCCATATTTGATAAACAATGGCCCCGACATGAACACATTGATACCAACTATGAAGATTTTTAAGATGAAGAATTGGTGGAAGATTTTCGTCAAGAATTCCATCTCAATTACAACCGTTCCAGCACTAAATTATATGAGGGTGCTTTATTTGCATCTAAAGTTGTAATGATTGTGACGATCCAAAAATAGTAGGTACAAAACAATGTCTAATATCATACACAACGCTCAAATAATCGCACAACAATGTCCTTGGAGGTTGACTGCTTGCCAGTCCAAAAGAGCAGGTGGCATGTGGAAGGTAAAATATTATAGTACAAGCCACAATTGTCAACTAACTGTTCTGAATTAGGACCATCACCAAGTCACATCATCTTATATTGGTCGTATGATAATGCCAATCCTAGTATCACGATTGGATATGTCCACATGAGAAATTCGTGACTAGGTGAATGCTGAACTAAACCTCCATATATCTTACAAGAAGGAATTTTTAGCGAGGAGGAAGGTTGTCTGTAAATATTTGGAGACTGGGAATCATCATATCATAATTTGTTGTCGTTCCTGATTTGTCTGTCACAATATATTTCAAGAACTATACATTCCCACCTTGTGGATGGTTATACCCTTCAAACTGAAGGCACTCGTAAATTCAAGTGGGTGTCTTAGGCATTTGGCCCAGCTGTGAGGGGTTGGGACTATTGCAGACCTGTTCTTACTGCTGATGGCACATTTCTAATAGGAAAATATTTTGGCACACTTCTCATTGCATGTGGCATAGATGTTGATAATGGTCTATTTCTACTTTCTTTTGCTGTTGTCGAGGTACAGATCTATGTATTATTTCTGATCGAATTTGGTTCTCTGGAGTGATTTTTTAGTTCTCTACAAACTTGTATTCCAATCATTCCACGCCGTACAAATATGTGTATTATTTCTGATCGAATGAGTGACATTTTTCAAGCACTTAAGTCAAAATTTGACCGGGCTCAACATCGTCATTGTCTTCGACATCTTTGTGAGAACTTCCATAAAATGTTCAAGTCATAGGATTTAAAGGAACTTTTGTGGAAGGTGGGATCCACAACTGATAAACTTGAATTTGATCATCTAATGATTGATATAGAAACCATAGAACCAGATGCTAAGGAGTATTTGATAGCCCAAAATCTAGTACGGTGGTCTCTCACATATGACAGAGGATACATGTCTGGGTCATTGTCTAGCAATCATGTTGAAGGGTTAAATGGAGTCTTAAAAGGTGTTAGGGGTTTATCAATACAACAACTAATTGTGTTACAACCCCAACTTTTGGGTTCACTTGGTGAGAAATGTGATTTCTCATATTAAATATATTTGAAAAAATAAAGATATAATTTGTTTTGAATAAATGGATTTCATTTACAATAGCCTTGATAATTGTTTTGTGGGCTTTATTGGCTATTGGGGCCAATAAAAGGAAAAGACAAAAGGAATTCCATTGTTAATATGAAATGAAGAAAAGAAAGATGTAGAAACCTCTAGAAAGCAAAAGTATGTAATCCAAAGATGGATTTCATGCCTCTTGGGTTCCTTGGGTTCTGAGGAGTCTAAAGTTGCAAAGATAATGTAAAAAAAAAGAAAAGATCAATTAAATATTTCTTTATTAAGAAAGAAATTGAAAACAATGATAAAATGTGGAAAATAAGTGGAAGGGGGCATAATTAAGTTATCCTTGATGGATTTTTGTATCCAAATGATTCCTAATGTTAAATGGAATGCCAATGACAAAAATAAAAAGAAAGATAAAGAGAAATCCTCAAAAAGAGATATTTTAATAAGAAATAAATAAGATAATGAGAAATAATGAATATAGATGCATCTAGAAGGATAATAAGTATCCTTATAAAGGAATTTTGGAATCTTGGAGTTTCTTGGGGTCCAAGGAGCCCCAATGGAGAAGAAAGAAAGAGAAAATACTAATAATGCAAAATAAAGGGATAATGTGATACATTATTAATGATTTTGGTGGCATTGCTAAAAAAGAAGTATTTTCTACTAAATAAAAATAAAATTCCGTGCCAATGGGTGAAAGTCAAGCAATAAAAGAGAATAAGTGAGAGGATTTTCGTATTTCTAATTATCCAAGAAATAAGAAATATCAAAGGGATAATTAAGAGAGAGAGAGAAACTTACTACTTCATGAAGGAATTGAAGATGGCCATGGAAGCGGGGGCGGTGGATACTATGGAGGTAGCAGTGGTGGGAGTAAAGGAGGAGGCCATGGGAGTGGTAGCAGTGGCAATGGAGGTGGTGGTGGTGGACAAGGCTACAAAGGAGGGGGAACATGGGACGGTGAAGGCTCAAGCAGTGGGCACGGAAGCGGGGGCGGTGGATACTATGGAGGTAGTAGCCGGGGGAGTAAGGATAATGGCGGTAGCCGCAGCAGTAAAGGAGAGGGACACAACTATGGAGGCGGGAGAGACAAAGGTAGCGGTGATAGTGGCAAAGGGTGTGATACCGGCGGAAGCTCCGGTGCTGGAGGAAGTAGCAACAATGCTGGTCATGGAGGTGCTGGAGGAGGAGCTGGTGGTGGGAAGGGTGGCGATGCTGAAGGAGGCTCGGGTGGGGGCTATGGCGATGGCGGCGGCAGTGGGGGCAATGCTGGTCGTGCAACTGGCAAGGGTTCTGGTGTCGGTGGAGCAGAAGTTCGCTCCAGTATAAACTGTTGAAGTCGGCGACGGCAAGGGTGATGCCGACTGTTGATGCAGGAGTTCAAAACGGTAGAAGAATATAGTGTGCAGTAAGGGTAGTGGCGACGGGGTTGACGTAGCTAGGTTGGTAGTGGACCTTGCATGGCATGAGGCGACACCATGTTCTTTTGCATGACTTTAACCGAGTGTGGGTTCCACGATAAGATGGCGTACTTACTTCCATTTTAAATATTTTTTTTTTGATAAAGTCAAAAAATAAAAAACATTAAATAGAGCAATACGGTGTAGTCGGCAACTTTTCCTTATATTTTTGTGTCGGACTTTGGTGAAATACGAAGATTAATGCCTCCATGGCTAAGATTTGAATATTTATCAAATATAATTGGTCAAAAAACTAAAATGACACGTTTAGTCATTTTAATTCTCAGAACAATCTTGAACTTAATTCCCAAAATGACACATTTGGGAGCAATACGTCTCCGTCGAAGACGTATTGTTCTGTCACAGAGCAATGCGTTCCGACTTGAGACACATTGGTTTCATGATAGGGCAATGTGTCCCAAGTCAAGACGCATTACTCTACGATAGAACAATGCGTCTCGGGACGGATGCATTGGTCCCACCGCAGAGTAATGCATCCTGAAGCGAGACGCATTGCCCCAATGTGTCTCTCTCCGAGACGGCCCAACAACTCTTTGGTGCCACGCGAGTAATGTGTCTCCTCTGGGGACGCATTGCTGTTACGAAACACCCGACTGTTGCCACCCAACGACTATGTTGCCATTGGGGGTCGCGGCGCGGTGCCACGTGGGGGCAATGCGTCTGTCCCTATATAAAGGAGCTGAGATCAACCCTCCAAACCCACACCATTCAACTTCTTCTCTACTTCCATTGCTCTGGAGTGCGATCTTGGAGCTGATTTCGGGCAATCTTGGAGTGATATTCTTCTTCTCTTCTTCTTTCGTTGTTTCGCCGGGATTCTGCTTCTCTTCTTTCTTTTCTCGGGTATTCTGATTGACAAGGGAGATCTCACCATTTGCGGTATTTTTTATTATATTTTTATATTAAAAAATTTAGACCTAAAATTACTATGCAATATTAAAAATGAAATAATTGTATTACTACTATTTAATTCTACATTACTAAAATAATATTATAGAAAATGACATTTGAAGGCTAATTACTATTCAAAAAATTATTGTTCCAAATTCCAAAATTATTGTTCTAAAATGTTAATGTTATAGAAAAAATATTGTGTCAGCAACTTTTCCTTATATTTTTGTGTCAGACTTTGGTGAAATACGAAGATATGTAATGCCTCCATGACTAGGATTTGAATATTTCTCAAATATAATTGGCCAAAAAACCAAAATTACACGTTTGGTCATTTTAATTCCCAGAACAACACGCTCTTTAACTTAATTCCCAAAATAGCACATTTGGGAGCAATACGTCCCCGTCGGAGACGTATTGTTCTGTCACAGAGCAATGCGTCTCGGGACAGATGTATTGGTCCCACCGTAGAGCAATGCGTCCTGAAGAGAGACACATTGCCCCAATGAGTCTCTCCCCGAGACGGCCCAACGACTCTTTGGTGCCACGCGGGCAATGCGTCTCCTCTGGGGACGCATTGCTGTTACGCAACACCCGACTGTTGCCACCCAACGACTATGTTGCCGTTGGGGGTCCGCGGCGCGGTGCCACGTGGGGGCAATGCGTCTGTCCCTATATAAAGGAGCTGAGATCAACCCCCAAACCCACACAATTCCTCAACTTCTTCTCTACTTCCATTGCTCTGGAGTTCCCTGCTCGGATTTCTATTGCTTGGAGGTGATTTTGGGCGATCTTGGAGCTGATTTCAGGCAATCTTGGAGTTATATTCTTCCACTAGTACAAAAATGGTCTATAGCGTCGGTTTTTTTAAGCCTATAGCGTCACTTTTCAGTCGACGCCTAAGTGGTCGTCGCTACAGAAATTGCTCTATAGGGTCAGTTTTTTTAACAAAAAAAAACCGACCTTGTATAGTAAAAACTGACCCTATAGGCGCTCAAAAACTAAACCCAAATGAGAAATGAAACTGTACCTGAACCCTATAACGTCGGTTTTTTACTAAATAACCGACTCTAAAGATTCTTTCTAAGGATGATTATATGAGGAATACCGACTCAATAGAGTCTAGGAATATGATAGAACGGTCGTGCCGCCTAGCACAGCCGTGTTGGTCTATATTAGCACAGTCGTGCTACACGGCACGACCGTTCTACCATATCTCAACACGGCTGTTCTATGCGGTACAACCATTCTACCTCATCCCAACACGGCCGTTCTATACAGCACGACCGTTCTACGCGGAACGGCCAAGACACCTATAAGGTCGATTTTTTAAGAAAACCGATGCTATAGGGTCCAATTTTTTTTTTAAAATTTCTACAGTAAATGAACAGAACAAAACAGAAGAACAAGAATAAGATATGGGAGAGGGGAGCATTGATGCTCAACCGTCACCATTCCAAACCACACATTCATAACAAAAATAATTCATATATTGAGTTGAGTACACATAGTCACATCATAATTTACAAAATGACAGATTGCAAGTCTGAGATGATATTAAATGTCAGATACAAAAGTAAATATGAAAGAGTACTGAAACCACATACATAAATGAAACGTAACTGAAATATTTATTCCAGTGCTATATTGACTTCATTTAGAAAAGCATCTGACCACTCTTCTCGAAATTCATTTAAGTCCTCACGTGTGTAAGACTGAGTTGTAAAGATCTGTAATAGAAAATGCACATGCTAATATTTTATAAAATGACGAAAACTCACTTGTAAATTTATGTTGTTATTCTTTATTACCTGATCTATAGTCAGAATGTCATTTGATGCTTGTTTGACAATAGCTTGCATATATTTCATTACATAGTAGCCACAAGACCAGCCATTATTCTGTATATGACACTACAAATAACGAATTATACTTATTGTTAGTAAACTACTATAAACAGAAGACTATAAGAGTTGACATATAAGAGTTGAAAATTAATACATATAAGACTAAGCAGTTGTCAAAGTAGCTACCTTGACATTTTTCAAAGTCAATGTCTTTAATTTTGAGGGTATTTGTCCTACGCCTTCACGAAAAACTTTTATACCCCTATCAATTAAATGATAGTTGGTAAAATAGAAATTCTAAACAGAAATATCATGTTGAATCATTGACTATATTTATGCTTACGCCATAGCTGGAAATTTCAGTTTGTGACCCCTTGTTTTTTTCCCATTGGGTCAAGATAATAAAGAGTCATCAATTTTGGGACAATCACCACTAATTCCCAATGTCTAGATCTGAGTAAGAATAAAACAAACATTAAAATAAATACATTTATTCATTATTAAAATTATATTGAATAATAATACTTACTGGACGTTAAAAGGAATTAGGATAATTTCCTTTCCCACACTAGCAAAATATTTGAATGCATCAGAGAAGTATTCACTCACTTCTTCAATATGTGTCTCCACCTGACTAGTGTCTGAAGGAACTAAGAATCCAACATTCTTTATATCAAAGTTTGTGGTCTCGGTATATAAATGGTTGTTAAACATTTGTAATTATTTTCATATGTAGAAATAAGCTAAAAATGTGTATTGGAATTTTCTATATTGATAAATCCTTACCTTATCCATACTTCTAATATCGAAGTATTCATCCAATCATACCGGAACAACTCTATAATATCATCAAGAAAAATATAATTGTCAAAGTCCCTCCCAGTTGCATCTTCTATTAAATTGATCAACATTTGTAGTCCAGAGCTTTGGTTGGGCATAGGAGGATGACTAGTGGAATTTTTACTTTTTGGTTTGCAAACCTGTTAATTAAATTACATACTTCTATTACACGAGTTCATATATGCAGTCAAATATGAAAAGCATGGTAGAATTCAAGTATACCTTGTCATTGATAACCAAGTGTCTAGGCCAACCCACCATAGCACCGTCTGCTTCTTCAACTATACTATATTCAGGATTAGGTATGGGTAGTAGTTTGTCCCCCATTCCGTCATACACAAGATGGATGGACACACGGAAAATGTCATCAGTAATTTGTTGGCAATGCAATGTACCACCAAGGTTGTACACTTTACCCGCTGCCACAATATTATATTAAGGAACCTCCACTGCAAGTTTACAGTTCATACCAACCTAGATTGAAATAATATAAGTTATATAAGAAGCAGTAGAACAGATTCCTGCTACAACTATATATATTATCATATATATATATATATATATCATACTAATAACACAACATATAGAACAAAAACTTACTGTAGATTGTTGTGGTGGGTCATTGGGAGTGCTCCCATGACCTTCTACAACTGTAGCATGGGCTTGTACCTCATCACTTGAGAGACGTACAGTATGAATAGGTTGAGAAGGTTGAGTAGGATGAAATGAAGACATTATTTCTTTTACTTTCTGCGCTACTAATGCTTCAACCTCCTCTTGTGTAAAACCTCCTGCATGATCTCTTTTAGATTGCGAAGGGCCAAAATAAGACTTAAATATGTGCGGCGACCCCTGATCTCCACTGATAATTCTTTTCTTATACCCATTAATTCTAAATATTTTCTAGATTTGATGTCATCTTTAGTCTTTCCTGGTATGCTCAATAGCGTACCAATGATTCTATCACAAATATTTTTTTCAACATGCATGACGTCAATGCAGTGTCTAATTGCCAAAGATCTCTAATAAGGAAGATCCCAGAATATTGACCTCTTCTTGTATAGAGATTTGTCACATGTGATTGTATGACTACTTGAACTCTTTCTAAATTCATTAACAATATATTTCACCCTATCATATACAACATTTCCTGGTATAGGTTTAGGAGCACTTCATTCCTCAGTTGACCCATTAAAGGTTTTGTGTTGCCTTCGATAAGGATGCACTAGTGGGAGAAATCTCCGATGACCAAGATATATGATTTTACCACCATGTTTCAGTCTGATTGAATCAGTATTTTCCTCACAAACAGGACATGCTTTGTATCGTTTTATGCTATATCCAGACAAATTTCCATAAGCTGGAAAGTCATTAATCGTGCAAAACAACATAGCACGCAAACTGAAGATATCTTTATGTGAAGCATCATATGTCATAATACCTTCTTCCCATAGTTTCATTAGGTCATCTATTAGAGGTTGAAGGTAAACATCAATATCATTTCCAGGTTGCTTGGGCCCTGATATCAATATTGACAACATGACATACTTATTTTTCATACACAACCAAGGAGGAAGATTTTATATAACAATCATAACAGACCACGTGCTATGTTGGCTGCTTAATGTACCATAAGGATTCATTACATCTGTACAGAGTCCAAGACTTAAGTTTCTTGGTTCTTTACCAAATTGAGGGTATAATAAATCAATTTTCTTCCATTGTGGTGAATCAGATGCATGTCATAGGACACCATCATCATTGGCCTTTAACTCCCCATGCCAAGACAAATTGTGCGCATCTTTTGGATTAGCAAATAAGCGTTGAAATCGTGGTATTATTGGTAGATACCACAACACCTTGACAGGAGAGCCATTTTTAGCCTTGGCTAAATTTGTGGTCTTATACCTTGACGCACCACATTTTGGACAATTTATTAAGTTACTATAGTCCTTCTGAAATAACACACAATCATTTGGACATGCATGAATCTTCTTAGCCTCCATTCCCATTGGGCACATTATTTTCTTTGCTTGATATGTTGAAATTGGAAGCTCGTTGCCTTCAGGAAGAATTTCCTTTAACAAAGACAACAGTGAAGTGAAACTCTTATCGCTCCACCAGTTTTGAGCTTTATATAATCGCATCACAGCACTCAACCTCGTGAACTTAGTACAACCCTTATATAAAGGTTTTTCAGCATCATGGACAATATTTGCAAATAAAGAAGGTGGATCAATGACATTGTCCCGACAACTACGTAGCATCTCATCAACCATATCATCATGAGTTGGGTCATCTTGAATCGGTTCATCAATGAAATTATCATCATTATCTATATCTTCTATGCCACAACTATTAGTATCGATATTTTCTGATCCATTATTAATTTTCGCTCCATGCCAATACCATTCATTATAACCTTGTATGATCCCATTGCATATAACATTATCCTTAATTTCCTCAGCCGTATCAACTTTCAAATTGTTACCACAATTTCTACATGGACAATAGAACCTATCTGTAGGTAGTTTCCTATGTTCCTCAGCAAATCTGATAAATTCATCAAGACCTTTGGCAAACTCTGGACTACAACGGTTCTTGATAGACATCCAACTTCGATCCATTTTCTATATCACATTAAAAATTAATTATAAAACTAAGCATTTAATATTGATACTATAAGCTGTAAGTTTTTATTGATAGGAAGTTAATTACTTTTATACTAAAGTGTACCACCTATCCCATTTTTGAATATTTAATCTCACTAGTAATTGTATAATGTATGTTTAGTTTTGAAGAAAATTTCAGCAGCATTTCCCCTAAGTTCTCCAAGTACACCAATGTAAATGGTAAATAACCACTCACATATGTACCCAAAGAACGAATGAGAAAATACTACTAAAATTTTCTTCAAAACTAAACATACATTATACAGTTACATCCTAAGTGAGATTAAATATCCAAAAATAGTCTCAAACCAGGGACTATCCAAAATTTACTCCTATGAGTAAATTTTGAACGTGTTTCTAAGTTGATACATGTATAAATGTGTTATTGTCACATTTATATATTAAGTTAAACATCATGCATTGATGATCTCATATATAAACCCTAAAGTGTCAATCTGAGACTACACAATGTCTACCCTCATATTTTTGGAATGTATATATAATGATTACATATGTGATTGATAAAAAAATATAGATATGAATGAATACATATTTTTATTATTGGTTGATTTACTAGTCAAATAAAATGGCACATTGGGAGAGTGAGAATATTATACCTCACTTGTAAGTTGAAGAAGAAATATATGTAAGTCAACAACAAGTCAATAGCATCTGCAACAACACAAATGCATGATTCAATTCTATTATAATGTATTAATTAGGGGTCAGTATATATCAATTTTATAGGAGCAGTAACAAATTTAAAATTGACAAATTTTGATGATTCTGCAACTCAGCCGACACGGCCGTGCTGCCCCGCACGACCGTGCAAATAACACGGTCGTGCTGCCCAGCACGACCGTTCTACCTGGTCAGTTGCTTGAAAGTAAGACGTAAACGGAGGAGTGAGGCGGCAGAGATTATACCTTGAGAAGAACCGGTCGGTGAGGGAGCTTGTGAGGGAAAAGAATCAGAGAGATGCACATGGCCCTTGCAACGCCTAAGGCGTCGTCGTCGACGACTTTTAAAGAAGAAAGCACCGGAGAGAGAAGCAACGCCTAAGGCGGCGGCGTCCAAGGAAAATGGCACCGAAGATGGTGGTAAGGAGCGTCATCGACGCCAGAGATGGTGGTAAGAAGCTTGGGCGGCGTCGTCCAAGGAAAGCGGCGCTAGTTTGCCTCTTTTCAGATGAGGAGATGGTTGGGGGAGGTCACCTTTATAGAGGCAGCGCTGCCTTTCTTTGGGGGCGGGAGCGGGAATGGGGAGTAGCAGCAGTAGCAAATGGCAACCTAAGCCTTACAATCGGGCTACTATGTGCAATGTAGAAGACCTATAATGTCGGTTTTGGATAAAAAACTGACCCTAAAAGTCTATTAAAAAAGGTACCCGGACTTAACCTATAGTGAAAGTTTTTTAGGATAACTGACGCTACAGACCACATATGTAAGGTCGGTTATATATAAAAACCGACTCTAGAGTTCCAAAGCGGTGCCCACAATTTTTGTTGTCCCTATAACATCGGTTATTTTAAAAAACCAACCCTATAGATCGAGGCGTGAAGTCAAAATCACGCGAGTTTTCGCCGCGAGAAACCTATAAGGTCGATTTTTATGATAAAACCGATGCAGCAGTCTATTAGGTCGGTTATTATAGTAAAAATGATGTTGTGGGCAGCGACGTTACTGGCCAAAAATGTAGTAGTGTTCTTTTCTTCTTCTTTTGCTGTTTGGCCGAGATTCTGTTTTTCTTCTTTCTCTTCTCGGGTATTCTGATTGACAAGGAAGATCTCGCCATTTGAGGTTTTTTTTTACTATATTTTTAGATTCAAAAATTTAGACCTAAAATTACTATACAATATTAAAAATAAAATAAGTGTATTACTACTATTTAATTCCACATTACTAAAAAAATATTATAGAAAATGACACTTGAAGGTTAATTATTGTTAAAAAAATTATTGTTCCAAATTCCAAAATTATTGTTCTAAAATGTTAATGTTATAGAAAAATATTGTTCCAAATTTATTTTCAAATTCAAAATTATTGTTCTAAAATCTTAACTACTCTTCTAAAAATGATGTCAATGTTCTAAAATATTAATTCATGCTCTAAAATATTAATTCATATTCTACAATATTATTTATTGTTCCAAAGTTAATTTACTATTCTAAAATCTAAATTACTATTTTACAATGATAGGAACATAGCATATGGTTCACATTCATGAATTGTCAAGCTTCGATATGATGGTCAATATCTCTCTGATGGGTCTTATTCTAGTTGATCTGTTAGACCCATAAATATTTCACTTATCAATACCCTATCTAAACTAAAATCATATATCCATACAATACTTGACATCAATCCCAACCACTTCTCTATCAATATATCCTATCTTTTCCCTGGAGAAGATCATATGCCCATACAAGTTGATGATGATGATGATGATGATGATGATGCATACATAACCTTATTCTCACTTTCATCTGATGCCTATATTGACATGTTTCTTGAAAAAACATCTTTCCACTAACATTCTAGTTTCATGAGTCTATTGAATCAATATCAATCCCAACCATGTAACAGTAATGTAACTACTGAATGGAATCAACCACCTGAATTCTCTCAAAATCCCACTATTAAGAATATTGGTCTTGAGGATGAGGAGGGAGAATAAAATATTGAACAAGAAGGTGATGATAATAGTGATTATGAAGGTGATAATGGTAGTGATTAGGAAGGTGATAATAATAGTGATCATGATAGTGAGTCACTGACTGAAACTGATGATGGGCATGAACATCCATTCCCTGACTCTATTACAACATTGAGTTCTATTCCATCCATATTTGATAAACCATGGCCCCGACATGAACACATTGATACCAACTATGAAGCTTTTCAAGATGAAGAATTGGTGGAAGATTTTCGTCAAGAATTCCATCTCAATTACAACCTTTCCAGCACTGAAATATATGAGGGTGCTTTATTTGCATCCAAAGCTATAATGATTGAGACGATCCAAAAATAGTAGGTACAAAACAATGTCAAATATCATACACAACGCTCAAATAATCGTCATCTTATATTTGTTTGTATCCATGACCAACAATGTCCTTGGAGGTTGACTACTTGCCAGTCCAAAAGAGCAGGTGACATGTGGAAGGTAAAATGTTATAGTACTAGCCACAATTGTCAACTAACTATTCTGAATTAGGACCATCACCAAGTCACATCATCTTATATTGCTCATATGATTACTCAATCCTAGTATCACAATTGGATATGTCCACATGAGAAATTCGTGATAAGGTGAATGCTGAACTAAACCTCCATATATCTTACAAGAAGGCATTTCTAGCGAGGAGGAAGGTTGTTTGTAAAATATTCGGAGACTGGGAATCATCATATCATAATTTGTTGTCGTTCCTGATTTTTCTATCATAATATATTCCAATTACTATATATTCCCACCTTGTGGATGATTATACCCTTCAAACTGAAGGCACTCATAGATTCAAGTGGGTGTCCTGGGCATTTGGTCCAGCTGTGAGGGGTTGGGCCTATTGCAGGCCTATTCTTACTACTGATGGCACATTTCTAACAAGAAAATATTTTGGCACACTTCTCATTGCATGTGGCATAGATGTTAATAATGGTCTATTTTCACTTGCTTTTGTTGTTGTCTAGGTAGAAAATAAGGACTCAGGGGAGTGATTCTTTGGTTCTCTACAAACTTGTATTCCAATCATTCCATGCTGTATAGATCTGTGTATTATTTCTAATCAAATGAGTGGCATTTTTCCAACACTTAAGTCAAAATTTGACTGGGATCAACATCGTTGTTGTCTTCGACATCTTTGTGAGAACTTCCATAAAAAGTTCAAGTCATAGGAGTTAAAGGAACTTTTGTGGAAGGTGGGATCCACAACTGATAAATTTGAATTTGATCATCTAATGGTTGATATAGAAACTATAGAACCAACTGCTAAGGAGTATTTGATAGCCGAAAATCCAGTACAGTGGTCTCTCACATATCACAGGGTTATATGTACTGGGTCATTGTCTAGCAATCATGTTGAAGGGTTAAATGGAGTCTTAAAAGGTGTTAGGGGTTTACCAATACAAGCACTAATTGTTGGCACATACTGTCGCTATGTTACAATGTAGTTGGAGAGGCGTAATGAAGCATATGGTCATGCGTAATAGGGACATAAATGACCCTTTAGGTTTCATAATAAGCTTTTTAATGTATCACATGATGCAGAAAAACTAAGAGTAATACCCCGTGTAAACAATGATGAATGGCTTGTTGATGACATGGAAGGACATAGATTTCAAGTCATAGTGCGTCCAAATGGTGCAAGTGAATGTAGTTGTTGTGGTTTTCCACAACAATGGCATTTCCCATGTTCTCATGTTTGGGTAGCTACAAGATTTGTCAATTATGATACTGATGGACTTGTGAGCCCATATTTCACAAATGATGCTTATTTGAACGCATATAGAACTGAATTTTGTGGTATTCCCAACAAGAGGTATTGGCCTCAATTTGATGAAAGTAGAGGTATTTATCCCTTATTACCCCCAAGTAAATGAAGGCATGCTAGAAGACCAAAGAAAAAAAAGAAGGCCTTCAGCTATGGATGTTGATCCAAATCAATATATATATATCATTGTCATAAGTGTGGTAGAAGAGGCCATAATAGACACACTTGTCCTAATGTAATATGATGTATGGTCATGTAATGTTTCAATTTCAGTTTGTTCAAGTCGTGTAATATTTGCAATTTCAATTTACTCAAGTCATGTAATGTTTGCAATTTCAATTTACTCAACTCATGTAATGTTTGCAATTTCAATTTGTCCAAGTCATGTACTGTTTACAATTTCAGTTTGTTCAAGTCATGTAATGTTTGTGATTTCAATTTACTCAAGTCATGTAATGTTTGTAAGTTCAATTTGTTCAAGTCATGCGTTGTTTGCAATTTTAGTTTGTTCAAGTCATGTATTGTTTACAATTTCAATTTAATGTAATATTTGCACTTTTTATTTAATGTAATATTTGCACTTTTCATAGATATGGCTCCTAGACAAGCATCCTTTCGACTCTCCCAACAACACTTCATGTTGTCACAATGGCCTATTACTGATCTGGGTATTTTGGAAAATATTTCCTTGGCTGGTTTTGACCTTGTTCATAAGCTACAACCTATCCACCTTGATCCCAATTTAATATCTGCCTTAGTTAACCGGTGGGACAACTCTAGCAATACTTTTAGGTTTTCCCCTTTTGAGACGACTGTAACCCTTCAGGATGTTGCAGATCTTTTAGGTCTTAGGATTGATGGCCCACTGGTTATAGCTTCATATCCTTTAGGCATGGATGAGGGGCAATTTTCTTCATGCTCTCACCTTGGTGAGAGTTTCTTAGGAGATGCACCATATGGGATGTCCAAGGGGCATATCTCCTTGATATGGTTGAGTGAGACCTTTAGTGGGATGGATCTCACCTTGGGATATGAAGAAGAACAAAGACAAATGAGGATAAGGTATACTAGAGTATATCTCCTATACTTTTTAGGTAGTTACCTTATTCCAGATAGTACCAGGACATAGTTCATGTACGACACCTCCCTCTTGTGTCTGACTTTACAAGTTGCAACACTCTATCTTGGGGTGCTGCAACTCTAGCATACTTGTATAGGGAGTTGTACACGTCTACCACCCGTTCTAAGAAAACTACCCACATGTCTGGTTGTGTATGTCTACTATAGATGTGGTGTTAGGAGAGGTTAGTAATTGGATGCCCATGTTCTCTAGTTATGAACTGGGGGAGTGGCCAGAAGATGTTCCCTTATGTTACAGGTAAAGATTTACACAATTTATTTATACATTTGTCCAAACATTTTGTAATGTTTATCTAAATTTAGTTTGTCAATTTAATAGGTGGCCTATATTTGTTCAAAAGAGTGATACTATGAGAGGATCGATCCAGTTTTATGATTCAACATTTGACCAAATTTTGCCCTCTCAGTTATAACTTACTTACTTCTACTAACATATTGTATGATATATGTTGTAGTTTTTATGCAATTTACTCTATTTTATATGATACATGTTGTATCTATTTGAATAACAGATACAGTTAGCTCCTTACACTGCTGATATTCTAGAGAGACTTCCAGCCTTGTGTCGAGAGGGTCATGATATTTAGTTGGCATGAGTGCCTTTAGTGTGCTACATAGTAGTAGAGTGGCACTTCCCTGATAGAGTACTTAGACAATTCAGATTTGTTCAAGTACAACCTACTCTGGAGTTACCACACCTTAGTAGGATAGATGGGAGGGGTCATGCGATTGAGGATTGGTTGCATCATTATAGGCGGGAGGTGCAACTGTGGAACAACAGACGTGAGAGCTTAGTTCCCCCTCCACCAGCGGAGACAGTCTTTAGTCTACAGGTGTACTACGCATGGCATCATCCCCAGTACGTATTTCCCCCTCCAGCTCAGCCTCTGACCACATACTACCCACAAAGTTATCGTCAACAATAATTTGAGAGTATCATTATTATTTCTTTTACAAACTGCTATTATTTATCTTTATTATTTGTAATATATGTAATTGGTCTTTATTATTTGTACATACTTTGTTTGAATAGGTGGAATCACATATGCGGATCCGAGCGACTTTACAGCATGCCCCTGCACATATCATAGATGACATCTATGGCATCCAGGGGACTTACTTTGACAATCTTTTTGACTATGCTCGCCCGTATGATCCCATACCCACTCATACCACAACCCCTGAGCCCACTCATACTCCTACTCCTACTCCTGTTCTTACTGCTCCTGAGCCCACTCCTACTTCTCAGTTCATGGGATGGGGACCGACATGCTCATACTATATAAGAGGTTGTTCATTTTCTTCATTCATCACCCCACCTCCACCTTCATCCTACTACAGAGTAGATTCTTCTTCTGTTCCATACACTCCACTCCCACCACATGTTATTCATGAGACTCAACCACCACCCTATGCTACATACTCACTGGCTCTATTATATTTCTATGGATACACCCCCCTAATGTCTCACATCCTAGTTTTCAGAGACCCATCACCCCACCTCCAATTTATCCTTACTTCCCAGCTGCTCGTCAGGCTGCTGCTACACATTTGTCCCCAGTTGAGGCATCTCCAGATGACTTCGGTACTCATGATCCAGATGTATAGGGAGGTGGGCGAGGACGTCGTGGGTGTGGAGGACGTACTTAGTTTTTCATATATTGTATTGTACAGTATATATGCCTTTGCGAAGGCATTTATTTGGCTTGTGTGTGGATATATCATATTATGATATCATATTGGTTCATTTTGGATCTATCATATTGTTCTGTTGTGTATTATTTTCTCGTCAGGTTGGTTCATGTTTTAACCTTATTTTTAATTGATATCTCATTTTTTTAGATTAATTTCTTCTTATATAATCAATTAGAAACCAACTAGTGTTGGTTGCAATACCACTTCTATAATCTATATGCATGTTCAGAGCTATTGAAATTAACAAATTTATAATAATTGGCTATATTATAGACATTCAAATACAAGTGAATGAATTGTAAATGTACAAATATAATCAATATTATTAATATACAAATCAATAAGCATGAAAGAATAATAATGAATGCAAAAAAATTGAAAAATTTGTAATACATCCTGTATGAGGACATTTTACTCTGATGCGGCAGCAATACGTCCCCATGCAGGACGCATTACTTTCCTATGGGACCAATACGTCCCTGTCACGTATTGCTCTATTGCAGAGCAATGCGTCCCGACTGGCGACACATTGGTCCCACATCAGGACAATGCGTCCCAGGCCAGGACGTATTGCTCTGCGAGAGAGCAATGCGTCTCGTGACGGGACACATTGCTCTGTCGCAGAGTAATGCATCCTGACTTGAGACACATTGCCCTGTTGTGGGACCAATGTGTCTCCATCCGAGACGCATTGCTCTACGACAGAGCAATAAGTCTCTGGCGGGGACGTATTGCTCTATAAATGTGTCATTTTGGGAATTAAGTTCCAGAACGTGCTATTCTGGGAATTAAAATGGCCAAATGTGCCATTTTGATTTTTTGGCCAATATAATTCTGCTCATTGATCAATGTTATGGAAAAACCTCCCTGGTTTGCAGTACTTCATATAGTTTCCTTTTCTCCCGTGTTTTTTAATTAATTTTCAGGAAAACAAATGTTTATTTTTGGTATGGCAACGGGCAGCTTTTGCTTGACCTGGTCCAAACAGACTCAAAACTGCACAAACCCGACCTATGAGTCTATGACCAACCCAACCCGACTTGGCCGAACATTATAAAAATACCCTGCTTAAATGCTAATAACAAACAATATGCCGAATATTGAAATCCAATCCGACTCAAATTAGACAACCAACCCACACATATTTTAAGCTTTTATTTTTGGATAGGTTTTGGCCCATTGCAAGGGAGCAAAGAGGCTGTTAGGAGCATTCCGTTAAGCGCGTCCTGTAGTGTCCATCATGAATCTTCCACGACTCGCATTATTACCTGAATCAGTCTTTATTAGATGAGCTACTGGTCATATGCGTTGATAAGCTTGTATCGAAATCTAGATTGTTAAACAGGTTGTGTGCCAAGTCGAGGCTAAGGTAATGTTTAAAAATCTCATCTTGTACTGAGCCAACATAGTAATTATGGATTTGGAGTCGGGTTTGGTCCACTTTTAGGGGTGTAAACGGTGTCGGTACGGTGCGGGTCTGACCATACCCATACCCATACCCATCTAATTTAACGGGTCCGGTTTCGATTCTAGAACCGCGTAATACAAAATCTGGACCCGTACCATACCCGTACCCGCAATAATAGTGGGTATGCGGTGCGAGTATGCGAGTAAACGGTTCTATAAAACATCATATTGTTTATGTAAGAGAAATGACTATGTTATATATATTTAACATAACAAGATATGCATATAATAGTTATATTAGACAATGCTATATTCTATACAATAACATTAATTAAGTAATTATTTACATATTTGTAGTTATGATCATAACGTTTAATTTATGTAGAAAGTAATGTAAATTAGTAGACATTTTGATTTTAAGTTTACATATGATGTTCATTATTGTAACTAGAATAGTTAATTCTTAATTATATGACTAGTGTCAACCTTATTGTATTTAGAGTAAGATATAATCTCCATGATTATATTCGTAAGACTAGTAAAATATGATATATATAACATATTATTTTAGTAATTACTTATGTATAGCGGGTACACGAGTCTAACGGGTCTGGGTCCAAGCATACCCATTATTTGACCCTCTTATATGGGGGTCCAAGGATACGCGGGTATAAAAAATTAGACCCATGACAGATTTTTAAGGGTTTGAATTTGCGGATCTGCGGGTCTACCCGTACCCATTTACAACCCTATCCACTTTACTGTGATGAATATTTTATTTCATGGTACATTTAGATTGAATTTTTTTATATGATCAAGACATATCCATATCTTATATATATATATATATATATATATATATATATATATATATATATATATATATATATATATATATATATATATATATATATATATATATATGGAGAGAGAGAGAGAGAGTCAGGCTAGAATACACTCAAGTGTACGGATCACACGCTACACTCAAGTTGTGTTTTCATATCATGACTATTTTTTATAAAATGTAAACCGTTGATCTTCATTGTCACACTATAAGTAGGCTACATAAGAATTTTGAGCCCATTTGGATGAGTGCAAGACACTCATCCGAAGGCAACAAAATCAACGCACTAGACTAGTTTGAAATGTATAATTTTTGTGGTCTTCATAACATGACCTATAAATGTTCAAATGAGCTCAAATTTTATATATGAGCTATTCACAAGATGTTTAAGAAGATCAATGATTTAGATTTTTAAAAAAGATATTGCATCATGGAAAACTACTTGAGTGTATTCTTCTCCAGATACACTCGAGTGTATTCTAGCCTGACTATATATATATATATATATATATATATATATATATATATATATATATATATATATATATATAATGAAGTCAAAATTATGAAAAATCATAATAATATTTACTGTATGCTTTTCTTTAAAAAATCCCTCTTTGCTCCCTAATTTCTCAAAAATAGAAAATCGTCAATTTTCTAGTCTCAACATCATTGTTTTGATTTAAGACAAATTTAACAAAAAAGCTATATTATAGATACCGTGAATATCTTCACATGTTTCCTCTTATAATTTGTTAGAATATAAAATTTGTGACATGCAAGTTTAGAATAGTTTTAGAAAGATCGAAAATCAAAATTAGAATATATCTTTACATAAATTAAATGGATACATTTTTCTTAGAAGGAAGTTGTATTACAGATACTTGATGGAAAATTAGTGTCACAATATGTATCTAAAAAATGTCAAAAAGATATACTTACCTCATGTGTAGTTAATTTCTAAAGAATCATATAAACCAAATATTGTAAAGGAATATACATTATGATAATATTTCTAAAATAATACAAAAAACATATTTATAAATATAGTATTAAATAATCTAAAAACAAGAAATAATGCCATACATGGATTTGTACATGTATTAGTTAGTTTATTTTTGATATTTCACTACAATTGGATAATTTTAAGTTGCCATAAATAAATTATAAAATAAATTAGTATGATAGTGCTAAAAGGACGTAGATAAATCAAATAATTTAATAAATAGTTTCAAAATAGAAAATTTATTTTGAATTTGTATACACAACATAATTAGACTACATGTGAAATTTTAGTTAATGTTTGTTTCCTTGAATAAAATATAAAATAAAGGATAAAAATACTAGTACATAAGAAAGTCTTGTTGCTTTAGTTGGGTTGGTTTTCTTAAAATTTCCTATCACACTAAATTTTATATCAACATATGAAAACTCGTCGTACAACAACCCTGACTCTCATTCTTAGTTCTATAATATCTCTCACCTCCTTTCTCTATCTGCAACCTTATTAAGTTGGATTCTATGCAGAAGGATGCTACTATTTCTTCTTCTCTTCTCCCTTCTCTATTCTTCCCTTCCACCATGACCATGAAGCAACAATACCTATGACCATGATATTGTCTTTCTAAAGAAGCATAGAACACCATCAATGCATCATGTCTGTAGTGCACAAACTATGCTCCACTAGTTCTGACATCTCATCTTGGTTCTTTTCCTCGCGTCGATGGACTATTCAGAGAATCCCATGACAATACATGGTGACTTGTGCAAAAGACCTAAGAGTTCCTTCAAGAAGCTACGACCACTACAACCATTGACCTATGACTCAAAAAGTTTGGACATTGTAGATAACTTGGATTCATGGACATTGTAAACTTTAGCCAAACCCTCAACCTTCATTAATCCCTTTGAACTCCATCGGTATTTTGAAGCCCAGTATTGATCTGCAGTCATGAGTTCTTCAACAATGATCAAGAATACGAAGATCTTACTCCATGTGACTAGTCAATAGTTAACCCTATTTACGAATGGAGAAGATCACGAGTGCAGTTGTCTAAGTCTAGTTTCAACCCAACTTGTTGAAGATCAGGTTCCTTCATCTCCAAGGAAATAGGTTATTATTCCCTTTCCATAGTTTGAATTCACTAAAAGTTTAGTTGCTCAACTACTTGTAGTATTGATCCCTTGTTTCACATTGTTATGTAATTGAAGTTGTATTGAAATTCTAATTCATATAATATAAATGAATATAGATTTGGTGTGAGATCTTGTAATGGATTATATATTTAGGCTTTCAAATAAGGTATCTCACATCTCCTAAATTTATATTGAGCAATCGCTTATATTTTCTTCCTCTTTGGTCTTATTAGACATATACCCTACACAATTTCTCTATTTATGAGAATTTGTTTCATCAGTGGTTCTTTAGATCTACTCACTTTGATGGTTATTCTTTTTAGACTCTGATTTATATCTTGGTCATCTTCTTACATGTGAAAATCCTATTTTGAGAAATTGACTTAAATGGAATTTTATTTTCCAATTTGATAGCCTCTTGTGATCTAATGATGTATCTTTATCGTTTAGTTTGATTGGATATTTATTTATGGATCCTCTAACCCCTCATGGTAACTGTTGAATGTTCTCAGTGTCTTATTTGAAGCACGACTGAACATATTCTTGCCTCTACATTGAGCATGGATTAGGCTAATTTTATTTCTAGTAGTGGTGCATGAGTACAACCATATATAGGGTTAGCTTTTTCTGCCCTGAGTGTTCTTTTCTACTCATTATATATAGAGTGTGCTTATTCCACCCATGGTGTGCTTTTCCACCCACATTTTTGGCTAAGATCCTATGGTGTCCTAGCCCTTCTTGAAATAATCTTCATCTAATGTTCTTTACATGATTGTTTGTATCTATGATGTTGTTTGTGGAAATCTATTATGGCAAGAAATCTACTTATTGTTTATCTCATTAAATGTCCTATTAATATCCACTTGGATGGTACTTTTCCCTTTTGATTTAGGAAGCATTGATAATTACATTGTGTCCTTTTCCCTTACATTTCTCAATCCATATTTTATTGCACACACCAGCTTCTATACTGACAACATCTAATTTGTCTTCTCTTGTGGGGTATGCCTCCAACCCCTAGGTGAAGAACATGGTGGAACCAACATGATGACTTGTACGTGGCTTACAGAAGTTGACCCTTGGGAGGTACTTGAGATAATTTGGATATCCCTCTACTTAGATCATGATGATGATACTTTCATGTAAGCCTCTAGTGGGAGATTATTTTACATATTTTATAATTGAATATAGTCATTATATTTATTTTTGCTACTGTACTTTGGTCTTATATACCATTATTTAAGAAATAAAACAATACACCTATTCCAACATACCTTTTTAAGGTGTTTGGATTATATGGGTTTATCCCTCAAATTAAGTAAGGAGTGAATCCCCTCTCAGGTCCCACTCCTTACATTATGTTGGATAGTGTGCATACTTGTGATTTTGTAAAATTCCTCAATTTCTCATAATTTTTGTTACATGTATGATACTATGAGTTTTAGTGAGGAAGTGGTATTGTGAAACTAATTCAAAAAAATGATATGGCACGTCATGTTCCATGATGTTATAAAGTTGGGTAGCTTGGCCATAGTGGAGGTAGGGATTCAGTCATGGTGGGAGAAGCAGACATGTACACTGCCTGCGGGTATTCTATTGGGAAGTATTTCAAATATGTATTACTTGAGGCGAGCAATATTCAAGCTCACAATTGTTTGATGAATGTTTATTCAACATGGTTTTTGTTGTATTTAATATTTATTTTTGTGTTTCGGTAATGTAGTTAACTTATGTTTTTACTCATTTTAATTTTTTTGTACTTTTAGTTCTTTAATTGGCTTTAAATTTTATTCATAAGTTGATGCAAGGAAAAGAGAAGAAGTCATAAACCTTCCACATAATGTCTAATAAATAATCACCAACTTTATATATTCACTCCCCAACTCTAGAAACACGAGTGGGGATCATGGAGACGGTTCTTGTATGTTGAGTTATCTTCAAAGGCCTCCAAATGACCAACTAACACTTCTAGACAATCGATTGGCCAACCCTACTTGACAAAAAATAGTAGTAGGTTAGCTTATCAACTAGAACCTTTAGCTAGTAGACTAACCTACAATAGGGAAATCACAAATTTTGAACATATTAATTAGATGACTAGTTGGCATGCTTTTTCGATTGGCTACCATCTCTTCCCAAGCACTCACATGATATGTGAGAGGATGGACTAACTCAACATGTTGATCAGTTTACACCCTAAAGAAACCTTTGTTCGGTTCTATATGAATCATAACCAAGTTAGTTGGCCAAATGGAATTGATATCAGTTCAAATAAAATACTACAAACTTCATATTCAAATTCAGAATATAGGGACTCAAAATTTGACAATTTGGAAATGATATGTGTATCGCGGCCCCTACATATATACTGGGATGAACTCAAAGCATTTTATAAACATTCCAAACAAGGTCTAAGTATGGAGGTAGGAATGAATACACATTCAAAAAAAAAGACAAGAATAATCATATGTATGTACTCAATGGACGTGGAGATTGTCTTATAGGAGTGTCTAGACAAAAAAAAACTCCAATTTCATCTTCATCATTTTATTGGAAAGTTCTCATTCAATTAATCAATACTAATACAATTACTATGCACACTAAAATAGAAGAACTATCTACAAGAAAAATATTAATATGATAACACAATTCTTGATCAACTCTCTTACATTCACCAACCTAATCAATAATTCAGCATTGCCTAATCCTAGATGTGCGATCATATCGCGGTTCACTTGTGATTTACTAGTTTTAAATTATCAGTATTTTTATATATCTGGTTGGTTTAATATTTTATTTGAAGGTTGATGCAAGGAAAAGAGAATAAGTGGTAAACCCTCAGTGAAATGCCCAAGATTTTATCAAAAACCTCGTCTCTTCACTCCCCAGCTCTAACAATTGAGTGAGGATCATGCAATGATTGTCATATGTTGAATTATATCTAGAGTCTTTGAGATGACTGGGTGACACTTCTAGGCAATTGACTATGCAACTCGACTTAATTAAAAAAAATAACAACATGCTAGTCGATCAAATGGCACCTTCAGTCGATTGGATAACCTCTAATAGAGAAATCACATACTTCAACCATATTGGCCAGATGACCAGTTGGCATGCCCAACCAACCAGACAACATCTCTTCCCAAGAACTCACACTATGTGTGAGATGACCGGATAACTCAACATGGTGATCGGTTGACATCCTACGGAAACCATTTATTGGGTTCTAAACTACTAGTTGAAAAGGCTCTAGAGTTACATATGAATTTATATTTGAGTGATTCAAAATCCAATGGTTTGGAAATAGTATGTGTATCATGCCCCTTATATACATGGTGGAATGAAATTATTTTTTTTTAATAATTTTTTCAAACAAGATCTAAGTTTGAAGTTAGGAATCGGTATACATTTAAACAAAAGATGAGAATAATCATAATAGAGATTGATGAACTAAAGATGGATTGAATGATAAATTTGAACTTTGGAAAAATGTCTGATAAAGTGAGTTTTTATTTTATTATTTTCTCTCTCTTTTTTATTTTAATTATATAAATAAGTTCTCAATTTATTGCCTAAAATACCCTCAATCACCTCCCTCGACTAGTTTGACCATATGGATACACAAATTTCAAAATATTGCAAACCCTAATGCACTTTAAAGGTGATTCATGTACATTTCTAACCTAGTGAAATTTCAATAGTCAACATTTTAATTTGAATCTTAAATTATTCAAATTCCTACCATAATTAGATAACTTCAAAATAAATCTCTGCATAAAATTTCATAAGGATTGGATGTATAATTGAGGGTTATGAGCATTTGAAATTATACACCTTATTTCATCTATTAACAACCCTGGACCTAAGTCGGTCGATTTATTCGGCTAAGGTGTAACATAATTAAATGTCACACAGAAACCTACCCTCGTGGGCATGGGGTGCGATCCATGGACTTTGTATCAGGGTCGTCCAAGGAAGATCCAATGATAGAAGACTTGTCTTCTACCTCCCCCAAGACCCGAACTCCTCTCCCAACGAACCTGCCACCTAACCGTGACCTTGCACACCCATCCTAGTCAATATCTCTCAAAACTAAAAAGGATATTTTTCCCTCCCTCACCAGCGCAAGCTTAAAAACCCGCACCTCATCATCCCTCACCCTCAGATCAGGGAGAACACACTCCCATTCTCTAACGACTCTCACCCGATGACGAGCCCAAATTAGGGCTTCCTCGCCTACACCTTCCCATGGCTATTTAGAACCACCATTTATGTAAGGCCCCTGGACTTTCTTAATGAGTTGAATAAGATTAATTACTTAGAACCATAACCTAACCATGTGATATGCTTTGAAATCATAATACAAGATTAAGTTTCAAATTTGGTTCAATTTGGACACTGTTTGAGCAAGTTATGCAATTTTATGCACATTTTGGACTTTTCTACAATTTACCCAATTGAGAGGTTTTCTTTGCAATTTATCACCTGAATTTTGTTAATTGGATATTCTCTCATCATTCTTGAGCTTTTTTAGCCATGTGGCACCTATTTAAACCTTGGTTTGAAGGTGTTTTCTCCAAGGGTATTTTAGGGTTTACCCCTTCACGGATGAGCTACCTTTAGTAGCTATCAACTAATGAATTATGTGATTGGCTGGGAAATTCGAAAAAGGAAAGCTAAGAAGGTCTATAAGGATGGTGGGGGAGCTGCTTGTGTGTGTGCTTGTATATTCTTAATAGTTTAAGGCCATAGACACATGGGGAAGCTACTTTTACATCTCATGATTGCTTCCATCCTTATCCATGGGCTATATTTACCTCTTCCTTGCCCAAGTATGAAACTTTGCTTGCTTTCTCTTTCCTCTAACCTGGATCAACAACTCCACTTTGTTTTTCTGTGGAAACAAGTGCTCTAAGGTAGAAGACAACCTCTTTTTGGAGAAGAAGGTCTCCTAGAGCTCCATTTAGCCCTACCTAGGGTTTCCAAGGTCATCTTCTAGGGATTTCAACCAAGGAAAATTATTTTATTCCTTCCTTCTCCATTTATCTTGTTATTCTCCTTTCTTATACCTTCCTACAGGTCGTAACCTTGTTGTTCTATGGTAGAAATTACTCTAAAGCTCTAAAACCCTACCTTTCTTGCTCCTTATGCTTAGGGTTTGCTCATTTGATGAAGAAAGGTGCTAGATGGACGAGATCATATCTTATACTTGGATTTTCTACCCTACCTACTTGAGATTTCTTCTATGTGGAATTTAATATTCTCATTAGAGGCAAGTTTTATAACTTTCTCCACATTTATTTCTTACCATAAGCTTTCTAGATCATGTTCTTGCTTGAAAATGATTATCCATGCATTAAAAAGCTATACTTGACTTGGATTTCGATTTTTATAATGTTCTCTATTCTGATTTTAGTTATAGATGAACCTGTGATCATGTGTACGTTATTCCTAATGTATAATATGACTTGGATCAGGTTGGTTTGACAACCTATGGTGCTAAGCACCTATCAACCAATGGTCAATTTTAGGGTTTTAAGTTGATTTCTTCTATAATCCCATGACCCGATGATGGTACCATTGCAACAACCCTATGATGTTTTCTTCATGACAATTGATGGTGGTAACCAAGGGTGTCAACTGACGTTCACCCCTTAGGTCATGTTTTGGCCTAATTAGAAGCGTAGTGATTAACAACTAGGTACCCTAATGATGCTATCTATCAATGGTGATATTAGTTTTATATTTGATGTTGATTAATGAATATAGTGTTGATATAACAACCTATAGTGACTTAATGATCACTAATGATGGTGGATCAGGTCTACAAAACCTATGGTGAGTTAATAATATAGTTTTAGCATCAATTAAGCCTTAGACCAATGGTTTCTTGGGTAACTTGATGCAATGGTCGGACCTATACTGTAATTGATGGTTTTAATATATGAACTTGACCCAATGGTCAAGATATAATGGTTATTCCTCCAATAAAGTGGAATGATGGCTAATGTAATATGTTGGTCCTAATAATGTGATTTATATGGTTTCCTTTATGATCAACTTAAGGAGCTTACTTGTTGACAATGGATGGCTTGTTTTAAATGAACAGTCGATTGTGGGTTTTACCCTACTTTCAATGGAACTTTTTGTGTTTTTAATCAAGGGATGTCTAGGATTATATGGTGACTCTTTATAGAGAAAAAATCAAGGACTTCATAGGTGGTTTATCCAAGGTGTTTACTTATGTAAACAACCAATGGTCTTACATTTTAAACATCCAATGGTTCTGGGTGACATTGTGGTATGGTGATATGGGTTGAATGATGATGGAACAAATGGAGGGTTACCCTAAACAAAGGTACTCTTACCTATTCACTCATATGAATAGAATGGATGATAACCATATTGTTTGGATATGTAACCCTAATGAGGTATAGCTTGTTACACCTAGCTTTAATATAACTAAATGATGGTAATTGGGCATGAATAGTCCTTGAATGACTAATACAATCATGAAGTACTATGTTAATTTTGTTGAAACCATAGTATGCTATAACCCAATTTTTACACCTTGATTTATGTGTGGGTTCATACTTGAGAATAATATGGAATGTGATGGTGATGCTTCACCTTAAGCATCCATGATACAATGGGGATGCCGTGAGTTAGGGTTTAGGTATAAGTGTTGATTAGTAACATTAATATAATTTATCTTTTTGAACCTAACTCTAACGCAAATAGATAAAGATGAGTGTTCATGTTTAACATTCTTATATGATGGCATGATGGTGAAATAACCTCCTTAACATGATCATAACCTTAATGTGTTAATTGGTGGTTGTCATAGCCACATGGTTGATACTTGCTTATGCGAAACAAGTGCATTATGAATATGATGAGGGTTAATCATATCTAGATTTCTTGCATGTTGATGTAATAAAGGAATGTTCTTAATATTAATATAACCCTTCTATGATTGTTTGTGAATATCTCCTAGCTCATTAATGCAATATTGTGTTGATCTGGTGTATTATATGTAAGTGATGTTGCCTTATTATAAGGCATGCAAAGATAATGATGATCTTGTAGGGAATAGTATGATGATCTTAATGACCTTTGGGCATGGTTGAGCCCTGAATGAGGTGTAATCCTCTTATGTTGATAAGGGTTAATACTCTGTGATTATGTGAAAAGGATTTATATCTTGTGATAGTATAATGACTAGTGTGGTCTCATGAATGGCAAGTGAATAGTACCATGTGATGATAAGATGAGAAATTATGTTTCATACATTTTATATCTTTTCAAAGTTTTGATATTTATATGCTTTGTAGAAGTGAATTAGGGTTTGTATGTCCACTTGTTTGATGCAGCCTTAATTCACCCAATTGGCATAACTATCAAGTACAACTCTAATCATGTAGTGCCTTGTGTCGTAGAACCATCTTCAGTGTCAGAACTTGCTGGATGGTGAAACGAGTATTCCTAAGGGAAACTCGGAGCGCATACTGTTGAGTATGTGGGGGTGGCAGGTTGAGGATATATCCTTGTCATCTACAATGCAGATTGTGGAGGTTGGCTATGGTCATGCCTCATACATCTGATGTGATTAAGAATGACTACAGTCGTGTCTCAGTGCTTATAACATGATGTGATTAGAGGACAACTACGGTTGTACCTCAGTGATTGGGTTTGAATACCCTAGATGCTAGTGCCGTGACCTATACCAAGGTGGGCTAGTTACATGACTATATGTCATTGTGGTGGCAACTTTGACTGATATGTCACTGCCTTTTACTCATACTGACTGAGGGGAAGAGATCTTAGGATACCGACACTCCTAGATCTTGTACGAAATCAAATAGCCCTTTACATGGGTCAGTTGGACTTTGAATGGTACAATTCAAATTCCCCAGGGCATAATAAAAGATGTAATACAGTCGTGTAGCATATTTGTTTAGGGTTATGCACAACATTTCACATTGGATGATAACCCTTATTTGTTATCTTTACATAAAGATGATTCTTAATGCAATTAAGAGATAGTAGATACCCTTAGGTTGTGGATATTCTTAAGATTTTAGATGCATACATACAATAGTTATGCTTGTGTTGATAACTATACTTCTACTACTGATTATAATCATGATGCTAGCTATCTCATGTTGTTAGTTATGTTTAGCATGCTAGCCATGACTTTGTAACTAAAGATGCATATACTGCTAATCATGCTTATCCAAATAGTTTTGCTTATGTTTTTAGCTCTTCTTATGATGTTGATATGTTCAACCAGTTGGACATTCTCATGTTGTTAGCTATGCTATGTTACTAGACTTGCTCATGATTCTAGATATGCATATGCTACTGAATTGCTTATATTGTCAACAAGATAAAGGATGATAGTCTGGCTAATGATGATCATTATTATCTGCTCCTTTATGTATTTTGTTAATCATTAGTATTGTTGAGCTTATTTGTTATATTTGATTAACTGCTTAACGGTTTAATTACTTAAAAAAGTTGTAATCAATAAACGTTGTTGGAGGTTATATCTCTTGCTGGGACATTGGTCTCACCCTTGTGGTTTGCCACATTTTTTTAGGTAATCAGAAGTGACAAAAACAAACGTGGAAGCAAAGAAGATCTATAAGAATGAATCTTTGATAAAGTTGATTAGATGTATAGTGTGTCCTAGAGTCGTCCTTGTACTCTCAGGTCCGGGTAGGAAAAGTTTGTATATGGTGTTTCAAATAAATTAGACTTTTGTTAGCATATTAATGCTTGTTTGTGTGGCATATACGATTATTGTTCTCCTGTATATATATGTTGTGGCTAAAATGAAAGAACAATTTGTATCAAATTCTTGGCATAGTATGGATACAAGAAAGATGTTGGGATGCAAATGTTTTTAAGTGGGTGTTGATGTTGAAATCGATTTTAATTTACCCATATTTTTGGGTATGTGATTAATTAGTGATTGATTGTGTTTTATGTTTTGAGTAATCTCATTTAGTGTAACGTGTTCTCACAATTTTCTCTTCCCGACCTCCTTCAATTGTCTCCTACTTTCAATTCGGTTGTGAGCTAGCCCATCCACCCCCACATGATCCGACCTTCCTCTTCACCTCTACCTGACCTCGACTACTTTGGTACCCACTTCCACATCTCAATTGAGCACCCCTCCACCTTCCTGGGATCTCCACCAGGATCAAAGGTCCCCCCTTCCTATGCCCCTGAAGCTCCTCCTCCTTAACCCCCCTCTCGCCGGTGACCTCCTCCACCCTCACGATGGCAAGGAGCTCTAGAGTGAGTCGCGATGTGTAACCCTGAAGCCCCTATCTGGAGCGGCCTCATGAAGGTGTGGGCACCTTTATCTCGTCAGTGATGTCTTCCTTACAAGCGGGAACCTCGTCGGAGTTAAGCCCAACAACTCGAGTGCACTACCATAGAGGGAGAAGGAGTGGGGGGACGTGGCGACAACAAGGAGCTAACTTGGACCAGTTTGGAGCTTCCAACTCAACATCGATGTTGAGTCTGTCAAGGGGCCAAGGAGGCTTCACACGCACCATTAGATATGGTCCAATGAGATTTGGACCCTTAGATCAACAGACCAAGGTCGCAGGTCCACAATAAGCCTTATATACTTATTTTTCTTTTTCTAAGAAATTATTTTAACTTAGGAAAATCATAGTAAATTCTAGGAAATTGAATAATAGTAAAACTATATACCGGGAACCCTATAAAAATACTATCATGACCTAAATCTGAGCCTTGTTCAAAAACTCATAGCATAAATCTTATTTAATTATTTGATTACCTTTTGTTATCTAGAAATAATAAAGAAATGATCTAATCTAAGTTAAGTTTGACTTCAAACCCTAGATCCATGTCTAATAATGTTAGATCATATGAACCCTAAAGAGGTAATTAGTGATGACCTAAACCTTATGGAAACCCTAATCTTAAATGTGCCTCTCTAAAATATAAAAGGTATTTATGATCCAAGTGTAACTCTAACCTAGATATGATCTTATGACCCTAAAATGGGATGGACTCAACAATTATCTCTGATCTACCCATTTTAACCAAAACCCTAGTCTTAGGTCATATGGACTCAATGATAATGTATGTAACATCCCTGACCTGGGTTATGCCTTAACCATAGGAGTTTTGCTTAAGTAAGTCATTTATATTCTTCTCTTTATCTTTTGAAAAGTAATTAAGACTAAAGGGGAGCTTATATTTCAATTTTAGTCCTATTTGAATAATGTTGAAGCAATATTTGCTTGTTTTGGACTAAAGTGCAATTTACCCAATATAAGGGGTTACCTTGTAAAATGTTACATGATAAATGTTCCTCAAGTAATTTAGCATCATAAGAATGATAAGGATGCTAAGGGATGGTTTTTGGAAGCCTAAATTCCAAGAAGGGGCTTGTTTGAATAATACTTGTACATTGAATACTAGTTTTGGTGTGATTTGCAATTTACCCAAAACCTAGGGTTGAATATGTAAAATACCACATCAAGAGTGTCCCTACTGTCTCTTGGTATCTTTTAGAGAAAATAAAAAGGAAGGGGTGTCTTATGTGAACCATATTTGAGAAATGATACTCTTGATAATAAAATAATCAAGAAATAAGCATAATTGAAACCCTAAGTTGTTTTGTAGCAAAAATATATAAATTAAATGAAGTGCCCATCAACTAAAAAGCTATGGGTGAAATCATATAATGGAATGGCAGCCAAAATACCTTGATAGGTGCCTTTATTCCTAAGTAGGTGAAAATATCTACCTACATTTTTAATTGAAAAGTAATGCCCACTAAAATAAAGGTGCTAATGGATAATAGTATTATATTTATTAAAGAGCTTAAATGGTCAATTATAATTCCAGGATAATTCAAAGGAATTTGAAGTTAAGAAGTATATCTTCGGAGATAAGGAAGTGGAGGGGGCATGTGGCAAGGAAAGTTGATGACTTCCCTCCTACTTTCTCTCTCCTAAGAATTCAATTATATACACTCAATTATCCACTACTTGAAAGGCTATTTTCACAATACACATTCACTCCCCACTTAGGCCGACGACCAAGGAAGCAAAGGACAAGGAGGAGAGTGTTCCCCAAGCTTGAGGTAAGATTCATGGTCATCTTCAACCTTGGGTTGAAGGCTAAAATCAAGTTATAACTCCTCTTTTCTTCTCTCTTCCATCCATTGCTCAACTTTGGAAATCTTTTACATCAAAAGGGTTGAGAACGTGCCTTGGATAATTGGAGGATCTATCTTCACCATTAAATATGAAAAGCTTGGAGCTTTGAAGTTTCTTTGAAGGCGGGTTATATAACTTGAACCCATTGATATTATTATTTGATTTCAATCTTGCAATATAAGTTGATATTTCCTTCTTCTCTAATTTTTCTTGAGTAATTGATGAATTAATGAATCCATCAATTGTATGGATAGTAGAAACGGAGGTATGAAGCTTGCTGATGATGACATCATCTTATCACACACCTCTAGATCAACAATATCAAACAGTTTCAACTATGTATGGCCAAACGGTTTCAAACCGTTTAAAGTTCAAATGATTTCAACACAACCTAGGCCAAACGGTTTCAAATCGTTTAAAATTCAAACAATTTCAACACAACCTAGGCCAAATGGTTTCAAACCATTTAAAGTTCAAACGGTTTCAACTTAACCTAGTTTAAACGGTTTCAAACCGTTTCGTGTTCAAACGGTTTCAACCTAATCTAGGTCAAACCGTTTCATGTTTAAACGGTTTCAACCTAACCTAGATCAAACACTTTCAAACCGTTTAGTGATCAAACAGTTTCAACCAAATCTAGTTCAAACAGTTTCAAACCGTTTGGTGATCAAACAGTTTCAACCAAATCTAGTTCAAACAGTTTCAAACCGTTTAGAGATCCAAACCGATTGAAGATTAAAGGATCTCAAGACCGTTTGAAGGTCAAAGGGGTATCAAGACCGTTTGAAGATTAGGGGCCTCAAGACCGTTTGAAGGTCAAAGGGGTCTCAAGACCATTTGAAGATCAAAGGGGTCTCAAGACCGTTTGAAGGTTAAAGGGGTTTTCAAGATCATTTGAAGATTAAATAATCTCAAACTATTTGAGACCAAATAGTCTCAAAACCATGTAAGGTCAAACAACCCTATGAGTGTTTGTTATCTCAAGGTTGATTACAATGGAAGTACCTCTAAAGTACTTAGGTGAATAGTATACATAGAGTGATTGTCATTTGATGCTTATGAAAGTAATAAACTCAATACACTATGATAAGCATATGTGCATGTACTTTAGTGAAAGGATGAGCCAACTTAATAAAGTATGGAGTAATCAACATCCTAGAGAGGATGAGAGAGAAATTCATACTTGTGTAATAAACATGTAATGCGCATACATTGATACTTTTAATAAGTGTAGAGTATGAATTAGGGTTTGATCTTTAATAATGTGATCATGAAACCCTAAATTGATATAGAATGGGAACCCTAATTTTGGGTAATGGTATGAGAAACCCTAATTGATAAAGAATGGGAAACCCTAACCTTAATGAGGGAATAGTGGTGTTACCCTTGTATTGCATGGTGTTGATATGTAATTGATATGGTTGTTATCAAGTATATTAACTATGCATGTATTAAGAGATGATGAGCATTGCCAGGTATGAGCTATGATGTTTATTTGATAAAATGCTTAATGGGCCTTGTGAGCCATTATATTAATTGTTTCGTAGTGAGAGGTGATAAGATGCTAATGGATCTTGTGAACCATGTGAGATTCTTGTGTAACAAGTATCATGTATACCTTAGTCATATGACTTGGAGGTAATAGTTACCTGATAAGTGATAACAATGTTCAGTGATGAACTAATGGTTTGAATACCCAGATCCAGTAAACATGATGATGATATTGTTGAGGGACGAGAATTCCCGGTAATGAGATAAGGGATTGAGATCCCGATGTTTTATAAAGTTTTGAAAAGTACTTGATAGATGTATTACACTTTTCTTTGTAGCATTTGTCATAATAATTCATGTTTGAAAACTTGGTTGATGCTAAAAGAATATGGTAATGCACTTAATTAAGTAAGTGAAATATTATCATGTAGAGCCCTGGCCATAGATCCATCATCATCAGTAGCTGGTGATGGTGAAATAGGTTTTCCCACGGGATCTCCTAAAGGGCATATTTTTGAATATGTGGGGGTAATGGGCGTGAATATCCTTACGCCCTAATGTGGGATTAACATGAGATAAACACGAGATCTCTTAATCCTTCATTATATGTGCCAAGATGGATGTATCACGAATCTCCTGATGATGTTTAATGTCGGATCGATGTGAGATAAACATGAAATCTCTCGATTGCGAAGAGAGTGCAACCACCATTGTAGCTCTATAGCGAAGTTGCCAATATATTCTGGAAAGCTATTTAGTAGAGACATGAGATGTCCTACATGTGGTCTCGCACTGACCGAGATGGATGAGGTCATGGAGTCTGGCTCTTCCATTGACCTAAGTATGGAACCAATGCTTTACGCCGCCGTGGTCGGTTGGAGTATGAGCGGTATACCTCATCTCCTCAGGGCATAAGTGTGATTGTAAAATATAATTAGTCGTGTAGCGTAATTGCTTAAGGATGAAATACAGAAATCATTGGTTGATGTTACATTTCTTAATGTATCCTAAAATGGATAAATGTTATACATGTTCTTCATATTCCTTATTAAATAGATGATTTACTGCTTCATCATATATAGCTGTAATGCTTTAAAAGATTATATTGCTCTATTCTTCTTAAACAATGATGTATCCTGCTTATTTATAATAAAGAATCCTCTGCTTAATTTAATATTATTTATCTACAATGATAATATTGTTGGCAGAGAGTTATATCTCTCGTTGGGACATGGATCTCACCCCATTGGTCACCAACATTTTTAGGTGGACGTAGACGAGCAGGTAGGGACCATACAGTAGGGGAAGGACAACAGCATCAGGGACAACAGTAACATCTCAGGTGGAGATACAGACTGTCGTGTCTTGTAGATATGAGTCCTATGTGTCATCTATATACTCTCAGGTCCTCAGTACTCAGTGTTTTCATGACCGATCTGAGATTTTGGCTTGAATGCCTCAAGGTTTTATGTTGCTTATGTATAGTTTTGGCAAAGCAACTGTTGTAAATATATTCGTCGAGAAGAGATGGTACATGGTATGTACAATGTGAACTATAATGTATGCAGTACTTTAGTTATCTTTATAAGAGTTTCCTGGAATTAGATCTCTTTGCAAAAGGTTTTAATTTTTAGTGATTTTTGTTATTCTGTTGATTATAGTTAATTCCGCAATTAATTACATAGTGACAGTCTGATTTATTGTCAGATCGTCACAAAGTTTTGGTATCAGAGCCTAAGGTTTGCTGAGTCTACAGAGACATAGGATTAAGGTCGTTGAGTCTGTTCTAGTGTCTTCTAGTTTATCTGATAGTGACTTCTGCTCTCAGGAGAAGAAGTAAAGCTTGAAGATGGTTGGATCACACGAAGAACATGCTGCTGAAAGCAGTGTTGCTGCACTAGGAGGAGGTGCAAGGGGTCAGGCTAGAGAGGAACTAGTACCCGAAAATCCCCAGCTTGACCAAGCTTCGATAGAAAACCTAGCTTGCCATGCGCTATTTGGATAGTTCATGGCAACAATGACACATATGGCGGATAGGATGCCACCACCTGTACCTAGGGCACCAGCTCCCAATGAGGGACATGGAGCTAGCAAGACTTTTGAACGGCTTTGATGGGTAGGAGCCACTGATTATATTGGTACAGTTGATCCAATAGACGCAGACTTGTGGCTGACTGAGCTAGAGAAGGCCTTTAGAATTCTTAATATCCCAGAAACTGAGAAGGTTAGGCATGCGGTGTACCTATTGAAAGGGAGTACTGGTCATTGGTAGGCTATAGAAGAGGGCAAAAGGCTAGGTGTTGAGGCCGAATGGAGAGAGTTCCGATGAGAGTTTGTTAATAGATATTTTCCCAAGACTTATCTAGATGAGAAAATCTCTCAGTTTGAGCGGATAAGGCAAGGACCAATGAACATTAGTGAGTATGAATCTAAGTTTATGGAGCTTCTACAGTTTTGTCCACAGCTACTACAGATGAGGAGAGGATTCAACATTTTGAGAAGGGTTTGAACACTGATTTGACCACACCCGCATCTACTCTAGAGAATAGAGAGAGGTTTGCCACCTTTGTGGAGTTAGTTAAGCGAATAGAAAGGTTTGTGACTGAGAAACGTCAAGCCAATAGTAAGAAAGAGTATACATAGTTCCAAGGATAGAGGTCCAAAAGTTTTAAGAAACCAAGGTTTTCTACACCAACAGTACCACTGAGGTTCAATACTCAGACGCAGTCGACATCCAGCAAGGGTAGAGGTCGTAGTTTACCACCAGAGGGAGTCCACAGCTTAGCATCAATGTCAGTATCAGGACCATCTAGGCCACAGTGGGAGAATAGAAGTTGTTATAAATGTGGGAAGATGGGATATCTGATGAAATATTGTCTAGCTAGAGATGTGAGTATAACCCAACCACTGAGGCAGAGTCAACAAGGCTCTCAGAAGCGACAGTTTAGAAGTGACACATGAGGACGTGGACAAGCATCCCAAGTTGGTTCATCTGCACCCAACAACAAGGTGAGTGGTCGACAACCAACAACGGCAAGATTCTATGCTATGAATTAGTCGGAAGCAGTGGTCAACCCACGAGTCGTGACAGGTCAGATAGAATTATTTCATTCTGATATGTCTTCATCCTGCTTTGTATATGTTTTGATTGATCTAGGTGCTACACATTCCTTTATCACTCGAGAAGTGATTCATGACTACAATATGAATGTCAGTCATAGAGCAGATAACTTGTTATTAGAAACTCTGTTAGTTGGATCTGCAGTGTTGTGGGAGGTATGTTCTCCCTGTGTTCTTTCTTTTTCAGAATATAGCATTCAGGTGGATCTTATACCACTTGAGATGCATGGGTTTGACATAATCCTTGGGATGGACACCCTAGAAAAGTATAAGGTTGTCTTGGATTGTGGTTCCAAGCAGGCTATGTTCTCAGACAATGGTGATACATGGGTCTTTCAGGGGGACAGAAAGACTCTTTCAACCTATCTAGTGTCAGCAATGATAGCTGAGAAACTGTTGTGACAAGGATGTGAAGCATTCTTGGTACATGTGGTAGATACTAGAGCAGAGAGTCCTAGTCTTTCTGAAGTTCTGATTATTATGGAGTTTGAGGATGTGTTTCCTGAGGAACTTCTAGGTGTTCCTCCACCCCTAGAGATTGATTTCAAGATTAATCTGATCCTGGGTACACAACCAATAGCTCAAACACCTTATAGAATAGCACCTGTTGAGATGGCAGAACTGATGGCAGAACTCAAGAAACAATTACAGGAGTTGCTTGACAAGGGTTTTATTCGACCGAGTACTTCACCTTGGGGTGCTCTAGTTCTTTTTGTTAAAAAGAAAGACGGGTCTATACGATTATGCATCGACTATAGACAGCTAAACAAAGTAACCATAAAGAACAAATATTTGTTGCCAAGAATACATGATTTGTTTGACCAATTACGTGGTGCAACTATATTCTCTAAAATAGATATGAGGTCAGGATACCATCAGTTACACATCAAGGAGAGTGACATACCTAAATCACCCTTCAGAATAAGGTATGGTCACTATGAATTCATAGTTATGTCGTTTGGACTAACTAATGCACCGACTACATTCATGGAACTCATGAATAGAATCTTCTGGCCATTCTTTGATAAATTCATAGTAGTCTTTATAGATGACATCCTGATTTATAGTAGAAATGCTCGACAACATGAGCAACACCTCCGTCAGGCCCTGACTTTACTGAGAGAGCACAAGCTATATGCCAAGTTTAGAAAGTGTGAATTCTGGTTATCAGAAGTGTCTTTCCTAGGACATGTAATATTTGCCTCAAGTATCTGTGTTGATCCTAAAAAGGTAGAATCTGTCTTGGAGTGGGAACAGCCAAAGAAACCAACGGAGATACGCAGTTTTCTAGGACTGGCAGGCTACTATAGGAGGTTCGTTAAGAACTTCAGTTCTGTAGCATTACCCCTAACTAGGTTAACCAGGAAGGAGGTTCCTTTTGTCTGGAATGACAAGTGTCAACATTATTTCCAGTTGTTGAAAGAAAGGTTAACAAGTACGCATGTGTTAGTGTTACCTGAGCAGGGAAAGGGGTATATTGTATTCTGTGATGCTTCTAAGAATGGTCTAGGATGTGTGTTGATGCAGGATAAACAAGTGATTTCTTTTACTTCTCGACAGCTTAAGAAACATGAGGAAAATTATCCAATGCATGATCTAGAATTGGTTGCAGTGGTTCATGCGTTGAAGATCTGGAGACATTATCTCTATGGAGAGACATTCCAGATTTTCACGAACCATAAGAACCTAAAATACATATTTTCACAGCATGAGTTGAACATGAGACAACGCCGTTGGATGGAGTTAATCAAGGACTACGATTGTACAATTAATTATCATCCGGGAAAGGCTAATGTAGTGTTTGATGCACTAAGTAGAAAATCATCGTCGCCAATCATAGACAAAGTACAATTGAACTCTTTAGTGTGCTTTAAACAAGACATGCTTGTCTCTTTGAGGCAAAAAAATGTACAACTTAAAGTATCCTTGTTAGCTGGACTGTTAGCTGAAATGCAAGTGAAACCTACTCTGAAATAATAGATCAAAGAGGCACAACAGACTGATACTATGATTCAGCAGATCAGGTCAAAATATGGTAGTGAGAAACGGGATGGTTTTCATGAGTCAAATGATGAGGTAGTCTGTTACCATGGTAGGATGGTAGTACCTGATGCCAATAACTTAAGGAAGTTAGTCATGGAGGAAGCTCATTCATCCATGTATACAATGCATCCAGGGAGCACCGAAATATATCATAACTTGAAAGATATGTATTGGTGGCCTGGTTTGAAGAAAGATGTAGCTGAGTTTTTTATGCGGTGTCCATTGTGTCAGCAGGTTAAAACTGAAAATCAGAAGCCCGCAGGAACAATACAACCTTTACCTATACCATAATGGAAATGTGATCACGTGACAATGGACTTTGTGGTGGTTTACCCAGAACAACTAAAAGTCATGATTCCATTTGGGTGATAGTTGATAGGTTGACTAAGTCAACACATTTTCTTCCTATCAAAACAACCTATATTGCTGAGAAACTTGCACAGATCTATATAGATGAGATAGTGCGGTTGCACGGAGCTCCAGCTACAATTGTTTCTGATAGAGGTCCCCAATTTATGAGTTATATTTGGGAACAACTACATAAAGCATTGGGTACACAGTTAAGATTCAGTACCGCCTTTCACCCCCAGATGGATGGACAATCTGAGAGGACTATACAAACCTTGGAGTATTTGCTTATGGCATGTGTCCTTCAGTTTGTAGGAAGTTGGGATCTATACTTGAGCTTAATAGAATTCACTTACAATAATAGTTATCAGCATAGTATTGATATGGCACCATATGAAGCATTATATGGTAGACGTTGTAGATCTCCATTGTGCTGGTATGAAATAGGAGAATACCAACTTTTGGGTCATGAATTACTGCAACAGACAACTGAGAAGATTAAAGTAATACAACGACAATTAAAGGCTACACAGGATAGACAGAAGTCATGCGCTGATCAACGGTGAAGACCCTTAGAATTCTAAGTTGGAGACAGAGTATATCTCAAAGTCTCACCTTGGAAAGGTATTCTTAGATTTGGGAAAAAGGGTAAGTTAGCTCCTAGATTTATGGGGCCTTATCCAATCACTGAACATATTGGAAAGGTAGCCTATAAGTTGGAGTTGCCACCTAAACTACATAGATTGCATCCAGTATTCCATATATCCATGCTGAGAAAGTGTCACCCTGATACGGAGTTAGTATTGCAACATGTAGAGGTAGAGTTAAATGAAGATATATCTTATGAAGAAGGACCAATGATGATTATTGACAGGAGAATCAAAAAGTTGAAAAAGAAAGACATAATTCTTATGAAAGTTTTCTGGCATCATCATGGCATTGAAGAGGCTATGTGGGAACTGGAGGAAGATATGAGGAGGAAATACCCTTCTCTTTTCTCTTGATGATTTCGGGGATGAAATCCATGTTAGGGGTGGATAATTGTAACATCCCAGACCTGGGTTACGCCTTAACTGTAACGACCCCACCTCCTGATAACCAACAATTAAGGGAGACCCGAAGGTCAAAGTTGTTATTCAATTAACATGATCAAAGGTTCAACAAATAATCAATAATAATTATGAAATTCTACTAACTAACTAACTGGAATTTGGTATAAAATTAAAACTTTACTTACCTTTGAAAACTTTGGAAATCTATCTATCCAGAGCTTGAATTATTCTATCTAATCCTCCTTGCACTTTATTTCTTATTTCCACAATGTGTCACTTTACTATTTGTTCTTTCAATTGTTGTTCCTAAAACTCCGACAAACAAAACGTCAGTCAGTATATCGAAATATACTGGTATGTGGGGACAACCAAAAGTTTGCACATATGGATAACAATCTAATTATCACAATCAAGTTAATTAACCAGCCAATTTACATTTTCTAGTATGACATTCTCCACCGCTTTTGCCCTAACCCTGGCATACCCACCTTAGGGTTTCCTTTGCTAATGACTTAAGGCCACCTTCTCAATCCCGAGCTTGGTTCCTGGGGTCACCACTCATGGTGCCCTATAGTCATGCAATATCATAGGCCACCTTCTCATTCCCGAGCTTGGTGCCTGGGGTAACCACTCAAGGTGTCCATTGGTCTACCCATCTGGGCCTGACCTTTGGCATCATCCATCAGGATGGCATGTAGGTGCGAGAATACATACTTCTATTATTAATGTCATAATCATAGTGACTTTATAGTTTGCAAGTATGAACATCCAACTGATAATTTGCATTCAATGTGATTAACCATTCGGAAAATCCTCGAGAAACTAAGGCGGTTATTCATAATTAACCACATACCTGATCCATAGCAACTTGATTGTCCAAACAATAAGGATAAAGAACAAGCAACAAGCAATCAACAATATCCTGAAATTAATGCATGGGATCCAAGTGTTATAGTTTATCCAGAACATTCTAAAGCTAGACTTGGATTCCACCTTAGGCTTTCTAAACCACTTTAGGGTTTTATTAGGGTTTTTTCCTCCATAATACTTTTATCATATTTAAATCTCTCTTAGTTCAGAAACCCTAATTTAAACATCATAAGCCCAACAAAAGTCGATTATTTCTCTTTTATACCAAAACTACCATCTTTATCCTTTTAAATTATTTCAAGGCCATTAGACTCAATTATCGCCTTTAGTTTCTTTCGGATTAGCAACTCATAATTCATTATGGTCTAATTCACATATGAACGTTATTTATCATTAATTCTACCTTTTTTCTACTAGGAAACCCTAATTTCCATATTAACGGTATTTATCCACAAATTAGTAACTTTAATGCTCGAAATATCTTATAACCATGAAAAATTAGTTCTATACATGAAATCGAATAATTAAAGCCATTAATAGTCCCAATTACCATCATTAGGGTTTCAAGGCCCATTAAAGCCTATTTATGCACATGGAACCCTAAAGTTATCATCTTTTCATGTAAAACAGATTGCAACTTTACTTTAATATTCAATAGGTTAATATTCCCCAAGTTAACCCTTTTAAACCTCAAAGATTCATTCTTTACCCTCAGTTAGGGTTTCTAACCACACTATTATTCAAATTAATGTAATTTTGCAATATAAGTGTGAAATTAGGTTATCAAACCAATTTTAACGTGTTCCTCATATTTTTCTGATCAACTTTCATGTATAACCTTTTGTCATCTGAGCAATTATTAAAGAGATATGATTTTAGCAAGAAAAGCCTTTTTTCTAACTTATTAAGATCAAAGAGGAAATTACCGAAAATTAGGCGGTCGTTCGATTTGTGGACCGGTGGTCCGCTCCTTGGATCTGACGATCACAGTTGAGCGCTCCTCAAAGAAAGCTGCTCCCTCTCAGGAGCATTGGATCTAGCGGAGATCATCGTGGACCACGATCGGGTGGTGGTGGGTTTATCGTCTACCTCCGCCTGTGCAAAGGAACTCAATCAACTCATTAGTTGACTTCGAGCTCCAAGCTTCCAGCAAGAAAACCGAGAAGCCAAAAAGCTTCTCCGTCGTCTCCCGAACCTGACGAGCTGCTCAATTGTCCAAACGGACATGATCTTCACCCTAAACCACCCGCTGGAAGCCCTCCATGTGCTGCTGGTTGTAGAGGGGGTTAGGTCAGGTCAAAACCAACGATTGAAATCATCTGTCGACTTGTCGTCGAGTTTCGCGGCTAAGGGGTTAGCTTTTAGGGACGGTGGCACCCTCGAGTGCCCTCCCTTATATAGGGTCTTCATCGTCCACCCCGAGATTTGGGGATTCCCTGATCTTTCCATGAAACCCCCCAAAACCTAGAGTTGCTCGGTCCGTCTAGGACTCCTGAACTTGAGGGGTAAGTTTCTAAGTCCTCTCGTGCAATAAATTGCGAGAAAACTCTTTGGAAGATTCCTTCCTCATTTTCCAGTTTCCTGATCTGTCGTGAGCTAGAAGAAAATAGGATCAACGTTGGATCTGAATCCAACGGTCTGAAACGCGCGTGACATGCGCATGGGCTAGGCCCAAGATTCCGATTCCAAATATAATTGTGACATTTTCCATGATCACAACACTTTAGGAAATCTTGTAAAAACCATAACTCCCAAACCGAAGATCCAATTGCTCCCAAATTTTGAAGGAAAGTCCATAATGACTTAATATACATCTCTACCAAAATTGAGCTCATTATCTCAAATAAAACTTTCCTTTTCTTTAAGTGCAAGATATCTCTTAATTATATATACTTTTCACCTATTTTCTCTTTCCTTTGTTGTTAAATTATTATTTTGAGTTTCTTGAACCTCAAGGAACCTTAATGGATCGAAATCCCCTCTTGGGAATATTTCCTTAGCCTCTTTCCTTATCTTTCATCCCTTTTCTTATTATTTTACTTTTTCTTTATTAAAATATCTCTTTTTGAGTATTTCTCTTTATCTCTCTTTTATTTTCCTTATTTGGAGTTCCTTTTAACATTAGGAATCCTTTGGATACGAAAATCCACCAAGATAACTCTATTATACCTTTTCCACATGTTTTCTACATTTTATCATTATTTTCAATTTCTTTCTTAACAAGGAAATACTTAATTGATCTTTTATTTCCTTATTGCATTTTCTATGCAACTTTGGACTCCTTGGAACCCAAGGAACCCATGTGGCAAGAAATCCACTTTTGGATTAAGTTCTTTTGCCTTCTATAGGTTTCCACACCTTTCTTTTCTCAAAAACTCCATTATTCATTTACTAATTGAAATTCCTTGTTATTGGGCCCAATAGCCAATAAAGCCCACAACACAATCATCAAGGCTATTGTGAACAAAATCCATGCATTCAATCAAAAGACATCATTATTTGTTCATTTATCTTTATTATGAGAAATTACATTTCTCACCAAAGAAACCCAAAATTTGGGGTTGTAACATCCTTCCCCTCTTATGAGAATTTTGCCCTCAAAATTCCATCAAGAAAGCAAACAAATAGGATAAGTCTTCTTATATCCATCAGGGCTCCCATGTGGCTTCACCCTTTCCATGGTGTTTCCCAAGAACCTTCATTATCTCATTTTTTTCCATATGAGTTCTTCCTTACCTTCGTATATCATACCCTCATAGGTGACTCATGACTTTTCATCCTTTCAAAAGCTGAATAGGTTCAGGGTACAACACCTGGCTTGGGTACCTCACATAGTGCTCTAGATCGGACTCATGCAACACATCATTTTATCCTAAGGGGTAAGGTTAAACACAACCATCTCCACCAATCCATCTCAAATGGACTCATATATCAGGGACTCAACTTTCTCAGTTGTAGCTTAGAGGGGTCGGATTTTCACATCTCATATTCTCCCACAGTGAACTGCATGTCAGTCTGCTTTGCAGCAGCTCGTGACTCATGTCACCACTGGGCTCTCTCTTGACCATGGCACGATCAAAGCGACTTCATCTACACACACTATGGTTCTTTTCTGACCTTTGTGAGGCCTCCTTCACCAACATCATCTTAATGAAGTGGTGACCGACACAACCTCTCTATAAGACTTCTTGCATCCCGATAACGGCTATGGTGGTTAACATCACATCTTAAGAACTGTCTCTTTGTATCACCCTGAACAAGAACACTTTCTCTCATCAGACCCTCTAGTCTGGATCATATTAACCATTAGTTAGGGGTGATAGGTGGTACTGACACTGAGTTCTTCATGTACCTACTTCCACCTTATGGAAGCAAACCTTTAGGTCATACTCAAGAACTTTTAAACTCGTATCGTGGTGTCGTTGAACCATCTCTCTCTCTTATGTAGTTCAACATAATCTATCTCTTAACAATACTCCTTTCTTTATCATGTTATCTAGGTAAGGTGATCTACCATAACCCATATTGCATCTTGACCTTCTGGGTCAAAGGGAGACTTACCACAACATCCATAGTGATGAACTCCCATTCCCTCTCAGGGACTCTTTTATCCTCTATATCGATACACTGGGTTACTGGTGTTCGCCCTTCACCTCCTGGCTTGCATGGCCACATGCTACATGTAACTTTGTTTGAAGCATCCAGAGTGCTACCATTACTTACTATCTTTGTGGTACCAAGGTATATCATAACCTCGTGTATTGTTATGATTCCTCAAGCTTGATACCTCGGAAACCCTAAACCACTCTCAAAAGGGTTTTATTACCTTCCTATCCAAATAAGTGTATCTGAGGTTCTATCACCATCCTTTTACTACATCAAGGACTAAACTGGCTAATCAAACAACCATTAACTTGCTCAACATATCTTGTTACATCTGTGTGTTAGCCAAAACACATCCTCTTTCCAAACATAAGGTTAGTCGAACAACCTCAACTTCTTCTAGCTTCCAGCTAAACTATGTAGTTGTATCTCAACCAGAGCATTCATTACCACTTCTTATCCTTAGGTGTTAGGTAATGTCGAAGACATACACCTCCAAGCATTCTACTTATCATCCCATCTCAAACTCTAAGTTTGTCTTCATCAAGAAACTCTGAGCTCATCCTAATGGTGATCAAACTCAACCTTGTATCACTTGCAAATTCCACATAGCTCATGCAAAAAAAAAACATCCTTATAAGATGACTACCTTATTTCTCTTAGTGTTTGTAAACCATCCATGTAGTATTCCTTCCACAAAGGTATGTTATTATCTCTATCCTCATACCTTGTAGCAACGTTCCAACTTACATCATCTTTATCCTTGGTGTAAGGCATGCGTATTGTCCTATCTCTCACTCCCATAACAAGAAGAAATAAGCATTTGGCGGCCGTCCAAATACAGAGTTCTCCCCATTCCAGGAGTAGAGATGGTACATCCCACCTTTCCAGTACACCTTCAAATCTAAGTTGAAATGTGCAACTCATGTCTCCACATCACAAACATCATGATATCAAAAAAATTACTTCCATGGAAAACTGGTCTCGAACCTACTGGGGTTTACACTCAATCCTTGGTCATCTCCTCTAGGTCTTTAGGGTGCCAGCACTTTTGGGGTCATCCCTTTTCCCTTATGCATCCAGAGAGTGCCCTACTCATCTGCCCTTTGGGTCCCATGAGTTCATGAAGGTGATCAATCTCCTAACCCATGGCCCTCAGATACTGATAGCTGTTACCTCCCGACCCTATGGTCATGTGCAACTAGGGAATTAGGCAACTCCTACTTCCATCGGTCTTATCCCTACCTGACCCTTGGATAGACTTAGGATTCTAACATAGTACATGTTCAACTTAGAACCTTACCCAATCCTTCATCATCTCTCTCTGCATTCTTGGGTTGTCTTTCATCCTTTCTCAGGGATCATGGCGACCTACCTACCCTGAGTCAGGCCCCATACCAGTTACCTCCATGGTAACACCTCCACATGCACATAGAGATGGTTATCTATGGGTCTATAGGTTCATTCTCATGCCATGTACTCTTCACTTAGCTTCTCAAGATCCTCTGAAACCTCAACAAAACTGGTGTACACCCTACAAAAGGGTCCCTCTCCCAGGATGGGAGGAAACTATACCTTTATAACAACAGTCACAAACGTCCTTAAGTTTAGGGTATACATCCACATGAGCATGTTTAGCCCTAGCAAGATACTAAGGCACAAGCAAACACCTACGAGACCATGCTAGGTCATACTTGTTTTCATCCTCAACATTAGACCAACTTAGTTGTGAGGGGTTCATCAAACATACTCTTAACTTAGGGGATTTCCTTTACCTCTACACATGAGGAGTACCATGATCGAAACTATAGAGACTCAAATATCATCATGAGCATCGGATACAGTGCTTCCCCCTTTAGGCCTAGGAACCCCAGGTTCTCCTTTGGATATCCAACTGCATGCTCAATCTCTTAACCACGAATCAGGCATGTCCAATGTATGTCATGTACTCCCATGATCCTTTTTTTTATGAGCAATACCTCAGAGTCGAGTCCTCCTTAAGGACATTCAACTAGGTATAAAACCTCACAACAAGTTACTTAAACCTCCTCAGGGTCTAAGGCACTCTTAATCTCATCCAGTAGGTAGTTACTTATACCATAGGTACCAGAAGCATCATCCTCTCTCCATGGTTTGTTTTCTCTAAAGATAACCAATATTTTATCGGCCTCCAGGGGTCACGCATAAGGCAACCGCTATCATCCACTTAGGTCGCATCATCCTCAACTCCCCACTATTCCTCATATCTCGGGGGTTTTCAGCTTCCAACCTCCTTGCTGGGTTCTTGCTTTCTCTCTCTAGAGCTAACTCCACATCCAGCCATACTACTAGAGGTCTTCTCTCCATGAAGGCTCATGCTCACAAGCATATCCCTATGTGGGTGAAGCTTATGTTCAACTTATGCTTGTCTCAAGGTTATCCATAGCTCTTTATGCATATCTCATAAGCTATCCTGGCCAGGGCAAGGTTATCCATAGCTCTTTATGCATATCTCATAAGCTATCCTGGCCAGGGTTTCAACCTATTGTCGTACCACTGACGTATTCATGGTGCAAGCTATATCCTACTTGCAACAGCCCATAAGGTTTCTATAGGTTCTTCTCTAACCTCATCCATGGAGGAGCTATCCTTCACTCTAACCTGCTTGATCCTTCCCAGGGTTGGGTCGCCAAAGGTACTCGGTCACCCAACTTCTCATGGCTCATAAGGCATCCAAGGCATGACATCATGTCATCTCTAACCTTCACTTAGGGTTAACATCATCCTCAAAGGATGTGCTAGGTCTCTACCTCCAAGACTATCTCCTCCTGACAAGAAGGTCTAGCCTCAGGTCTCTCCTGAGGGAAATGACAACTCATGTCATACGACCTAAGCATGTATCTATTCTTTTACGCTTACTCTATTAAGCTTATGTCCATGACATCTTATTTACATGCTTTTTATTAATTTGGTGGAGGATTCCTGAATCCTTATCAACCTTACCCATACCTCAAGAGGGTGAGGAGAAGAGAGGAACCCTAATCCTTAAGCTCCTTAACAAAATTTGAGTTGAGAAGGGATGAACAAGATGAGAGAGTCCTAAAGGTATCTTATTTCGAATCATACCCTAAGACTTTGGCCAGACAGTCAAACGGATCCGGGAGTCCTCGTATTCTGAATAGCGGTGTAGAGGAAAATATTGTCATCCCCCAGTCGTGATCATTTTCTAGACACATCTATCTTTCGGATAATCCTCTAATAACTCCCTCGGGTTCTACAGAATTTGTAAAATTTAATAATTATTAAAGATTAAATGAGGAACCTATGCTCTGATACCAATTGTAATGACCCTGCCTCTCGGTAACCCCTAATTAAGGGAGACCCGAAGGTCAAAGCCGTTATTCAATTAACAGGATCAAAGGTTCAACAAATAACCAATAATAATTATGAAATTCTACTAACTAACTAACTGGAATTTGGTATAAAATTAAAACTTTACTTACATTTGAAAACTTTGGAAATCTATCTATCCAGAGCTTGAATTATTCTATCTAATCCTCCTTGTACTTTATTTCTTATTTCCACAATGTGTCACTTTACTATTTGTTCTTTCAATTGTTGTTCCTAAAACACCGACAAACAAAACGTCGGTCAGTATATCGAAATATACTGGTATGTGGGGACAACCAAAAGTTTGCACATATGGATAACAATCTAATTATCACAATCAAGTTAATTAACCAGCCAATTTACATTTTCCATTATGACATTCTCCACCACTTTTACCCTAACCCTGGCATACCCACCTTAGGGTTTCCTTTGCTAATGACTTAAGGCCACCTTCTCAATCCCGAGCTTGGTGCCTGGGGTCACCACTCATGGTGCCCTCTAGTCATGCAATATCATAGGCCACCTTCTCATTCCCGAGCTTGGTGCCTGGGGTCACCACTCAAGGTGTCCATTGGTCTACCCATCTGGGCCTGACCTTTGGCATCATCCATCAGGGTGGCATGTAGGTGCGAGAATACATACTTCTATTATTAATGTCATAATCATAGTGACTTTATAGTTTGCAAGTATGAACATCCAGCTGATAATTTACATTCAATGCGATTAACCATTCGGAAAATCCTCAAGAAACTGAGGCGATTATTCATAATTAACCACATACCTGATCCAGAGCAACTTGATTGTCCAAGCAATAAGGATAAAGAACAAGCAACAAGCAATCAACAATATCCTGAAATTAATGCATGAGATCCAAGTGTTATAGTTTATCCAGAACATTCTAAAGCTAGACTTGGATTCCACCTTAGGCTTTCTAAACCACTTTAGGGTTTTATTAGGGTTTTTTCCTCCATAATACTTTTATCATATTTAAATCTCTCTTAGTTCACAAACCCTAATTTCAACATCATAAGCCCAAAAAAAGTCGATTATTTCTCTTTTATACCAAAACTACCATCTTTATCCTTTTAAGTTATTTCAAGGTCATTAGACTCAATTATCGCCTTTAGTTTCTTTCGGATTAGCAACTCATAATTCATTATGGTCTAATTCACATATGAACGTTATTTATCATTAATTCTACCTTTTATCTACTAGGAAACCCTAATTTCCATATTAAGGGTATTTATCCACAAATTAGTAACTTTAATGCTCGAAATATCTTATAACCATGAAAAATTAGTTCTATACATGAAATCGAATAATTAAAGCCATTAATAGTCCCAATTACCATCATTAGGGTTTCAAGGCCCATTAAAGCCTATTTATGCACATGGAACCCTAAAGTTATCATCTTTTCATGTAAAACAGATTGCAACTTTACTTTAATATTCAATAGGATAATATTCCCCAAGTTAACCCTTTTAAACCTCAAAGATTCATTCTTTACCCTCAATTAGGGTTTCTAACCACACTATTATTCAAATTAATGTAATTTTGCAAATAAGTGCAAAATTAGGTTATCAAACCAATTTTAACGTGTTCCTCATATTTTTTTGATCAACTTTCATGTATAACCTTTTGTCATCTGAGCTACTATTAAAGAGATATGATTTTAGCAAGAAAATCCTTTTTTCTAACTTATTAAGATCAGAGAGGAAATTACCGAAAATTAGGCGGTCGTTCGATTTGTGGACCGGTGGTCCGCTCCTTGGATCTGACGATCATGGTTGAGCGCTCCTTAAAGAAATCCGCTCCCTCTCAGGAGCGTTGGATCTAGCGGAGATCATCGTGGACCACGATCGGGTGGTGGTGGGTTTATCGTCTACCTCCGCCTGTGCAAAGGAACTCAGTCAACTCATTAGTTGACTTCGAGCTCCAAGCTTCCAGCAAGAAAACCGAGAAGCCAAAAAGCTTCTTCGTCGTCTCCCGAACCTGACGAGCTGCTCAATCATCCAAACAGACATGATCTTCACCCTGAACCACCCGCCGTGTGTTGTTGGTTGTAGAGGGGGTTAGGTCAGGTCAAAACCAACGATTGAAATCATCTGTCGACTCGTCGTCGAGTTTCGCGGCTAAGGGGTTAGCTTTTAGGGACGCTGGCACCCTCGAGTGCCCTCCCTTATATAGGGTCTTCGTCGTCCACCCCAAGATTTGGGGATTCCCTGATCTTTGCATGAAACCCCCCAAAACCTAGAGTTGCTCGGTCCGTCTAGGACTCCTGAACTTGAGGGGCAAGTTTCTAAGTCCTCTCGTGCAATAAATTGCGAGAAAACTCTTTGGAAGATTCCTTCCTCATTTTCCAGTTTCCTGATCTGTCGCGAGCTAGAAAACAAGAGGATCAACGTTGGATCTGAATCCAACGGTCTGAAACACGTGTGACATGTGCATGGGCTGGGCCCAAGATTCTGATTCCAAATATAATTGTGACATTTTCCATGATCACAACACTTTAGGAAATCTTGTAAAACCCATAACTCCCAAACCGAAGATCCAATTGCTCCCAAATTTTGAAGTAAAGTCCATAATGACTTAATCTACCTCTATACCAAAATTGGGCTCATTATCTCAAATAAGACGTTCCTTTTATTTAAGTGCAAGATATCTCTTAATTATATATAATTTTCACCTATTTTCTCTTTCCTTTGTTGTTAAATTATTATTTTGAGTTTCTTGAACCTCAAGGAACCTTAATGGCTCGAAATCCCCTCTTGGGAATATTTCCTTAGCCTCTTTCCTTATCTTTCATCCCTTTTCTTATTATTTTACTTTTTCTTTATTAAAATATCTCTTTTTGAGTATTTCTCTTTATCTCTCTTTTATTTTCCTTATTTGGAGTTCCTTTTAACATTAGGAATCCTTTGGATATGAAAATCCACCAAGATAACTCAATTATACCTTTTCCACATGTTTTCTACATTTTATCGTTATTTTCAATTTCTTTCTTAATAAGGAGATACTTAATTGATCTTTTATTTTCTTATTGCATTTTCTATGCAACTTTGGACTCCTTGGAACCCAAGGAACCCATGTGGCACGAAATACACTTTTGGATTAAGTTCTTTTGCCTTCTAGAGGTTTCCACGCCTTTCTTTTCTCAAAAACTCCATTATTCATTTACTAATTGAAATTCCTTGTTATTGGGCCCAATAGCCAATAAAGCCCACAACACAATCATCAAGGCTATTGTGAACGAAATTCATGCATTCAATCAAAAGACATCATTATTTGTTCATTTATCTTTATTATGAGAAATTACATTTCTCACCAAAGAAACCTAAAATTTGGGGTTGTAACATTAACCATAGGAGTTTTTCTTAAGTAAGTCATTTATAATATTGTCTTTATCTTTTGAAAAGTAATTAAGACTAAAGGAGAGCTTATATTTCAATTTTGGTCCTATTTGAATAATGTTGAAGCAATATTTGCTTGTTTTGGACTAAAGTGCAATTTACCCAATATAAGGGGTTACCTTGAAAAATGTTACATGATAAATGTTCCTCAAGTACTTTAGAATCATAAGAATGGGAAGGATGCTAATGGATGGTTTGTGGAAGCCTAAATTCCAAGAAGGGGCTTGTTTGAATAATACTTGTACATTGAATACTAGTTTTGGTGTGATTTGCAATTTACACAAAACCTAGGGTTGAATATGTAAAATACCACCTCAAGAGTGTCTCTACTGTCTCTTGGTATCTTTTAGAGCAAATAAAAAGGAAGGGGCATCTTGTTTGAACCATATTTGAGAAATGATACTCTTGATAATAAAATAATCAAGAAATATGCATAATTGAAACCCTAAGTTATTTTGTAGCAAAAATATATAAATTAAATGAAGTGCCCATCAACTAAAAATCTATGGGTGAAATCCTATAATGGAATGGAAGAAAAAATACCTTGAGAGGCGCCGATATTCCTAAGTAGGTGAAAATATCTACCTACATTTTTAATTGAAAAGTAATGTCCACTGAAATAAAGGTGCTAATGGATAATAATATTATATTTATTAAAGAGCTTAAATGGTCAATTATAATTCAAGGATAATTCAAAGGAATTTGAAGGTAAGAAGGATAGCTTCGGAGACAAGGAAGTGGAGGGGGCATGTGGCAAGGAAAGTTGATGACTTCGCTCCTACTTTCTCTCTCCTAAGAATTCAATTATATACACTCAATTATCCACTACTTGAAAGGCTATTTTCGTAATACACATTCACTCCCCACTTAGGCTGACGACCAAGGAAGCAAAGGATAAGGAGGAGAGTGTTCCCCAAGCTTGAGGTAAGATTCATGGTCATCTTCAACCTTGGGTTGAAGGCTAAAATCGAGTTATCACTCTTCTTTTCTTCTCTCTTCCATCCAATGCTCAACTTTGGCAATCTTTTACATCAAAAAGGTTGAGAAAGTTCCTTAGATAATTGGAGGAGCTATCTTCACCATTAAAGATAAAAAGCTTGGAGCTTTGAAGTTGCTTTGAAGGCAGGTTATATAACTTGAACCCATTGATATTATTATTTGATTTCAATCTTGCAATATAAGTTGATCTTTCCTTCTTCTCAAATTTTTCTTGAGTAATTGATGAATTAATGAATCCATCAGTTGTATGGACAGTAGAAACGGAGGTCTGAAGCTTGATGATGATGACATCATCTTAGCACACACCTCTAGATCAATAATATCAAACAATTTCAACTATGTATGGCCAAATGATTTCAAACCGTTTAAAGTTCAAACGGTTTCAACACAACCTAGGCCAAATGGTTTCAAATAGTTTAAAATTCAAACGGTTTCAACACAACCTAGGCCAAACGGTTTCAATCCGTTTAAAGTTCAAACGATTTCATCTTAACCTAGTTCAAACAGTTTCAAACTGTTTCGTGTTCAAACAGTTTCAACCTAATCTAGGTCAAACGGTTTCAAACCATTTCATGTTCAAACAGTTTCAACCTAACCTAGGTCAAATGGTTTCAAACCGTTTAGTGATCAAATGGTTTCAACCAAATCTAGTTCAAACGGTTTCAAACCGTTTAGTGATCAAACAGTTTCAACCAAATCTAGTTCAAATAGTTTCAAACCGTTTAGAGATCCAAACCGTTTGAAGATTAGAGGATCTCAAGACCATTTGAAGGTCAAAGGGGTCTCAAGACCGTTTGAATATTAGGGGTCTCAAGACCGTTTGAAGGTCAAAGGGGTCTCAAGACCGTTTGAAGGTCAAAGGGGTTTTAAGATCGTTTGAAGATTAAATAATCTCAAACTGTTTAGAGACCAAATAGTCTCAAAACCATGTGCATAGGTGCATGTAATTTAGTGAAAGGATGAGCCAACTTAATAAAGTATGAAGTAATCAACATCCTAGAGAGGATGAGAGAGAAACTCATACTTGTGTAATAAACATGTAATGTGCATACATTGATACTTTTAATAAGTGTAGAGTATGAATTAGGGTTTGATCTTTGATAATGTGATCATGAAACCCTAAATTGATAAAGAATGGGAAACCCTAACCCTAATTTCGGGTAATGGTGTGAGAAACCCTAATTGATAAAGAATGGGAAACCCTAACCTTAATGAGGGAATAGTGGTGTTACCCTTGTATTGCATGGTGTTGATATGTAATTGATATCGTTGTTATCGAGTATATTAACTATGTAGGTATTATGAGATGATGAGTGTAACACCCAGGCTCACTGCCCAAGGCTGTAGTAGAGTTTCAGGAATGACGACTGGCCCCACAGACCACCACTAGCCTTAACTGCACAATTTGTCCACACTGACGCGCAAGCCAGGATCAACTTCCCGACTGGTCACCCATCCTAGTACTACTCTGGGCTGAGCACGCTTAACCGCAGAGTTCTTTAGAGATGGGCTCCTGGAAAAGGAGGTGCACCTTGGTGATATGGGTAGTCCAATTATTCCTTTTAAGATCATGTTATCCTAGGCCTCAAACCTGGGATGTTACAATCTCCCCCACTTAGACTCTTGACGTCCTCGTCAAGGCTCAACTATATGACCTCATAATCTGACCCCGTTTCAGTGCAGATCCACAATGGCCCATGGACACCCAACTCCCGTCCACGGCTACCAGTGCAAGGGTGGCTCCATCTCGTCTCTACGGATAGCCCTTTCCAACTTGCCTGGACCGCACGGCTCAAGATTGGCATGCCACATGCCCATGTGGGCCCCACCTACTCTAGTAGAGTTTCAAGAATGATGACTGGCCCCACAGACCACCACTAGCCTTAACTGCACAATTTGTCCACAATGACGCGCAAGCCAGGATCAACTTCCCGACTGGTCACCCATCCTAGTACTACTCTAGGCTGAGCACGCTTAACCGCAGAGTTCTTTAGAGATGGGCTCCCAGAAAAGGAGGTGCACCTTGGTGATATGGGTAGTCCAATTATTCCTTTTAAGATCATGTTATCCTAGGCCTCAAACCTGGAATGTTACAATGAGTATTGTCAGGTATGAGCTATGATGTTTATTTGATAAAAATGCTTAATGGGCCTTGTGAGCCATTATATTATTTGTTGCCTAGTGAGAGGTGACAAGATGTTAATGGACCTTGTGAATCATGTGAGATGCTTGTGTAACAAGTATTATGTATACCTTGGTCAGATGACCTGGAGGTAATAGTTACCTGATAAGTGATAACAATGTTCAGTGATGAACTAAGGGTTTGAATACCCAGATCCATTAAACATGATGATGATATTGTTGAGGGATGAGAATTCTCGGTAATGAGATAAGGGATTGAGATCCCAATGTTTTATAAAGTTTTAAAAAGTATTTGATAGATGTATTACACTTTTCTTTGTAGCATTTGTCATAATAATTCATGTTTGAAAACTTGGATGATGCTAAAAGAATATGGTAATGCACTTAATTAATCAAGTGAAATCTTATCATGTAGAGCTCTGGCCATAGATCCATCATCGTTAGTAGCTGGTGATGGTGAAATAGGTTTTCCCATGGGATCTCTCGGAGGGCATATTTTTGAATATGTGGGGGTAATGGGCGCGAATATCCTTACGCCTTAATGTGGGATTGACGTGAGATAAACACGTGATCTCTCAATCCTTCATTATATGTGACGGGATGGATGTATCATGAATCTCCCGATGATGTTTAATGTCAGATTGATGTGAGATAAACATGAAATCTCTCGATTGTGAAGAGAGTGCAGCCTTTGTTGTAGCTCTATAGCGAAGTTGTCAGTATACCCTGGAAAGCTATTTAGTAGAGACACGAGATGCCCTACATGTGGTCTCGCACTGACCGAGACGGATGAGATCATGGAGTCTGGCTCTTCCATTGACCTAAGTATGGAACCGATGCTTTACACCGCCGTGGTCGGTTGGAGTATGAGCGGTATACCTCATCTCCTCAGGGCATAAGTGTGATTGTAAAATGTAACCAGTCGTGTAGTGTAATTGCTTAAGGATGAAATATGAAAATCATTTGTTGATGTTACATTGCTTAATGTATCCTAAAATGGATAAATGTTATACACCTTCTTCATATTCCTTATTAAATAGATGATTTACTACTTCATCATATATAGTTGTAATGCTTTAAAAGATGATATTGCTCTATTCTGCTTAAACAGTGATCTATCCCGCTTATTAATAATAAAGAATCCTCTGCTCAATTTATTATTGTTTATCTACAATGATAATATTGTTGGCAGAGAGTTATATCTCTCGCTGGGACATGGGTCTCACCGCGTTGGTCACCAACATTTTTAGGTAGACGCAGACTAGCAGGTAGGGACCATACAATAGGGGAAGGACAACAACATCAGGGACAATAGTAACATCTCAGGTGGAGATACTAACTGTCGTGTCTTGTAGATATGAGTACTAGGTGTTGTCTCTGTACTCTCAGGTCCTTGGAGTTAGTACTCAGTGTTTTCATGATCGATCTGAGATTTTGGCTTGAATGTCTCGAGGTTTTATGTTGCTTATGTATAGTTTTGGCAAAGTAACTGTTGTAAATATATTCTTTGAGAAGAGATGGTACATGGTATGTACAATGTGAACTATCATGTATGCAGTACTTTGGTTCTCTTTATAAGAGTTTCCTGGAATTAGATCTCTTTGCAAAAGGTTTTAATTTTTAGTGATTTTTATTATTCTGTTGGTTATGGTTAATTCTGCAATTAATTACACAGTAACAGTCTGATTTGTTGTCGAATCATCACAATGTACCCTTAATTTCCTTTCAGGGTGATCCATTCACTTTATTCTCTAGACTCTTTGAAATCAAGATTTGATAAATTAGGTATGTGGGATTATAAGCATATGACTAATTTTCCTGTGTGCATTAAGTATGAAATATTGGATGCTCTATTTGTGTCTAGTTCTTGGATGCATATTATCTGTATTATGCCCTAGCCATAACATCAAAACATAACTAAAGAGATGGGTTGTAGCTACTGAGTGAGATAGACACTCTCTCCCTCTTCTAAAACTAAGGTCTAGATATCTCATAGCCCTAGGGGCGGGGATCCCCATAGCCAAGGGGCAGGGAGGGCCCAACATAAAAGTATTGCAGGTGGTGACACACTTAGTAGTACAGCTGCATCAAAGACATATTCAAAATAAATGGTTTATCTGATTCTCACTCTAAATAATGTTTTCTTTTTTACTTTCTTCTTTTTTCAAAACTTTCAAATATGCAAGTTAATATGTATGTATCTTTCACCCACATACACAACATTTTATGTTGATTTGACTATTTCACGTATTTTCTAGGTGCAAAGAACCAATAAATGCAGTCAAAGTATCAGAAACCATGTAATAAAGCTCCTTGGAGGATATTAGAGTAGATGGATGTCCCTTTCCATTCCTTATAGCTGGTTTTGCATTTCCTTTTCCACTCCTTAGTTGACATATAGGATGCACTATGTTCTATGTACTTTTCCTTTCACATAGTTAGTTTTCTCTTCTATGCAATAATATAAACATTACTATTATCTTCTTATATATGAATGATGGTTTTCGTGTATCATTTCATATGATGCTTGTGAACATGATCCATCTTCCGTGTATTATAGATGATTACCACAATTTTTTTTTATTTTACCTCTTGACATCTTATTGATATGAGTGCACACATATCAGTGAAATGTCAACATGGAAAGTATGCAGGAATTGGGGTCGTCAAAAAGTCCATTGGAATCAAATAGATTGCTAATTAATATGAGAACAATTGAGTATATATATTGCAATTTCAACCAATCTAGAATTGTGAATGATGGGATCAAGTTGAAGGGAGTTGATGTACCTAAATGTGGTAGAATTTGTTACTTGTATTTTATAATTCAAAAAGATGGAGATGCTCAAGATGATGTTTGTCACAGGATCATTGCATGTTGGTTGAAATGGAGGAGTGTAACTAGAGTATTGTGTGACTAGAAGATTCATTCTCAAATAAAAGTGTAACTTCAGCTATATGACCATCCATGTTATATGTGAGTGAATTATGGGTGGAGAACATATAAGGTCTGGACAAGATGAATGTGTATGAAATATATATGTTGAGATGGATGTGTAGTTAGACAAGAAAAGATCGTTTGAGAAATGACTATATCGAGAATAAAGTGGGAGTGGTGAGCATAGAGAAGAAGTTGTGCAAAGGCTAACTGAGATAATATTGACATGTACAATGTAGACTAACATACCTATATGACATGCCTAAACTAACTTGGGAAGAGCTTATGGAGAGATATCTTAAATATTTACATCTTGATCAGAATATGACCAATAACAAAAATGATTGAAAAAAGATATATAACTAACCCTAATATAGTTAGTATTAAGGCTTATATGAAAGAATGATGTTGTACACAATGAACGTGGGAAGTGCGCGAGAGATGGTCTTATTTGAAAGAAAAAACTGAAATAGTACAATTTGAGATTAAAAATCCAATTATAGCACCTATATGGAAATAATTCCCAGTATAGTCCAATTTTAAGTAAAAACTCCACTGAATTGGTATTTTTTGTTCAAATTTATGAAAACGTCACTCCATTTGGAACTTTCAATATAAAGTTTAAAAAAAAAAGCAAAGGAGACTTGTCAAATAAGTTGGCGCTTTTACCTTGTACATAATTGCCAACTTATCCGGCCATTTTCCTTTTTTTAATTCAAACCTCAATATGCAGTGACGTTGGGCTACTTTAGAAATTATTTTCATAGAAGTGTTATTATTTGATTTTGTTTGACAAAGTGTACCATTTAATTTTTTTCCTTATCTTATTAGTCTGTTTCGAACAAACACACACTCCAATTTCGTCGTCACCATTTTCCTGGCAATTTTTTGGCTAATTAATCAAAATATTGAAATTAATTGCTACACACAATGGAACGGAAGAACTCTATCTACAAGCATCATATTAAGATGATAACACAATGCTTGATCTATTCTCTTTACATTCACCAACCGAATCAGCAACCGGGCATTGCCTTAACCCTAGATATAAACGTTGCTGCAGCCCCTGATTGACTAGAGGCATTATGAAAACCAAATTCAAACGGCTTGAACAAAGATTGGAACTCGAATTCTATGTATCAATCAAACGGGCATTTGGCCCTGACTACGGGAAGAGACGGATGGACCGCTGCCGCTGTTGTCGTATGAGGGAACCGACCGGACAAACCATCACCGTCATTATCGTCGGCAAAGGGGTTTCTGTTCTTCTGCGACGAAGAGCACAGCATGGCTGAACCGGACTCTGACGTGGAGGCTGAGCTGCCTGAACCAGAAACCATGCAATGATCTTCTACTCGCCCCGGGCCACCGCCGCCGCCGCCCTTGAGTAGGACGTCGACCTTGGCATACTCCTCGCGCTCGAGGCGGATTTCCTTGAGCATGGCGGCCACGTCCTTCATGGTTGGTCGCTCGTCAGGAATAGGGTTGACACAGAGGAGCGCGACGCCGAGGACCTGGAGGATCTCCTCGATCTCCGACTCAGGCCGACCCCGGAGTCCTGGGTCGAGGACGTCGGACGACCCTTTCCGCAGTCGGACCCAGTCAACTAGGTGGAGGCCCTCTGGGATCGTCGGGTCGATAGGCTGCTTACCGGTCAGCACCTCCAGTACCACCACGCCGTAGCTATACACATCGCTCTTCTCCGTGATCTTCATCATGTAACCGTACTCTGCGATTATGAACAAATCATACATCATGAGAATTACTAATAGAACTCGGATATAATTCATTGTGACGAGAGGACGATCAGCTACTCACCTGGAGCGATGTAACCGTATGATCCGGCGACAGTATTGGAAGATCGGCCCAAGTCGCCGTCCTCGACGAGCTTGGCGAGGCCGAAGTCGGCAATGTAGGCCTGGAAGTCGAGGCCGATCAAGATGTTGTTAGCTTTGATGTCGCGGTGGACGATCGGTGGGACACAGTCATGATGGAGGTAGGCGATCCCCTGGGCTGCTCCAAGGACGATTTGGTACCGCAGGTCCCACTCCAAGCATAACCCTCCTCCTCCGCCGACGCCGGCACGCTCGTGGAGCAGCGCGCCCAGGCTGCCGTTCGCCATGTAGTCGTACATGAGTAGCCGCGTGCTCTTATTCCAGCAACACCCGAGGAATCGCACGATGTTCTTGTGCCGGACGGAACCCAGAGTCCTGACCTCCGCGGAGAACGAGTCCCGGATGCCTCCCTTACCTCTGCCGCGCTCGTCTTTCCCGCTTTTACTCGCAGCCGCCGCCGCCGTCGGCCACAGCTTTTTGACGGCGATCGACTCGCCGTTATCCATCTCGACGCGGTACACCACGCCGGAGCATCCCTTGCCGATTACGTTGGCGTCCACGAGCTTCTTCATCACCTGATCCACGGTGAAGCTTAGCTTCTGGAATGGGGTAAACTGCAGCTCGCCGCCACCGAGCTCAGGATCGTCGCTCTCTTCGTCTCCCGATTTGCCATCGCCTCCCAACCTTCGAGCCCGGAGCAGCGCTAGCATCCCCAGCACCATCGCAACCGTGACGGTGACCAGAAGCACCATGACCAGACGCATGCGTCGCAGCCGCCGGTCCTCCTCCTCCTGTCCTGGTATCAGCCCGGGACGCCCTTGGCCGTCAACGCTGACGAAACAGACGTCACCGCCTCTGGTACACAGCCCCTGGTTTCCGGCCAAGTCGTAGGCGGACAACTGTCGGAACAGCTTGGTATCCGGGAGGTACCCACTGAAGTTATTGTTGGAGACGTTGAGCATCACCAGGTTCTCCAGGGATGCCAGCGGGGTCAGGTTTCCTTCCAGCCTATTGTAAGACAGGTCCAAGATGGAGAGCTTACTCAAGGACGAGATGTTCAACGGGATGGGTCCAGTGAGTGCGTTCCTGCTCAGGTTCAACGCGATATCCAGGCCCTTGATGTTGCACAGCTCCGGTGGGATGTCACCCGTGAGGCGATTGTTGCCGAGATCAATCAGCTGGAGACTGGAACAGAGCCCAAGTGACGCCGGGATCGATTCGGAGAGCAGGTTCCCGCCAAGGAGAAGCTTGTTCAGCGACCCCATCTTCCCGAAGCTGCCCGGTATCGACCCGGTGAACCGGTTCGACGAGCCGTCGAGTATGAGCAACTTGGGCAACTGAGACAGCGTCGCCGGGAGGTTACCGGACAGGGAGTTGTTACTGACGTCTAGCATGTTGAGGTGGGAGCACTTCCCGATATCTTCAGGCAGTGATCCCACGAGCCTGTTCCCAGCCAGGTCGAGGAACTCGACGTTAGCCAGACCGCCGATTTCCCTCGGAATGAACCCGCCGATCCTGTTCCCGCCCATACGCAGCCGGAGGAGCGAGCCGCATTGCCCGATCTCCGGCGGGATCGTGCCGGATATGTCGTTGGACAAGAGCAGGAGCTTGGTGAGGTTCTTTATCGAGAATAGACCCGGCGGGATGGGCCCGGTGAGGTGGTTATGCGAAAGGTCGAGTGACTGGAGCTGGGAGCAGGCCGCTAATGACGGCGGGATGCTCCCTTCGAGCTGGTTGTCCCACGCCAGGAATACGATGAGGTTCTGGAGCATACCTATCTCCTGCGGGATCAAACCCGAAAACTGGTTGGTGTCGAGCTGCAGCTGCGTCAGCTGACTGAGGTTCCCCAGGAACGCCGGGATGACGCCGGAGACGTTGTTGTCGCTGAGCATGAGCTCCTGCAGGTTTGTGAGTGCAGCAAAAGAGGCCGGGATGGCTCCAGAGATGGAGTTGATGGACAGATCGATCATTTCCAGCGAGGTGCAGTTGCCAATCTCTTCAGGTATCGCCCCGGCGAGGTCATTCTGCCATAGAAAGAGCTTCTTGAGCTTCTTCAGTCCGCCGAGCTCTCTGGGCAGAGGCCCCGTCAGCAGGTTCTCGTAGAGGAAGAGGTAGATGAGCTCGGAGCAGTTTCCCAGCTCCGGCGGGATCTCTCCTGAGAGCATGGTCGTGTAGGCAGAGAGAGTCTGTAGCTTGGGGAGTTGTCCCAGGGACGCCGGGATAGGCCCCGACACCTTGGTGTCCGCGACGCCGAGGAACGTGAGGTTTGTGCATTGGGACAGCTCGTCTGGGATCGGGCCGGAGAGGTCGCTGTTTCCCCCGATGCGGAGGGTCTCGAGCGCGGAGAGGCTGCCCAGAGAAGGAGGGATGGGTCCCGAGAGACGGTTGTCGTAGAGGTGGAGGTACCGCAGCGACGGTGATGAGCCGAGCTGGGACGGGATGGGGCCTGATAGCTGGTTGGAGCTGAGGTCTAGGAGCTCTAGTGCCAGGAGGCTGGATAAGGAGCTAGGGACGGGACCCACCAGGGAGTTGTCGCTGAGATCGAGCACTGTGAGGTAGGTGAGGGAAGACAAAGTATCCGGGATGGTTCCGGTGAGGTTGGCGGATGAGACGACGAGCTTGCGGAGGTGTGGGAGGGAGGCAGGGAGGGAGGGTGGAAAAGGGGTGAGGAGATGGACAGAGAAGATGTTGATCTCGACGACGGCGCCGCGGCCAGGTGCGCAGGTGATGTACGTCCAGTTGCATGGGTCGGCGTCGGAAGGGTTCCAGTCCGCGAACCTCGTCGCATCCCCTGGAACCACCCAACTGAGGAGCGCCGCCTTCTCGTCGGCGTTAGCAGGGACTGCGGCTGAAACAGAGGTGGCGCGTAGGACTAGTACGAGCAACGGTAGAAGATGAGTGATGAATAGGAGGCGTGAAGGAAGAAACGAGGCGCGTGAGGCGTGCCGGCGATGGTGGTGGTGGTTGTGAGAGGTTGAAGGGAAGGAGGAGAGGAAGTGCTGGTGGAGGTGGCTCCTCGACCTCGGCATCATCAAAGAGCAGCACCATGCCCCAAATCCCAATCCCTTGTGTGTCAAACACCGCTCCCCTCTTATGTGCATCGGGTCTCCCCTCTCTTGCTCACCGAGTCTCCCTTGCTACTCACTCTGCGTATCTCTCTCACTCTATGTGTTTCTCTCTGGCTCTCCCTCTCACTCCACCAGCTCAGCTTCCACCTCTGTATCTTGAGTAGAGTGTAGAAGAAGACTAAACCAAGGAGCACCTGCTCATTTCCTTCTTCTTGTTTCTTGTTCCTCCCTGCTCTCTCTCTCTCTCTCTAGGTGTATGTTTTATTTTGCCTTTTGCCTCAAAAACCTCAACGCCTAGGGAGCAGGGTTTGAGGGAGTGGGAGGGAGCTGGCCTGCGTGTTGGGTGGTGCTGTGCTGCCTGCTACTAGTAAGACCAAACTACGGTTTGATGCTCTTGCCTACTGTAGCTTCTCATCTTCTGTCTCAAGAGGAGGAAGAAGGAAGAAGGGAAAGAAGACTCATTGGATGTATTGGGTAGAGGAGGGTTTTAGGGAGGATTTTGAATCCAACTCCATTGAAGCCCTTCCTTCACTGGTTGGTTGCTGCAAGCAGAAAAGCCACTGTAGCAGAGGTGGCGATGGTGTTTGAAGCAGGCTGTGCTACTGTGCCATGATCCTACATGCAAGTTTATAATAATCATAAATCCTTCCCCTTTACCGGCTTTGTGCGTGCCATTATTATGGCCCGAGCAAACAAACAGCTACGTTACTGTTCTTTCTCCTTGAATTAAGGGGGGGCAGGGGGTAGGGGGTCATGGTGTGGCGTGGTAAGGTTTGTGAGGCGTGTTGACGTTTTATAACATATCCCAAGCAAGGTCTTTTGTTGGTTTCTTAATCCGAGCGTGCGGGTGCTCTCCTAGTCTCCCTACCCTTTTTGGTTGAAGAAGGGTGGCAGGATACAGGGTTGTTCTGTATACTCTGCTTTGTGGATCTTGTATGAAAGCAATGAATTCGGAGAGGAGGCTTGAGGTGACACTTTGCAGATCGTTTTGTGCTGCATGTCTAATGGTTGGTTGAGTAGGAGGAAGACGACATGGAAGTAAAGCTTCAAGCGGAGGGAGTTTCCAATATATGTCACTCTGCAACAGCTAGACCAGTGCTGTTTCTTCTGTTGTGGACATATATCATTAACTGTTTGGCTTCCATTAATTAGCTCACCTCCAATTATCCCATTACTTTCTTTTCTTGATTGTGGTATTGTAACGCATTACTGGAGCAGCCCAAGCAACAAACTCGTTTGTTTGTATTGTGATAGATTCGGCTAATTTTACGCTAATTTTGGTACAAAACTGAAACGGGTCTGGCACAGTCTTTTTGTGCCACTTCTGCATGTTTTACTGGTGATTAGTTATAGTTGGTGTGCCGTTTTGTTAGTGTCTGGACTGAATGGATTACAGGTCTGATGTCAATCCCTGTTTCGGAACTAGTTCGGTCTAATTTCAACGCTAATAACAGCATCCTAAGTTCTCAAACAGCATCCTGACCATATCCAGACTGAGCCGTACCAATCCTGTGACGTCTAATTTGGTTGACTGCTTGTGCACTGGTCAGTTTGGATACGGTCACGATGTTGTTTTGGTACTCAGTCTAGTTTTGATTACAGATTGTCAAATCTAGATTTAAATTCCAATCCATGAGTGTATTCTGGGTTTGACCTGATATAGGGAAACGTCCTGAAACAAACAGAAACACAATCTTCTTCAATCCATGCGTTACAAAGCATCGCTACCAAGACTTGAAATAGGGATTGAAACGCCCTGGTACGGACCAAAACATAAATACATAATCATCTTCAGTCCATGCGTTACAAGCACCACTACTAACTACCACCGACCTGAAACTACGGATTGAAACGCCCTGGAACATCATGTAAAACGCAACACAAAGTGATGGGTTAAATAGAAAATGTGCTATTTTGATAAATATATTATCGGATGTGTTAAGGAAGATAATTATTTTTTATATAGGTTTTTTTTTCTTTCATCCTATTAGATACTCATTATATGTTGCGTGCAAACAATGGCAACCCCAGCCACCTAAGACGGCTGCATCGCCTTAATTTCAGTGATGGCTGCTGTCCTGTTATATTAAACAAGGTGGCCCTTGTTCTGTTCTCCTTGTATTCTCTATGGTCAAAAAGAGAGGCCGTTTCGAGCATAAATTGAGACGGGGCCATCTTCTCTGTTGCTTATATCCCGCTTCGTTTTGTCAAACTGCTTTGGTTTTTCTCAAGTGATGTTTTCTTTTGTCATAAGCTGCTAAATGCTAGCCATCTACACAGGTTCAGCTTTCCAGTGGGAAAGTTTTAGCCCCATCTCATTCTTAGTCCAAACCAATCCATCCCCAAAAGCTCCAAAGCCACCATGTAGTTTACTTCACCAGCACTCAAGGAACATCAGTTAAGGGGACAGAATTAGATCGGTTAGTGCCGCTCTGATTATCCAATGTAGTTGGATTTCCAAGTCAACCTAAGATTATTTTGGTCCATCAGAGTAGGTTCTGTGCACTACATATAAGCTGTCAAATTGCTCATGCTGCCATCAACTGCTGCTTTTACTGTATCTATATACTGCTGACGCCTAAGTATGATTCCAAACCAGTGCAAGCATGCTGTTTTCATGATGATGAAACATGACATGGGGAGACTGGAGAGGCTTACTCACTTTGCTTCATGTTTAAGTTTACATGAAAGCAGCACAGGGCTTTTTACTGTGAGGATGTTCTTGTTCTTGAACTATATAAAGGCAAAACAAAATATAATAGACCAACCACCCACTGGTGAGGTTAACTTAACTTCGCCTCACGCTAGCACTACTCCAGTAGCTGTTCGCCCTGCGCCAAGTTTTGTTTAAGACTTTACAGCCCATTTGATCCACGATTACCGAGACCAGGGCAGAGGTGGATTGATTCCTCCTACTACTTACCACACTCATACCCCTCACCACCACCTCTCATGCTACTATTACTACTCTAATTCTAGCATGTCCCTTTTGATTTTAAATGTAACGAGGGTGTAGCCTTCTATCATTCATGCACCACGGGGGTGGGGCGAATGAGGTGGCCTTTGAATAAGAACAAGTGAGACCCCATATCACCCACACCATAAGGAATGGAGGGCTACATACGATAGTGAAAGATTGAAAGAAAGGTCGTGGCTACTTGCACCTCCAGCTGATAATATAATCCACAACCGGGCAAGACTTGTGACCAAAAAAACAACAGGATTATACTAAATGGGCCGGGTGGTTGGCTGCAAGTAAAGCTAAGCGGCGCCTTGCTGGGAAGGAATCCCTTATTTTGAGGGTCGTGGCCTCGGGGGACTCACTTCCACCTTGAAGAATCTATCCATCCATGTTACCACTGTCTCCACTCTAATCACCACTCCTACCCTATCTATCATATATCTATCTACTCCGTGTCCTCATCGCCACCTGGCTCCTGTTTTTACCTTATCAACCTGTTGTGAGCTTGTATATGTGGAAACAGTGTGTGGGTGGACTGAAAGGAAAAACATTGAGATCCATTTTCTTTTTCTCTTTCAAAAATTCAGCCTTAACTATGCTCATTTCAGGATTTGTCCACGAATAAATCAGGCCAACGCATCAAATCTTGATTGGAATCATTGTAATGCTTACCAAGAAACAGAGATTTTTTTTTCAAATAAAAGAAAATCAGAATATATATTGCCTCAAAACTCAATGCAGCCACAGACCATCAAGAAGAATCAGGGCACAGGGATTTCACCATTTAATGAGAGGCCAAAGCACCAAACATGCAGGCTATTCTAGAAGCCACCTTACCATGAAGCCAAGAACTGCAAGTCGGCATCTATCTGGTGTACAAGGAGCTTCAGATGCGAACCTGATCGAGCTGTTTTATCCTTATTTCTGTGACCAAGTTATACAAAGCAAGGTCAAATCCTCAAAATCCAGCTACATGAAGTGAGTGAAAAAAATAAAAAATGACCACTGATAAAGTCTGTGTAGTATAAACCACACAACTCCGGACAAATTCGACCTTTGAGTATTCATCTTAGGTGCAGATCTCAAGAATTAGTTAAGCAAACCGAACACAGGGTACAAGTAGCAATTGACACCAAACTCCAAAGCATTGGGATGCAGATTCCCAGCCCCCCTTTTGTCAACAGCTCACCAAGCCATTCTGGGTTTAACACCCTGACAGCATCCAAACGGGAAGCGATAAGTTTTAGGAGGTGATTTGTTGAGCTGCAGATTAAATAGATTTCTGTTTTCGTGGGTATATTCCTTTTACTAAGGGAATCCGACACCGTTTGCATTGATTAAAATCTCCTGCCATCACTCGCTAGTATTGAGTGGTCTTAATTTAACCTCCACAGTGGTGAATTTTAAAAACCATCAAGGACAGTGAAAAGAAGAATGGTTTCATGACTCCTCATATGCCTCTCTGTCTCTCATGTAATATATCAGCTTCCCATCATTAAGTGCAGAGGTGAAACTCAAAGAGAAAGATTAAAGTAACTGACTTTTTTACCCTGTCTGTGCAACGGCAGGGAGGTGGTGTCATGGTGACTTCTTCCGCCATCCACAGGCCTAGTAACTGCTTGGTGACTAAGCATGGAATCAAGCATCCAAAGTTACAAACAATATGGTACAGAATTAATGGTTATCACATGCCTTCCTGCATGCTGTTTGCATCAGAAACAAGATGACCCACAACTGAACACAGTAACTATTAGCAAATGGTCAGTAAAAACCAGACAAGGCAATTTACAAGGCTTCTTCTTAGTTTATCTTTCTTAGTGCTATAGTTGTGCTGCTCCATTGCACATTTTAGTTGTCTGCTTACCACGTTGGCGCTTGCATTTACACTTTGGGATCTACGTTTTTTGATAAAACAACGGCAATGACAGATCTTGGTCTTCACTCTTGAGGCAATAAACAAGTAGGTTTGTTCCTTACGGTTATGATCTCCCTCTGACGTCTTTGTTCCCAGTGTGGGAAATTGGGATGCGAATTGGGATTGCTAAGATGCTCCGCCTTGGACAAATTTATTTAACCGTGTTGTTTGAGCATATATATTCTGATTAGAATGAGATTTCCAAGACCCTGCCGCAAGTTATATTTGGATGACTTTTAGCTCTGCATATTATATTAATTTGTGTGACCTTGCAGATCAAACAGTGTACGTTGCCTAGTATAAGGTATCACAATAAGGGTCTGTGCTAAGGACTTAGTTGGTTTGAACGAATTTGACAGTTAATCAGTTTATTCCACAAATGTATGTGGCCTTGCAGATCAAACAGTGTACGTCACCTAGTATAAGGTATCACAATAAGGGTATGTGCTAAGGACTTAGTTGGTTTGAACAAATTTGAGATTTAATCAGTTTATTCCACGCCATACTATCCAAAGCATTGATTCGGTTGAGCGTCTGTGAAAACATCATACAGTTCGTTTGCAATTTTTGTAATAACGTGGTCTTCAACAGTTCCCAGACACAACATATCAAGCTTAGATTACCTTGTTCAGAGTACACCAATGGTTTTAGCATATATGTCAAACTTCAATTCTTTGAGGGGGTATACTTTGATTGACGTTGTGCTGAGGATGACAAGATATAATGTAATAAAGAACGAAATACTGGTATATGGGTACACCGATATTACGACTCAAATATATGAATTAAACCCCCATATAAAAACAGAAACATTACATATTATGTCCAGATGGAATGCAAAGTGATACCAAGCTGCATCATCGGCCTTTTTGATATAACAATATAATAAGAGAACGAGAACGGAGTTGAAGTCTTGGATGAATACTTGGCAATAAACTCCCGATAGAAAACTTTCAAACAAAAGCTAATACCAGACAAGTTGGCACCGCCAGCAAAATAATACCTCTTTATATATGAAAGTCCCAGTATATCTATATCATCACAATGCGCAAACCATCGGATCCACCTGGTTTCTTTTGCAATCAGGAAAGCGGGATAGCCGCTACTGTACCTTGCCCCCAATTTTTTAAAGTCAAGTGGAGTAGCCGCATCCGAGCCCCGATGACGTCTCAAAGGAAACGCATGACCGAGTTCTCCGGATTGTCGGGTTCATGGTCCTCTCATCTTTTGGGGATGAAAAAAACCAGTCGCATCAATAGATGGAAGAGGTTTGGATGCTTACATAGGATTGGTGTCTGTGGGTCAAGTAGGTTCTTTTGAGGCATACAGAACAAAACTAAGTGTGTCGTTTGAGGCATATAGAACCAAGAACAAGTGAACACCCATGACCCTGACCTACCGCCTACGACGGGAATTTTAACCGGGATTCTTGGCCAGACAGATACTTTATATGAAAATTGGTGAGGGAAACCTGAACTATTTATCTTTAGAAGATTTCGGTGAGTATTGTATGTTAACGCGTAGATTTCCTCTTGCTGTAAAAGTTGTATCCGTCGGCACATGTTTAGCATTCGACATACCTAAGCACTTAGCCAAGGAGATATTTTTTCTCCTCCGGTTTGGACATTATTGTCTTATCGATAATCCTATTACTCAAATTGCATATGTTCTACCATGTTCCATCTGTAGATCGAGATATGCTTCGCATGCAAATGGAATTTGGTTGGCTCGTATTCTTTTCCTGATTTAACCCTGCTTTCTTGGTGGATAGACCTATGTGGAATCATATTTGCATCCTGCAGAATATTGCGAAAACCCTCAATATTAGAATGAAACACCACTTGCACGAGATCATTGGACAACATCAATGAGTCTTTTTATAAAATGGAAACATCCAAGATGCATGCATATATAATGATTAATGAATATATCCACACTTTTCATTTCAGAAACATCCTTTTGGTGATCAAATTAGACTTTGAAAAAGCACTTGATGGCATTAATTGGAATTGTCTCATCAACTACATGAATGGATACGGATTCCCCAACCGATGGATACCCAGGATCAAATCTTGCATCACTTGCCATTTCTCGACCATCATTAATTAGTGCTCCATTTGGCTATCTTAAAAGTACAAATGGTCTACGTCATGGGAATCTTGTATCTTCATATTTGTTCATTCTTACCACATATATCTTTTCTAGGATGATAAAACTATTAGTCCAACAAGGACTCTTTACGTCCCATATATTTGTGAAGAAAACATAGTCCAGTACACGGATGATATCATTACTTTTGTTGATCCTACAATGCCAGTATTATCAACACCATTTGTATTCTAGGTATATATCTTGGGCTCAAGATCAATCTCAAAAAATCTACGATTTTGGTACACATGTCAGTTCCAACATGTTACAAACGTTACCAATCACTTTTCAGTTGTAAAAGTGAGACATTTCCTTTCACCTATCTTGGTCTCCCTGTTTCTCCACACAATATACCCAAATCTGAGGATGGGGGATTATCAATATTAAAACACATGTCTTGCATTTGATCCACAAAATCAGTGTGACATTATGTTCAGACAGAGACTATATTTGGAAAGTACATGTGAGAAATAAATATTATCACAACAAAAATCCCTGGTGGAAATCAATCTCTAAGGTACAACCCCTGAATGGAAATACACCTACCACAATTTATTTATCATCAAACGCTACATCCACATCCCCTAACATTACATTTGTAGCATCACATTTTGTGTTGACCTATGGTACCACGAACTTCTCATCCAACAATAGGCCCTTCACATCAACATCCCACACATGATCGAATATCTCAAAAGTCATAGCTCTTAAGATGATAGGATGAAACTACACGAACATACTCAAAGGAACTCTCAGATGCCACTTCTAACTAGAAAAATTGTTCAGCATACTCCAGTAACTCAAATGAATACCAACAATTGTATCACTTGGATATAGGGTGACAAGTACTCCCCAAAACAAGATTACCTCTTTTACACATAACGAGCATACATTTTCCCTTACAAATACATTTGGATAGTTATTTTCTCACTCAAACTGAGTATTCTATATGGCTTATCTGGTATAAAAAATCCTCACAGGCCAACATGTGCAAAAGAGGATTTTAGGGTCCATCTGAGTGTCATCTTTGTACTCAACATGAAGAAACCACAACCCATCTTTTTATTGTCCCCTCTCCACTACATTAAGAGAACACTACTTCCAAACCAACTATGATCCCCATACAAAAATGACTAACATCCAACATATGCTCACGGAAACTAAGCCAATACATCCTAAAAACTATCAGCATAAAACACTTGCAGCCTCACTGATTTGGATTGTTTGGAATTAAAGACATTGTAGAAAATTCAATGAAGACAAATATGGTACTCCTAGGTTTATGAGCAACATCTATGAATCATTTCATATGTTTTTACTTTACAGATGAACCGGTCATAGAGGCACTCACCAAGGGAAACAAATGTGAGAAAATGATATGATGGGGAAATCCCCTTGTATAGAGTTTTTCTTATTGATAGAAGGGAAGCCCTCCTCTCCTATAAATAGGATAAGGGGTAGCATACAATCTCAAGACAAACCCTAATGGCCCAAGACATAATTGGGCCCATTTATAAACAGACCCAACAACTCAATTAACTTTAAATAGACTCTCTAACACTCCCCCTCAAGCTGGAGCTTAGGAGAATCCCAGGTTAACTTATAAACAAACATACAGACTAGAGCAAAATGATAAAAGATAAACCAAACCCATACAAGAATGTTTCTCTCCCTCCATGTTATAATAAATCACTCAAATACTCCCCCTCAAGAAGATAATCTCAAAGTAAGTAGGCGGGTAGGTAGAAGGAGCTTCTTGATCACTATGAAGAGGCATCCAGAACATAAGTAGGAAACAACAAATTGGCATCATGGTCTTCATCTCAGGCACTATCGTTGTGAAGTAGACTAGAGAGTGTTGGAATACAAAAAGTAGTAGTCAATGTGCATACAAAGCGTGGACATGAAAAGAGTCAACGTGCACAAGGCACATACAAGACAAAGAGCAATGACACATGGTAGAAGAAAGTAGACAACATAGCCAGACAGAAGACCATTACATGAAGTAGAAAACAGATAAATGACCCCAATATCTAATGTAGATGAAACTCCATCATGCATATGTAAATTCGTGAATAGAAATTTTCACCATCTTCTCTCATCATACATTTTCCATCACATTATAGAGAGTGTTGGGTCACAGTAGTAATGGTGGCTGACGTGTGAGACTACAAACAAAGAGTCAACATGAAAAGAGAGCACAAAATGTAGATAGTATGCAAGCACAAAGCAATAGAATTATGTCATCCAATAGAAAAGCAATCATCAAATAACATAAGTGAAATACAAAACTCCATAATATTAATTGTGATGATGATATTTCTCAAGATCTTCATAAGGTAAACATATCAATAATAGCAGTCGTAAGATCCACATACCATAAGAAAAGTAGCATGAAGGATCCACATAGCAGTACAAGGAACATCACATAGTAGCAGTAAAAGTAGCATGGAAATCCATATAGATATATTGCAACAAAACTAGGATTTTCTTCTCTCCTCCATCACATCACTTCCCTCTACTCATTTTCCTCTATTCTCCCCCTGACATCAACCACAAAAAGAGTCAAGAGATTGGTTAGGGTGGAGAGTCAAAAATAATGATAAATGTAGTGTTTATGTAGGCAAATATGTGGAGGACGTAATAGAAAACTTGAGGCAATACACAACATGACCCGATTAATTAGATCTAGATAGGAAAATAAATGGATATTTTTATGACCAAATGGAGATTTGTCTAATTATATAGATCTGGATAGGGAAAAAATGTAGACAAGGTCAAAAAAAATGTAGTCTATATGAGGGGTAGTACAAGTATTGAGGAGGTAGATAATATATATATATATATATACATGGTTGGAAAGGATGGGTGGTTAAGGAACAAAATAAATATATTTTTTTTGGAAAAGGAAGATAAATGATGTCGATAAGGATAAACATAGGGACTTACCAAGTTTAGAAACATGAGCCATGTTATAGAATCATTGTTGATGATGTAGTATGCCTAAGATGTAGAAGCCGTCACGGGTGACACACTATTTTATTGGGGAGACACGTCTTCATGTAACAGGTCATTGCTAGTAGAGAGCAGGCAACATGTTGTGTCGTTGGATGATGACATTTCAGTTTGATGAATCTTGGGGCAGAAAGCTGGGGACTAGTCATGTCTGTAAAGCGACATGTCATGTCATCAAGCATATTTTGTGAACCAAGTCACAAACAGAGCAGAAACCTATACGCAACTCAACTTTTATTAAAAATATATTTGCTTCCTTTTCAAAACAAGTTTTTCAGGGCTCATGTTCTCATTAATTCATGTTTCTTGTTATTCAAACCCAGCTCCATTATTTTGTCTACATTTGTTGGTTCATCTTTGTTTTTCCTTTTCCTAAAATAGTTGCTGAGACTAATATTTTCTGATTTTTTTTCCACCTCTTATATGTATTATATAGCATCATATAATTGGGCCTAAAGTGGGGTAGATGTTCTTGAGAGAGTGATATGATATATCATTGGACTTGAACAAACAATATCATTAAAGGCAGATGTATCCAAAACGCATATATCATTGTTGGTGAAACCATTTTCACTTCCAACCATTATTATCTTTTGACTCTCAAACTTAAATTTGTGAAACATTTGATCACATCAACTGGAAGTTCAGTATTGAGAATCAAAAATTCTTGGGTTCCCTCCTCAATGTAGTCGATGGATTCATAGTTGCATTAATTTGGTTAATTTCTCTCTTTGGATCAATGGATCCACTTTCAACTATTTTAAAACTAGAAATTAACTTAATTAGGATGCTCCACTTTCCCCATATCTTTTCATCATTGTTACTTTAATTCTTGTGAGAATGGCCCAACTAGGTACTATGAACCAACTCATTGATTGTATCTATAAATGTCATAGGAACACGATACAATATGCAACAGATGCAAGTATCTTCATGAAACTAGATGATCGAAACACCATCAACACTCTATGCATACTTGACATCTTTTCTCATTTTTTAGGGCTTAAAGTAAACTTCCATTAATCTATTTTTAGGACTCATATTAGCTCCACCAATATGGACAGATTTAAAAATGTGCTGGATTTTCACGAGGAACACTTTTCCATCAATATATCTTGGTCTTTCCTTTTCACCATATATTGTCAACATTTTAGTGTGGAAACCAATATTTGACAAAACCACTATCAAGCTTTCACAATTAAAAACAAAAATCCTAAACTTAGCTAGACATCTTACTCTTATAAACTCCACTCTAACTCACATCACTACCTTTTTCCTCAATTGTGTCCCTCTTCCAACCAACATTATTTCTCAATTAACAAAACCAAACATAAATTTCTTTGGGAAGATGTAGATACTAAGTCCAAAGTGCACCTTTTTCACCAGAGTATGCTTTATAAACCTAAGTCTTTATGAAGGTGGGTATCATCAACATCAAGGAACATTGTCATTGCCTTACCAACAAGTTTATTACACAACTTTCAGAAAATAAGGTTGCAATTTGGAGAGATCACATTTTAGATTAATGTTATCATCACCATGATCCCTGGAAAACACTCAAAATACCAACATGTCTTCGTTATGGGTATACAACAACAAATCCCTCTACATTACCCAAAATGGAATTAAAAAAATTCCAATTCACAACAAATCGTATAATTTGTAGCAAACCTCAATTTGATGGTTTCACTATATATTATGCAAAAATTAAAATTTCCATTCTAAATTCCATTTAAAATATCACTATCAATAATACAACATTTCTACTTCTATCCAAAAGAACCAACACCTTAAAATGTTTCCTCGTATCAAATCAATTTAGTCCCAATGCTCTTATTACCATAAAACATCACTTTACCTCACATCATTTTACTTCAATTATTAGTTGGATGTAGGCTTACCACTATCTGGTTGGTAAATAATACCATTACTTAATCAATCTTGGTATCAAGACTCTCTTAGGTTAGAAATTTGGGAGATGTCACTACCCATCTAAGATGCTTAATCTAATCTAGCATATTGATCAAAATAGACTCCTCATTCGTACTCATTGTCACTAGAGGGGCTTTCTATGATACACTAAAGTCTGAAGTGCTACAACAACTCACTACTACAGAACACGCCTTTGGCGTCGGTTGTTTAACCCCCTTTGGCGACAGTTTTCAAGCGACGCCTATGTGGGCGCCGCTATAGGTCGATCTCATCGGCGTCAGTTTTCTAACTGACGCCTATATGATCTCTAGGCATCGGTTATATATAGTTGGTCGACGTCTATAGGGTTTGCGCCACAAAAAAGGCACCACCTAGGACACTTTCGGCGTCGGTTCACAACTGAACACCCGACGCCATACTTCGCTGCACGACCGTATTTAGTACTATAGGCGTCGGTGTTATACAAATACGTGACGCCTTTTCCACCGCGGACGTGCTTTCCTGCACGGTCGAGTTATTTGTCACATTCGGAGTTGGTGTTTATCCAATAACCGACGTTGTATTCCTGAGGCGTCGGTGTTCTATAAATAACCGACGCTATACTTTATTTTTTTTTCTTATCAGTTTGCAGACCTGCTGTGGCTGGTCAGCAGGATGAGAACCTGCAGTTCAGTTTCCTAAACTGCAGGTTTACGACATCCATTGATATCAGCCTACAAACATGCCACAAACCTGCAAAATCAACAAATATTTTTTTCACACAAGTAGATACATTCAGACATCAATTCAATTCTCACATTCACACATGTAGAAACATTCAAATACATGTATAAACATTTAGAAATATTCATTTACAAAATATCATTCAGGATCGCTATCAGCATCCCAATTATATCTTACAGTCGCCACTGCTTGTATGGCTTTTGCCCATTCTTCTCTTACTTCATTTATTGCTTCCATCATATATGGAGCATGTACATTTTTTAAGCATTTACCTATAGTGTGGTCAGTTTTAAACACCTGCAAAGAGAATGATGTTAATATATAAGTAATAATATAAAAATAAGATTGATATATTTCATACTAACTAATGAGACTATATATAATACTTCATGTATGGTATTAATCTCCAATGCGGCATGTAGGATAATCATCTGCATAAATCGCATCACATAGTATGCACATGCCCAGCCGTTGTCTTGTGTAGTGCACTATAAATTGAAACATACAAAATATTAAAAAATATAACTAAGCACAGTTCACATAAATAATATATACATTGGAGTTGGGAACTTACTTTTACATTCTCCCAAATTATTGGCTGGTTCTTTTTCCTTGGAACATTTCCTCCAACATTTTTGAATGCATCTAAACCCCTACATGTTAATGTAACACAGTAAATTGCATAATTAAATAGTAATGTAATAACATATGTTAACGGATATAAAAATGAAATATTTCTCACCAGAATAATGGCATTCTCAATATGTGTCCAATTTTAGTGTTCAATGTACTTCCCGCAGGATCTAGATAATAAACAGTGAACGTCCCGAGGACAATAACTAGTAACGCCCAATGTCTAGCGCTATAGGTAAAAAAAAGTTAAAAATTAATAACTCAAAATGCACAATAAAAATGGAATTTTCTTAAGTCTAAATTATAAATAAAGTAAACTTACTTGACATTGAATGGAGCTATTATTATCGTCTTATTTTGTTGACCGAAAATTATAAAAGCATTTATACAGTATTGTTGAACACTATCAGGGTCTTTAGCTACCATACTAATCAATGATGGAATCAAAAATCCCACATGATCAAATGCAAATTGTTTGCATTGATCTTCGACTAAGTAGCTGCAAAACATGTATTACATATGCATTAATATATAAGAAACCAGATCACCAGATATTACACAAGGTATATGGATGTATAAACAAGATCTCACCTTATCCATGTCTCTATCATTGATGTATTCAGCCAATCATTCATAAACAGCTCAATAATATCTGGTATAAATAAAGAGATATCGTATGATTGACCTGTATAATTTGCTTCTAAAGAAACAACTATAGGGCAATGTATATTATGTGCCCGTAGCCAACATGCCATTCCCCTACAAGCAGGACCTAACGGGTATTTTAGGTCAGTTGGAACCCAACTTGGTAATGCAGGAAGTTGAGGTGGAGGCCTAGGTGCTCCGGGTGTCTTCTTTTTAACATGTATATATAATTTTAGATCAGTTGACCTCATATATACATATTAACAATCTAAAGTAATGTAAATTTATCTTACAATTTTAGTAGTGTAGACAATATCTGCTTTGGGCCACAATATCACCCCGCCTTCTGCCTCACCAAGTGTATCAATATTTGGGTGGGCATATGGAAATGCCTTCCCTCCAATCAGGTAATACACACATCGGGCTCACACGAATGTAGCCCTGTGGCATTAGAGTCCCATGAAACGTTGCCCCAGAAAGGGACGGGTAAGCCCGCGCCTCTGCAACAACATAGTCTTGCATTCTTAAGCGGCATGGCTTCAATGCCTACAAATTTACGTAAAGAATGTTATACATATATACATATCATCTTGAAAACATATCATCTTGAAAAGACTAGCTACAATGTCATAAACAATACTTACAGGAGACGTGCTAGGCAATGGGTATCCAGGATTATTCACAGTCTGTGCATCAGGAGAAGAGTGGGTCGCCATAGGCTGATTGGAAGCCTGAGATGCCTGCCACCGCACTATTTCTTCCTTGACCTTCTTAGCAACTATATCATTGAACTTCTTAGCAACTATATCCTCGACTCTCTTATTCTCCTATACATGGATAAAAGAAACATTAGCTTCTTATTATTGAATTCCCTTTTGCAGTAACATTCTAAAAAAAGAATAGGTTACCTCTTCTTGTGAAAGTCTCGCTCTGGGTTTACGCTGGGATGGCCCAAAGAATGCTTTGATGCCCACACCAGCGCCTGCACCCCTAACACATCCAGGATGCTCTAGGTTACCCAGAGCAACTGTCAATTCATCCCTTGTGCCCTGAGGGATGAATGTGCCTTGTTTCCTCTACTCGTGCAGCTCCCGCTAATCACCATTAACACACATGATTAGTTAACACCACAAATAATCAATATTCAAACGATTGCTCTAAGAGTTGTATTTTACCATTTTTGCAGCCGCTCAGCATTTACAGGCTTCTTTATTTCACCCTTCTTGTTTTGCCTCTCAGCTATCCAGATATCATGGCGAGGCATGGGTGTGGCAGACTCCTGAGTAGCAGTAGACTCCTGAGTAGCCGCAGACTCCGCCTGTAGTCTTTGGCGAACGCTTGCATATCCCTTTGGACCCATAATGTGGTCATGCACATTCAGTGCACGCCTTGCTTTTTGCGCGTCACTGAGGGCCTAGTTAGTATGCACATTAATGATTTGGTTAGTAGCACTAAATGTTAATCTTGAATAGGTGAATACAACGTATATTAATTAAATTGGGAGTGACACCTAATACCTTGAATTCTTCAAATTTTCTTGAAGCAACAAAATTGTCCCAATCTTCTTTGTCCAAGAAGTTCCACTGCTCAAGGGCTGACTTCTTCTTCTTCTTATCACCATCTTTTATGTATTCTCTGTTCAGATTTGTCCTATAGTTCCTAAGCATCTTTCCAGCGCGTTGCATCACGCTTTTACGATGCAGCTTCTCATCCAATGCAAACATATTCTGTAAAATAGAATTCTTATTAACTAGTATCCAAAAATAGAATTGCAAATAATATAATTTGTAATCTACAAAATAGAATTGCAAATAATAATAACTCACGCATAAATCCTTCCATATCAAGTCTTTCTTCGCCTGAGGAACTTTATGCCAATTATCATACTTAACACCACAATGGCTTCGAGTGACACACCCAAGATAGTTTACAAAATTATTACGGTTCACTCCAATTGCATTTCCTCCATTATCAAACTCAACAACCAATTTGGATCCACTGCCACTCAGCGCTATTAACTTCTTCATCAGAGTGATGCCCCTTTTCTTGTTAAGTGTTTGTTGATGCGCATGAAGTTGCTCCAGTTCTTCAGTGCGTACATGTGCATCATCAACCTAAAATTTGACAAAAATAAACACACTTAATTAGCACAATATAGAAATATGGGATATATGACATAACTAGAAGATAATGAATTTTATAGAAATACAGGATATGATTTTTAGAACTTACATTGGTATCCTCGCCATGCTCGTCATGGACACCATGCTCATCATGGACTTCATGCTCATCATGGACATCATGCTCATCATGGTCAGCCATCTGAAAATGTCATTAAAAAGGCAAACATTTAGCATTTGTATTAACTAGAAAAAGGCAAACATTTAGCATTTGTATTAACTAGAAAAAGGCAAACATTTAGCCAACAAACTTGTGATATTTTATCAATAAAATTGTGATCTTTTATCAATAAAAAAATATAAACATACATGTCTAGGCCAACAAACACATGTGATGTCATTCTTATATATAATAAATGTGTACCACCTATCCCATCCTTGAACACCTAATCTCACTAGTAAGTGTATAATGTGTATTGGGTTTTCAAGAAAATTTCGGCAGCATTTTCCCGTTTGTTCTCTAAGTACATATGTACTTACATTATACACTAGGATCACATTATACACTTTATACAAGAAATTTTCTCGAAAACCCAATACACATTATACACTTACATCACTAGGATCATACAAGTAGCAATGTTGAGTAAGTCTATGTGATTAAAGATCAAGCAGTGTAATAAAACAGGGTTTACCTCTGTTTGGGCGAGACGGAGGGTAGGCGAGTAGGCAGGCAAGCAGGAAGGTGAGCAGGCGATGGGCAGGGAGACGGCGGGCAGAAGTAGATGATCGATTAATTCCTGAAACAATACATAAATAAATACAAATCAATACATAAATAAACACAAATCAGTAAATAACTTAATTTAAAAAAAAAGTACATAGCAGCATTGTGCCTTAGCGCAGCCCAAGCATCGCCCAGGCATCCCAGAGGCCTAACTAGGCTGGGCGCCTGGGTTTGGGACCCTAGGTGAATGCCTGGCCGCCTAGGCGTGCCTGGGTGCCGCCTGGGTAGGTCGGCAGGTACCTGGGAAAGCGAGCAGGGCGAGGTGAGGTCGACAGGTCGGCGGCGAGGTGAGGTCGAGAAAAGGACCGCCGGTGCAGGGCAGGCGCGGCGAGCTCCAGGACCGCCAACGTAGGGCAGGCAGGTAGCCGCAGGGCGCAGAAGGAGCAGGCGGCGCACAAGCAGAAGGAGTAGGGAGACGGCAGCGCAGAAGGAGCAGGCGGCGCATAAGCAGACCGGAGACGGCGGCGCAGAAGGAGCAGGGAGCGGCGGCGGAGCGACGGCGGCGCAGAAGCAGCAGCAGCAGAGGGTGGGGGTTGCAGTCGGGCGGCAGCAGCACCGGGGAGAAATTCTAGCAATGAAACAGAAGAAAGGGGACAGTTAAGCGATGTCCAATTAGACAAATTTTTCCCTAAATAGTATGGCGGGAACCATTATCGGCATCGGTTATCAATAGATAACCGACACCTAAGATGGAACTTTTCACGCAATTTTTCATCTTATATAGGCGGCGGTTTTTTGGTAAAACACCGACGCTATATGTGCCAAATTTTTTCGCTCGAAAATTGGATTTCGCGGGCGATTTTAGGCGCCGGTTGTTTGTTATGCAGCCGACACTGAATACAAAGCGGTACCCGTGTCTGGCTGGTCTTTGAATATAGACATCAGATTTACTAAATAGCCGACATGTAATGTTATAGGCGGTGGTTTTTTTAAATAACCGATGCCGAGAAAAGCGACATTGAATGTTGTTTCTGTAGTAGTGACTCATAATATTGTACTCATTTTTTTTTCTTCACATTCCCCTATAAAAACACATTTGGTTATATTTTCTCATTAATGATCGTATATATACTAACAATTCTCTTCACTAATTCTTTATAGGTTCCCCTCATAATAATTAGTTCTTACAACATAGCTCGACCCTCATATATTGCATCTTCTACTTTATTTGGAGGTCTATATTCCCACCTCAAATGCAAGTGTAGTCGCAAATGCCCCAAATAAAACAACTCATTCTCCAAAACTCTCAAGGTCCACCTCCATCTCAAATGCATATCTAAATGCCACAACAACAACACTATTACTTTCGATTCCCTAGTCCACCTCACCAAGCACCACACAAAGGGAAGGTTCATTAACAAGTTCATCCTCAAATTCCCCAAGGCCCTTCATCTCAACATCGACAATATCTAGTGCCACCTCAGCAACATCTACAACAAGGTCCCCCTTTTTCTCATGAGAAAGTGAAGGTTGTGACATTGCCAAGGAGTGGAAAGACGCTTGAGCAGCTAAAGGGTCCATGAGTAGTGATACTGTGGAGAATGATGATAGTGAAAATGTTGAATGTTGATATTTTAATTTTGAGGCATGATACAACTACTGAATTTTAGTTGATATCATGACAAAAAGAACAAATGATATGTGATTAGTGATGATACGGTTATACAATCTATCCCTATTGTGATTCTGAGTAAAGCAAATGCAAGTCAGACACCCTACCCCAACACTTTTAAATAAGCCTTTGGCATCCAAAGAAAGAAAAAGAACACACAAGACATCTATGAATCTTTCAAGCAAGTTCAAAATAATATCCCTGTGTTGAGTTCCATAAAGTAAATTTTGTCTTATTGATAATTATTAAAGAACATGTGCACCTTTAAAAGGAATTTGTCATGGATAATTCCTCAGAGAGTGAAGTTAAAGAAGTAAGTTATGTCCATTATACAACACCCCTACCAAGAAGGATCCCCACCTATACCATGCCACATTGGTGGTCATCTCATAGACCAATCCCTACTTTATTTTGTATCTAAGGTGACCTTAATGGCATATAGTGTTTATGTAAAATTAGGAATTAGTAAGTTGAAACTAGCCAATTGAGTCTCCGATTGGTAGACCATTCTGTAAAAGTGATAAGGGATGGGGTGGAGGATGTATTGGTGATGAGTGATTAAGAAACATCCACAATGTTCCAACTTACTTTATTGTAATAAACATATAGCCTAAAGAAAGAAGCATTCCCATTATCTTGGGAAGACATTTCTTGGTTGCACATGATGATGAGATACATGTGCATTCCAATACCATGAAAGTATTATGCACATCATGTTAAAGATCAATATGTTCAAGATATACATGCAATAGAAATTGGAAGAAGATGTTTAACATTGTTGTTTTGAAGATTCCTTTGATTCGTTGATGGATAAACATCCACCTGACTCAACCAAAAAGGCAACAAACTTTAAAAAGTTTTTAAATCATTGATTGATCGAGTTACAAGTTTGGATGAAGGTGTAATACTTAGCACTAGTGGGAGGCAATCCATATGTTTTGTGAGACTTTAGACCTTATACCTTGAATTTAGTTATACTTTTGTTTTAATATTTCTAAGAAATACATCACCCACACCATACTTAATTGTATTTAGGATTTTTAAATTGGTACAGAACAAGCACTAGGTAAGAAGAGTGATCTTGAAGTGCCAATGTGGTTGATAATCAAGAATTTGAATGAAGTATTTTAAAGTTTAAACTAAATTAATGCTAAAAACCCCTCAGAAATTTCATTATACACCTAGAATGGTCATGTTAAACTCCAAAAAGTTTGTAAAATAATTTCATGAAAACCAAATTGAGAACAGACATTCCTCCTTGGAACAGTCATGTTGCATCGATACATAATGGTTTTTCTATGAGATAATGACCATGTTGCAAAGGTGACATTTGGTAGTAAAAATTAATAGAAAAGAAGTGAGTCAGAATGGCCATTCATGCCCAGAATGGCCTTTTCACTTCTTGACCAAAGAGGCCCTTCAAGGAAAGAATGGTCATAATGACGATGCAAATTTTACTATTCAAGATGAAGAGAACCATGTTGCCCAAAATGGTTGATGAACCATTAAATGGTTGTGCTACCTAAGCTCCAAAATGTTCATTCTATCCTAGACCCCACAAGTTCAGTGATGTAAATTGAGGGGGAGTGGCCATGATGCCCTCATTCGCATTTCATGCAAGCACGTGACCTTTCTGCAATCCATGTTGCCTCATAGTCGCTTGAGCTTTGCTAGTCACCAATCAAGCCCTCTCAGAGCTTGATTTAAGATTCCACGAGCCTTTGTGGATATTCTTTAACCTCCATCATTCCCTCTCAGAGCTTCTCCCCCTCCATTTTTCTCATTTCTATGCAAAATCATCCATCTACAACAACCCTAGAAACTTATTACAATCTCCACCAAAACATTAATTTCTTTCTAAAAATGAAGGAACTAAAGAAGAAGTTGTCGAAGGAGTTAAGAGCTTCATTACTCATCATTTCATATTCAACAATGCTTCAAATCAACCACTACCATACCACATTTCATCACCCCATCCTCTCATATTCCAACACGTCTTCCAAGAAACACCACCCTATGCTCCTCCTCGTGTGAAAAAGATGATTATATCTACAACCCCAGCTACAGCAGAAGGGAGGAGATTCCTTTGGAGGGGGACTTGGAGAATTTGGTGTAGTATATATAAGTTTAAGAGACAAGAGGAACACAGAGAGGATCAAGGCACACTCCGTGCGCTACATCTCAATCACCGCCTCAACCTACACTAACATGAGCAAGAAGGAGGTTGATAATAGATGAAGAGGAAGAAGAGGGTGATGGCTGCCACTTTGTATTGTTGATGCCATATGAATCGCCACACATAATTTTGACAAATCTTGAAACAATTTTGGAGTATGAGGGCTATGATAAATAAGAGGAAAAGACAAATTTTGAGGATGAAGAGCTAGATGAGGAAGCACCTGATATAGTAATGCAACTAGAGGCAGAATGGATAAACCACAAGGGTAAGGAGCTAAGTGGAACACCTATGAGACTAGGATAAAGAAGAAGGCATTTTGTAATTCTCTACCCAACAACATGTTAAGGAATGTGTGCTGACTCAAGTCCAATTGACTCTCCAAGTCTAATTGACTAAACCCTTGTTTTGATGATGACTAACCATTCCACTCATTTATGTCTAATGCTTCTTGTTATAACCCCAAATTTTGGGTTCAATTGATGAGAAATGCAATTTCTCATATTAAGAATAATTGAACAAATAATGATGTGAATTGTTTTGAATAATTGGATTTCGTTTGAAATAGCCTTGTTATTTGATTTGTGGGCTTTATTGACTATTGGGCCCAATAAAAAGGAAAATAACAAAGGAAATTCAATTAGTAAATGGATATTTGAGAAATGAAATAATGGAAACCTCTAGAAGGAAAATCCAAAGAGGATTTCGTGCCTCTTGGATTCCTTGGGTTCCAAGGAGTCTAAAGTGGTAAAGAAAAGAAATAAGAAAAAGAAAAGATTAATTATGTATTTCTTTATTAAGAGAGAAATTGAAAACATTGATGAAATGTGGAAATTAAGTGAAAAGATGGATAATTGACTTTCCCTTTATGGAATTTCGTATCCCAAGGTTTTCTTATGATAGAAGGGATGCCAATGAGGAAAATAGAAGGGAAATAAAAAGAAATTCTCAAGAAGATATATTTTTAATGAGAAATAAACAAGATAATGTGAGATAATGCATTTAGATGCATCTAGAAGGATAATAAGTATCCAATAAAGATAATTTCGAGATAATGGAGTATTTTGGGATCTAAGGAGTCCCAATAAAGAGGAAAGAAAGAGAAAATAGCAAATTTGCAAAATAAAAGAGATACATTATTAGTGAATTTGTGATATTGATAAAAAGAAAGTATCTCCCTATTAAATGAAAATAGAATGTGTGCCTTTAGAATAAAGGGAAAGTAAATAAAAGAATAAAAGAAGTTATTTTCGATTTCCTAATGCCTAAAGAATAAAGAAGACTAAGGAAATAAGAGAGAGAGAGAAAAAGAAGATAAATGTGTTTCATTATTAATGAATTATGAGGTTTTGTTAAAAAGGGAAAGTAATCTCTATTAAAGAAAATAGAATTTCGTGTCTATGGGATAAAAAGGGCAAGCACAAAGAGATAAAAGAGAGAATTTCGAATTCCTTAATGACCAAGGATCATGGTTAAGAAAGGAGTTGTTAAGAAGAGAGAGAGACTACTTTTTAAGGAAATAATTCCTTTCCTAATCGGAATAGCCTTGTTTCTTTTAGGGCAAGTATAACGGGGCATGGAAAACTCTCCCCTATATAAGGGAGGAGCCCAGGGTCGAGCCCAGAGGATATCCCATCCACTCCTCTCTTCCTCCTTCTTGTTTCATACATGCAAAACCCTAACTAACCTAAAGATGGGTGTTTCCGCGGCCACGAGGCTACATGTTTGGGTCTCGAGGGAGCCTTGTTGCTTCAATGACGGGCCGAAGAGGTTGGAGGGTATCCCTTCATCCCTGCTGGCCGTGGCAGCAGCAGCACGGCTGCTTTGGGCGGCCGTGTTGCAGGTCTGCCCAGGCCGTGTTCCACCGCCGTGGACACATATTAGGGCATCTGTAGGTGCGGCGGAGGGAGAGCAAGAGGAAGGAACCGGTTTTGGACGTCGTCGGGGTCCGGGGGAGGAGGAGGATCGCGCCCAAACGGACCTAGGGCGGCCGCGTCACGTTGTCCAGAGGTGGAAGACGATCAAAGGCGCGTTGGACAGAATTGCCCTCCGCGGGCCAGAAGAGATGGACCTTAAGTCGAGGGTAAAGTGGTAATTTGGTTATAAACTCAAACCAGCCAACGTTGCATGCAAGGGCCTAGGTGGCAACCTCCTATTGGCCAGGGTAAGTAAATTTTGTTTAATTCATAATAATTAATTGGTAGGTCGGATGAGGACATGTTATACATGAAAGTTGATCCTCAGAATGAGAGGAATCCAAATAAATTATGAGTGAAGCCTGATTCCTTATGCAATTCGAAAAATAATGGAAGATATCAACTTTAATGTGTTAATTGTTTAAAGAACCCTATGTTGGTATATTTAAAGTGTTTAGTAAGGGTTTAATAGAGGATTAAAGTTGATATTAGCCTGTTAATGATAAAAATGGATATTTGGAAGAAAAAGGATGGACTTGGCATATCATTAGTTAATTAAGAGATTATATGCCTACATATGCTTGCAATATGAAAAGTGCATAAAAGCTATCATTTTAATGATTTAATTAATGAAAAACTCTTAGATTTGATGATAGATGGCTTTAATGATGATTAATGGATAATTTAAGCCTATTGTTCATAAAAGTGAAAATAAGATCTAAAAAGATAATCTTTTTATATAATTGGCTTAGTTTAGGGTTTTGTGCATGAAGATGCATTAACGAGCTTGAAAACCCTAAATTAGTTGAATATGAGTTTTAAATATTTTAATTGTTCAAATCTGTAAAGAAATAGGGATATGATGATCCTAAGTCAATTTTGGGTATAAAAGAATATTAAATGAATAGTTTGAGCAATTAGGGTTTATATAAATGGAAAAGAGTGCTATTAGGGTTTGTTAACCTAAAAGAGGTAAAGTTTGAGAATTGGATCTAAGAAACCCTAATGAGTATTAATGAATACTTAATACGGATTAGAAACCCTAGAAAGTGAATCCAAGTCAATAAAATAGATTCCTGATAAAGTGTGTAATAAATAGAGTACATATTCTTTTCAGGAATTGTGTGATGATTTAATTACTTGCTTGGATCTGCTGATTGGGTTGATTGCATATACATGAAGTAAATGTTGAATAATCTGCATGACTCATCAAATCAGGTATGTGGTTACGCTTATGACTATACCGAATAGTTTGCCGAAGATTTTATCGATGTTTCCCTCAATGCATGAATTAACTGTTGGATGTCTATTTATTTCATGCAATTATAAAGTGACTATGGCTATCACTCTGAGTATACATGTATAACTAGCTAGATCCGAGTCCACCCCTGTGGCTATGCAAAGGCTAAGGATAACCTAGAGCAAGGTCTAGGGTATCATGAGTTAGAAACTGGGCTACACATGAGTAGTGCCATGAGACTCTTAGCATACCATGAGTTAAGGAGTGGGCTACCTACGGGTAGTGCCATGTGACTCAGCCCTAGAAATTGATTCACCTATGAGGTGAAGTCATGAGGGGTAAAATGGGAATCTACCACATGGGAGGTAGTATCCAGGTCCACTGCAGGGACAGCGCAGGGGATAGGGTACACATGGATCGCGTAGTTATACTTAAAACGTAAACTTGTTTGTTAAATGATAATTGAATGTGATACATTGTTATAGATAATTGAATGATTATTTGTTTCCCCCACATACCAGCTATGGCTGACCGACGTTTTGTTTGTCGGCGTTTTAGGTACAATGAAATGAACAAACAGTAAAGTGGCACATGTGATACTAAAAGAGAATTAAAGTACAAAGGAGGATTAGATAGATTAGTATCGACATGGATAGAAGTTTAGAGATCCAAAAATTTCAAAAGGTATGCAAAGTTTATTTTCTTACAATTTTTCAGTATAGACTGTTAGAATTTAATGATTGTTATGGTTATATGTCGAACCTTTGATCCGGGATTAATGGGTGCGGCTTCAACCTCTCGGTCTCCCTTAATTGGGGGTTATCGGGAGGTGGGGTTGTAACATTTGGTATCAGAGCCTAGGTTCCTCATTTAACCATTAATAATTATTAAATTTTACAAACTCCATAGAACCCAAGGGAGTTATTAGAGGAGTATCCGAAAGACGGAGGTGTCTAGAAAGGGATCACGACCGGGGGCTGGCAAGATTTTCCTCCGCACCGCTAGTCGGAATACGAGGACTCCCGGACCCGTGTGACCGCCTGGCCAAAGTCTTAGGGTATGAATCGAAATAAGATACCTCTAGAACTTCTCATCTTATTCATCTCTTCTCATCATAAAATTTCTGATAAGGACCTAAAGGATTAGGGCTTCCTTTCTTCTCCTCACCTTCTCGAGGTATGGGTAAGATTAATAAGGTTTAAGGAATCCTCCATCAAATTAATGAAAAGCATGTAAATAAGATGTCATGGACATAAGCTTAATAGATTAAGCGCAAAATAAATAATAGATACATGCTTAGGTCGTATGACATGAGATGTCATGACCTCAGAAGAGACCTGAGGCTAGACCTTCTTGTCAGGAGGATAAGTCCGTTTTGGAGATAGAGTTCTCCATTGCAAGTAGAGACCTGGCTCATCCTCTGTGGATGATGCTAACCCTAACCCTAAGTGATGGTTAGAGAGAGATGAGTTAGACCAGGTGTTTGAAAGGACATGCCTTTGGGATGCCATAAGATCCATGGGTGACCTAGCACCTTTGGCAACCCAACCCTGGGAAGGGTCGTGCATGTTAGGGTACATGATAGCTCCTTAGATGATGAGGTTAGTAAAGGACCTTAGAAACTCTATGGGCTTGTGCAAGTAAGGTATAGTTGGCACCTAGGGCACGTCATAGTGTTGACAGTAGGATGAAACCCTAGTTAAGGAATCATGATGGAGCATAAAGGGTTATGGATGATCTTGAGCAACCATAAGTTCGAACCTAGGCTTCACTTATGTAGAGTGTGCCTTTGAAGTTGAAACTTCATGAAGAGAGGACCTCTAATGGTGAGGTTGGATGTAGGGTTAGATCTAGAGAGAGCAGGAAACCCCGCAAGAAGGTGGGAAGCCTAAAACCCTAAACAATGGATGACAGGAGTTGCCTCATGATCGATCCCTAAAAGTTGATGATATCTTGGTTATCTTTAGGAGGACCCAACCCTAAGTGTTGATCGAGAAGAAGGATGATAGGAAGTGCACGAGATGCCTTTTTCCAGCGTAATTCATGGTTCAGAAATAGAGCGTGCAGTTGGACACCTAAAAGTAAACCTAGGGATCCTAGGCCTAAGAGGGGAAGTGGTATACCTAATGCTCATGATGAGAATTAAGTTTCTATAGTTTCGAGCATGGTACGCCTCATAAATAATGGAAAAGGGAAGTCCCTTAAGTTTAAAGTATGTGTAATGAACCCCTCATAGCTAGGTTGATGATAAAGGAAGGTAGGACTTTGATCCATCATTGAGGAAAGAGGACAAGTATGACCTAGTATGGTTCAATAAGTGATCTGCTTGTGCCTTAATGGTTTTCTAGGGTTAAGTAGGCTCGGGTGGATGTAAACCCTAGACCTAAGAGCTTTTGTGACCTTAGAGATAGTCTTCCTCCCATCCTAGGAGAGGAACCCCTTTGGAAGGGTGTATATCAGTTTTGTTGGTTCAAGGTAACCTAAAGAGGTCTCGTAGGATCTTGAGAAGTTAAGAGAAAAGTACATGGTATGAGTATGAACCCGTAGGCCCATAGATATCCATCTCTAAGTGCATGCAGATGTGTTACCATGGAGGTATCCGGTATAGGGCTTGACCAAGGTGGGCATGTTGCCATGATCTCAATGAAAGGATGAAGGTCAGCCCATGAATGCAGAAAGAGAGATGATGAAGACTTGGGTAAGGTTCTAAGTGAATATGTACTATAATGAATAATCCTAAATCTATCCTAGGGTCAGGGAGGTATAAGACCGATAAAAGTAGGAGTTGCCTAATTCCCCAGTTGCACATGACCATAGGGTCGGGAGGTAACAGCTATCATTGTCTGAGGGCCATGGGTTAGGAGATTGATCACCTTCATGAACTCATGGGACCTAAAGGGCAGATGAGTAGGGCACTCTCTTGATGCATGAGGGAAGAGGGATGACCCCAGAAGAGTCGGTACCCTATGGACCTAGAGGATTTGACTAAGGATATAAACCTCAGTAGGTTCAAGACTAGTTTTGATATCATAATGGTTGTGATGAAGAGACATATGTGGCACGTTGCAACTTAGATTTAAAGGTGTACCGGCAAGGTGGGATGTACCATCTCTACTCTTGGAACAGGAAGAACTCTGTATTTGGACTGCAGCCAAATGCTTATTTCCTCTTATTATGGGGGTGAGAGATAGGACATTATGCATGTCATACACCAAGGATAAGAGATGATGTAGTTGGAGCGTTGCCACGAGAAATGTGGATAGAGAAGATATCTTACCATGGTAAAGTGAATGAATGATGGATGGCTTGCAAACACTAAGAGGAATGAGGCGATCACCTTATGAGGATGTAGAGCTTACAAGTTATACCAGGTTGAGTTTGGTCACCATGATGATGGAATCATAGAGTGCACTTATGAAGATGAACATATAGTTTAAGGTGACATAATAAGCAAAATACATGGAAGTGTAATGTTACCTAAGGATGTGAAGTCATAATGAATGATCTGATTAAGACTTGGTTGACTAGAAGTTGGAAGAGTTTGTTTGGCCAACCCTAAGTTTGAAAAGAGAGGTGTTTGGATAACACTCAGATGAAACAAGATGCGTTGAAAAGTTAAGGGTTGTTTGGTTAGCCAGCCTAGTTCTTGATGCAATGAAAGGATGATGGTAAAACCTCAGATGTACTTCTTTGGAAGGGAAGGTGACGAAACCCCAACTAGAGTGGTTTAGGGTTTCGAGGAGTTGATCTTGAAAGAATCATGACATATAGGGAGTCATGGTTGGAGATCATCTTACACCGTGGAAAATGACAGTAGCACTTTGGATGCTTAAGATGAAGTTGCATGTGGTGTATGGCCATGCAAGCCAAGAGGTAAAGGACGAACCCCAGTAACCCAGTGTATCGATATAGAGGATAAAAGAATCCTTGAGAGGGAATGAGAGCTCAACACTATGGATGTTGTGATAGGTCTTCCCTGGATCGAGAAAGGTCGAGATATAATGTGGGTTATGGTAGGTCGCCTTACCTAGATAAGGAAGAGTTCTGTTAAGGGACAGATGCAGTTGAACTACCCATGTCAGAGACGGTTCAACTACACCATGAAGCAAGTTCAAAGGTTTTTGAGTTTGACCTAAAAGTTCACTTCCATAAAGTGGAAGTAGGTACATGAAGAACTCAATGTTAGTATAGTTTATCACCCCTAACTATGATTAGTATGATCCAGACTAAAGGGTCTGATGAGGGCAGGTAAGCTCATTCAGGGTGATATCTAGAGACAGTTCTTGTCCTATGAAAGATGTGACAATGACCACCATAGCTAGTATCGGGTTTTATATGAAGCTCTATAAGGGAGGTTGTGTCGGACACCACTTCAGTAAGGTGATGTTGGTGAAAGGACCACATGATGGTTAGAAAAGTACCACATGATGGTTAGAAAAAGAGACCACATTGCATGAAGATGGAAGTCACTTTGATTGCACAAGGGCTGAAAGGAGCCTAGAGACGATGAGAGTCATGAGCAGATGCAAAGTAGACTGACATACAAGTTACTGTGGGAGAAAATGTGACATGAAAATCCGACCCCTCTAAGTTATATCTAAGAGAGCTGAGTCCCCGATACATGGGTCCATTAGAGATGGATGGGTGGAGAAGGTTAGGTTTGACCATACCCATCAGGATAAAGTAATGTGTGATGTTTTCCATGTGTCCAATTTAGAGCACTATGTGAGGTACCCCGACCATGTGCTGAACAACGAACCTAGTGAGCCCCAAGGGAGGCTGAAATGGCCTGAGTCACCTGTGTAGTTTATAGACGCCAGGATGAAAGAACTCAGAGAAAAGAATATGTGATGATAAAGGTTCTTTGAAAATGCCATGGATCCGGCAAAGCCACATAGGGGCCAATGATAGACATGGAAAAGTCTTATCCTGAATTGTTTGTTTGCTTGCCTAAATTTTGAGGACAAAATTTCCTATAAGAGGGGAAGGATGTTATAACCCCAAATTTTGGGTTCAATTGATGAGAAATGCAATTTCTCATATTAAGAATAATTGAACAAATAATGATGTGAATTGTTTTGAATAATTGGATTTCGTTTGAAATAGCCTTGTTATTTGATTTGTGGGCTTTATTGACTATTGGGCCCAATAAAAAGGAAAATAACAAAGGAAATTCAATTAGTAAATGGATATTTGAGAAATGAAATAATGGAAACCTCTAGAAGGAAAATCCAAAGAGGATTTCGTGCCTCTTGGATTCCTTGGGTTCCAAGGAGTCTAAAGTGGTAAAGAAAAGAAATAAGAAAAAGAAAAGATTAATTATGTATTTCTTTATTAAGAGAGAAATTGAAAACATTGATGAAATGTGGAAATTAAGTGAAAAGATGGATAATTGACTTTCCCTTTATGGAATTTCGTATCCCAAGGTTTTCTTATGATAGAAGGGATGCCAATGAGGAAAATAGAAGGGAAATAAAAAGAAATTCTCAAGAAGATATATTTTTAATGAGAAATAAACAAGATAATGTGAGATAATGCATTTAGATGCATCTAGAAGGATAATAAGTATCCAATAAAGATAATTTCGAGATAATGGAGTATTTTGGGATCTAAGGAGTCCCAATAAAGAGGAAAGAAAGAGAAAATAGCAAATTTGCAAAATAAAAGAGATACATTATTAGTGAATTTGTGATATTGATAAAAAGAAAGTATCTCCCTATTAAATGAAAATAGAATGTGTGCCTTTAGAATAAAGGGAAAGTAAATAAAAGAATAAAAGAAGTTATTTTCGATTTCCTAATGCCTAAAGAATAAAGAAGACTAAGGAAATAAGAGAGAGAGAGAAAAAGAAGATAAATGTGTTTCATTATTAATGAATTATGAGGTTTTGTTAAAAAGGGAAAGTAATCTCTATTAAAGAAAATAGAATTTCGTGTCTATGGGATAAAAAGGGCAAGCACAAAGAGATAAAAGAGAGAATTTCGAATTCCTTAATGACCAAGGATCATGGTTAAGAAAGGAGTTGTTAAGAAGAGAGAGAGACTACTTTTTAAGGAAATAATTCCTTTCCTAATCGGAATAGCCTTGTTTCTTTTAGGGCAAGTATAACGGGGCATGGAAAACTCTCCCCTATATAAGGGAGGAGCCCAGGGTCGAGCCCAGAGGATATCCCATCCACTCCTCTCTTCCTCCTTCTTGTTTCATACATGCAAAACCCTAACTAACCTAAAGATGGGTGTTTCCGCGGCCACGAGGCTACATGTTTGGGTCTCGAGGGAGCCTTGTTGCTTCAATGACGGGCCGAAGAGGTTGGAGGGTATCCCTTCATCCCTGCTGGCCGTGGCAGCAGCAGCACGGCTGCTTTGGGCGGCCGTGTTGCAGGTCTGCCCAGGCCGTGTTCCACCGCCGTGGACACATATTAGGGCATCTGTAGGTGCGGCGGAGGGAGAGCAAGAGGAAGGAACCGGTTTTGGACGTCGTCGGGGTCCGGGGGAGGAGGAGGATCGCGCCCAAACGGACCTAGGGCGGCCGCGTCACGTTGTCCAGAGGTGGAAGACGATCAAAGGCGCGTTGGACAGAATTGCCCTCCGCGGGCCAGAAGAGATGGACCTTAAGTCGAGGGTAAAGTGGTAATTTGGTTATAAACTCAAACCAGCCAACGTTGCATGCAAGGGCCTACGTGGCAACCTCCTATTGGCCAGGGTAAGTAAATTTTGTTTAATTCATAATAATTAATTGGTAGGTCGGATGAGGACATGTTATACATGAAAGTTGATCCTCAGAATGAGAGGAATCCAAATAAATTATGAGTGAAGCCTGATTCCTTATGCAATTCGAAAAATAATGGAAGATATCAACTTTAATGTGTTAATTGTTTAAAGAACCCTATGTTGGTATATTTAAAGTGTTTAGTAAGGGTTTAATAGAGGATTAAAGTTGATATTAGCCTGTTAATGATAAAAATGGATATTTGGAAGAAAAAGGATGGACTTGGCATATCATTAGTTAATTAAGAGATTATATGCCTACATATGCTTGCAATATGAAAAGTGCATAAAAGCTATCATTTTAATGATTTAATTAATGAAAAACTCTTAGATTTGATGATAGATGGCTTTAATGATGATTAATGGATAATTTAAGCCTATTGTTCATAAAAGTGAAAATAAGATCTAAAAAGATAATCTTTTTATATAATTGGCTTAGTTTAGGGTTTTGTGCATGAAGATGCATTAACGAGCTTGAAAACCCTAAATTAGTTGAATATGAGTTTTAAATATTTTAATTGTTCAAATCTGTAAAGAAATAGGGATATGATGATCCTAAGTCAATTTTGGGTATAAAAGAATATTAAATGAATAGTTTGAGCAATTAGGGTTTATATAAATGGAAAAGAGTGCTATTAGGGTTTGTTAACCTAAAAGAGGTAAAGTTTGAGAATTGGATCTAAGAAACCCTAATGAGTATTAATGAATACTTAATACGGATTAGAAACCCTAGAAAGTGAATCCAAGTCAATAAAATAGATTCCTGATAAAGTGTGTAATAAATAGAGTACATATTCTTTTCAGGAATTGTGTGATGATTTAATTACTTGCTTGGATCTGCTGATTGGGTTGATTGCATATACATGAAGTAAATGTTGAATAATCTGCATGACTCATCAAATCAGGTATGTGGTTACGCTTATGACTATACCGAATAGTTTGCCGAAGATTTTATCGATGTTTCCCTCAATGCATGAATTAACTGTTGGATGTCTATTTATTTCATGCAATTATAAAGTGACTATGGCTATCACTTTGAGTATACATGTATAACTAGCTAGATCCGAGTCCACCCCTGTGGCTATGCAAAGGCTAAGGATAACCTAGAGCAAGGTCTAGGGTATCATGAGTTAGAAACTGGGCTACACATGAGTAGTGCCATGAGACTCTTAGCATACCATGAGTTAAGGAGTGGGCTACCTACGGGTAGTGCCATGTGACTCAGCCCTAGAAATTGATTCACCTATGAGGTGAAGTCATGAGGGGTAAAATGGGAATCTACCACATGGGAGGTAGTATCCAGGTCCACTGCAGGGACAGCGCAGGGGATAGGGTACACATGGATCGCGTAGTTATACTTAAAACGTAAACTTGTTTGTTAAATGATAATTGAATGTGATACATTGTTATAGATAATTGAATGATTATTTGTTTCCCCCACATACCAGCTATGGCTGACCGACGTTTTGTTTGTCGGCGTTTTAGGTACAATGAAATGAACAAACAGTAAAGTGGCACATGTGATACTAAAAGAGAATTAAAGTACAAAGGAGGATTAGATAGATTAGTATCGACATGGATAGAAGTTTAGAGATCCAAAAATTTCAAAAGGTATGCAAAGTTTATTTTCTTACAATTTTTCAGTATAGACTGTTAGAATTTAATGATTGTTATGGTTATATGTCGAACCTTTGATCCGGGATTAATGGGTGCGGCTTCAACCTCTCGGTCTCCCTTAATTGGGGGTTATCGGGAGGTGGGGTTGTAACATGTGGTATCAGAGCCTAGGTTCCTCATTTAACCATTAATAATTATTAAATTTTACAAACTCCATAGAACCCAAGGGAGTTATTAGAGGAGTATCCGAAAGACGGAGGTGTCTAGAAAGGGATCACGACCGGGGGCTGGCAAGATTTTCCTCCGCACCGCTAGTCGGAATACGAGGACTCCCGGACCCGTGTGACCGCCTGGCCAAAGTCTTAGGGTATGAATCGAAATAAGATACCTCTAGAACTTCTCATCTTATTCATCTCTTCTCATCATAAAATTTCTGATAAGGACCTAAAGGATTAGGGCTTCCTTTCTTCTCCTCACCTTCTCGAGGTATGGGTAAGATTAATAAGGTTTAAGGAATCCTCCATCAAATTAATGAAAAGCATGTAAATAAGATGTCATGGACATAAGCTTAATAGATTAAGCGCAAAATAAATAATAGATACATGCTTAGGTCGTATGACATGAGATGTCATGACCTCAGAAGAGACCTGAGGCTAGACCTTCTTGTCAGGAGGATAAGTCCGTTTTGGAGATAGAGTTCTCCATTGCAAGTAGAGACCTGGCTCATCCTCTGTGGATGATGCTAACCCTAACCCTAAGTGATGGTTAGAGAGAGATGAGTTAGACCAGGTGTTTGAAAGGACATGCCTTTGGGATGCCATAAGATCCATGGGTGACCTAGCACCTTTGGCAACCCAACCCTGGGAAGGGTCGTGCATGTTAGGGTACATGATAGCTCCTTAGATGATGAGGTTAGTAAAGGACCTTAGAAACTCTATGGGCTTGTGCAAGTAAGGTATAGTTGGCACCTAGGGCACGTCATAGTGTTGACAGTAGGATGAAACCCTAGTTAAGGAATCATGATGGAGCATAAAGGGTTATGGATGATCTTGAGCAACCATAAGTTCGAACCTAGGCTTCACTTATGTAGAGCGTGCCTTTGAAGTTGAAACTTCATGAAGAGAGGACCTCTAATGGTGAGGTTGGATGTAGGGTTAGATCTAGAGAGAGCAGGAAACCCCGCAAGAAGGTGGGAAGCCTAAAACCCTAAACAATGGATGACAGGAGTTGCCTCATGATCGATCCCTAAAAGTTGATGATATCTTGGTTATCTTTAGGAGGACCCAACCCTAAGTGTTGATCGAGAAGAAGGATGATAGGAAGTGCATGAGATGCCTTTTTCCAGCGTAATTCATGGTTCAGAAATAGAGCGTGCAGTTGGACACCTAAAAGTAAACCTAGGGATCCTAGGCCTAAGAGGGGAAGTGGTATACCTAATGCTCATGATGAGAATTAAGTTTCTATAGTTTCGAGCATGGTACGCCTCATAAATAATGGAAAAGGGAAGTCCCTTAAGTTTAAAGTATGTGTAATGAACCCCTCATAGCTAGGTTGATGATAAAGGAAGGTAGGACTTTGATCCATCATTGAGGAAAGAGGACAAGTATGACCTAGTATGGTTCAATAAGTGATCTGCTTGTGCCTTAATGGTTTTCTAGGGTTAAGTAGGCTCGGGTGGATGTAAACCCTAGACCTAAGAGCTTTTGTGACCTTAGAGATAGTCTTCCTCCCATCCTAGGAGAGGAACCCCTTTGGAAGGGTGTATATCAGTTTTGTTGGTTCAAGGTAACCTAAAGAGGTCTCGTAGGATCTTGAGAAGTTAAGAGAAAAGTACATGGTATGAGTATGAACCCGTAGGCCCATAGATATCCATCTCTAAGTGCATGCAGATGTGTTACCATGGAGGTATCCGGTATAGGGCTTGACCAAGGTGGGCATGTTGCCATGATCTCAATGAAAGGATGAAGGTCAGCCCATGAATGCAGAAAGAGAGATGATGAAGACTTGGGTAAGGTTCTAAGTGAATATGTACTATAATGAATAATCCTAAATCTATCCTAGGGTCAGGGAGGTATAAGACCGATAAAAGTAGGAGTTGCCTAATTCCCCAGTTGCACATGACCATAGGGTCGGGAGGTAACAGCTATCATTGTCTGAGGGCCATGGGTTAGGAGATTGATCACCTTCATGAACTCATGGGACCTAAAGGGCAGATGAGTAGGGCACTCTCTTGATGCATGAGGGAAGAGGGATGACCCCAGAAGAGTCGGTACCCTATGGACCTAGAGGATTTGACTAAGGATATAAACCTCAGTAGGTTCAAGACTAGTTTTGATATCATAATGGTTGTGATGAAGAGACATATGTGGCACGTTGCAACTTAGATTTAAAGGTGTACCGGCAAGGTGGGATGTACCATCTCTACTCTTGGAACAGGAAGAACTCTGTATTTGGACTGCAGCCAAATGCTTATTTCCTCTTATTATGGGGGTGAGAGATAGGACATTATGCATGTCATACACCAAGGATAAGAGATGATGTAGTTGGAGCGTTGCCACGAGAAATGTGGATAGAGAAGATATCTTACCATGGTAAAGTGAATGAATGATGGATGGCTTGCAAACACTAAGAGGAATGAGGCGATCACCTTATGAGGATGTAGAGCTTACAAGTTATACCAGGTTGAGTTTGGTCACCATGATGATGGAATCATAGAGTGCACTTATGAAGATGAACATATAGTTTAAGGTGACATAATAAGCAAAATACATGGAAGTGTAATGTTACCTAAGGATGTGAAGTCATAATGAATGATCTGATTAAGACTTGGTTGACTAGAAGTTGGAAGAGTTTGTTTGGCCAACCCTAAGTTTGAAAAGAGAGGTGTTTGGATAACACTCAGATGAAACAAGATGCGTTGAAAAGTTAAGGGTTGTTTGGTTAGCCAGCCTAGTTCTTGATGCAATGAAAGGATGATGGTAAAACCTCAGATGTACTTCTTTGGAAGGGAAGGTGACGAAACCCCAACTAGAGTGGTTTAGGGTTTCGAGGAGTTGATCTTGAAAGAATCATGACATATAGGGAGTCATGGTTGGAGATCATCTTACACCGTGGAAAATGACAGTAGCACTTTGGATGCTTAAGATGAAGTTGCATGTGGTGTATGGCCATGCAAGCCAAGAGGTAAAGGACGAACCCCAGTAACCCAGTGTATCGATATAGAGGATAAAAGAATCCTTGAGAGGGAATGAGAGCTCAACACTATGGATGTTGTGATAGGTCTTCCCTGGATCGAGAAAGGTCGAGATATAATGTGGGTTATGGTAGGTCGCCTTACCTAGATAAGGAAGAGTTCTGTTAAGGGACAGATGCAGTTGAACTACCCATGTCAGAGACGGTTCAACTACACCATGAAGCAAGTTCAAAGGTTTTTGAGTTTGACCTAAAAGTTCACTTCCATAAAGTGGAAGTAGGTACATGAAGAACTCAATGTTAGTATAGTTTATCACCCCTAACTATGATTAGTATGATCCAGACTAAAGGGTCTGATGAGGGCAGGTAAGCTCATTCAGGGTGATATCTAGAGACAGTTCTTGTCCTATGAAAGACGTGACAATGACCACCATAGCTAGTATCGGGTTTTATATGAAGCTCTATAAGGGAGGTTGTGTCGGACACCACTTCAGTAAGGTGATGTTGGTGAAAGGACCACATGATGGTTAGAAAAGTACCACATGATGGTTAGAAAAAGAGACCACATTGCATGAAGATGGAAGTCACTTTGATTGCACAAGGGCTGAAAGGAGCCTAGAGACGATGAGAGTCATGAGCAGATGCAAAGTAGACTGACATACAAGTTACTGTGGGAGAAAATGTGACATGAAAATCCGACCCCTCTAAGTTATATCTAAGAGAGCTGAGTCCCCGATACATGGGTCCATTAGAGATGGATGGGTGGAGAAGGTTAGGTTTGACCATACCCATCAGGATAAAGTAATGTGTGATGTTTTCCATGTGTCCAATTTAGAGCACTATGTGAGGTACCCCGACCATGTGCTGAACAACGAACCTAGTGAGCCCCAAGGGAGGCTGAAATGGCCTGAGTCACCTGTGTAGTTTATAGACGCCAGGATGAAAGAACTCAGAGAAAAGAATATGTGATGATAAAGGTTCTTTGAAAATGCCATGGATCCGGCAAAGCCACATAGGGGCCAATGATAGACATGGAAAAGTCTTATCCTGAATTGTTTGTTTGCTTGCCTAAATTTTGAGGACAAAATTTCCTATAAGAGGGGAAGGATGTTATAACCCCAAATTTTGGGTTCAATTGATGAGAAATGCAATTTCTCATATTAAGAATAATTGAACAAATAATGATGTGAATTGTTTTGAATAATTGGATTTCGTTTGAAATAGCCTTGTTATTTGATTTGTGGGCTTTATTGACTATTGGGCCCAATAAAAAGGAAAATAACAAAGGAAATTCAATTAGTAAATGGATATTTGAGAAATGAAATAATGGAAACCTCTAGAAGGAAAATCCAAAGAGGATTTCGTGCCTCTTGGATTCCTTGGGTTCCAAGGAGTCTAAAGTGGTAAAGAAAAGAAATAAGAAAAAGAAAAGATTAATTATGTATTTCTTTATTAAGAGAGAAATTGAAAACATTGATGAAATGTGGAAATTAAGTGAAAAGATGGATAATTGACTTTCCCTTTATGGAATTTCGTATCCCAAGGTTTTCTTATCATAGAAGGGATGCCAATGAGGAAAATAGAAGGGAAATAAAAAGAAATTCTCAAGAAGATATATTTTTAATGAGAAATAAACAAGATAATGTGAGATAATGCATTTAGATGCATCTAGAAGGATAATAAGTATCCAATAAAGATAATTTCGAGATAATGGAGTATTTTGGGATCTAAGGAGTCCCAATAAAGAGGAAAGAAAGAGAAAATAGCAAATTTGCAAAATAAAAGAGATACATTATTAGTGAATTTGTGATATTGATAAAAAGAAAGTATCTCCCTATTAAATGAAAATAGAATGTGTGCCTTTAGAATAAAGGGAAAGTAAATAAAAGAATAAAAGAAGTTATTTTCGATTTCCTAATGCCTAAAGAATAAAGAAGACTAAGGAAATAAGAGAGAGAGAGAAAAAGAAGATAAATGTGTTTCATTATTAATGAATTATGAGGTTTTGTTAAAAAGGGAAAGTAATCTCTATTAAAGAAAATAGAATTTCGTGTCTATGGGATAAAAAGGGCAAGCACAAAGAGATAAAAGAGAGAATTTCGAATTCCTTAATGACCAAGGATCATGGTTAAGAAAGGAGTTGTTAAGAAGAGAGAGAGACTACTTTTTAAGGAAATAATTCCTTTCCTAATCGGAATAGCCTTGTTTCTTTTAGGGCAAGTATAACGGGGCATGGAAAACTCTCCCCTATATAAGGGAGGAGCCCAGGGTCGAGCCCATAGGATATCCCATCCACTCCTCTCTTCCTCCTTCTTGTTTCATACATGCAAAACCCTAACTAACCTAAAGATGGGTGTTTCCGCGGCCACGAGGCTACATGTTTGGGTCTCGAGGGAGCCTTGTTGCTTCAATGACGGGCCGAAGAGGTTGGAGGGTATCCCTTCATCCCTGCTGGCCGTGGCAGCAGCAGCACGGCTGCTTTGGGCGGCCGTGTTGCAGGTCTGCCCAGGCCGTGTTCCACCGCCGTGGACACATATTAGGGCATCTGTAGGTGCGGCGGAGGGAGAGCAAGAGGAAGGAACCAGTTTTGGACGTCGTCGGGGTCCGGGGGAGGAGGAGGATCGCGCCCAAACGGACCTAGGGCGGCCGCGTCACGTTGTCCAGAGGTGGAAGACGATCAAAGGCGCGTTGGACAGAATTGCCCTCCGCGGGCCAGAAGAGATGGACCTTAAGTCGAGGGTAAAGTGGTAATTTGGTTATAAACTCAAACCAGCCAACGTTGCATGCAAGGGCCTACGTGGCAACCTCCTATTGGCCAGGGTAAGTAAATTTTGTTTAATTCATAATAATTAATTGGTAGGTCGGATGAGGACATGTTATACATGAAAGTTGATCCTCAGAATGAGAGGAATCCAAATAAATTATGAGTGAAGCCTGATTCCTTATGCAATTCGAAAAATAATGGAAGATATCAACTTTAATGTGTTAATTGTTTAAAGAACCCTATGTTGGTATATTTAAAGTGTTTAGTAAGGGTTTAATAGAGGATTAAAGTTGATATTAGCCTGTTAATGATAAAAATGGATATTTGGAAGAAAAAGGATGGACTTGGCATATCATTAGTTAATTAAGAGATTATATGCCTACATATGCTTGCAATATGAAAAGTGCATAAAAGCTATCATTTTAATGATTTAATTAATGAAAAACTCTTAGATTTGATGATAGATGGCTTTAATGATGATTAATGGATAATTTAAGCCTATTGTTCATAAAAGTGAAAATAAGATCTAAAAAGATAATCTTTTTATATAATTGGCTTAGTTTAGGGTTTTGTGCATGAAGATGCATTAACGAGCTTGAAAACCCTAAATTAGTTGAATATGAGTTTTAAATATTTTAATTGTTCAAATCTGTAAAGAAATAGGGATATGATGATCCTAAGTCAATTTTGGGTATAAAAGAATATTAAATGAATAGTTTGAGCAATTAGGGTTTATATAAATGGAAAAGAGTGCTATTAGGGTTTGTTAACCTAAAAGAGGTAAAGTTTGAGAATTGGATCTAAGAAACCCTAATGAGTATTAATGAATACTTAATACGGATTAGAAACCCTAGAAAGTGAATCCAAGTCAATAAAATAGATTCCTGATAAAGTGTGTAATAAATAGAGTACATATTCTTTTCAGGAATTGTGTGATGATTTAATTACTTGCTTGGATCTGCTGATTGGGTTGATTGCATATACATGAAGTAAATGTTGAATAATCTGCATGACTCATCAAATCAGGTATGTGGTTACGCTTATGACTATACCGAATAGTTTGCCGAAGATTTTATCGATGTTTCCCTCAATGCATGAATTAACTGTTGGATGTCTATTTATTTCATGCAATTATAAAGTGACTATGGCTATCACTTTGAGTATACATGTATAACTAGCTAGATCCGAGTCCACCCCTGTGGCTATGCAAAGGCTAAGGATAACCTAGAGCAAGGTCTAGGGTATCATGAGTTAGAAACTGGGCTACACATGAGTAGTGCCATGAGACTCTTAGCATACCATGAGTTAAGGAGTGGGCTACCTACGGGTAGTGCCATGTGACTCAGCCCTAGAAATTGATTCACCTATGAGGTGAAGTCATGAGGGGTAAAATGGGAATCTACCACATGGGAGGTAGTATCCAGGTCCACTGCAGGGACAGCGCAGGGGATAGGGTACACATGGATCGCGTAGTTATACTTAAAACGTAAACTTGTTTGTTAAATGATAATTGAATGTGATACATTGTTATAGATAATTGAATGATTATTTGTTTCCCCCACATACCAGCTATGGCTGACCGACGTTTTGTTTGTCGGCGTTTTAGGTACAATGAAATGAACAAACAGTAAAGTGGCACATGTGATACTAAAAGAGAATTAAAGTACAAAGGAGGATTAGATAGATTAGTATCGACATGGATAGAAGTTTAGAGATCCAAAAATTTCAAAAGGTATGCAAAGTTTATTTTCTTACAATTTTTCAGTATAGACTGTTAGAATTTAATGATTTTTATGGTTATATGTCGAACCTTTGATCCGGGATTAATGGGTGCGGCTTCAACCTCTCGGTCTCCCTTAATTGGGGGTTATCGGGAGGTGGGGTTGTAACATTTGGTATCAGAGCCTAGGTTCCTCATTTAACCATTAATAATTATTAAATTTTACAAACTCCATAGAACCCAAGGGAGTTATTAGAGGAGTATCCGAAAGACGGAGGTGTCTAGAAAGGGATCACGACCGGGGGCTGGCAAGATTTTCCTCCGCACCGCTAGTCGGAATACGAGGACTCCCGGACCCGTGTGACCGCCTGGCCAAAGTCTTAGGGTATGAATCGAAATAAGATACCTCTAGAACTTCTCATCTTATTCATCTCTTCTCATCATAAAATTTCTGATAAGGACCTAAAGGATTAGGGCTTCCTTTCTTCTCCTCACCTTCTCGAGGTATGGGTAAGATTAATAAGGTTTAAGGAATCCTCCATCAAATTAATGAAAAGCATGTAAATAAGATGTCATGGACATAAGCTTAATAGATTAAGCGCAAAATAAATAATAGATACATGCTTAGGTCGTATGACATGAGATGTCATGACCTCAGAAGAGACCTGAGGCTAGACCTTCTTGTCAGGAGGATAAGTCCGTTTTGGAGATAGAGTTCTCCATTGCAAGTAGAGACCTGGCTCATCCTCTGTGGATGATGCTAACCCTAACCCTAAGTGATGGTTAGAGAGAGATGAGTTAGACCAGGTGTTTGAAAGGACATGCCTTTGGGATGCCATAAGATCCATGGGTGACCTAGCACCTTTGGCAACCCAACCCTGGGAAGGGTCGTGCATGTTAGGGTACATGATAGCTCCTTAGATGATGAGGTTAGTAAAGGACCTTAGAAACTCTATGGGCTTGTGCAAGTAAGGTATAGTTGGCACCTAGGGCACGTCATAGTGTTGACAGTAGGATGAAACCCTAGTTAAGGAATCATGATGGAGCATAAAGGGTTATGGATGATCTTGAGCAACCATAAGTTCGAACCTAGGCTTCACTTATGTAGAGCGTGCCTTTGAAGTTGAAACTTCATGAAGAGAGGACCTCTAATGGTGAGGTTGGATGTAGGGTTAGATCTAGAGAGAGCAGGAAACCCCGCAAGAAGGTGGGAAGCCTAAAACCCTAAACAATGGATGACAGGAGTTGCCTCATGATCGATCCCTAAAAGTTGATGATATCTTGGTTATCTTTAGGAGGACCCAACCCTAAGTGTTGATCGAGAAGAAGGATGATAGGAAGTGCACGAGATGCCTTTTTCCAGCGTAATTCATGGTTCAGAAATAGAGCGTGCAGTTGGACACCTAAAAGTAAACCTAGGGATCCTAGGCCTAAGAGGGGAAGTGGTATACCTAATGCTCATGATGAGAATTAAGTTTCTATAGTTTCGAGCATGGTACGCCTCATAAATAATGGAAAAGGGAAGTCCCTTAAGTTTAAAGTATGTGTAATGAACCCCTCATAGCTAGGTTGATGATAAAGGAAGGTAGGACTTTGATCCATCATTGAGGAAAGAGGACAAGTATGACCTAGTATGGTTCAATAAGTGATCTGCTTGTGCCTTAATGGTTTTCTAGGGTTAAGTAGGCTCGGGTGGATGTAAACCCTAGACCTAAGAGCTTTTGTGACCTTAGAGATAGTCTTCCTCCCATCCTAGGAGAGGAACCCCTTTGGAAGGGTGTATATCAGTTTTGTTGGTTCAAGGTAACCTAAAGAGGTCTCGTAGGATCTTGAGAAGTTAAGAGAAAAGTACATGGTATGAGTATGAACCCGTAGGCCCATAGATATCCATCTCTAAGTGCATGCAGATGTGTTACCATGGAGGTATCCGGTATAGGGCTTGACCAAGGTGGGCATGTTGCCATGATCTCAATGAAAGGATGAAGGTCAGCCCATGAATGCAGAAAGAGAGATGATGAAGACTTGGGTAAGGTTCTAAGTGAATATGTACTATAATGAATAATCCTAAATCTATCCTAGGGTCAGGGAGGTATAAGACCGATAAAAGTAGGAGTTGCCTAATTCCCCAGTTGCACATGACCATAGGGTCGGGAGGTAACAGCTATCATTGTCTGAGGGCCATGGGTTAGGAGATTGATCACCTTCATGAACTCATGGGACCTAAAGGGCAGATGAGTAGGGCACTCTCTTGATGCATGAGGGAAGAGGGATGACCCCAGAAGAGTCGGTACCCTATGGACCTAGAGGATTTGACTAAGGATATAAACCTCAGTAGGTTCAAGACTAGTTTTGATATCATAATGGTTGTGATGAAGAGACATATGTGGCACGTTGCAACTTAGATTTAAAGGTGTACCGGCAAGGTGGGATGTACCATCTCTACTCTTGGAACAGGAAGAACTCTGTATTTGGACTGCAGCCAAATGCTTATTTCCTCTTATTATGGGGGTGAGAGATAGGACATTATGCATGTCATACACCAAGGATAAGAGATGATGTAGTTGGAGCGTTGCCACGAGAAATGTGGATAGAGAAGATATCTTACCATGGTAAAGTGAATGAATGATGGATGGCTTGCAAACACTAAGAGGAATGAGGCGATCACCTTATGAGGATGTAGAGCTTACAAGTTATACCAGGTTGAGTTTGGTCACCATGATGATGGAATCATAGAGTGCACTTATGAAGATGAACATATAGTTTAAGGTGACATAATAAGCAAAATACATGGAAGTGTAATGTTACCTAAGGATGTGAAGTCATAATGAATGATCTGATTAAGACTTGGTTGACTAGAAGTTGGAAGAGTTTGTTTGGCCAACCCTAAGTTTGAAAAGAGAGGTGTTTGGATAACACTCAGATGAAATAAGATGCGTTGAAAAGTTAAGGGTTGTTTGGTTAGCCAGCCTAGTTCTTGATGCAATGAAAGGATGATGGTAAAACCTCAGATGTACTTCTTTGGAAGGGAAGGTGACGAAACCCCAACTAGAGTGGTTTAGGGTTTCGAGGAGTTGATCTTGAAAGAATCATGACATATAGGGAGTCATGGTTGGAGATCATCTTACACCGTGGAAAATGACAGTAGCACTTTGGATGCTTAAGATGAAGTTGCATGTGGTGTATGGCCATGCAAGCCAAGAGGTAAAGGACGAACCCCAGTAACCCAGTGTATCGATATAGAGGATAAAAGAATCCTTGAGAGGGAATGAGAGCTCAACACTATGGATGTTGTGATAGGTCTTCCCTGGATCGAGAAAGGTCGAGATATAATGTGGGTTATGGTAGGTCGCCTTACCTAGATAAGGAAGAGTTCTGTTAAGGGACAGATGCAGTTGAACTACCCATGTCAGAGACGGTTCAACTACACCATGAAGCAAGTTCAAAGGTTTTTGAGTTTGACCTAAAAGTTCACTTCCATAAAGTGGAAGTAGGTACATGAAGAACTCAATGTTAGTATAGTTTATCACCCCTAACTATGATTAGTATGATCCAGACTAAAGGGTCTGATGAGGGCAGGTAAGCTCATTCAGGGTGATATCTAGAGACAGTTCTTGTCCTATGAAAGACGTGACAATGACCACCATAGCTAGTATCGGGTTTTATATGAAGCTCTATAAGGGAGGTTGTGTCGGACACCACTTCAGTAAGGTGATGTTGGTGAAAGGACCACATGATGGTTAGAAAAGTACCACATGATGGTTAGAAAAAGAGACCACATTGCATGAAGATGGAAGTCACTTTGATTGCACAAGGGCTGAAAGGAGCCTAGAGACGATGAGAGTCATGAGCAGATGCAAAGTAGACTGACATACAAGTTACTGTGGGAGAAAATGTGACATGAAAATCCGACCCCTCTAAGTTATATCTAAGAGAGCTGAGTCCCCGATACATGGGTCCATTAGAGATGGATGGGTGGAGAAGGTTAGGTTTGACCATACCCATCAGGATAAAGTAATGTGTGATGTTTTCCATGTGTCCAATTTAGAGCACTATGTGAGGTACCCCGACCATGTGCTGAACAACGAACCTAGTGAGCCCCAAGGGAGGCTGAAATGGCCTGAGTCACCTGTGTAGTTTATAGACGCCAGGATGAAAGAACTCAGAGAAAAGAATATGTGATGATAAAGGTTCTTTGAAAATGCCATGGATCCGGCAAAGCCACATAGGGGCCAATGATAGACATGGAAAAGTCTTATCCTGAATTGTTTGTTTGCTTGCCTAAATTTTGAGGACAAAATTTCCTATAAGAGGGGAAGGATGTTATAACCCCAAATTTTGGGTTCAATTGATGAGAAATGCAATTTCTCATATTAAGAATAATTGAACAAATAATGATGTGAATTGTTTTGAATAATTGGATTTCGTTTGAAATAGCCTTGTTATTTGATTTGTGGGCTTTATTGACTATTGGGCCCAATAAAAAGGAAAATAACAAAGGAAATTCAATTAGTAAATGGATATTTGAGAAATGAAATAATGGAAACCTCTAGAAGGAAAATCCAAAGAGGATTTCGTGCCTCTTGGATTCCTTGGGTTCCAAGGAGTCTAAAGTGGTAAAGAAAAGAAATAAGAAAAAGAAAAGATTAATTATGTATTTCTTTATTAAGAGAGAAATTGAAAACATTGATGAAATGTGGAAATTAAGTGAAAAGATGGATAATTGACTTTCCCTTTATGGAATTTCGTATCCCAAGGTTTTCTTATCATAGAAGGGATGCCAATGAGGAAAATAGAAGGGAAATAAAAAGAAATTCTCAAGAAGATATATTTTTAATGAGAAATAAACAAGATAATGTGAGATAATGCATTTAGATGCATCTAGAAGGATAATAAGTATCCAATAAAGATAATTTCGAGATAATGGAGTATTTTGGGATCTAAGGAGTCCCAATAAAGAGGAAAGAAAGAGAAAATAGCAAATTTGCAAAATAAAAGAGATACATTATTAGTGAATTTGTGATATTGATAAAAAGAAAGTATCTCCCTATTAAATGAAAATAGAATGTGTGCCTTTAGAATAAAGGGAAAGTAAATAAAAGAATAAAAGAAGTTATTTTCGATTTCCTAATGCCTAAAGAATAAAGAAGACTAAGGAAATAAGAGAGAGAGAGAAAAAGAAGATAAATGTGTTTCATTATTAATGAATTATGAGGTTTTGTTAAAAAGGGAAAGTAATCTCTATTAAAGAAAATAGAATTTCGTGTCTATGGGATAAAAAGGGCAAGCACAAAGAGATAAAAGAGAGAATTTCGAATTCCTTAATGACCAAGGATCATGGTTAAGAAAGGAGTTGTTAAGAAGAGAGAGAGACTACTTTTTAAGGAAATAATTCCTTTCCTAATCGGAATAGCCTTGTTTCTTTTAGGGCAAGTATAACGGGGCATGGAAAACTCTCCCCTATATAAGGGAGGAGCCCAGGGTCGAGCCCATAGGATATCCCATCCACTCCTCTCTTCCTCCTTCTTGTTTCATACATGCAAAACCCTAACTAACCTAAAGATGGGTGTTTCCGCGGCCACGAGGCTACATGTTTGGGTCTCGAGGGAGCCTTGTTGCTTCAATGACGGGCCGAAGAGGTTGGAGGGTATCCCTTCATCCCTGCTGGCCGTGGCAGCAGCAGCACGGCTGCTTTGGGCGGCCGTGTTGCAGGTCTGCCCAGGCCGTGTTCCACCGCCGTGGACACATATTAGGGCATCTGTAGGTGCGGCGGAGGGAGAGCAAGAGGAAGGAACCAGTTTTGGACGTCGTCGGGGTCCGGGGGAGGAGGAGGATCGCGCCCAAACGGACCTAGGGCGGCCGCGTCACGTTGTCCAGAGGTGGAAGACGATCAAAGGCGCGTTGGACAGAATTGCCCTCCGCGGGCCAGAAGAGATGGACCTTAAGTCGAGGGTAAAGTGGTAATTTGGTTATAAACTCAAACCAGCCAACGTTGCATGCAAGGGCCTACGTGGCAACCTCCTATTGGCCAGGGTAAGTAAATTTTGTTTAATTCATAATAATTAATTGGTAGGTCGGATGAGGACATGTTATACATGAAAGTTGATCCTCAGAATGAGAGGAATCCAAATAAATTATGAGTGAAGCCTGATTCCTTATGCAATTCGAAAAATAATGGAAGATATCAACTTTAATGTGTTAATTGTTTAAAGAACCCTATGTTGGTATATTTAAAGTGTTTAGTAAGGGTTTAATAGAGGATTAAAGTTGATATTAGCCTGTTAATGATAAAAATGGATATTTGGAAGAAAAAGGATGGACTTGGCATATCATTAGTTAATTAAGAGATTATATGCCTACATATGCTTGCAATATGAAAAGTGCATAAAAGCTATCATTTTAATGATTTAATTAATGAAAAACTCTTAGATTTGATGATAGATGGCTTTAATGATGATTAATGGATAATTTAAGCCTATTGTTCATAAAAGTGAAAATAAGATCTAAAAAGATAATCTTTTTATATAATTGGCTTAGTTTAGGGTTTTGTGCATGAAGATGCATTAACGAGCTTGAAAACCCTAAATTAGTTGAATATGAGTTTTAAATATTTTAATTGTTCAAATCTGTAAAGAAATAGGGATATGATGATCCTAAGTCAATTTTGGGTATAAAAGAATATTAAATGAATAGTTTGAGCAATTAGGGTTTATATAAATGGAAAAGAGTGCTATTAGGGTTTGTTAACCTAAAAGAGGTAAAGTTTGAGAATTGGATCTAAGAAACCCTAATGAGTATTAATGAATACTTAATACGGATTAGAAACCCTAGAAAGTGAATCCAAGTCAATAAAATAGATTCCTGATAAAGTGTGTAATAAATAGAGTACATATTCTTTTCAGGAATTGTGTGATGATTTAATTACTTGCTTGGATCTGCTGATTGGGTTGATTGCATATACATGAAGTAAATGTTGAATAATCTGCATGACTCATCAAATCAGGTATGTGGTTACGCTTATGACTATACCGAATAGTTTGCCGAAGATTTTATCGATGTTTCCCTCAATGCATGAATTAACTGTTGGATGTCTATTTATTTCATGCAATTATAAAGTGACTATGGCTATCACTTTGAGTATACATGTATAACTAGCTAGATCCGAGTCCACCCCTGTGGCTATGCAAAGGCTAAGGATAACCTAGAGCAAGGTCTAGGGTATCATGAGTTAGAAACTGGGCTACACATGAGTAGTGCCATGAGACTCTTAGCATACCATGAGTTAAGGAGTGGGCTACCTACGGGTAGTGCCATGTGACTCAGCCCTAGAAATTGATTCACCTATGAGGTGAAGTCATGAGGGGTAAAATGGGAATCTACCACATGGGAGGTAGTATCCAGGTCCACTGCAGGGACAGCGCAGGGGATAGGGTACACATGGATCGCGTAGTTATACTTAAAACGTAAACTTGTTTGTTAAATGATAATTGAATGTGATACATTGTTATAGATAATTGAATGATTATTTGTTTCCCCCACATACCAGCTATGGCTGACCGACGTTTTGTTTGTCGGCGTTTTAGGTACAATGAAATGAACAAACAGTAAAGTGGCACATGTGATACTAAAAGAGAATTAAAGTACAAAGGAGGATTAGATAGATTAGTATCGACATGGATAGAAGTTTAGAGATCCAAAAATTTCAAAAGGTATGCAAAGTTTATTTTCTTACAATTTTTCAGTATAGACTGTTAGAATTTAATGATTTTTATGGTTATATGTCGAACCTTTGATCCGGGATTAATGGGTGCGGCTTCAACCTCTCGGTCTCCCTTAATTGGGGGTTATCGGGAGGTGGGGTTGTAACATTTGGTATCAGAGCCTAGGTTCCTCATTTAACCATTAATAATTATTAAATTTTACAAACTCCATAGAACCCAAGGGAGTTATTAGAGGAGTATCCGAAAGACGGAGGTGTCTAGAAAGGGATCACGACCGGGGGCTGGCAAGATTTTCCTCCGCACCGCTAGTCGGAATACGAGGACTCCCGGACCCGTGTGACCGCCTGGCCAAAGTCTTAGGGTATGAATCGAAATAAGATACCTCTAGAACTTCTCATCTTATTCATCTCTTCTCATCATAAAATTTCTGATAAGGACCTAAAGGATTAGGGCTTCCTTTCTTCTCCTCACCTTCTCGAGGTATGGGTAAGATTAATAAGGTTTAAGGAATCCTCCATCAAATTAATGAAAAGCATGTAAATAAGATGTCATGGACATAAGCTTAATAGATTAAGCGCAAAATAAATAATAGATACATGCTTAGGTCGTATGACATGAGATGTCATGACCTCAGAAGAGACCTGAGGCTAGACCTTCTTGTCAGGAGGATAAGTCCGTTTTGGAGATAGAGTTCTCCATTGCAAGTAGAGACCTGGCTCATCCTCTGTGGATGATGCTAACCCTAACCCTAAGTGATGGTTAGAGAGAGATGAGTTAGACCAGGTGTTTGAAAGGACATGCCTTTGGGATGCCATAAGATCCATGGGTGACCTAGCACCTTTGGCAACCCAACCCTGGGAAGGGTCGTGCATGTTAGGGTACATGATAGCTCCTTAGATGATGAGGTTAGTAAAGGACCTTAGAAACTCTATGGGCTTGTGCAAGTAAGGTATAGTTGGCACCTAGGGCACGTCATAGTGTTGACAGTAGGATGAAACCCTAGTTAAGGAATCATGATGGAGCATAAAGGGTTATGGATGATCTTGAGCAACCATAAGTTCGAACCTAGGCTTCACTTATGTAGAGCGTGCCTTTGAAGTTGAAACTTCATGAAGAGAGGACCTCTAATGGTGAGGTTGGATGTAGGGTTAGATCTAGAGAGAGCAGGAAACCCCGCAAGAAGGTGGGAAGCCTAAAACCCTAAACAATGGATGACAGGAGTTGCCTCATGATCGATCCCTAAAAGTTGATGATATCTTGGTTATCTTTAGGAGGACCCAACCCTAAGTGTTGATCGAGAAGAAGGATGATAGGAAGTGCACGAGATGCCTTTTTCCAGCGTAATTCATGGTTCAGAAATAGAGCGTGCAGTTGGACACCTAAAAGTAAACCTAGGGATCCTAGGCCTAAGAGGGGAAGTGGTATACCTAATGCTCATGATGAGAATTAAGTTTCTATAGTTTCGAGCATGGTACGCCTCATAAATAATGGAAAAGGGAAGTCCCTTAAGTTTAAAGTATGTGTAATGAACCCCTCATAGCTAGGTTGATGATAAAGGAAGGTAGGACTTTGATCCATCATTGAGGAAAGAGGACAAGTATGACCTAGTATGGTTCAATAAGTGATCTGCTTGTGCCTTAATGGTTTTCTAGGGTTAAGTAGGCTCGGGTGGATGTAAACCCTAGACCTAAGAGCTTTTGTGACCTTAGAGATAGTCTTCCTCCCATCCTAGGAGAGGAACCCCTTTGGAAGGGTGTATATCAGTTTTGTTGGTTCAAGGTAACCTAAAGAGGTCTCGTAGGATCTTGAGAAGTTAAGAGAAAAGTACATGGTATGAGTATGAACCCGTAGGCCCATAGATATCCATCTCTAAGTGCATGCAGATGTGTTACCATGGAGGTATCCGGTATAGGGCTTGACCAAGGTGGGCATGTTGCCATGATCTCAATGAAAGGATGAAGGTCAGCCCATGAATGCAGAAAGAGAGATGATGAAGACTTGGGTAAGGTTCTAAGTGAATATGTACTATAATGAATAATCCTAAATCTATCCTAGGGTCAGGGAGGTATAAGACCGATAAAAGTAGGAGTTGCCTAATTCCCCAGTTGCACATGACCATAGGGTCGGGAGGTAACAGCTATCATTGTCTGAGGGCCATGGGTTAGGAGATTGATCACCTTCATGAACTCATGGGACCTAAAGGGCAGATGAGTAGGGCACTCTCTTGATGCATGAGGGAAGAGGGATGACCCCAGAAGAGTCGGTACCCTATGGACCTAGAGGATTTGACTAAGGATATAAACCTCAGTAGGTTCAAGACTAGTTTTGATATCATAATGGTTGTGATGAAGAGACATATGTGGCACGTTGCAACTTAGATTTAAAGGTGTACCGGCAAGGTGGGATGTACCATCTCTACTCTTGGAACAGGAAGAACTCTGTATTTGGACTGCAGCCAAATGCTTATTTCCTCTTGTTATGGGGGTGAGAGATAGGACATTATGCATGTCATACACCAAGGATAAGAGATGATGTAGTTGGAGCGTTGCCACGAGAAATGTGGATAGAGAATATATCTTACCATGGTAAAGTGAATGAATGATGGATGGCTTGCAAACACTAAGAGGAATGAGGCGATCACCTTATGAGGATGTAGAGCTTACAAGTTATACCAGGTTGAGTTTGGTCACCATGATGATGGAATCATAGAGTGCACTTATGAAGATGAACATATAGTTTAAGGTGACATAATAAGCAAAATACATGGAAGTGTAATGTTACCTAAGGATGTGAAGTCATAATGAATGATCTGATTAAGACTTGGTTGACTAGAAGTTGGAAGAGTTTGTTTGGCCAACCCTAAGTTTGAAAAGAGAGGTGTTTGGATAACACTCAGATGAAACAAGATGCGTTGAAAAGTTAAGGGTTGTTTGGTTAGCCAGCCTAGTTCTTGATGCAATGAAAGGATGATGGTAAAACCTCAGATGTACTTCTTTGGAAGGGAAGGTGACGAAACCCCAACTAGAGTGGTTTAGGGTTTCGAGGAGTTGATCTTTAAAGAATCATGACATATAGGGAGTCATGGTTGGAGATCATCTTACACCGTGGAAAATGACAGTAGCACTTTGGATGCTTAAGATGAAGTTGCATGTGGTGTATGGCCATGCAAGCCAAGAGGTAAAGGACGAACCCCAGTAACCCAGTGTATCGATATAGAGGATAAAAGAATCCTTGAGAGGGAATGAGAGCTCAACACTATGGATGTTGTGATAGGTCTTCCCTGGATCGAGAAAGGTCGAGATATAATGTGGGTTATGGTAGGTCGCCTTACCTAGATAAGGAAGAGTTCTGTTAAGGGACAGATGCAGTTGAACTACCCATGTCAGAGACGGTTCAACTACACCATGAAGCAAGTTCAAAGGTTTTTGAGTTTGACCTAAAAGTTCACTTCCATAAAGTGGAAGTAGGTACATGAAGAACTCAATGTTAGTATAGTTTATCACCCCTAACTATGATTAGTATGATCCAGACTAAAGGGTCTGATGAGGGCAGGTAAGCTCATTCAGGGTGATATCTAGAGACAGTTCTTGTCCTATGAAAGATGTGACAATGACCACCATAGCTAGTATCGGGTTTTATATGAAGCTCTATAAGGGAGGTTGTGTCGGACACCACTTCAGTAAGGTGATGTTGGTGAAAGGACCACATGATGGTTAGAAAAGTACCACATGATGGTTAGAAAAAGAGACCACATTGCATGAAGATGGAAGTCACTTTGATTGCACAAGGGCTGAAAGGAGCCTAGAGACGATGAGAGTCATGAGCAGATGCAAAGTAGACTGACATACAAGTTACTGTGGGAGAAAATGTGACATGAAAATCCGACCCCTCTAAGTTATATCTAAGAGAGCTGAGTCCCCGATACATGGGTCCATTAGAGATGGATGGGTGGAGAAGGTTAGGTTTGACCATACCCATCAGGATAAAGTAATGTGTGATGTTTTCCATGTGTCCAATTTAGAGCACTATGTGAGGTACCCCGACCATGTGCTGAACAACGAACCTAGTGAGCCCCAAGGGAGGCTGAAATGGCCTGAGTCACCTGTGTAGTTTATAGACGCCAGGATGAAAGAACTCAGAGAAAAGAATATGTGATGATAAAGGTTCTTTGAAAATGCCATGGATCCGGCAAAGCCACATAGGGGCCAATGATAGACATGGAAAAGTCTTATCCTGAATTGTTTGTTTGTTTGCCTAAATTTTGAGGACAAAATTTCCTATAAGAGGGGAAGGATGTTATAACCCCAAATTTTGGGTTCAATTGATGAGAAATGCAATTTCTCATATTAAGAATAATTGAACAAATAATGATGTGAATTGTTTTGAATAATTGGATTTCGTTTGAAATAGCCTTGTTATTTGATTTGTGGGCTTTATTGACTATTGGGCCCAATAAAAAGGAAAATAACAAAGGAAATTCAATTAGTAAATGGATATTTGAGAAATGAAATAATGGAAACCTCTAGAAGGAAAATCCAAAGAGGATTTCGTGCCTCTTGGATCCCTTGGGTTCCAAGGAGTCTAAAGTGGTAAAGAAAAGAAATAAGAAAAAGAAAAGATTAATTATGTATTTCTTTATTAAGAGAGAAATTGAAAACATTGATGAAATGTGGAAATTAAGTGAAAAGATGGATAATTGACTTTCCCTTTATGGAATTTCGTATCCCAAGGTTTTCTTATGATAGAAGGGATGCCAATGAGGAAAATAGAAGGGAAATAAAAAGAAATTCTCAAGAAGATATATTTTTAATGAGAAATAAACAAGATAATGTGAGATAATGCATTTAGATGCATCTAGAAGGATAATAAGTATCCAATAAAGATAATTTCGAGATAATGGAGTATTTTGGGATCTAAGGAGTCCCAATAAAGAGGAAAGAAAGAGAAAATAGCAAATTTGCAAAATAAAAGAGATACATTATTAGTGAATTTGTGATATTGATAAAAAGAAAGTATCTCCCTATTAAATGAAAATAGAATGTGTGCCTTTAGAATAAAGGGAAAGTAAATAAAAGAATAAAAGAAGTTATTTTCGATTTCCTAATGCCTAAAGAATAAAGAAGACTAAGGAAATAAGAGAGAGAGAGAAAAAGAAGATAAATGTGTTTCATTATTAATGAATTATGAGGTTTTGTTAAAAAGGGAAAGTAATCTCTATTAAAGAAAATAGAATTTCGTGTCTATGGGATAAAAAGGGCAAGCACAAAGAGATAAAAGAGAGAATTTCGAATTCCTTAATGACCAAGGATCATGGTTAAGAAAGGAGTTGTTAAGAAGAGAGAGAGACTACTTTTTAAGGAAATAATTCCTTTCCTAATCGGAATAGCCTTGTTTCTTTTAGGGCAAGTATAACGGGGCATGGAAAACTCTCCCCTATATAAGGGAGGAGCCCAGGGTCGAGCCCAGAGGATATCCCATCCACTCCTCTCTTCCTCCTTCTTGTTTCATACATGCAAAACCCTAACTAACCTAAAGATGGGTGTTTCCGCGGCCACGAGGCTACATGTTTGGGTCTCGAGGGAGCCTTGTTGCTTCAATGACGGGCCGAAGAGGTTGGAGGGTATCCCTTCATCCCTGCTGGCCGTGGCAGCAGCAGCACGGCTGCTTTGGGCGGCCGTGTTGCAGGTCTGCCCAGGCCGTGTTCCACCGCCGTGGACACATATTAGGGCATCTGTAGGTGCGGCGGAGGGAGAGCAAGAGGAAGGAACCGGTTTTGGACGTCGTCGGGGTCCGGGGGAGGAGGAGGATCGCGCCCAAACGGACCTAGGGCGGCCGCGTCACGTTGTCCAGAGGTGGAAGACGATCAAAGGCGCGTTGGACAGAATTGCCCTCCGCGGGCCAGAAGAGATGGACCTTAAGTCGAGGGTAAAGTGGTAATTTGGTTATAAACTCAAACCAGCCAACGTTGCATGCAAGGGCCTACGTGGCAACCTCCTATTGGCCAGGGTAAGTAAATTTTGTTTAATTCATAATAATTAATTGGTAGGTCGGATGAGGACATGTTATACATGAAAGTTGATCCTCAGAATGAGAGGAATCCAAATAAATTATGAGTGAAGCCTGATTCCTTATGCAATTCGAAAAATAATGGAAGATATCAACTTTAATGTGTTAATTGTTTAAAGAACCCTATGTTGGTATATTTAAAGTGTTTAGTAAGGGTTTAATAGAGGATTAAAGTTGATATTAGCCTGTTAATGATAAAAATGGATATTTGGAAGAAAAAGGATGGACTTGGCATATCATTAGTTAATTAAGAGATTATATGCCTACATATGCTTGCAATATGAAAAGTGCATAAAAGCTATCATTTTAATGATTTAATTAATGAAAAACTCTTAGATTTGATGATAGATGGCTTTAATGATGATTAATGGATAATTTAAGCCTATTGTTCATAAAAGTGAAAATAAGATCTAAAAAGATAATCTTTTTATATAATTGGCTTAGTTTAGGGTTTTGTGCATGAAGATGCATTAACGAGCTTGAAAACCCTAAATTAGTTGAATATGAGTTTTAAATATTTTAATTGTTCAAATCTGTAAAGAAATAGGGATATGATGATCCTAAGTCAATTTTGGGTATAAAAGAATATTAAATGAATAGTTTGAGCAATTAGGGTTTATATAAATGGAAAAGAGTGCTATTAGGGTTTGTTAACCTAAAAGAGGTAAAGTTTGAGAATTGGATCTAAGAAACCCTAATGAGTATTAATGAATACTTAATACGGATTAGAAACCCTAGAAAGTGAATCCAAGTCAATAAAATAGATTCCTGATAAAGTGTGTAATAAATAGAGTACATATTCTTTTCAGGAATTGTGTGATGATTTAATTACTTGCTTGGATCTGCTGATTGGGTTGATTGCATATACATGAAGTAAATGTTGAATAATCTGCATGACTCATCAAATCAGGTATGTGGTTACGCTTATGACTATACCGAATAGTTTGCCGAAGATTTTATCGATGTTTCCCTCAATGCATGAATTAACTGTTGGATGTCTATTTATTTCATGCAATTATAAAGTGACTATGGCTATCACTTTGAGTATACATGTATAACTAGCTAGATCCGAGTCCACCCCTGTGGCTATGCAAAGGCTAAGGATAACCTAGAGCAAGGTCTAGGGTATCATGAGTTAGAAACTGGGCTACACATGAGTAGTGCCATGAGACTCTTAGCATACCATGAGTTAAGGAGTGGGCTACCTACGGGTAGTGCCATGTGACTCAGCCCTAGAAATTGATTCACCTATGAGGTGAAGTCATGAGGGGTAAAATGGGAATCTACCACATGGGAGGTAGTATCCAGGTCCACTGCAGGGACAGCGCAGGGGATAGGGTACACATGGATCGCGTAGTTATACTTAAAACGTAAACTTGTTTGTTAAATGATAATTGAATGTGATACATTGTTATAGATAATTGAATGATTATTTGTTTCCCCCACATACCAGCTATGGCTGACCGACGTTTTGTTTGTCGGCGTTTTAGGTACAATGAAATGAACAAACAGTAAAGTGGCACATGTGATACTAAAAGAGAATTAAAGTACAAAGGAGGATTAGATAGATTAGTATCGACATGGATAGAAGTTTAGAGATCCAAAAATTTCAAAAGGTATGCAAAGTTTATTTTCTTACAATTTTCAGTATAGACTGTTAGAATTTAATGATTGTTATGGTTATATGTCGAACCTTTGATCCGGGATTAATGGGTGCGGCTTCAACCTCTCGGTCTCCCTTAATTGGGGGTTATCGGGAGGTGGGGTTGTAACACTTCTACTTGAGTGATTTCATATTAGGTAGAGACACACTCCAAATGTCTAAACTTGTGCATCGCAACTTGGAGAAAAACAAGTCAAAATCAATGCAAGTGCACTTTTGTGGAGAAGGCCTCAAACCGTTACAATAATGTTGTAAATCACTTGGAATGATTGTATGACTTGTAATTAAGCTTAGAAAAATCAATAGCACTTAAATCATATATTTAAGCACTTTTATGACACTTTCCAAAATTCATCACAAGGACTTTTCTCGGTTGAGTTTTGGTCGAGTTTCATCTAGGATAATCTTGGCCAACACCCTTAATGGATCTTGGGAAATTCTAGGGTTATCCGAGTTTACCCCAGGATAAACTCGATCAACACCCTGCACAGGAAAACCAAATTAAAGATGTCAGTCAAGTTTCATCCAAGATAAACTCAAATGACAACTCAAATTTGATTTGTCGCATAGTGTTATTGGTCAAGTTTCCCAAAAGTAAACTTGACCAACCACGTTGTATGGAATGTGCAGAAAAAGTATTTCTAACTGTTGGAGTGTTGCAAAACTCACAATATATCCATTACAACACCCTAAATGGTTAAAATTCATCCTTAAGTGTTTCTACTGACTAGTAGGCATCCTCAACTATAAATAGGACCCCTTGGGTTTTATCCCATGGTTAGCCAAGCACTATGAAGGTACCTATATTATAGTTGAGTTCCTCTAACAACCTCCTTCCACTCTCAAACTTAATCACTTGCTACATCACTTAGAGCGAGTAGGATATTTTTAAGAGAGCTAGTCCTACATGTACATCTTGTGAGTCTCTCACTTCCTCCACCTCCCAATCTCTCTTTCTACATTGAATATGAAGGTTATCTCTCTTGGATTAGAGAGGTGAAGAAGAAGAAGGGAAGGAGTCCCTTGGTGAAAGCTTCTCCTTGGAAAAGGTGAAGTCAAAGGTGGAAGATCCAAGTCAAGAGTGGGTAATTCCTCAAGGCAGAAGACTTGTTGTAAGAGTGGGTAAGTCCTTGGTGAAGGTGGAAGACTCATTTAAAGAGTAGGTAAGTCATTGGTGAGGTATAAGACTCTTGGTCATGGATAGGTAAGTCCTTTGGTAGGTTATTGGCTCCCTTGTCCTCGAAGGGAAGGTTGTATATCCTTGTCTTGAAAAAGGAAGGTCATTTGTTATAACTCTTACAATGGAATATAAAGAGTGAGACATGGTTGAAAAATCCTAGAGTTTGACCTATCTAGGTAGTGCATGTACACTCTCCAAATTTGGAGTTTGGAACCCCTATACATAGCTTGTTCTTGATCTTATCCTATATCTCTCATCCTCACTATATATGTTTAGTTGCACTCAAAGTTCATATTTTCCATATTAACTTAGAAATATCTTGAAGATCTAATGAATTTTGTTTAAGTGTTTTTATCTCTATTCACCCCCTCTAGATCCCATCATATAATCTAACAGTGTGCTTGCCACCCACTCTACTTGCAGGCATGTAGTGTTATCCCTTTGGGTATATCATTATTTTCACCAGCTCATAGTATAAAAATGATCATGGATGCGCATGATTCTAATGTGGAGATCACTATATTTTTTAATCTCACTTGAAAAAGTACAATTTAATGAAGAAGAGGCCATAAGTTTAGGCTATTTCAAAATCCAAATATCTTGGCATCTCTCAATTGAACAAGATCTTTGTCTTCAATCAAGAATTTGCAAAAAATGATAAGGAGGTGTAAAAAGGGAAGTGCATGTGGAATAACCCTATGACTGGAGAAGTCCCAATAGCTATGATACTTTCATTCCTTAGAAAATCAAAGACCAATAGGATGTCAAATCATGTGATTGGATACACTCAAGAGCCCTTTATTAATACAATATTTGGTCTTTATGATACACACAGTTTCTTCTTGCAAAAGAACATGTTTGTGATGTGTCAAATGATCGATGACAAATGTGTAAACTTGGGGTATATGATGATTGACCACATTAAATCAATAAATATAAGAGAACATCACCATTTTTCATGGGAGGCATAATCACTTCAATTTCTCTATTTCTTGTCTATGACCTGAGCAGACTCACTAGGGCCACAAGTTATGATTATGTTGATTTTATCAATCTTTCAAAGTCACATATAATTTCTATGAATGACAACAAGATATACTACCACCTCAACTATGAGATATTTTACTTCACACTGGAGTTTCTCTTGTAAAGAGTGGGACCCAGAGGGATCTACTCCCTGCTAAAATTTGAAGACTAAAACATCCATTCCAAACACACTCAAAAGGTATGCTAGAATAGGTGTAAATTTTCCAAATCTCAATTATGGTATTCAAAACAACCAAAGTGTAGCAGCAGAATAAAAGTAATGACTATATCAAATTTTACAAAAGTGCATCATCATCTCCCAAAGGTTTTACATGGATATTACAACATAAGGATCTAGTAGATGGAAATATAAACCATTTCAAGTTTGTCTCCAAGAAACATCTTCATTAGTTAGGTCCATGACATGGTCAACATCATGCATATCCACTATTAAGATTAATATGTGAGTTACTCATATTAAATATTCATTAGGGTTCAAGCATGTGAGCTATTCATTATAGGTTTATTAGGATAAAACAAGTATGTTAGGGGATAAGTTTAACCTTGTTTAGTCAATTATAAAGATTCAAGCACACTAACCTCCTAATCATGGAGTTAGGGTTTCTAGAACCAGAGTATCTAGATTCTGATATGATAAGGACTCAATCCCTTAAAAAGGATTTTGTCCCCAAAATCAGCATATCCATGATCTTACAATGTACTACTACTACCCCTCCACCCCTTAAAAGGTTTGACCTACCAAGTCAAACTAAAACTAGAGGAAAATGGGTGAGTCGAACTAAACCATGTATAGGATCTATCACTTGATTTCTTACTAGAGCTCAAAGTCTAGGTTCTAGAGATAGACTACCCAAACATGTGGTCCTATGGGACATAAGGAAATTATATTGGGTATCCATCCTCAAACAAGTCACAAGGTCATCATATTAGACTACCAAGAGTATAGAACATAGATGTCTAAGGCTACTAATTAATAAAGGTATGTTATTTTGGACAATCAATAATAGCTCAGGCTAGGCAGGTATCATGTGGATCCGGGAGTCCTCGTAAACTAAACTAGTGGCACAGAGGAAAATCTTACCAACCCTCGAACCCTAATCCTCTCTAGACACCCTTACTTTTGACTTATGCCTTAATATATACCTAACATGCTCATCACATTAAGGTTAACTAAACATGTTTCCTAAATCAACCTTTCATCGTCACATGAAAAACATAGGTCAATTCTAGGGTGAACATCTTAACTAGTGGGGAACTATGTAAGGCAAGGGTTCCAATTAGGGAGACAAAATTGAAACAGTCATATTTCATTTACCATGGGCTCTGATACCATGCTATAAAGAGTGGGACCCAGAGGAGATCCATTCCCTACTAAAATTTAAAGAAAAAACATCCTTTCTAAACACAATCAAAAGGTATGTTAAAATAGGTGTAAAATTTTCAAATCTGAATATTGGTATTAAAAACAACCAAAGTGCAGCAACAAAATAAAAGTAATGACTATATTCAATTTTATAGAAGTACATCATCATCTCCCATAAAGGGTTTATATGGATATTACAACATAAGTATCTAGTAGAGGGAAATCTAAACCATATCAAGTTTGTCTCCAAGCAACATCTTCATTAGTTAGGTCCATGTTGGAAGCCATGTACTCCTTATCCTAAACATGAGTTGGTCCTCCTTGATCTTATTCCACTCCTTATCCTAGTCCTGGGTGGTTGAGATCACCCAGAAAAAGAAGAAAACAAAGTATGTGTCAAATAAAGAACAAGAACAAGATAAGATCAACCAAAGATAATAAAGGGTGTATGTTCATCAAGAACATAGAAAGTCAAGAGTATGAGGCATACATCAAATAAGAATCTTGTCATGTCAAATAATATGAAATTATGCATGAGTGATTAAGTTAAACTAAATTAACTAAGTAGGGTTGAGGCACCTACCAGACCCCAACCAAATAGGTGAGGGGAGAGTAAACACATTCCCAGTCACCTATAAAATATATATAAAGGGGGAGAGTAAACACATTCCCCATGGAAAAATAACACATGCCCAAACTATGAGTGGTTGTACACAAGTACCACTACATTAGCTAATAAGTCAAAACAAATCATCATGATAAAAGAAATATTATGGAAAGCTGAAACAAGAGAAATATTACAGGTGGGGTTCAAAACCCAAGTAAATAATGTAGATTATGCCTAAAAGATTGATATTAGAAATAAAGGTTTCAGTCCATGTCTCACTGGGAAATTAGGGTTTGGATAACAATTATGCCCAACTAAAATGGATAAGATTTGACATACCTAAACTCAGATTCCTAGTTACTTTTTTTCCACCAACATAGTTTATTCCAATATCTTCTTTATATAATTCAAGTTATTCACATAGAATAGGGTTTGATAATGCTTAATGTATAATGAAACAAAAATTTTAGACCTATTTAGAAAGCCTCAGATTTTAGTCTCAAAACCTAGACCAAACGATTCCTTATATTTTTTTGATCAAGAAAATATATTTATTTACTTTATTTGGATTTTATATGAATTGGTTACATTTTTAGGACTTTTATGTATTTTTTAAGTTCCCCAAAAATAGACTTTTGAAAATAATGGAATTAAACTCTGGAATCATTTTTATTAGATAAACCTTATTTTTTATTCTAAACATAATTTACATTATTTTTTTGACTTGTCAATCAATTATTAGGAATTTTACAAGATAATTGGTTTTCTAATTTATGAAACAAAAAATCAATTTGAAATTATTGACGCAAAACACTAAAAGGTCCTAGAATCATGCATCACAAATTTGACGTGTGAAATGCTAGCAGAGGTCATTTATCCAGAGTCAAAATCTCGCATGATGATAAATGAAATTAGGCGGAAAAGATTGAACTGCACATGGTAAGTGCGACAAAATTAAAATCAATATAGGGGCTCTCTAGGGAATTGTCAAGAGGATTGTTCTTCATCCTTCCTTCCTCCACCATGATTGGGTCACAACACCTTGGAGGGGACCATTCTTGCTTTCTGGGAAACATCGGTCATAGATAATGATCCCATGAGCCTCGCAACGATTAGCTAAAGTCGTTGAGGCTTGGTTCATGGTCTGAGGTGCACTGAGGCATCGGGTCAACAAACCCTCCCGACGGCCAGTGGAACAAGGGGTTCGAACACCATCACACGTCCTGGTTTTAGGCCAACTAGATACCTTACATCAATTAACGAGAGTTGACAAATACAACCGAATAAAAATTGTGGTCATGGGTTCAAAAATGCGGCGGCGGGACTCAAAAAATTTCAGACACAGACATAGAACATAGGTACCTTGTCGATACACTAAACTAGGTAGTCATGTGGCTAACTAAAGGAATAAATTGGTAAAAGAGGGTACCTAGATGGTGTGGGAGCATCCAATCAAGCCCTAACTTTGTCTACTTCCGGTGGAGTTTTTCGGAGTCTAGGAACTTATCATTAGTGTGTGAGGGTTGTGGTTGATGCTATGAACAAATTGAGAGGTGGCAGTTTCTCTATAGGGTGCGAGGGGAAGATGAGGATCTTATTTATTAGTAAGGGTTCAAGGGTTGGGGCATACAACCACCGATGGAGAAACCAAGTTTTAAAAAAAAATTGGGTTTTCGTGTACGACAAGCATTAGGGTTAGAATTAACGAAGCCGTTGGAGAAAGAACTTTTAGATTTAATCTATGAGAGAGAGAACAAGTTGGAGGAGGGGGGAGACAAGAGTCCAGTGCGTGATGATCCCCTGATGTGAGATAGAAGAAAGGGCATCCGCCCTAAGATTTCAATCGGATGGTTCACTGAGAGTCTAAGATTCATAATCAATATAAAACCCCCAACTTAGGCAAACTGAGAAATCCACCAAATGATCTGTGCGACAATGAAATCGAGTGAATAATTGAATAACCCAAAGTCCAATTACATTAGAATTAGATATTTAATATTATCTTTTTTGATTAATTTATATTAGTTAGGATTATCCAATTCAAGTGAAAATTTACACCAAACCTAATTATGGAGCTAGATTCATATTTTGGGATTATCTATTATGAATTTTAGTACAATTAGGGTTTCATTTAATTATCTACATAATTTTTATTATATTTTACCATTATCATGTATATTTTGGATTTTTAGCTTCTTAACCACATATTATCACCATAAGGGACTATATCTGATTATCTTGCAAGAAATAGGTTATTTAGCCCATTTACTCCTCATTATCTCTAAATGTCACATTAAGTTATTTAATACCACATTATCATGTTTAAGGCTTTATTTTTTATCCCTTTTTCTCTTTATCATTCCATGAGGCTATGGGAGGTTCTACAACAAACTATTTTATCAATATCTCACTTAAGTGGTAGTTTTGCATCTTAGACCCTAATTGAAACATAAACTGAGGTATTTGTGCATAAACCCATACATTGGCATAAATGTTGTTCAAATACATTCCAAACCACTTATAATTCCACAAATTCAACATGAAGGACAAAAAAGATAGAAAATATAGGAAAAGCTTAGGAAATAGGGCTAGATTAAGAATATGCCTAGATTTCAATTTGTTACATCTCTACCATTCAAAATGTTAGAATATTGATTGCATAGTTGGAGGAGAACCACCAAAGATATACCTTTAGGGGATCGATGGTAGACATATGTGAGGTTAAGGGATAGACTTATGTGACATATCATCATTATAGTAGTGTACATTGTGTATGACTGTAGTAAGAATCTAAATAGTTGTGCAATAAAAGACTCCCAATGAACACCTACAACATGGCATCCATTATGGCATGGTTGGAAGGGATTATGTAGTAGCAGCAATAAATGTGGTATGATCAACAACAAATGCATAATTAAATGAACCACATGTACACTTATGGCTACAAACATTCACAACAAGACCCCCATATGGAGCATGTATTTTGAAGTGGAATTTAGAGCTTCTTAGAGTCATACCCATCTCCACTGGAGGATTACCAAGGACATTATTATTAGCAATCACCGCCTAAACCATTGACCAATTGCCGTACCGACCACCATAGGACCTATAATCATTAACCCACTGTTCCAAGCCTAGTATTGTGATGAGGGAAACATGACTAAAATCTATGGTTGGTGGATTGGTAAGACCTTGTTGTTTGTTCCCCTATTTTGAATATTTTCTTGAGAATTGTATGATTGATTGATTGGCCCATCTATCTATTTTATTTCTCATTTTTTACTTTCATGCTTTTGAATGTCACATGGTTTAATTTCCTTTATTTTAAGTAGCTCTTTAAAAATTTGCACTTTAAGCCACATGTTGCACTTGCATGTAGTTTTGAGTAATGTATTGTGTGTGCTTAATTATGTCCAGTTTTCTTTGTTTTAAATTCTTTATAGGTAGGTATCAATATGTTAATGATTATTTTGGAACAATTTTGCCTTAAGTGACCAAGTTTAAATACATTTCTCTAAAAGATGTTCTAATTGGATATTTGAACTACAATGACGACCTATAGCAAATGCACCCATAATTTAACATGTTTAATTCTTTCCAACTTCTTTATTTGATTTTATACATATATTTCACCGTTGTCTTGGAATTGTGTTTGATGGTATGCAATTATTGCAAATCATAGATGATTAAAGATAATGAAAAACTATGAAAAATGTATGGTTTGACATATTTTCTTATTCATAATGGTTTCTTCATTTTTGGTAAAGTTTGTGTGGATTAGCTTTATTCTAGGATGCCTAATTGAAAGATCATGACATTTGACCCATCATTATATCCACCCTCTTCCATCATCTTCTACCTCTCTAATTCAAGAAAAGGTGAAAAAAAACACAAAAAGAGCAAGCATTGGCCACTCTCCAAAAGCTTTGGGTGGATAACTCTTCGTCCTCTCTACTTCCTCCTACCATGCTACTACTCTAGATAAAAAGGGTAAAGAAATTTAATTTGAAAAAGGAAAACAAAGGTGCTCTAATATAATAACACCAAAGATATAAGACAAAATGATCCTAAGTAATACCACTGCAATTTATTCCCACCACCCATCTCTTACTTTTTCATGCCTATTTGAGCTAAGTAACATCAAACCTAGCCCCTCGACCCCTTGTATCTAGCCACTAGGTCAAGTGAAATGGATGGGTACAAAAGGTTGATTGTTAGCAAGAGAAACATCACTCTAAATTGATTTACTCTCTCCTAGCAATAAATAGATTTAACCAATAGAAATATGAATGTCACATTGCTTGAATAAATCTATGATGTTCTATATGGAAAGTTTATGGATTATATGCTTTATTTGCATTTGTCTTCACACTGTTAGCGTAAGTGGTTTGTCTCTAAAATATTGATAATTGGGCTTAGGACCATTGTATATGTAATCATTATTGTTATGTAAGTAAATTAGGTGAGGATCCATCTATGCACTTAAGTATAACCATGTATCCCTTGACTCCTACATTTAGGAGAACCAGAACATATTTACAGACTACTAATATGGTTGTTGCTTTCTACATGGCATCAGATGCATGGTCATAACCCTAATCCCTTCCATCCTTCCTCTTATTTTTCTCCTTCCTCTCCCTAGCTAGCAGCCATCATCCTTAGAGGACAATAGGGATTCATTGCCCATCGTCACCCCGCCCCATCCATCGGCCTCTGCCTCCAACAGAAACTTCCATTGTATACATCTTGTGCCAATGGAAATCACCATCATGGAGCATGTGCCACATCAGCTAGCCACATGTGGGCTGCTAATAAGTGTCGACCTCCATCTCACTACCATCTTTGTCTTCATGTAGGATCTTGTGTAGGGAAATATGGCATCACGTAGGTAGCAGAAACAATAATTTTACTACCATATTTCCCATGAAACTAGCAGATCATGTCAATAACTATATAATGGAAAAGATGGTTTCAAGGATATGCCTAGTCCTGGAGCAAGTCCAATGACAATCTCCTCATCATTTTTGTGCACCCTTTCTTCAAGTTAGTGTTGAATAAGGTATGCATCGGCCTCCAGATTGATCACCACAAACAACAGGTTGACGTTTTCCTCCTAGTGGTAGGCAATGGCCTCCTCACCTCTATTTAAGTCCACACAGACAACCTAGAACCCATGTCATTATACTAGAACATTCATGAAGGATATGTCTCTCCCGTTGGTGTACTAGTCACCAACTTGCTCTCCCACAATTGTTATCTTTTGATATCCCTCTCTTTATCGGGTAGGACTTGCTCAGGTTCTCTCAGTTACCACAATCAGATAAGACAAACAATTATTAGAGGCAATTGATGTATCTGAGAAGCCCCTAGTACCCCTCTATTTATAAGAGGGCCAGGGTCCCAATTCTTTGTGGGAGTGGAAGGGACCGGAATCTCACAAAAATTTGCAACATGTGAAAGGTGAAACGGTCAGTACACTAAGCAAACCGATTAGTTGGCATGTGAGTCGATCGGTTCACCCAGTGAACTGGTCATTCCATCATGTTTCTCAATCGCATATGAATTGGAAATTTTAATCTAATTAATGCATGACATGACATCAGCATAATCCTTGATGCAATCAAATTGCACAACGAACTGGTTGGTTCACTAAGTGAACTAGTCGTTTCGCTCCCTAACCCATCCAGAATTTAGCCAATACAATATTCAATCAACATGACACTCCAACTGGTTGGTTCAACCCTTGAACCTATCAGTTGAGAGTCTAGTCAGTTAATTTGTTGTTTTCATTGAATACCTAAACACTCTAGCAATCAATTCAATTATCATTCATGATCAAAACTCCTCTTCTAGGTGTATCCTATATGTGTGACCCTATAGGTCCCATATTACGTTGGCAGTGAATGTCCATAACCAATAATGACATCACAAGTAAAGAGAAGTGCCTAGTCAGACATCATTACTAGCCAAGTAATTGAAAAGTTAGAGAACAACGTCAACCTACAATATGCTATTGGTGTTACAATGTTTGTATAGTTCATTTGTCACTGTTATCAAGATTGAAATCCTTTTCAACATTCAATCTATGTTTCTTGAACCAGAGCAGATTGTATGAGATATATGTAAGCTCAATATCACATATTGACTCACATTGTATGGCCATGCATTTTTCAGTCTCACTTATCAAGTGGCCAGGATATCATACTCATATAGGAGGGACAAATCCCATCTACATCACTCATAGTCATCTGAATATGTGTCGAAGTGTACCTAATCATCACCTTTATGGCAATCCTTATTCAGAATCATAGTGGATGATGTCAAAATACACCAAACGACATGTGATGAGTGTACTGACTTTAGGTCTAAGAACCAGAATCACTACCAAGCTATAAGAACTAATTCTGACTACCAATTATAGTTTCCATGTATCACTCTTATAGTGTATTTGTATGATACACTATTCTCAAACAAGTATCTATGTGCTTGGTTTGATATCACATATCATGACTGATGAGATTCTATCATCAACCAACACACACTCTAGTTTGATGTGTTATTGATATCTATCAGCCTTCCACAATAACATCTGACTAGGGACATAACAAGAATGTATACTCTTGACACTTGTATAATCTCATTGTTCAGATCCTCAACCTAAAGACATATGTCATTGAGTAATATCATCCTTCATACATTTATTATGTTACATAATTATCTCATAACTAAATAGAATAGAAGAATTGGAAGTTTTCCTTTATTATTAATCAAATAATTTATGGTTAGCAACATTTGCTTCAAGTAGGCATTTTGCAAGTTTCACATCTCCTAGTTGTATGACTTTTCTTATGATATGGAATTGTTGTAGTATGCTATATGAGATTCCCAACCTATCCAGGAGCTCCATTATTGTCACCGTATCTCTATTATGTCATCAATGGTTTGGAACCTCCCACAAGTTCATCTATATGAACTTCTTGATCCATACAATATCATGTATTGTTCTCATAATAGATAGATACTCGACTTCTATTATAGAATTTCAACAATTGTCTCTAGCTCGGAACCCTTTCCAGCTTACAACTCTCATTTTAAGGTCAAACGCAAATTTATATTGTGATTATTAATTTTATTTGTCATTTTAGAAGCTTGCATCGGTGTAACCCTTTACACCCAACTTGTCCTTATTACCATAACCAAGGAACTAATTATTCTAGTGCTTCTCAAATACTTAAGGATGTTCTTTATGGAATTCCAATGACTTTCACTGGGATCTAACAGATATCCACTCATCATATCTAATACATACGAAATATTGGATGAGTATATATCTTCTCATCATGTTCAATACAAATGAGATAACATGATGAGTACATACATGATAGATCTAATTGTGAATTCATATGACATCTATATGTGTGTTCTTTTTCTTCATAAGAATTGGGACAATAGGCTCCTGAGAGACTAACTCCATGGAACATGGTCAAGTTTTCTTTAATTCAGTTCTACATGTTGAACCCCTTCAACATCTTGCCAATATATATGCTCTTACTTAGGTCAAGAAGCTTTCTAGATTTATCTCTATAGATCTCAATTCCTATTTCATAGGACAATCTGCCTAAACTCTTCATAAAGAAGGTGCTTCCAAGCTATGTTTTAATATTTGTAGTATAAGGATGTTATTCCCCATCAGTATGTGGAATATAAATATGATCCCAATAAATGTTTTTTAATCATACATTTCATCTTCATTTTGACTGGAGTGAAACTCTCTGACTATCTTGTCAAATAAAAGATTCCAACTATGAGATGCTTGCTTCGATCCAAAGATTGACCTTTGTAGATTATATATTGTATTTGCATTATATGGATTTATAAAACCTTCAGGTTGTGTCACATACACATCCTCATAATTATTCTAGTTAAGGAATGTGGTTTTAACATCCATATGTCAAATCTCATAGTCTCACTAAGCTACATTAGCAAGCATGATCCTGATGGATGTAACCATGGCAACTAATGAAAAGATTTCATCATGTTCAACACCTTGAACTTGTTTGAAACTCTTTGTAACCAAACTACCCTTCCATGTTTGTTACCCTATATGTTTTACCCTTTCAAGTGTATCTATCAAGGTCATACTTTGTTGGTGTGTATGTATTCCATCTTGAATCTCATGGTCTCAAGCCATTTCTCAGACTCTGATCCCTTAGTAGCTTCTAGATAGGTTGTTGGCTCATCATCTATGACCAACTCACTGCCTTCCTAATCACAAGATATCCAAATCTTTCAGGTTCAAGGTGTGTCCCACTATATCTATGGGTTCCTATGTTACTTGAGGAATTTGAGATTCCATAACATTTTGTGATTCTCGTTGTTCTTATTGTACATCTATTAGTTCACTATCTTCTTATTGATCTCGAACCTCTTTGAGTTCCACTTTACTCCCTTGAATTCCTTTGGAAATAAGTTCCTTTTCTAGGAATGCAACATCTTTAGAAACAAACACTTTGTTGTCAGATAGGGAATTAAACTAATATCCTTTACTCTCCTTAGGATATCAAACAAAATAACATTTATTACATTTAGGGCCAAGTTTTTTAGGAAATATTTTCCTCACATAAGCTTAACATCTCCAAATCCTCATAAAAAATACATTGGGATTCTTCCCATACCATATCTCATATGGTGTCTTTTGAACCGATTTAGATCGTACTCAGTTTAGTGTAAATGTGGCAGTTTCAAGAGCATAACCCTAGAAGGAAGTTGGAAAATCAGTAAAACTCATCATCAAGTGCACCATATCTAGCAATGTGTGATTCCTTCTATCTGATAAACCATTATGTTGTGGAGTTCCAAGTGGAGTCCATTGTGATATGATACCATGAACACGTAGAAGGTATTAAAACTTGTGGCTTTAGTATTCCCCACCTCTATAAGAATGAAGTGCCTTAATACCTTTTCCAATTTGGTTATGTACTTCATACATAAACTCCTTGAACTTTTCAAGAGTTTCCTAACTTATGTTTCATCAAGTAAACATAACCATACATACTGAAGTCATCTGTGAAGGTAATGAAGTACTAATACCCACCTCTAGCATTTGTTCTTAAAGGGCCACACACATCAGTATGTATGAGTCCTAATAAATCACTAGCCCTCTCTCACTATTTCTACTAAAGGGAGTCTTTGTCATATTGGCTAACAAGTAAGACTCATATGTCTCTATTAATTTGAAATTAAAAGAGTCTAGATAATCATCCTTATGGAGTCTAGATATGCAATCATTTATGTGCCCTATACGACAATGCCAAAGATATGTTTGGTTTGAGTTATCGAGTTTTTGTCTTTTTGTATTTATTTAATACACACCTATCTTTAGATATATCAAGTATAGACCATAAGACATTGGGGCACTGCCATAAAAGATCTCATCTTTACTAATAGAACATCGACCATTCTTTATTAGAAATTCAAATCCATTCTTGTCCAAATAAGATACAGATATGTTGTTCCTGTTGATGGAAGGTACATAATAGTAGTTCTTGAACTCTATTACAAGCCCACTAGGTAGAGATAACTCATATGTTCCAACTGCACTGGCATCAAATCTTGCTCCAGTAGCAATGTGTATTTCAACCTCACCTTTTGCTAAAGGTCTACTTCTTTTTAGATCTTTCACATTTGAGCAAATGTGTGATTCACATCAGGTATCTAGTACCCAAGATGAATAAGCACTGAAGTTAATCTCAATTACGTATATATGTGAAGTAAAGATCTCTATCCCTTACTTTATCTTCCTAGGTTTCCTTATCCTTCTCCTTATTTTGAGTGCAAAATACTTGGACTTTAGCTTATCCTTAGAACACTTCTTAGCCTTACCTTTGTCCTTGGACTCTATTCTGATGATCTCCATCACAGATTTGTCCTTCATTTGTTCGTCACCATATACCAACATGTCAAACAACTCATATAGAAGTTTAGCCATGTTACTCAAGTTGTAACACTTGATAAAATGACTATATGATTTAAGCAATCATTGCAAAATCATATATCTGGCCAACTCTTGACCTAAAGGAAATCCCAGTCTTTCTAGATGTTCCACATGCCTAATCACATTGAGCACATAGGACTCTACTGGGTTTCCCTCTATCAGTTTGCACTCAAGAAACACCTTACACAATATACCTTACATGCTCTCATTCAACTCATAGTCCATATAGATCAACATAAGGTCTTTGATGTCCACAACACCATTGTCATGCTTGAAGTAAGCATCCATTTCAGCCTTAGGTGTACATGGAGAGAGTTCACTGGCACTAGTGTTTTAGGAATACATAGAACACTTCTCAAAGTCACAAACCATTTATGGATATTTATCTCGTTTAGATTGTCCTTCATAAGGACCAATCACAATGATGACCTGATTGTCATTGATTCTACAAGAGAAAATTTTGCATTTTGTCAAAAACCTTTTGATTTGATTTTATTTGAATAATATATGATGATATTTGACTAGGCCTTTAATTAATTATCACTCCCACTATTTTGTTCAAATTGATATCCTTCACTACCAATTCGAAAGATTGTGATGTACAATCTTCTAGTGAGCCAAGACCCAAAATCAACTAAGTCAATACCAAACCAACACTTGCACTCATGACCAATTATTAAAGTAGGCAATGTTTTCCAATTGCATCTAATAAAATTCTTGAATAGATGGTATGCACAACTCCTTGTCATGATCCATATCTATGCTTCTAGGCACTTAATCCAATTAAGGTCACATACACGATAGAATATGCACCCTGCTAGGGAAGACCCACATATCTACCATCACACTTCCACAAGATAGATGGCACACCACGCTAGGGCATGCCCACACTTGGTCGATCAAGCTTTTCATGTGTGTTTCTTATGGAAAGCATCTTAGGCTTAATATTATATGGAAGGGTTTTTATTTATAAATACATATACTTTATCCAATCACCACATATATAGTATGTATCATATACATGCTATATCCTACAATGAAAACTTGAAATAAACATTAAGTGAAGGCTATGGTCATTCTATTGTAATTCCTTAGATCCACAAGAAATTATCACAGCCTAGGGTCTACATTTCATGTAAAAACTTATTGTTGATTAATATATGTGCTTGCTAATCTAGGTTGATCGGTTCGACCCTTGAATCGATCAACTCATCTCCTGGCTGGTCAGTTAGTTGTCTGGTCTCATCTTCTAGATGCTCTAGTTGATAGGTTGGGCCTCCAGTTAATCATTTTGACTCCTCAGGCAGCTCATCTTCTTCATTATAACAAGAAATTAAACTATCCTAATTTTACATGATTATAAAGAAACATCTAGTTACATTTGATGGGAGTAAAGGAAGGAGAGAATAATACTTTTATAATTGAAAGATAAGGTAGAGGCTCGTTATGTAAATCGAGATATAATAGGAATAACCAACCACACAACCATGCATAGATATATAGGATTATCGGCCATAATCATGCTTCACATCCACCATCCAAACCAGCTTTTAGGGCGACACATGTAAATTGCATATATATATATATATATATATATATATATATATATATATATATAGACACACACACAAATATATATATATATGTATATATATACATATATATGCACATATATAAATTAGCTTGGGATTATATGTGGTATTTGATCGGAAATTTATATTTGCATCGTATGAAAGAAAATGATAAAACTAAAAAATGATCATATCGATTATCCCAAAATATAGTAGATTGACGTGGATATGATATGACTGTGGGAAAATATGGCATAAGGAAGGCAACAGAAATAAAAAAAAATCTACCATATTTCTCATTAGACCAATAGATCGCGTCAATAACTATATAATGGAAAGGATGGTTTTGAGGATATACTTGGTCCTGGAGCAAGTCCAGCAACAATCTCCTTGTTGTTGTTGTGCGCCCTTTCTTCAAGTCACTACCGAACAATTTCTACGTCAGCCTCCTGGTTGATCACCACTGACAACATGTTGACGTTGTCCTCTTAGCGGTAGGCAACAGACTCCTCACCTCAATGGAAGTCCACACAGATAACCTAGAACTCAAGTCATTCTACTAGAACAGACATGAAAGAGTTGTCCCTCCTGTTTATGTACTAGTCACCAACTTTTTCTCCCACAATTGTTCTCCCATGCTATCCCTCCCATTATCGGGTAGAAGTTTCTCAAATTCTCTCAGTTATCTCAACTAGAGAAGACAAATAATTTTCAGAGGCAATTGATGTGACTGAGAAGCCCCCAATACCCCACTTTTTATAGGAGGGTCAAGGTTAGGGGTCCCAGTATTTGCAGGAGTGGAAGGGACCATAATCTAATGAAAAATTACAACTTGTGACAAGAAAAACAGTTGGTTTGCTAAGGGAACCGATCAATTGACATGCGATTGATCGATTCACCTAGTGAATCAGACGTTTCGTCATGGTTCCC